>OZ012738.1:158416484-159616484 GCA_963859935.3 Lathyrus sativus | reverse complement strand
GGAAAAAGGAGGAGCTTGGGATAGCTACTTGCCTTTGATTGAGTTTACCTACAACAACAGTTTCCATTCGAGTATTGGTATGGCACCATTTGAGGCGTTGTATGGTAGGCGGTGTAGGACACCATTGTGTTGGTTCGAGTCCGGAGAGAGTTCTGTTGTTGGACCCGAGTTAGTTCAACAGACTACTGATAAGATCAAGATGATTCAAGAGAAGATGAGAATTACTCAGAGTCGTCAGAAGAGTTATTATGACAAGAGGAGGAAGGCACTTGAATTTCAAGAGGGAGATCATGTGTTTCTTCGAGTCACTCCGATGACAGGTGTTGGTAGGGCACTGAAGTCGCGCAAGTTGTCGCCGCGTTTCATTGGTCCTTATCAGATTTTGCAAAGGATAGGAGAAGTGGCCTATCGTGTGGCTTTACCACCGTCGCTTGCTAATCTTCACGACGTATTCCATGTATCTCAGTTGAGGAAATACATTGCGGATCCGTCTCATGTAGTCCAAATAGATGATGTGCAGGTGAGAGATAACCTGACTGTTGAGACATCACCTATGCGGATAGAGCATTGGAAATTGAAGCAGCTTCGAGGTAAAGAGATTGCTTTAGTGAAGGTCGCTTGGGGAGGACCGGCTGGTGGAAATGTTACTTGGGAGCTTGAGAGTCGGATGAAAGAGTCTTATCCAGAGCTGTTTGAATCAGGTAACATTTTCGAGGACGAAAATTCCTAAGTGGGGGAGAGTTGTAACAGCCCAAATTTCATTAAATAATTAATTGTAGTAATTAATTGATTTAGTGGGATTTTATGTTAATGTTGGAAATTAATTTCTATTAATTGGAATTAATAGAGAATTGAGAAGGAAATTGGAAGGAAGGGAAAATAAGGGAATATATAAGAGAGAAAGAAAAGAAAAGAAAGTTAGAAACATTTGGAGAGAAAGAGGAAAGAAAGAAGAAAGAAGAGAAAGAGAGGAGAAGAAGAGGAAAAGTGGAAATCATCAAGAACCAACATCAAAGCTCCGATTAATCGAGGTAAGGGTGAGAAATGTTTCTATTTGATCATTGTATGATGTTATGTATGTTGGGTTGGGGTTTTGGTAGAGTTTCCGTCACTTTCCAATTAGGGCAAATGTTGGATTAATCGGTAGATCGAGGATTTAATCGGTTAGAAACTGAATGTAATGCCGTAGAATAGTCGGGTAACATGTGTTGAGGCTGTTTGTACTGATTTTGTTGTGTGAGAAGTTGGTTGATGATGGATTGGTGAAGGAGGAACAGAGTGTGAATCTGTTCTGCGCAGGTTCGCTGGCTCTCGCCAGGCGAGCAAAGGCGAAGCTTCGCCAGGCGAAGCCTAGCGAATGCTGGCGAGTAATTATGATTAAGTCCCAGTGGACTTCGCTGGCGAGTTCGCCAAGCGAAGGTGGATAGCGAAGGTTCGCCTAGCGAAGGTGCTGGCGAATGGTGGCGAATGAAGTCAGTAGCTACTGACTTGGGCTCGCTGGAAAGTCTCGCCAGGCGAAGCCTAGCGAGTGTTCGCTGAGAGAGTTCGCCAGGCGAAGGCCAGGCGAAGGTTCGCTGCGAGGGTTCGCCAGGCGAACGAAGGCGAATTTGACAGCATTTCTCTTTTGCTGTGTTGCTCATGTGGTGATAGTTTGGTGGTTTCACGTAGATTGATATTCTTATGATGTGATATAGATATGATCTATTGTGATAATGTGTGTTGTGGGTAGCCTACGGGCGTGAATCCTAGAATTGTGATTCAAAGGTTAATTGCATCAAGTATAAATACATGTGAACATAATAAGTGATTATGTGTGTATTATTTAATGAATTTGTGAATGCTCGATGTGTATACAATTATGTAATGAGTATGCATGAGAACATTTTGAATATGTGTGCATAACTTATAATTGTATGATTGGTATTGCGATGTGAATACCTTAATTGTTGTGATAATTAGAGATACATGGGAATACAATGAGGAATGTATGTGTATCGTCTAATGAATTGTGAGTGCATGTATATATGCGATTGTTGTGTGAATGCATGGGAACATATGTGATATGTGTGCATTGTTGTTGAATATGATGATGTGTGAAATGAATACATTGATAAATGTTTGATATATGTTGTATGTGCAATCATGATGAAATTCTCGAAGGGGTGAATTATTCGAATGGTTGATTGTACATGCATCATTCAGTCAAGAGGCAATGTCTGTTAGTTTCGTGGAAACTAGTGGCTTGTCCCAAACCTAGAAGGGTGGGTTTGAAGCCTAGGGGACGGGCTTGGATGTTATCGGTCTAGAAGGGTGGACCCGGTTTAAAGTAAAAACCGAAAAATGATAACGAGTTATCGGTCTAGAAGGGTGGACCCGGTTTAGAGTGAAAACCGAAAAAAAGATAACGAGAGTCGGTACCGCATAGCATTGAGTTGCATTGAATATGTTGAGTCACATTGCATAATATTATTGTGGTACAAATGTGCTTGTGAATGATTGTGAAGTCAAGCATGAAGGGATGTGCTTGTGGATGTTCATAATGTTGATATATGTGAACGTGATATGATTATGATTATGAGAATGAAGTGTGGTGAGAAATGTGAATATGTGTTATATGATACCTATATATATACGTAATCTTATGCCTTGATTATTATGGTTATATTTCTCACCCTTCTGCTGTTTTATAATGCTCTATGAGGCATTGCAGATTAGGATGCTGGAGTCCTTTTGTGAAGTTAGTCTTCATTCTTTTGAGTCGGCTGCTCTGATATGTAACACCGGGTAGTTAGACTAGTATAGTCATTCTTTTGTGATACATTGCGATGTATCAGCTGATGTGGTTTTGTAATCTAACTGATATGATGTATTAATCTGGATGACTTATGTGCATTTGAATTAATATTTTGGAACTGATTAAATGATGTTATCTTCCGCTTAAATTAAATGTTGAAATGTGATTTCTAAAACTACGAAAATGTTACATATTTTATGGAGCAAAATGTTAAATTGTTTTGTTGGTGAAACTGTGACATTCTTCCTTTATACCTTATCCTAAAATTTGTACTCTGATGAATTGTATGTGCTTAATTGTTTTATATGCATTTATTTGGGGTATAGAAGGGGGTGTTACATATGCCATGTTCTGTTTAGTGTTGATTTGATTTGATTTTGAGGCATGATCTAATATTTTAGCATGTATGTGGTATGTGTATGTCATTAGTTTAGCATGAAACTCTTTACTTGACAAATGCCTTGCTGTACCACCAAGTTTGTTTCAAGACAGTTTTTTCATAACCATCAACCTGCCAAAGTCGTTTCTGTTGGAAATGTGCTTGAGATTTAAATATGATCTCTTTCATTTCCATGTATATAATGTGTGTGCATTGGTTGTTTGACTTATTTCCACTTGTTCTCTCATTTCACTTTCAAATTGCATTTTCAAGCCAAAGGTTGCCATGAACCATACCAAATCTTGTTCTGTTTGCAATGTGCTTAAGTTCTGGGTTTGAGCTCATTTACTTTCATGTTTATGATGTGTATGTGCTATTCCTTGACATGAGACCACTCACTTTTGGCTAGACCAGTTTGTAACCTCACTATGTTGTCAAACTGTTTTTTGAAAAATAACCACAATAACACACAACAAGCCTTTTGGGGTTTGAAGCACTTTTTGGTTGGTATATGAGTTTGATGTCATTTGTTATCATGTTATGATATGTGTATGACCTTGCTACTTGGTTTTGACCATTCAATTTTCCCTTGCCTTATCTCTTGCACAAAACAGTTTTCTCACAATACTACAGCTGCAGCACATCACACACTTTGCTGTTTGAGTTTGTTTTAGGAGATTTCATGAGCATTAGACCTCTAGATAGTATGTTTAGGTTTTGTGTAAAAGAACCAGACCTTATTTTAATGCTTTGCCAATTTGGTAGCCTTTCTGCTTGACAACTTGCTCACCATTGTGTTACAATTGCAACTTGATAACCAATTTTTGTTGTATGCTTTTCATGATCAATCTTAAGTGTTAGAATCATTCATGGACATGTTTGAGACTTATTGTCATACCAAAAATTTGTCCTACCCATTTTCAAATATTTTTGTATTTTTCGATTCTATTTTTACTTTTGCATTGCCCGCTTATTTTCTTGTTATTTAGACATGTGTCTGCTCGCAATTGGTTGATTGTTTTCAGAATTTTATCTTTTTGACCAATTAAGGTGTGACACGTGGCCTAAGAACATTTTGTGAATATTATTTTTTTAAACTTTTTCTTTTTAAATGTTACTAATAATATTATTATTATTATTATTATTATTTATTTTTTTTCCGTTTTTTATAAATTTTAGTTTGTTTTTATATATATATTTTTAATATTTATTTAATTATTATTGTTAATATTTTATTTATTATTTAGTTATGTTAATATATTAGTTTTCTCTATAATTATGTTAACTAATGTTAAGAAAATAAAAATTAAAAGAATTCAGAAAAAAAAAGAAAAAAACGGAAAGTGGAAGGTGGCCCATGTTTCGCAGCCCAGGAAGGGTCTAAAGGTGGGGATCAGTTGGCATTATAAGTGAAGGGCAAAAAACCCCTAAGGGGGGGGGGATCACTGTCCATGGCCTCTCCCAAATCCCTAAATACGGCCGCCCCCAAATTCACTCGAAGACCCTAATTATGGAGACTGTTCATCTCCCTTCTCAGACTAAAGTGGCGCCGCAAAACTCAAACTCTCCCTTCTCGTCACCATCCGACCCTCCATTCACCTCTTAACATTTCTGTTTCATCAAATCACCTCCCACTCAACGATCTACACACCACTAGCATAAACACCTTGAATATTACCCAGGCAACGAATGTTTTCGCAGAAAGGAAAAGATTTGACGCCTTCATGACCATAACCTCCAATCGCTCACTATTTCTGCTCCGAGTAAGTGATCTTCTGTCGGCGCTGCTATCTTGAACGCCACAACCTCATGAACCTATGTGTCACTAGAACAACAGCGACCATGGCTCAGCTTCAGTAACCGCATATTCGGTATTGGTTTCAAATTTTTATGACTATCTATTATTGTGTTGTTACTCAGTCTTCACTTTAACTTTGATTGAATTGAGATGCATATTCACGTCTTATGTACATATTAGGAGCTGTTATATTTATTGTCAGTTTATGTTATTCACCAACTTTGATTCGGTTTGGATGTGATCTGTGAATTTTCTCACTGGATCTGTTGTTCCATTGATCCTCGCTTATGTTTCGATTTAAATATTTGTTACGTACGACTAGAGTGATGTTGATACTGCCTGGAGGTTTGCTGTGATTGTATGATTCACATTAATAAGTATGGTGTATGCTGCCGATGTATCGATACAACTTCGAGCATCTTTCATTTGCTGTTGAGGATATGTTTTTTTACTGATATAAGGTTGTATGTGTTATGATATTGGTGCTGTTAAAGTTTACTTAGTTTTGGTTTCCTAATTTTATGGTCTTGCAGTGATCTAGAATTGATAACCATTGAGGTTTTGTGGCTTCACACATGATATTTCAGAAACGGGGTCTGCATTTTCTTGTATTGTTCTTTTAAAACTTGCAGATTTTGGAGCATCATGACAACCACGTCTAAACGTAGAAACCGACAAAGCAACCTTCAGGTGTGCCACTGTTTTGGCATAACACGACAGCAAGCTCTGCAACAAACTTGCGGCTTGATTTGAAGCGACCAAACGTAACAACTTGTCTCAGGTTCAAGTGGTGTCAACAACTCGACATTTCAGAGCATATATCACAGAGAGAGATTCGTTTTTGCTACAGCGTCAACTCGTCATCCACAGCCGCTGCCGCGACAACCTCTACGACGACAACTCAATAATCTCCAACTCGAGCTTACCCGATTCTCACCCCAATCTCGGAACCGACACGAAGAACAACACCATATCTGATCTTGAGTCATTGTCTGTTTTTTTCTTTTTTTTGCAGTTGTTTCTTGCAGGTTGTGATACCGCCGAAAGAAAATCATAAGCAAGGACGAAAGAGGAGGGTTTGCGTTTCATTGTTAGCAGGCCAACAGTAGGTTTTCAGCAGCAACAATAGGTTTTCAGCAGCAACGTTGATGGAAGCGGTGTCGGTAATTATCGAATCATTTTGGCATAATGTATTAAGTTCTGCTTACTATTGTTCTGCGTGAGTTTTTACTGGTTGTGTGGTGATTGAATCTTACAGATGATGTTCATGTGTTGTTATCTTGGTGTTGGATAAGAGATTTGGTTTCGTTTTAAGTTTTAAATATTATGCTGTCTGTGTTTCGGTTCAAAACTGTTTCGATACCGTTATTGCATTTTGTGTGTGGAATTTAAGTTCAAATTCTAGATTGTTACGGACCTGTTTTAGTGTGTTTTTTATGCTTACATATGCTTGCGCTTTGTTGATTTACCGTAGCCATATTTGTTGTGACACTTTAGAAATTCAGGATTGAAAATCATGAAATATTTACCACTTGTGTTGTTAACTTTGTTTTTGGCTTAATCATGCTGTTGTTTGTAAATGCTGCCGGATTACGGCGTGTTAGAATTGTGGTTCCGATGTAATAACATTATGATATGGTTTTGTTTTTGTCAAATGTTATGCATAATATAATCGGTTGTACAAGGATTGTGTTGGCTGTTTTTGTGTGGATATTGGACCTTACATTGCAGATAGCTGACAGCCTGAAGTTTTCGCTTCTCTACGCGATGGGGGACACCGTGAGGATGCCGATTAGATGAGCATGTCGATGCGAAGCCGTTGCTCTGTGTGATTCACTTCAACTACCTGATTTCGGTTGTCATTAAAGCTCGCTATTCTTGTTCCTATTAAGGCTGGTGGTTGCGACTCAATTTTAAGTTGTATACAAAGTTGGTTCCGATTTGGTACATCGGAATTGATTAGCAATTTGGACTCTGTTTTGCTTTTCTTTTTTTTCCTTTCCAAAAATTCAATATTTAGTGAGTTGAACTGATGCATTTTGCATATGCCCTACTACAAATCTTTTCTAAAAATTGAGAGTCAAAGCTAATATTCTTATGTATCCATGCTGATACGGTTTTCATTTGAGGATAACTATATGGAATTCTTTGCATTCTAGTTAGCAAAATGGCTGCACGTCACTTATTTTTACGGTTTTATTTATTTATTATTTTTATATAATTTATGTTAGTATTTTATTTTATTAATTGATTTATATAGGTTAGTTAATTAATAAGTAATACTAAAATAATTTTCAAGATCATTTTATCAACCGTTTTTCAAAGGCGAATAAAACTTCGATTAATTTCAAATCTTTTGCGATAAATATACATCATAGTTTTCTTAATCTAATAACGAAAGTGGTGAGTTCTTGGGGTCTAGCATCCCTTGAATTCTTGGACAACCGTTCTCGAGGCGCACGCTCTTGAGTTGCGGTTGTTCTGTCTTTTGATTTCAAAACCATTTTTCACTCAATTCAATTGAGATTTCTAAAAGATATTTTTAAATAAATTTTTATTTAGATATTTTTTATAAGAAATTCTAATTATTCCTTCTTTTAATATATTTCAAATTTATTATCAAATTAATATTTTAAATATTAAACTTTTAAAAAAAATATACTTTAATTAAATTAAAACATTATTTTTAAGATATTAAACATTTCTGAAAGCAATTAATTATGATTAGCTTTTCTCAAAACTTTTTTTAATCAATTTTATATATGAAAATTAAAACTATTTTTCTTAATCAAATTAAACTATCTTCCTAAAACAATTTTCAAAACAATTGAATTCTTGGATCTCGCCTTCCTTGAATTCTCGAGGGACCACTCTTGAGGTGCACGCCTTAAGTTGTGGTCACTTTCAAAACAAATTTTTAAAAATAAATTTCTTGATTTAGCTGAGCCATCAATTTTTAATCACCTTACACAACATTTTAAAGCTTAATCCTGGGCTTCCTTACAGTGACACCTATTTGATCAATTATTTCTAGTTGGTCACTTAGAAGACTAACCCACTTTGCTAGTGCACACGTTTAAAATTCAAATTCAAACCTCGACTCACCTCGAGTACTTTTTCAAAGCAAACTAAATTCTTGAAGTCTAGCACTTCTTGGGTTTTTGGACGATTGTTATTGAGGCGTACGCCTTAAGTAATATATTGTTCGACATTTCATCTTTTAGTACGCTATTTTGGACAAAGAAATATCATAGGAATCTAGCATTCTGTGTGATATTTCCGTCGTTCATCCAAATATTTTCCGAATGAAAAAGGTGTTGTTAGGATCTAACATCCAAATGATACCCTGATTAATTAATTGTGAGGCCTACGTCTCGTTTACCAAATAATCGTCATTTCTCCTATACTTCTCAAATTCAATCTCGTATTCTCACTTCTCATACCACAAACCCTTTTCATACCCTCAATTCGATTCAAATATTTTCTCAACATTTTCTCGATTCAAACTCCGAAAGAAGGAGGTTCTTGGAATCTAGCATTCCTTGAATCTTCGAATGAGTAATTCTCGAGGCACGCTCTTGAATTGTTATTCACTTAACCTTTCGACTTTTTCAAACTCAAACATTTTCAAACATTCTCCTAAGTCGAGTGCTCGCACGCATTCGCAACCATCGACATTTCACACACACTTCACACTTCCTCTTGGTTTCGATATTAGGGGCACCCTTAGGGACTAATATCGTATCTCATCATCCTAGCCCTTGACACATCGTCAAGTCGGTTCTATCTTTTAATCAATTCCTCGACTCGTCGTCGACCCCCCTTTTTTTCAAACCAACTTCCTTTTGCCTCGCATTCCACTTTCGACTCAATCTTCTTACAAACGTTTTTTAAACTTACGAAAGAAGGATATTCTTAGAATCTAGCATTCTTTGAATATTCGAATGAGTAACTCTTAAGGCATGCCCTTGAGTTGTTATTAGTTCATTCTTTCGATTTCAAAACTTCCAACTCTTTCAACCCAATTTCCGAAAGAATGGAGTTCTTGGAATCTCGCATTCCTTGAATTCTCGAGTGACAAGCTCTTGAGGCATGCTCTTGGGTTGCTTGTCAGTCACTCTTTCACGTCTCAATTCTATTTCAAACCCAATTCAATCCCGTTTCTTTTCGTGGTTGCTACCACGAACTACATACGCTCTGATTCTTTATTCATTCTTGAATATAAGATACGTAGGCACAAGATTGCGATGATCTTGCCGAGCACATTTCTATCTTCCTCCATTATTCCGTCCATCCCCCATCCTTTTCCCGTAGTCGAACTACGACGCTCTGATTTCTCATTCTCGTCCGAATGAGCATACGTAGGCACAAGGGCCCTAATCCTTGGCGAGCACCCTATCCTTCAACCACCCATCTCTCCTTAGCGTCTTTATCCTTTTACCCTACCAATTCTGCCTTTATCATCGAGAAGAAAACAAGTAAACCTAAACAACACTTCCCACAAAATACCTTAAGAGGTTCCCGTCGAGTACGATAGACGTGAGGGGTGCTAATACCTTCCCCTCACGTAACCGACTCCCGAACCCGGAACTTGGTTGCGACAACCCTGTTCCTATCCTTTTCGTTTTAAGAGGTTTTCTCGATATTTTCCTCTCCCGTTTATTCGGGAAAAATAAAGTTCGGTGGCGACTCTGTCGAACCGCATTTCCGCGCCTTTCGCGCGAGGGTCGTATGTTCGAAATGTCTCCGTGATTTTTCGAGGTGCGACACTTGTGTATGATGTTTGTTCTGCCTTCACGTATTTGGCTTTGTTGGCTTGCTTTTTACCCAAAAATTCAATCATATTTAGGTTTATCTATTTATAGGGGTGGCTAAATACTTGGATGTATAGCCACCCCAGTGGTAGAAGCTTGTGCGCCTTATACCCATTGACCTGCCTGACCTGAGTTCGATCCATTGTAGAGATCAACTCTTTTGGCTTTTTATTTTTCATTTGTCATTATTTTATCATGTTTCTTTCTTTCCATTTCCTTGCACACGCGCGCGCTGTGTCCATGTGGTTAGTGTTGTGTTTGTGAACACAAGGGTGTGGGTTCAATCCCTTACCATGCCATTTCTTTTTTATTACTTGTTGCATTTCATTTTATTTTCATGAAAAATCAAAATATCATAACTTTCTCATGCTTTATCATTTTCAATACATTCTTTTTGCAAATTTCTCATTGTAATGTCTATTTTCATTTAAAGGAATAATATTTCAATTTTTTGTATTTACAATGCTTTTTGCCTACTTGTAAGTTGGTTCAGTTTTTAGGTCGTTACCTTGTGTCGTGATCGAATTTTCTTTATACCATGCTTGACTTATCTTGTGAGATTTATTGGAATTTGATTTCTTTGTGTTTGTTAACATGTTGAGACTTCATTTCTTGTTGGTTGTCACCATGAAATTGTTGTTCTCTTCCTAAGTCTTGAATTTAACTGTTGTGAACATTCCTTGCGTATTTGATTGTCATCAATGCTTAAATATTATTACATTTGAACTTATAATATGATCATCTTAAGTTGTGACTTATTTGTATGATTGTTGTTTCCATATTTGCTAATATGTATCCTTTAAGTTGTTCATCTTTGTTAAGATATATGCATGCTTGGTTGTAACCATTTGTATCCATTTAATCCTTGCTTATTGTAATATGCATGCTTGCTTGGTTGTAACCTTATTCTTCATGCTTATTTATTTATTGCTTTGTCAAGTATTTCTTCCCCAAGTGATGGAAATTTTTAGTTCTCATCCAAGTTGCCTCTCCCTCTCCTTCCAAAGGAAAAGTCTCTCCATTGACCCTTGTGTCATGGATAGTTCATTAACCGCTCCCTTGACTTTGTGAAGTCATCTTGAACCTTAGTATAAGCCATTAGACTTTGCTTTAAGTCTAAAAAAACCTACCTTTGCTAGGAGTGTTCTTCAACTAGAACCTTAGGACATAGTTTGTAAACTCTATGTAAGAATCATGGAAATGATTGCTTACTCCCCTCTTGAGTGTTATAACATAGATCTAGAGAGTTTTGTTAAACTCTATAAAAACATTGTTATGTTTGTTCCCCTTTGAACTTTGATCATAATCAAGTGTTCTTCATCCCTAGTGAGGTGAACTACGATTGCTCTGATTCTATCCTAGTTAGGATACGTAGGCAGAGGACGCGATGTCTTTGCGAGCAAGCTTAGAAACTATCTTTAGGTTTTAACCTACACCTTTACCCAATCCCAACCCATAGCAAACATTTACCAAACTTAGCATGCAAACAAACAAAAGGTTCATGTAGAGTACTACAGATGTTTAGGATGTGAGATATCTATCCTAGGCATAACCAACCCCCGATCCCCGAATCTCTTAGCGTTGTTGTTACATCGCGCAAAGGTTCTTTCTTTCTTTAGACCTTTCCTTTGGATAAATTAAAGTCCGGTTGTGAATTTTAAGAATTAAAGATTCAAGTTAATCAATAGTTTTGTATCACGATTCTCACCGCAACAGAAATGGCGACTTCACTGGGGAGATTTACTTATCTTGAGGGTTTAGGCTATTTTGTTTAATTGCGTGCTATATTTGTGAATATTTTCTTAACATGTATATTTGTCAATATATTTTTTTGTGTGTTGGGTATTGGGTGCTTTGAGTGGTGAGACGGTCCTATACCCGGACTTGAGTGCAATTATGATAGGATGGTGGTATATTCAAGAAGGCTTATAGGGAGTTGATTCCCGACCAAGCTAACTTGAGAAACCACCGCTCAGTGTAGGCCCTCTTGAAAGTTTAGTATTGTTGATCGAGTATTCGTGAAAACAATGCTACTTTCAACGAAGGATCCCTTGACACTGTGGACTTTTAGAATACATTCTACCCCACTTTGGCCTTATTAGGACGTAGTGCGATGACTATAAGGAAGTATTTCCGAAATAGTTGATACGCGATACTACACTTGGACGAGACTCTCTTGAGAATATTATCGATTACCAATTGATTTGGGAAGTTGATAATATCCGAAAGATGGGTTGATGACTCTGGGAACTCTGTAAAACCCGTTCGGCAGGTACAAATTAATCCATAGTGCAAATCCTTGGGGATGGGTAGACCTTGGATCCACGCTCACCCTTTAAACCTAAGCTTGTGTTTTGTGCATATGTGTGATATTTGCATTTGCCTGTGTTTGTGCATTTTGCATTCATAACATCATATCATATGGTTTCATGGAACTCATACTTTTTTGTTTGTAAACAAGAGAGGTCGTTATGAATAGTGAAAGAAAGAAAACTTTGAAGTACACTTACAAGGGTTTTAACCTAGATCACCTAAGAAGGTTGAGCACCTTGGTGACAGATCCAGAGGGATTTCAAAGCAGGTATGGGAAGCTGTTGTTAGTATTGAAGATAAAGATGGATAGTGGACTCCTTTCTACACTTCTCCAGTTTTATGATCCGCTTTACCACTGTTTCACTTTCCCCGATTATCAACTAGTACCCACACTAGAAGAATATTCTCAGTTGGTTGGTTTGCCCATTCTTGAAGAGTCTCCTTTTCCGATCATGGAGGAAGACCCTAAGGAGCAAGATATTGCCAAGGCTACACGTTTAGGATTGGTTGATATTAAAAAGAACCTGATTACAAAAGGAGGAGTTTTTAGGTTAAATGCAGAGTTCTTGGTTGAGAAAGCTCAATATTATGCGGATCATTTAAGCATGGATGCGTTCGAGGCTATCCTTGCCTTGCTCATTTATGGCATCTTTTTGTTCCCTAGCTTCGAGAATTTTGTGGACCTCAATGCCATTAAAATCTTCTTGAAGAAGAATCTTGTGCCTACCTTGCTAGCAAATGCATACCATTCTGTTCATCTGAGGAACTTTCACAATGGAGGGATGATTACTTGTTGCGCTCCTTTGTTATACAAATGGTTCACTTCACATTTGCCTAAAGCTAACGCTTTTTGGGATCCAAAGAAAGGATGGTGGTCACAAAAGATCATGGCTTTCACTCACTCTGATATTGATTGGTATAGTCGTGACTATGATGGGACACCAATCATTAATAATTATGGGGATTTCGATAATGTACCTCTTCTCAGTGCTAATCGAGGAATCAGTTACAGTCCAGTCCTCGCCCGTCGATAATTGGGATACCCTCTAAAGGACAAGCCCAATGGGGTTCATGTGGAAAACATTTTCTTTAAAGAAGAAAAGGATAGTCAAGAGCTAAAAGAGAAGATTCTAGAAGCTTGAAAGCATCTGCACAAGAAAGGGAAAAAGGATCTTGGAAGACTCAATTGTGTCTCTTTGTAACCTTACCTCAAATGGGTTCGAAAGAGAGCTATCACACTAAGGATGCCTTATCCTAAGCAAGAGCCTATGGATTTGAAGGAAGAACGCCCCTTGGTCTTCATGCCTGAAGAAGAAAAGCTGAAAATCACTTTAGTCAAAGCACGACAAATCGAAGACGCTTGGAAGCACAAGTATCAAGTGGTCATTGAAGAGAATGCAGAGCTCCAGAAACAACTCTAGTTGAAAGACGAAGAAGTACTCTCTTGTAAGAAGAGGAAAGCACAAGAAGAACCTTTTTCTTCCAGTCCTCAGTCTACTCCGTGGAAGTTAATTGTGGGCAAGCTCATTCTTGAGAAGGCTCAGATGGAAAAAGAAATCGAGAAGCTCAACATGAGGCTTCTTGGGGAACCTTCTTAGGATTCATTAGTTGTTGTTTATGTTTAAAACTCTTGTAAGAGGAAACAATATTTTTTAATCCCATTTTGTTGATCAATGAATAACGAATTTTGATGTTCGTAAATGTATGAGTCCCATGACACCATGCGCATTTGCATTTGCATTTTTTCTAACCATTCAAGGAAATTCAAACTTTTCTTTTTGCAGACAACAACATGGTGAGAAGAGACATGCTTCCTTTCCTGGATTTGAGGTTGGGCCGTCTTAGGATGTTGGCAAGACTTGTCAGAAACCCCACCGCCTTCATTGCCAAATATGGAGATCTCCTACCATTGATAAGTGCTCAAGTCAACGAGAACATGCTGCAGGCTCTTGTTGAGTTTTATTCTCCAACCTACCACTGCTTCGTCTTCCCAGACTTTCAGCTGCTTCCGACCATAGAAGAGTACACTGACTATCTGAAGATTCCATGGACTTTCACGCTTCCTTATGGGAAACCAAAGAGAAGAGATTTGGCCAAAACCCTACATCTCAAGCCAGAGGATTTACCACCTATGAGATCAAAGGGAGGATATTACGGAATGGAAGCAGAACCGCTAATGGAGATGGCTGAATATCATTATGAAAATAGAAATTTGGGCATCTTTGAAGCAATTTTGGCATTCCTAATATATGGGTTGTATCTCTTACCAAGCCGTTATGACTTCATCAGTGAGGAGGCGGTCCGTCTCTTCATCATCAAGAATCCAGTAAATGAGATACTGGCAGATACATATATGGTCATCCACCACTTCATCTTATACGATCTCGGGCAGTTTTCATGCTGCCTCGCACTGCTTGACAGGTGGTTTACCTCTCATCTACCTAGGACTCACGTCCTTTGGAGACTTCCCAGCAAGAGCGCGTGGATTTCTAAGCTCATCACCCTCAGGCACTATGACATCACCTGGTATGACATCAACCTTGGTAATCTAGTTATGATTCCCAGTTATGGAGAATTCCCCAATGTACCTCTCATTGGAATGAAGGGGGTCATCACCTACAATCTTGTTCTTGCTCAACGTCAGTATGGGTATTCAATCGGGCCGGAGCCCGAGCCGGAATTGCTGAGACTTTGCTTCTGCGAAACTGGTCGCAACCCTGAACTGGAAGCCCGTGCTCACTATGCTCAGAGAGATCTTCACCTCTTGGGTATAACTGCAATGGAGAACATAAGCTGTTTAACTACCGGGGCATACTTGCTTTGGTCGAAGGAAATAGCTCTGAATATGTTCTACACTCGTGATTATGAGATAATGGTGGAACCAGAGGTCCCCACGACTAGGGAAGAACTGAAATACGCTTTGATCAAAGCACAACGAGAGAATGAAGACCTGTAGGAGATCATCCGCCAGGGCCGAGCTCATGTTGAAGACCAAGAAGGAGAAGGATCATCTTGTTAGAATGATCATTGTTTCACCATTTCCTGTTTTCCCTAAAAAGGATTGTAATCCTATGTTGAATTTACTTTCACTTCTTCTTGTAAGCAAGGTCTTGCTTTTTAGCAAGAGCCATCTATTGTAATAGACTTCAAATTATCAATGAAAAACGCTTTTTAAGCATGTCGTTACATGTTGTTCCAACTTTTTTTGTTTGTAAATAAAAAATTTGATTTTCCTTAAATGGTTTGTGCATTTGCATTTACATTTGCATTCGCATATCATCCTGCATTGGTCTTGCATCCGAGTTCCGCAGCTCATCCTTTGTTCTTGTTCAGAGAAAATAAAGAAGGAAGTCACGCTGAGTTCTCACAAATACAACACTCGATCCAAAGCTCAGAGGAAGATGGCTAATAATGAACAGAGGTTCGACCAAATGGACAATGACATTGAAGGAATCAAGGGTGACGTCAGCCAGATTATGGAAGTTCTCAATATAATCAAGGCAAAGATGGACACACAGTCTACGATAATCTCCGAAGTCGCTGCAGCAACGACCAACGTCACAGTAGCTCCAGTTACCACTGCAGAATTTCCCTATGGCATGTCTCGGGATTTTGTGCCACCATTCAACAATATACAGTCTTCAAGTCTTAATCCACTGTTTGATTCAACAATCAGGAATCCCATTTTCACTCAGGCGGGTGGACCAACTACGGTGCGACCTATCTTCCACAATCAACAACCGATCTTTGACATACCTGACGGTTCTAAAGCCAAAGATGAAAAGCACGAAAAATTGAGGGTAGAGATTGACATTATGGCTAAAAGAATGAGAGCCATCGAAGGAAGCAATGTTTTCGAGTCTGACGCCAAAGACCTGTGTCTGGTGTCTGGTTTGGTATTTCCCCAAAGATTCAAAATGCCAATGTTTGACAAATATGAGGGGACTACTTGTCCCAAGGTACACCTGATCATGTACTGCAGGCGGATGGCTCCGCATATTGAAAACGACAAGCTATTGGTGCACTGTTTTCAGGACAGTCTTAAAGGAGCATCAGCTAAATGGTATCTCAGCCTGGATTAAGCAAAGATCCATGGTTTTCAAGACCTTTCAGATGCCTTCATTCAACAATATAAATACAACATGGACTTGGCTCCAGACCGTCGTCAGCTCCTCAGCATGACACAAAATAGCACTGAAACCTTCAAGGAATACGCGCCAAGATGGTGCGGGACCGCTGCTCAAGTGGAGCCGCCCCTTACTGAAAAGGAATTGGCAGACTGGTTCGTGGATACGGTCAGACCAGAATTCTATGAGCGACTAATCAGCAGTGTCACGACCAACTTCTTTGACATCGTGGCAGTAGGGGTCAAGGTTGAAGCCGGTTTAAAAAGTGGGAAAGTGGCTACTCCAAATACTAATTCAAGCACCAGTGTTGCGAAGAAGCCGGTCAACAATTTTCACAAAAAGAAAGAGGGGGATGTAAGTGCGATAACATACGGAAAGAAGGTGCAAAGTTCTAGAAACCCTCGCCAGCAGTATCATCCACCATCATACATAGCAGCTGTGACTCCAGTTTTTCAACAGTCATCGCAGCAGGGTCCTCAGCATGGGGCATCCAGCAATTAACAACAATATCATTCTAACAGTCAACAACAATATCATCAGCCGCAGGGTCAACAGCCTCAAAACAGGGCTCCAAGGGCGAATTACCAGGCAAATCGGCCAAAAATACAGCCTATTCCAATGAGTTACACTGACCTATTTCCGATGCTGATAGAAAGAGGCTTAGTCAAGACAAGGAAACTAGGCGCTCCACCTAATCCACTTCCATTCTACTACAACGCCAATGCCCGCTGTTTATTCCATGAGAACGCTCCAGGCCATGATCTTGAAGGTTGCTTCGCACTTCAGCACCTTGTTCGAGAGTTAATTGAAAAAAGAATTATGTCCTTTGAAGACAATAACCTGAACGTAAAGAATAACCCTCTACCAAATCATGGTGGAGTAAATGCTATTACTGAAGAAGGGGAATGGTCTGAAGATAAGACAATTACTACTATTGATGAGATCAAGGTACCATTGGTGGACCTACACAAACGTCTTGCTCAAGCATGGGCGCTTAAGACATCTCACGAAGACTGCGAACAATGCATGCTGAACCCAGAAGGTTGTGACATTGTGAAAAAAGACATTCGAGCAATGATCGAACAAGGGATGATAGAGATTGCTCGCAGGAAGAAGGGGGAAGATGTGGCATTCATTGAACCCATGTTTAATATACCTGAAGAGTCCAACAAAAGAGCTGTTTTTAGAAACAATAACAACAACTATAAAAACGTCCGACCAGTGTTCCGCGACGATGCACCCCCGAAATTTGGGAGAGGGAAAGCCAGGTTTGAACCAAGGGGAGGGTCTAAACCTCACCCAAGAGCCGTAACACAAAAACAGGACCATTCATGGTGTGAAGGAATTTTCAGAGAAAGGAAGCCAGCAAATGTAGCTAATATTGCCGGCGGGAGCAAGATAACATAGAGTGGTCGCATATACCAACCGCGGACAAATACTGTGGCTCCTCCGCCAGCAATTTCCGTTCCAAAAGCTGTTGTTCCTCAGAAACCCGTGCCAGAGGTAGTCGTCACTAAAGAGCCTTTGGTCAAAGGAAAAGAAAGCCTAAAAAATGATGAAGAAGAGTTTCTACGAATCATCCAACGAAGTGATTACAGGGTGGTAGACCAACTGAATCAGACACCATCTAAGATATCAGTCATGTCCTTACTCTTAAGCTCTCCGGCACATCGCCAGGCTTTGCTCAAAATGTTAACACAAGCCCATGTTACCAAAGATATTACAGTGGGGCAGTTCGACTCCATTGTGGCAAACATCACGGCCTGCAATACGCTAAGCTTTGAAGACAATGATCTGACAAATGAGAAACGCAAGCACAATCTTGCTCTGCATGTGTCGATTAAATGTGAAGAAGATACATTGTCCAGGGTTCTTGTTGACACAGGATCCGCACTCAATATGATGCCAAAGAGGACACTAGCCAGGCTGGCTTACCAATCATAGTGAAGGCATTTGATGGGTCTAGAAGAGCTGTGATAGGGGAGGTCGATCTTCCTATCGTGATAGGACCACAAATCTTCGAAATCACCTTCCAGGTGATGGACATCAATCCGGTCTACAGTTGTCTACTGGGAAGACCATGGATCCACGTAGCTGGCGCTGTTACTTCTACTCTCCATCAAAAGATGAAGTTTGTTGTGGATGACCAGTTGGTCATTGTTCATGGAGAAGAGGATTTAATGGTGAGCAACTTATCCTCATTTCGGTACATCAAAGCCGACGAAGATTCCCTTGAGACAACCTTTCAAGCGCTAGAAATAGCCCACACTGTTCTGGTCGACGAATCTGACATAACTCGCGGTCCATCCTTCACCTTTGTTCAGAGTATCAAGGCGGCGCTAAAAGCTGGAATCCCGTTGGGATGGGGGAAGATCATTGAAGTCAACGCTCAGGCAAAGAACGATGGACAAGGGTTGGGTTACAAACCAACTCTAGAAGACGAGCCGGAGGAAAGAACCATGAGGAAGAAGTCTTTGAAGGAAGTATTCACCAGTGGCGGAATACAAATCAACGCTATCATTGCTGAGGATGGGGATTGCAATCTAGATCATCTGATAACTCGAGGAGGAGCAGCTTTGCACAACTGGGAGGCTGTGGAAATTCCTGTCTTTTTACCTTTAGAAATACCTCCATTCACCACAGAATCCTTTGATCTTTCGGTTCCTTCTACTAGTGGTTCATCTGTATTTCATGCTGAAGAAGAGAATGATGAAGAATTAGAAGTCCCAGAGGAGTTGAAGAGGATGACTGAATATGAAGATGTGTATCTCCAGCCATACAAAGAGCAGACTGAGGTCATCAACTTGGGATCCGAAGAGGAAAAAAGAGAAGTCAAGATTGAGGCATCATTGGGGCCAGAGATCAAGAGTAGGCTGATAGCACTCCTCTGAGATTATGATGACATATTCGCTTGGTCTTACCAAGACATGCCAGGGTTGGACACCGACATTGTTATGCACAAGCTCCCCCTGAAGCCAGAATGTCCTCCGGTCAAACAAAAACTTCGCAGATCAAGACCAGACATGGCTCTTAAAATCCGAGACGAAGTCAAGAAACAGATTGATGCAGGCTTTTTAGCGGTATCCAAATATCCAGAATGGGTGGCAAACATCGTACCAGTCCCAAAAAAGGATGGCAAGGTCAGAATGTGCGTCGATTACCGGGATTTAATCAAAGCAAGTTCGAAGGACGATTTCCCTCTACCACATATCGACACTTTGGTAGATAATACAGCTAGTTTCGCGGTATTCTCATTCATGGACGGATTTTCTGGTTATAATCAGATAAAAATGGATCCAGCTGACTTGGAGAAGACAATCTTCATCACACCCTGGGGAACCTATTGTTATAAGGTCATGCCTTTCGGTTTGAAGAATGCAGGGGCAATGTATCAGAGAGCCATGGTCACACTCTTCCATGATATGATGCACAAAGAAATTGAAGTATATGTGGATGACATGATCGCAAAATCTCAAAGCAAACAAGACCATTTGGATCATCTGATGAAGCTATTTGAGAGACTCCGAAAGTATCAACTAAGGTTAAATCCATCAAAATTCACATTTGGGGTTTGCTCAGGAAAATTATTAGGCTTCATCGTTAGTCAACGAGGAATTGAAGTAGACCCCGACAAAGTTAAAGCAATCCAAGAGATGCCTGCTCCTAAAACAGAGAAACAAGTCAGAGGTTTCCTCGGACGTTTGAATTACATCTCCAGGTTCATCTCCAATTTAACTCCTACTTGCACGCCGATCTTCAAGTTGTTACGAAAAGATCAGACGGTGGTATGGAACGAAAGCTGCCAGTCCGCATTTGAGAAAATCAAGCAATATTTACAAGAACCTCCGGTGCTGATTCCTCCTGTGCCGGGAAGACCTTTGTTCATGTATATGACAATACTAGAAGATTCAATGGGCTGTGTCTTGGGCCAGACTGGTGAGTCAAGAAAGAAAGAACATGCAATTTACTATCTGAGCAAGAAGTTCACCGATTGCGAGAGTCGTTACTCTCCCTTGGAGAAAGCCTGTTGTGCTTTAGCATGGGCCGCCAAGCGTCTGAGACAGTACATGATTTGCCACACCACAATGCTGATTTCTAAGATGGACCCCATCAAGTATATCTTTGAAAAGCCAGCTCAAACAGGAAGATTGGCCAGATGGCATATGCTCTTATCAAAGTACAATATTCAGTATGTTGCCCAAAAATCTATCAAGGGAAGTGTCTTGTCAGAACACCTCGCAGAGCACCCCATGAAGGATTATCAACCACTCAAGTTTGAGTTTCCTGATGAAGATGTGATGTACATTCAGCGCGCGAAACCAGAGCCTGGTCCTGAAGAAGGTCCCGAGCCTGGATCTCGGTGGGAAATGATGTTCGATGGAGCGTCAAACAAGAACGAACATGGTGTTGGAGCTATTTTGAAAAACCCAACCAGAGGATACACTGTCGTCACAGCCCGACTTTGTTTCTCGTGTACAAATAACATAGCCGAATATGAAGCCTGCATCTTAGGGTTGGAAGCTGTTATTGATCTTCGCATCAAAATCTTGGAAGTAATTGGTGATTCTGCTTTGGTGATCTACCAACTCAAAGGAGAATGGGAAACCAGGGATGAAAAATTGATCCCTTACAAAACTCATATCCTAGAGATGGCTGAATATTTTGATGAAATTACCTTCAAGCATGTACCGAGAGCGGAAAATCACATTGCTGATGCATTAGCCATGATGGCATCAATGTGGAAGGTCCAGTTTGTTAACGAAGCGCCTCTGATTCGCATTGAGAGAAGGACAGTACCCGCATATGTTATGACAATAGATGAAGAAACTCATGAGAAACCGTGGTTCCACGACATCAACAAATTTCTTCAAAATCAGGAATATCCAGCTGACGCATCCAGAATTGACAAAAGAGCTATACGCAGATTGTCGGCTAAATTCTTCATCAGCAATGGTACCTTGTACAAAAGAAACCATGACATGGTTTTACTTCGATGTGTCGATGAAAAAGAGGCAAATCTCATAATGACCGAGGTGCACGAGGGAACATTCGGTACCCATGCCAACGACCAAGCCATGGCTAAGAAAATCTTAAGGGCAGGTTACTTTTGGTTAACTCTGGAGACGGACTGCATCCTCTTCGCTCGAAAATGCCATAAATGTCAAGTCTATGCCGATAAAGTGCATGTCCCTCCACATCCTCTCAATGTGATGACGTCACCATGGCCTTTTGCAATGTGGGGCATAGACATGATTGGGGCAATAGAGCCAAAAGCTTCCAATGACCATCACTTCATCCTTGTTGCAATTGATTACTTCACCAAATGGGTGGAAGCAGCATCGTATGCGAACGTGACAAAACAAGTGGTTGCTCGCTTCATTAAAAAGGAAATCATCTGTCGATACGGTATTTCTAACCAGATCATTACTGAAAATGGGTCAAATCTAAACAACAAAATGATGAAAGAACTTTGTGACGACTTCAAGATCAAGCATCACAATTCATCTCCTTACAAACCCAAGATGAATGGCGCAGTTGAAGCTGCAAACAAAAATATCAAGAAGATAGTACAGAAGATGGTCATAACCTACAAGGATTGGCATGAGATGTTACCATTTGCTCTACATAGATACCGAACATCAGTACAGACTTCAACAGGGGCAACTCCCTTTTCCTTAGTATATGGGATGGACATTGTGCTACCCATCAAAGTCAAAGTACCTTCTCTAAAGATCTTGATGGAGGCCGAGCTTGAGGAAGATGAATGGATCAAAGAAATGTTCGACTCATTGAACCTCATTGAGGAGAAAAGAATGACGACCATGTGTCATAGTCAGATCTATCAACAAAGAATGATAAGAGCGTTCAACAAGAAGGTTCGTCCCAAAGAGTATAGGGAAGGAGAGCTTGTGCTTAGAAAAATCCTACCAACTCAAAAGGACGCGCGCGACAAGTGGATGCCCAACTACGATGGCCCATTTTGTTGTAAAAATTGTCTTCTCCAGAGGATCTCTAATTCTTGAGACCATGGATGGCGAACAACTCAAGTACCCTATCAACTCAGATGCAGTGAGGAAGTACTATGCCTAAAGCAGAAAACCTAGAAAGGGGATTCCAGTGCTTCAGCAAGACGGAAGTCCAAGAATCGAAAGCTAACGAACGCCGGGGAAAAGTTTTGTGCCAAGTGTTAGAAGAAAAAATCAATGTTTGTCATTCTCGTCAGAAGCGGCGAAGCAAATGAGATGATAGTTAGGAGGACTGGATTATTATGGGTTTCTGTAACCATTTCTGTTTGCCACTTTTTTCCAAATGTATAAATTTCCCGAGGCTTTGCCCTTTGTTAAGTTCTTGTCTATCAATGAAATCATATTTTGGCCAATCATTGTTATGATCTTCTGTTTTTGTTATGCAATTTCACTTATTTGTTAATAAGGATTTTTTTCAAAAGCAAAGTGTTTTGAAAAACTTAAAATTTTGTTTAAAAAAAAAAGGAAAACACAATTTGACAAAACGATTGAAGAACTCTAGAGGTAACCTGATAACATTACGCAGTTCTCGAAGTCGTGAAATTTTGCTGTCACCTTGACCAAACTAGATGCGTCCGACAGCAATTCCTGCTCTTAAGCCAGGACTTCTCCTCTGTAAGATTACAAAGATTTTGTTTGGAAAGAATGTTATCTACGCCAAAAGAAAGTGTCGCCTAACTTGAAGCAATTGAGACTCAGCATGACAAGTTCCCTCCGTGTTTTCCTTGTTTTGCTTTTTTCTTGCGGGTCGGTCTGCATACAGCATCATATCAGCATACGCATTTTGTTTGCATTTGGTTTTGGTCTCTGTTTGTCTGGCTGTTGCCTTTGAGATCCTTTGGTCTTTACCTCTATCTTTGATCCGTTACAACAAATTTCGCTTCGAGGTTGATACCCCGATGTTACTAGTAATCACGGGATTACTATCTTCTCTGGGAAGCTGGTAGTGTCTAGCAGTATCCGGTTTACACAAATGGGAGTTTGTTACCAATGTTCATCTATGATTTGGTTGTCACCAGTAATCTTTGAAAGTCTAGTAATTACTAGCATTGCTTTGAACCAATTATGGTCGGTGTCTCGATTTGGTCATCACCAACAATTTTCTAAACCCAGTTGTCACTGATTCTGTTATAAAGAAACAATTATCATTGGAATCCTATTGATTCGGTCATTACAAATCTTTGCTAAAATCTAGTGGTTACTAGTATTGCCTTTAAAAACAAATGGTCGTTGGTACGTGAGTTGGATGTTATCAAAATTCCCTAAAAGTCCAATAATTATTGGCATCGCCTAGAACCAGTTGTTATTGGTACCTTTTGATTCGGTTATTACCAATCTTCCTGAATCTAGTGGTTACTAGTATCGATTTCGAATCCAATCGTTATTGGTACCTGTGGACTCGGTTATTACCAATATTTTTGAACCTAGTAGTTACTAGTATTAGCTTCAAATCCCATTGTTATTGGTACTTCTTGATTTGGTTATTACCAATCTTCTAAGTCTAGTGGTCATTAGCATCGTTTGGAAGATCTAGTGTTTACTAGCAGTATCCTGAACCAGTTGTTATTGGTGTACCTTTGGTTTGGTCGTCACCAGTTGGCCTAAGTCCAATAGTTATTGGCACCGCTCAAATCGGATTGTTATCATCACTTTGGTCTGGTTGTTACCAAACTCTTTGAAAATACAATAGTTATTGGTCTCCTTGGACTCGGTCGTTACCAATCCTCCCAGTTAAATCTAGTGGTTACTAGCATTATCCAGAATCAATTGTTATGTGTATACCCCGATTTGGTCATCACTAGTCCCCCCTAAATCCAGTAGTTACTGGTTTTTCTTGAAAACTAATCGTTATTAGTCGGTTGTTACCAATTTCCCCAGCTGAAGTCCTATGTTTCATCAATGTTGTTTGGAAGTCCCAATCGTAATTGGAACTTTGATTTGGTCGTCACCATATCCCCAGGAAGTCTGGTGGTATTTAGCATTTTTTGGAAACCGTTGTTGGATTGGTCGTCACCATTATCCCCAGTAAGTCTGGTGGAAACTAACACCACTTGAAGCTGTTTGTTGTTTTGGTTGTCACCGGTTTCCCATTGAAGCTTTTGCTTTCCCAATCAAGTCTCGGAGAACTAGTGGATACTAGCTTCCCCAGCGCGTCCGGTCTTATTTCTAACCTTTTCTTAAAGATCCTGTTTGAACTATTCGTTATAGGAAATTTCTCATCCGGTTATCCCCAGTGAGATTCGTGTCTTCGTTCCATCTTTTTCCCGGTGAAGTTTTGCTTCCCCGGTGGATTTGTGCCATAGCAAAGTTTTCCCCAGTGGGTTTCTTCCCCAGTGAGGTTTGCGTTTCTTTTCTTTTGTTCCCCAGTGAAGAATTGTCTTCTTCCCTGGTGGGCTTCCTCATCTGGTTATCCCCAACGAGGTCTGTGTCTCCTTTCCCCAGTGAAGTTGTGTCGTCCCTGGTGGAATTTGTATCCCCTGTGTGAAAGATTCCCTTGAACAACATCTTTAGTCACGTTTGAACTATCTTACTTAGATTGCCTTGAATCTTTCCCCGGTTTATGGGGTCCCTCGTGAGTGGTTACTCGTCATATTGCCGTTCTTTTATCTTTGCTCGTGTGTCTGCATCTGTCTTGCATTCAAATATCATAAAGCACCAATTAGAAAAATCATTGCATTTCACACTTGTCCTTTTGCATACCACCGGATCTAAGGGACAAAATTTCTGGTTTGTTATATTTAAATACCTTTCACTACGATTCTATGAGGATTGTCATCTCTCATTGCCATCTAGTGAAGATATTTAAATAGGGGCATCTGTTGCACCCCAAATTTTTACCCCTTAGACCCTCATCATCATTGTAGGATCATATTCATTTGATTATCTAACCTTAACCCACTTCAAGTTTATCTTTGTCAAGATGCAGATGAATCAGGGTTCCGTACCGTCAAAATCGAGGCTTCAATGGTTTGATCAATCAATGTTTTGGATTAATTCAACTATAAACAAGATCAAGGATACTACATTGGGTCAAGTATGAATCCAATTTGAGGTTGTCACCCAGGAATTGAGAACACTGCAGTTCGGGATACCCGATTAGGGTTTTCGATCAGGAAAAGTCAACTGTAGTTTGACTTTTGATTTAAAAAGTGTTTCAATGGTGGGATAATGGTACATCAAGTTCCTATGGCTTAGTAAAGTCTATTCAAAGAGTTTCAAGTCCTCAGAATATCCGGATCATCAACAGTCGACTCGGTAGTCACCGATTGATCGTACGGTTGACCGAAAAGTCAACTCTTCAACAATAAGGAATTTGACTTCAAGATGTGAATAAAAAATGTTCCTTATGTCATATTACACCTTCCCGTAAAATTTCATGACCATTGGATCAAGGGTTAGGAAGTAATTGCAAATATCGGGAATTAGGGTTTTGAAAGGGGCAAGACCATCACTCCTCAACCACACATCCAAATGAAGTGGTTCAAAGCTCATTGGAAAGCTCTTGGCAAGTCCTACAAAAGTACCAAAATGGTCCATGATCAAAAAATGCATATATTTGGAGTTATGAACAAATTGATTTCAAGAAGGGAAATTACTTAGAAAAATTCTAAGTTATTTGGCCTTTTAAGTGATTTTTCAAGCAACTCGGAGGGATTTTTCAACTTAGTTCCATCTAGAATTTGGAATTCTCAAAAAACTGAAAGTTGTAGAGCTACTTGAGGGCTTTCTAAAATGTTGTAGAACTCCTCAATAACATTTGTGAGATGAGAGTTATGGATCATGGAAGTTGGGGCTGCCACACTTGAAGTCACCACTTCAACACTTTCCAAAATTCAAAATTCAACAACTTGGGCTATCCTCAACCATTGGATCATTTTCTATTCTGATAATGAGAAGCCTAGATGAAGAAAAAACCATAAGAAAGGAAGTATTGATGGGTTTTTGCAACTTGGAGCAAGTGGCCAATATAATAATCATTAAAAGACTATCAAAGAGAAACTTTTTGAAGAAATTGGGCAGCTGCAGTCCCCTACCCTCCTAGCTTCACTTCAGTCATCTCATCCTTCCCATCTCACTTAATTTTTGCTCAGCATTTTCCCAAGGAACTGATGTGTAGAGCTGCCATAAGTTCTTGGCAAGATTTCATTCAAAACTTCACAATCTCCCTCCAAAATATGGAAAAGCCAAGGCTGCCCTCACCTTCATTTCCCCTATAAATAGAGACCTTTCTCTATGTTACAAATCACACCAGATCACACCTTTCTCATAGCTCTCTCATTCTTATTCTTGCTTGAAATTGCTTGAGTTCTCAAAAATCACAAAATCATCACTTTCCACTTTTCATGCTATTTCCTTTTCCAAACATCAAAACACTTCAAAGACCATCTATACACCCTTAAAATGGCCATTTAAAACTGTTCCAACCATTACTTTCATCAAAAAACTCATCAATCTAAAAGTCAACCTTCATACCTTCATATGTTGACTTTCATGCACTTTGGAAGCCAAGTCTCTACTTAAGGCCTTTCCTACCACTTCAACACTCCCAACACCTCATATATATCATATTTCAACTTTCCAAAGTCTCAAAAACCAGCTAGGAAGTTCATAACTCAAACTGTCTTAAAAGATAGTTTATTGCTTCAAGAGGAAGAAAGCTCCAAATCTTTGCCAAAGAAGAAGATCTCTGGGTTTCTTTGCTTTTTAGCTTGTTCAAGAAAGTCTACAAGAGGTATGTAATGCACAACCTCTTTATTATACATACATTGTCATGTTTTTCAATTTTGAAGTGCTTATTGTGAAAATATAGTCATGATGTCCCACTTTTTACTCTTTGTCAAGAGCTTATGTTGATGGCTATATTTTTGCTTTTGTTAGAGTATGTTAGTCATGTGTGATGTATTGATGATTTTCTGTTGATGATAAACTTTATATGTGGTTTACAACTTGTTTTGAGGAATTTGTCCACAAGAGCACATTTAGGGATCCAAACATGGTAATGTTGTTATGCTTAATACAATCTAGCAGCCCTGGTTTATTGGTGATGTTTGAATAACTTGTTAGTTGTTTCATGAGTTTCCCCTGCCCCTAGGTCATGTTTGAATCTAGTTTGGCTTGTTGTGATATTTGCTTCATTTTGCTATACCATTATCATGAGTTTGGTGTCAAAATGTTATGTGCTTGCAATGTTGTGCCTCATGTGTTTGAACTGTTGGTTGGTGTTTATGTGGTCTTGCTAGTCTTGATACTATTTGAAACTTGTTGAAGTTGTTAAAAGCATGAAACTTAGCTATAGGGCCTGCTGTGAGGTTTTGTTTGTTTTTGCTGTCAAGGGTTTGAACCAACATATCATTTCTTGTTTTGAGCAGTTTGTGTGTGATCCTTTAGTGTAGAAACATCATTTAACATGTTTAGAGGTTGTGTGTAGTACTTGTATGTTCAAACTGGTTCTGCATTTAAGAAACAACTTTTCACTTCCAAATTTGCATTTTTAAGCTTCATGATGCCAACAACATGCTATATTCTGTTTCAACCTATTTCTGTCTGATCCATGTGCATAGAATCTTCATTCTACATATTTTGAGTTGGTGTGTGATGCCTAGCTATCTCCTACTGCCATGACCTGTCCTGCTGCTTTTGAATGTTGACAATCTTGCATTTTCATGCTTTATTTACAACCAGTATGCCATGTTCTGTTTGGTGTTGATTTGATTTGATTTTGAGGCATGTCTCATCTTTTAGCATGTATGTGGTATGTGTATGTCATTAGTTTAGCATGAAACTCTTTACTTGAGAAATGCCCTACTGTACCACCAAGTTTGTTTCAAGACAGTTTTTTCATAACCATCAACCTGCCAAAGTCTTTTCTGTTTATAATGTGTGTGCATTGGTTGTTTGACTTATTTCCACCTCTTCTCTCATTTCACTTTCAAATTGCATTTTCAAGCCAAAGGTTGCCATGAACCATACCAAATCTTGTTTTCTTTGCAATGTGCTTAAGTTTTGAGTTTGAGCTCATTTACTTTCATGTTTATGATGTGTATGTGCTATTCCTTGACATGAGACCACTCACTTTTGGGTAGACCAGTTTGTAACCTCACTATGCTGTCAAACTATTTTTTGAAAAATAACCACAATCACACACAACAAGCCTTTTGGGGTTTGAAGCACTTTTTGGTTGGTATATGAGTTTGATGTCATTTGTTATCATGTTTATGATATGTGTATGACCTTGCTACTTGGTTTTGACCATTCAATTTGCCCTTTACTTATCTCTTGCACAAAACAGTTTTCTCACAATACTACAGCTGCAGCACATCACACACTTTGCTGTTTGAGTTTGTTTTAGGAGATTTCATGAGCATTAGACCTCTAGATAGTATGTTTAGGTTTTGTGTAAAAGAACCAGACCTTATTTTAATGCTTTGCCAATTTGGTAGCCTTTCTGCTTGACAGCCTGCTCACCATTGTGTTACAATTGCAACTTGATAACCAATTTTTGTTGTATGCTTTTCATGATCAATCTTAAGTGTTAGAATCATTCATGGACATGTTTGAGACTTGTGTATGATGTTTGTTCTGCCTAAACCTTTTCCAATCATGACATGTCTTCTATTATGCATTTTCATGCTTAAATGACCAGCTAGCAAGTCATTTTCATTTCTATTTTATTTGTGGCTAATCTTGAAGTGTAGGAACACTTAATAATATGTTTATGGTTTGTGTGTGAGGTCTGTTCAACCTGATTGTGTTTGTTTCATGACTTGGCTTCCAAATTGCTTTTTTCCATTTCACTTGGCATATGGCATGACAGTTGTGTTTGGTGTTTGATCTTAGCATTTTGATTGTTGCTATCTTGTTTCTCATTGCATTTTAAATGGTTTGGTTGAGGTTTCATGATCCTTCTTGTTCTATTTTGGTTTAAGTTTGATTTCCATCTATGTTTGGTTGAATTCTGGACAACAGGCCCCTTGTCTTGGCCTGCTGCTTGGCTGCTGTTTCCAATCAGCCTTGGCCCCTCTCAATCACAATTGGGACTAGCAATATGTACATGTTTGCAACTGTGGTCTGTTTAGTTTTTAGCAGCTTGGTTCTGTTTTGAAATTACTTGATTTTGTTGTTTAAGAGCAAAAATTCATCCAATATGTTGTCATATGTTGCCATCATACTATCTTTCTTCTACCTAAGTCACTCTTGCTTGGTTTGTAAACATTAAGAGCTTCAAATGACATGCTTAGAACTCATAGGCCATGTGTATATGCACTGAACACTTTCCATCTGCATCCTTGACAGCTTGACCAATTTTCATACTATGTTTGCAATCCATGAACCATTTCCAATTGTGTTGATCTATGACTAGGCCCTAAGTATGTAATCCCTCTGTTATCATGTGTATGACTTGTGTGCAATGTCTGTTGGATGTGTGTGTACTCAGAACTGGTTTGGTTTTCCTTAATGCATCTCAAATGACCAATGTGCATTTTCAATCGTGTTTTTTACTTGAGACATCATTTCACAATTTGTTTGTTACCATCTTCATCCTTGTTTAAAAACAATCAGTTTAGGCTTAAATTTTGTCAAATTTGGAGTTGTTTTGATCAAGTTTGGATCCTTCACGTATTTGGTTTTGTTGGCTTGCTTTTTGCCCAGAAATTCAATCATATTTAGGTTTATCTATTTATGGGGGTGACTAAATACTTGGATGTATAGCCACCCCAGTGGTAGAAGCTTGCGCGCCTTATACCCTTTGACCTGCCTGACCTGAGTTCGATCCATTGTGGAGATCAACTCTTTTGGCTTTTTATTTTTCATTTGTCATTGCTTTATCATGTTTCTTTCTTTCCATTTCCTTGCACACGCGCGCATTGTGGCCAGGTGGTTAGTGTTGTGTTTGTGAACACAAGGGTGTGGGTTCAATCCCTTACCATGCCATTTCTTTTTTATTACTTGTTGCATTTCATTTTATTTTCATGAAAATTCAAAATATCATAACTTTCTCATGCTTTATCATTTTCAATCCATTATTTTTGCAAATTTCTCATTGTAATGTCTATTTTCATTTAATGGAATAATATTTCAATTGTTTGTATTTACAATGCTTTTTGCCTACTTGTAAGTTGGTTCAGTTTTTAGGTCGTTACCTTGTGTCGTGATCAAATTTTCTTTTTACCATGCTTGAATTATCTTGTGAGATTTATTGGAATTTGATTTCTTTGTGTTTTTTTAACATGTTGAGACTTCATTTCTTGTTGGTTGTCACCATGAAATTGTTGCTATCTTCCTAAGTCTTGAATTTAACTGTTGTGAACATTCCTTGCATATTTGATTGTCATCAATGCTTAAATATTATTACATTTGAACTTATAATATGATCATCTTAAGTTGTGACTTATTTGTATGATTGTTGTTTCCATATTTGTTAATATGTATCCTTTAAGTTGTTCATCTTTGTTAAGATATATGCATGCTTGGTTGTAACCATTTGTATCCATTTAATCCTTGCTTATTGTAATATGCATGCTTGCTTGGTTGTAACCTTATTCTTCATACTTATTTGTTTATTGCTTTGTCAAGTATATCTTCCCCATGTGATGGAACTTTTTAGTTCTCATCCAAGTTGCCTCTCCCTCTCCTTCCAAAGGAAAAGTCTCTCCATTGACCCTTGTGTCATGGATAGTTCATTAACCGCTCCCTTGACTTTGCGAAGTCATCTTGAACCTTAGTATAAGCCATTAGACTTTGCTTTAAGTCTAAAAAAACCTACCTTTGCTAGGAGTGTTCTTCAACTAGAACCTTAGGATAGAGTTTGTAAACTCTATGTAAGAATCATGGAAATGATTGCTTACTCCCCTCTTGAGTGTTACAACATAGATCTAGAGAGTTTTGTTAAACTCTATACAAACATTGTTACGTTTGTTCCCCTTTGAACTTTGATCATAATCAAGTGTTCTTCATCCCTAGTGAGGTGAATTACGATTGCTCAGAGTCTATCCTAGTTAGGATAGGTAGGCAGAGGACGCGACGTCTTTGCGAGCAAGCTTAAAAACTATCATTAGGTTTTAACCTATACCTTTACCCAATCCCAACCCATAACAAACATTTATCAAACTTAGCATGTAAACAAACAAAAGGTTCCTGTAGAGTACTACAGATGTTTAGGATGTGAGATACCTACCCTAGGCATAACCAACCCCCGATCCCCGAATCTCTTAGCGTTGTTACATCGCGCAAAGGTTTTTTCTTTCTTTAGACCTTTCCTTTGGATAAATTAAAGTCCAGTTGTGAATTTTAAGAATTAAAGACTCAAGTTAATCAATAGCTTGGTATCACGATTCTCACCGCAACACTAACTTCAACATATCATTTGAGCCTTCTACACTCAAAATCAGCTTCTTCCACAAACATGAAAGTTGTAGCTCTATGCCTTAACTTTCCAAAGCCTATTAGAACGCGTCAATCTGGTTCTCAAAGCTCTAGTTATGATCCGAACAGTAAAAAGATATCAAATAACTGTTAATGCTGAAAATAAACTGCAAAAATAGAATAAAGGTAAAAATAAAATAAAATATGAAAACACATTAAAATAGTAAAAATACTTAAATAAACTGTCGGAATGCTTAAGTATAACAATGGAAGAATGTGTTTGAAGATGTACTGATCAAATTCCCCACACTTAAACTTTTGCACTCCGAGCAAAATATTATCAAGACTCATGAAAAACAATATCATTTAGATACTCATTCTAGGCTGGAAACTCTTCTTTGGTCAAAATTGCATCGACAGGTGCTAATTTTGCACACTTAGAATATCGTAAGAACACAAATCCGTAATTATGCGGTCGTAAAGCTCCATCCTATACAAACCAATCCAAATCATGCTATTATGCTTAAGTCTAACATTAAGCCCTTTATCTATTCACACATATGGTAAATAAGCTTGTTAGTGACTATGATCCATATATTTTCAACAATTCAAAATGAACCAATTTTTTTCTTTTTTCTTTTTTTAAGGTTTCACAACCGTTAGCTGAAGTGACCCGGTGAGGGTCACGTAACTTAAAAGGTGGATTCCTATTTAGACTTCTTATGAATCACGAGATCAATCACTTATTTGCATCAGCTTAATTACTTAGTGTGTGATTTCTAGATGGTGTTGACCGCTAGATAAACTACTTAAGAGCTATTAAAGGATGAGAAGACCATCTGATAGATATTTACACTTCACTAATACCAAAAGTATTCTTTAGTATAAGTATCTTTAATGTTGAAACAACAAGGTTGCCACCCTTGACTCAACCTGCCTATGACTTCCTGTTGCTAATAGAGCTCTTGCAAAATATGAATGGTGAAAATAAATCACCTCCCATTATATCATTTATCAGCACCAGAGACCTTCAGAAATCCTTTTTCAGCATGAGAACCAGATTATCTCCCTGAAAGAGCTCTTTCCTTCAAATTGACTTTAAGGTACATGAAAAACACCAATCTTCCAAGTATGAAGTCAACAATAACATATATCAACAAATAACTCTCTTCATTCCATTTCTCCCGATGTTGGAATGACTAGAGCTTTCAGAAATGTTGATATCAGAGTTCTTCCATCAGAAAAATATGCAGCGGAACCACCAAAAGAACCTCTTCAACATGCCCTGAACAAGATGTCAGAACATCTTATAGGACACCATACAGAGGAAGAAGCCACTCCTCCTTGAGTATATGATCTGATCTATCCAAGAAGAACATTCAACAAATCACAGAGGCTCCTATATCAGAGAGCACATCAGCAGATACACTGAATCTTTCAAAAACAGGAGTAAACACAAACTCCCCCTTAACTCCATAAGCAGCAGCTCAGACATTTAGCAAGATCAACAAATCAGCTACCACATCTCCTTGTTCAAAACACCAGAAAGTATGTCCCAGGATCTCATTCAGAACAGACAGGACGTCTGCTCTGATACCAATTGAAATTCTGGTATGCAGATCTCAGATGTCCTAACAGATGCTAATAACATTGATCTCTGCTAAAACAGAACAAGGACAAAATATGACCATTTTAAATTCCTTTAAAAATTAACAATGTCATGACATCAGTTGTAACATCAGCAGACTGACATAACTATTTATCTAACCATTTAAATTATGCAGAATTATAAATGCTGAAAGATAAATAACACAATGAATTAATAACCCAGTTCAGTGCAACATCACCTATATCTAGGGGCTACCAAGCCAGGAAGGAAATCCACTATTAGCAGAATTAATTCAGAGCTAAACTCCCAGTTTACAACTCCTCACTTAATCTCTACCCAGTGCAATTTCTGCCTAGAACCCACTAGACACGAGACACCTTTCACTCTCCACAATCACAGCAGTGATAACAATCCAATACAAAAATAAAGACTTTAGAAGACACTCTTCAAAGTCACAATACTTGATTTTGCTTAACAACTTCAATCAAGAACAATACACTCTTTCTTAAAAGCTTCGAGTGAACAATTAACAATTAACACATAACAGCCTAAACATGTCTACCACGATGCATCCAAAGATACAAAGGGTGACTTACAAAGTCACACACACAAGACTCTCAAAACCCTAAACCCTTATGTTACACTCAAGTTGTTCTTGTTGTGAGTGCCTGATTTTCCTTGCTTCTGCGCCTTCTTAAATAGTAATGAAGACTGGGCTTGGGCTTGTCAAAAATAAAGGCAGGAAGAGAAGATTTCAATCTTCATAGATAGCAGCAAAAATTAGGTTTAACCAAGTTAAACCAATCTTCACTATTCAAGGTGCTAAAAAATAGGCCATAGGCGTTTCCTTTCATGATCAGGTCTGACCAGAAAGATTCCTAAAATATAGCCTGAGATAAATGAGGAAACCTAATAGAAAATAAAACAGCGCTTATGCTGGCAGATACTGATGTCACGACATTAAGCTTGACATCCAATAAACTTTGTAATTGATCTCAATCTCCAAAACAACAATTTATCTCCTGATCTTCTGCATAATCTTCTTCATAACAGTAGAAACAAATATTGTATAGTTTCCTAAAAAGTCTCAACGATCCTTTTTATGAACACCAATTAAATCTGCACTTTGTTCCTAATAAGTCTCTTTGACCTACACATACTGATGAGGTATATCCAACAGGATCTCATCAAATCAAAACACCTCTGTCAAGAGATATAAAATAGCAGCTCCTGCTATACCAGACAAAGATGTCATGACATCTGTCTTGACATCTTGATTAAAACACATGACATCAGTTATGTCACCACAGCAGATGGATGTCACAACATCTGTCTTAAGATCTTGATTAAAACTAGGGGTGGCAAAATGGATGGATTGGATGGATATGGATTGGATTGCTAATGGATGGATTAAAACAATCCATTAGTCCATTAAAATCCACTAAAATTTTATTAAAATTATCCAATCCGATCCATCCATTAAGAATAAAATCCATCCAATCCATCCATTAACATATTTTTAATGGATGGATATCCATCCATCCAACTTTTTTTTTAATTTCGTAAAAATAAATTTTTTTTTTCAAAAACAAATTAGTTTTTTATTCTGAAAAAAAAAACCGATTTTTTTTTCGAGAAAATTTTTTATTTTTTTTCGAAAAACAAATCAGTTTTTTATTCTGAAAAAAAAAACCGATTTTTCAAAAAAAAATTGATTTTTTTTCCAAAAAAAAAGTCGGTTTTTTTTTCGAAAAACAAATCAGTTTTTTATTCTGAAAAAAAAAACCGATTTTTTTCCAAAAAAAAAAGTCGGTTTTTTTTTCGAAAAACAAATCAATTTTTTATTCTGAAAAAAAAAACCGATTTTTTTCCAAAAAAAAAAGTCGGCTTTTTTTCGAAAATTTTTTTTTTCGAGAAAAACATTTATTTTTTTCGAAAAACAAATCAGTTTTTTATTCTGAAAAAAAACTGTTTTTTTTTCAAAAAAAAAGGCGGTTTTTTTTTTCGAAAAACAAATCAGTTTTTTGTTCTAAAAAAAACAGATTTTTTTTCAAAAAAATTAAAAAAAAATTTTCAGAAAAAAAAATATAGTTTTTTAATTATTTTAAAAAAATAAATCTAACGAAAATAAAAATAATCCATTGGATCCTTAAAATATGTTGGATGGATTGAATCAATCCATGCATATAAATGGATGGATTGAATCCATCCATGCATATAAATGGATGGATTTAATCCAATCCATTAACTTATTTTTTGTGTGGTGGATGGATTGGATGGATTTTTTGATGGATGGATTGGATGGATTTTGCCTTAATGGATTTAATTGCCACCTCTAATTAAAACACATGACAACAGTTCTGTCACCACAACAGATGGAGATATTATAACATCTTGCTTAACATCAGTGCAAAATCATGTTTTACCAAAATTTAGCCAATCATAGAACCATGGAACTAACAGGTTCCCTCCCCCACACTTAAAACACACATTGTTCTCAATGAAAGAAACAAAAATATAAAGTAAGAGTGAGAGAAAGGAAAGAATACACCTGAGTAGTCAAGGTGGATAGGTGATCACATAAGCATCCTTTCCTAAAAAGAGATCTTCTACAGGCTCCTCTTCCAAAGTGGGGATGTCATAAAGTAACTTTGGGTAGCATTAATTGACCTTGAAATATTTATTAGTGCCTTCGCCTTTTATTCCAGGATCAAAGAATAATCTTCGATAAATAAAAGTGTCGGATGGGCACGTGAATGTGATATCCTTTTCTGCAACATCATAGATCAAAGGATTAAGGGGTTACATCACTGCTTTTCTTCCATAGAGGTCCACCCAATTCTCTTCTTATGTTTCTTTAAAACCTGCAAAAGCTTATTTTCTTGATCAAAATCAAGGTTAGAAGAAATTATAACAGGTAGCTTTTCATTCCTCTTTAAATAGACATATTTTAGATTGTTCGGAAGTGGTTTAAGCTCTAAGGAAGAAGGTTTTTCAATGGAAGGCATGGTCGGGGAAGTCAGGATATCAAGAGCTTCAGCTGCATAAACGACATCATGAAAGCATCACTCTGCAAGGCAACATTAATCTCAGCACAAACAGAGCAAACGTTAGTGTCAATACATAAATCGCAAGAGTAAGTATCATCATAATCTAATAAATATGGAAAATCAGATAACAACTCAGAATAAGTATCATTAACTAAATCAGACAGTAACTCTTTTGGATCCACTACTGTTTGAGTAGGTAGTTGGTTTGATTCCTGAGCTTGGTACATGGCATTCACTACAGTGGCAAGCTGTCCTATCTGTGTCTGCAAAGCCTGAATACTAGAATATGTTCATTGCTAAAACTGAAGATCATTTATAGCCATTTGCTTGACAAGGTCCTCTAGTGAAGGTTCAGAAGGTGTAGAGCATACAATTTGGAATTCTTTCATATGCTTATTTGGATCCTCGCCTGCAAGTTCGTTAAACCTCGACAACAAGTGTATTAAATCAGATTTCAATTTGAAAGGAACATCAACATCAATATATTCAATACTTAAACCATTATAATGAAAATCAGGAGCAGCAAGCTCTCTTAATATTCTTTGTTCAACCATGTTGTGAAAAGGGAAAAAATTTAACAAAGAATTAGAAATCACAACTAATTCAGCACTGCAGCAACAATTTGGAAAATACCAACAATATCCCAATTAGGAAAAAGAATGGAAAAATAGAAAAACAAATAAAATAAAATATAAAAACTATGAAAATATAACTGAAAATCAAATCAAATTAGAATAAGCCTCTACAAAAGATTTCGGATTTTTTTGAAAATATGAAAATAAATAAATAAATCAAATAAAATAGAAAAATAAGAAATTTGCGATTTTCAGGGTCAAAATCTTTTAGAATTCTATTCTAAATGAGTATTTTTCTGGAAAAAATACGATGCAAATCGAAACAGTAGCTTCCAACTTACCTGATAGGCTGAAACACTTAAACACTTAGAACTACACTGCAACCCTGAAAATTACCACGCAAAAACAAAAACACAAAAAACAAAAAAAATATAAAAAAATTCTAAACTAAAATTCTAAAATTGACTAACATCAATAGGAATCCTCGGCAACGGTGTCAATTTGATCAGATGTCGCGCACAGATCAAAAACGAGTATTTTTTAAAACGTAGTAAAGGGAAGCAACACTCGGATGTCATATCGCAAGGATTCTTGTATTATTTCAACCAATTAAAGAAAATATTTATAGGGGTTTAAATTTTTATTAAAAGGAAAATTATGCATATAAGTCATTAAAATAAGTGATTAGAAAAATAAGCTAAAACGAATAGTCCTACTGATTCGGATTCCGACTTATCATCGGCTATTATAACACCAATTCCTAAGCGACTTCGATCCTATTCGATTATGAGATCAATTAGACAAGCGCTTACTAAAATTATACGAATTATGTTCTTGTTTACCGAATTAAGCAAACAGTTAAGAATATGACGAGTTAACGAATTAAGTAAACGATAACACGCAATTAAATTTAGGAACATGCATACAATCGAATTTAATCAATTCTATCCTATAAATACAATCGAATTAAGCAAACAATTGCAATCAAATTAAGTAAATGACTTCATAGAAAAGTATTGAATGGAATCAAATTTAAATTGGTATTAGAATAACCTCAAAGCGATGGAACCCTACACAGCAGGATTTGACCGTGGGAATTAGTTCTCCATTACAATTGTAAAAAGCAAAGCAAAATCATCAAAAGAAGGTTCTGAGCAGTAGCACAGCTGCTACTAGGTATAGGGAAACATCTCAAAATCCGATTATAACCCAACTGGGTCAAAAAACATAAAAAAAACCGGCCCAAAACTAAATATTTCTAACGAAAGATTTTGGGTCATGAGTTTAACGAATTATTTGAGCCTTCTAAACTCCGAATTAGCTTCTTCCACAAACATGAAAGTTATAGCTCTATGCCTTAGCTTTCCAAATCCTATTAGAACGCGTCAATCCGGTTCTCGAAGCTCTAGTTATGATCCGAACAGTGGAAAAATATCAAATAACTATTAATGCTGAAAATAAGTTGCGAAAATAGAATAAAGGTAAAAACAAACTTAAATACTAAAACACATTAAAATAGTAAAAATACTCAAATATATTGTAGGAATGTCTAAGTATAATAATGGAAGAATGTGTATAAAGATGTATTGATCAATAGCAGAATAAGAAAAAGAAACAGAAACTTCATTTTAAAATTATAGAGGGAGTACAGGCAAGACATGGTAGAGGAACAACAAGAGAAAAGCAATACAACCATAACTATTTAAATAGATAACAACAAAACCATAAGAGCCAAGGCATCAGAAAATCCAAACAACCAAGACACCCTACAGACATAGAAGCCACAAGACACAAACGCACCCAAACACCACATATCCATCCAGTAGAAAAGACTACCAATCCAGCAAACTTGTAACAAATTCACACCTTTCTTTAGCAGTCGCAACATCTAGCCTAAGCCTCTTAGCCAAACCAATGATTTTAGCTTTATAGAAAAGTTCATATAGAACCCTTCCATAAGGTATGAAAGACTTATGTTGGCTTATGGAGATATTAACAGAGTCCTTCAGTTGGCTAAAGATGGTTTGAGGAAGATTTACTCGGATATTTTTCATCAGATAGTAGATGAAAAGTCTGTCAACATGGGATAGAAAATTGTGGTCTACTCCCCGAGGACGAAAGTTAGTTAAAAGGAGGTTAAATCAAGCTCTAGTTGTGGGAAGAAGCCTTTCGAGATTGGCGGGTTCATATCTAAGGAAGGAGGTTTTATGGATATTAATGAGCTTATCAACAAAGGTGTAGGTAAATCGAAACTTGTCCACAGTGATACCAGCTTGAGGATAACCAATAGCCTCAGCAATGGAGGTAGGAGTGATAGTGACGGGAATGCCATAAACACAGGAGCAGATGGAGTCACCATCCACACTTATTAAGGTATACCTCTAGAAGACTGTCACAAGGTTTGGATAAATGGGTCCATAAAACAATGCATAGTATTTTGACCAATCTTGTATTTGCATGCTCATGAAAATGTTACGATCTGTTCCTTTAAGACAAAGAAAGTTGGGTCGTTTCTCACAAATAACTTCCAGTAGGTCTTCATTTCCACAAAAGGTTTTGATGGACATGGTAGAAAAAGATTGATTAATGTATAAAGGAAATTATAAGGAAGATAAAAGAAATAGAGATGAAAGGATGAAGAGTGAGATGAGAAGAAGGATATATATATATATATATATATATATATATATATATATATATATATATATATATATATATATATATATATATATATATATATATATATATATATATATATATATATATATATATATATATATATATATATATATATATATATATATATATATATATATATATATATATATATATATATATATATATATATATATATATATATAGAAAGAGAGAGAGAGAGAGAGAGAGAGAGAGAGAGAGAGAGAGAGAGAGAGAGAGAGAGAGAGAGAGGACTTAATGCAAGAGAGGAAAAAGTAATAAATGATGGTCATACTCGAGACATGCAGAAACACTTAATGCATAACCAAGAAAATGAATTATCATCATTTCTAAAAACAAATATCACATAGAAAACTTAAACGCATGAGACAAAATTAATTGGAATAGAAAAGGTTGTACTAATGACTTTTGTTTTTACAATAAAGAAATAGATGAAAGGGATACCAAAAAGGTATAAGGTATTAAGTAACTGACAAAGGTCTAGGAAATAGGTAACAGTAAAAGGAATCAATTCTGACAAGAGATAAGACGTGAAGATTTATTACTTGATTTCAAGAAAAAAAATTGTTTCCTATCACATCATATAAAGTTCGAGGAGTGATTTGAACATACAATAACTTTATTTCAAATCACAACCCTTACACTATCCTGACAACTTATTAAAGAAGTAAACTCTACAAATTGATAACAATTGTAACAAGAGTGTGTGACGTGAAGTGAGTGATTATAAATGGAAGATTTTGCAATGATTAAAATAACTAGAGAAGAGCAAAAGTCTAACACAGAGTAAGTTGAAAAGATTAATAACTTAATCTAAAAAAAATCTCGTTTCCCAAAGTGTCATGTTAAGCACGAAGCGACATTCATTAAAAGAAATCTGTCTTATAATGATGCAACCTCTTTACTTTCTTGACAACTTATTGATGAAGTAAACTCTTTAGTTTCCGATGGACAAAAATCAATCTCAATAAAGCATTTTGACCTTGGTAACTTCAGATACACGAGAACTTCACTTGTCAGAAGCCTCACATCTCAGAAGCAAGACGCTACGAATAAATCATTAGAAACTTATTTCTCTATTCTAGAAGACATATATTATGAGATATTCCTTTTCATTCTGGACATAGAACCGAGTTCACATGTTTTAGATGAAGTTTGGAAAACACAAAAAAAAGGGGGGGGGTTGAATTGTGTGAGACAAAAATGCTAATCTGTTTCTTCTTTTTGAAGATAGATATGATTCTGAATAGTCATTCAGAACTAGATCGTAAATGCAGCGGAACTGAAGTCAGATGCAAAGTAAACAACATATAAAACATAACATATTTATAATGGTTCCTATCCCAACTAAGAGTATTCCAGTCCCCTTGCATCACAAGAGATTTTTTACAATTATTAATTCTTGAATACACTTGCTTATGTATTTAAACATAAGACTTTCACAACACAGACTTACAATTTAAAACTCTTCTGCTTAACTAGATTCTAATCAAGGCAACCTTACTTAGAGCACATGTCTAAGACTTTAATTTGCTTGATTAACTTCTAATTAATACTTTCTCTTGCTTAGAGCTCGTGTCTAAGACTTCACTCTGCTCAATCAGCTCCTAACAGAGACTTATCTTGCTTAGGCCACCTTCCTAAGACTTTACCCTACTTAGAGCTCGTGTCTAAAACATTCCTATGCTTAAAGCTCGTGTCTAAGACTTTCCGTTACTTAAACAGCTTCTGGTTAAGACTTTTCTTTGCTTAGAGCTCGTGTCTAAGACTTCACCTGCTCAATCAGCTCCTGATTGAGACTTCCTTCGCTTAAAGCACATGTCTAAGACTTTTGACATTGCTTAGAGCACATGTCTAAGACTTTTTCCATTTCTTAGAGCACATGTCTAAGACTTCTTTTCTCATACCTCATGTCCAAAACTTTTCCTTTTCTTAGAGCACATGTCTAAGACTTATTTTCTCATGTCTTCTGGAAAAGACTTTGCTTTTGCTAAGAGCACATGTCTAAGATTTCTTTGCTCATACCTCATGTCCAAGACTTTGCCTTTGCTTAGACCACATGTCTAAGACTTCTTTGCTCAGACCTTCTGTCCAAGAATTTGTCTCTTCTTAGAGCACATGTCTAAGACTTCTTGGTCCAGACCTCATATCCAAGACTTTGCCTTTGCTTATGAACAACATATTCAAAAGAAGGGAGAGCAAGGTGTATCAGATTCTGAATCAGAGGCACAAAGTAATGACCCTAACAAAGATCTTAAGCACTTGAAGATTTCCAGGATATTTAGTATTTAAGAAACCTTAAGCCTTATTATAATTAACATCAGTAACAAAGGATTCCGCATATACAATAGTGTTGTTCACTATTGATCTTGTCATTTCTTCAATTAGATAGAGTTGTAGAACACCTCTATCCTCTTTTGAATTCCAGTTGGTTCTTGTTTCTTGTTCTACACTTTTAAGTATAACTTATGACTACTTAAATAACAGATTTATGGGAACTAGCCGTTAAGTATACACTTATCAGCATCAGAATCCATTCCATAATATCACTTAGAAATATGTTCTTCTCTACAACAATCGTGCCTTCACAATAGATCCTGAGAAGTTTCTTTAAGCATTATAACCAGCATACATGAATACACATTAGGTAACACCATTGTTCTTTCAACACTATTGTTATCACAAAAACCCAAGTGGAGTATGTCAAGAGAAAATCTTGTTCTTACAATATCCCTTTTTTTTATGATTACAAACAAGAGTATTCAAAGAACAATGCTTGGGCTATTTTAAATTTTCTTAGATACCACCATAACAAGAGGTGTGAAAGCTCCCCTAAGTTTTATTTCAAAGAAATTTTAAAATATATTTAGTTTTTTAGCAATAGCAGAGTACGAGGTTTGTAAGCTCCCCCTGAGTCTAGTAGTCAAAAGTTAAGTTCTGAGAACTTATCCTACGTTCCATTTTTCAAGAAAACTATACTTTTAACTTTCTTAACAACACCAGAATATGAGGTTTGTAAAGCCTCTTCCGAGTCTAATAGACTAAGAACTATGGTTGAAATTTGTAAACTCCCCTTTAGTTCTATGTAAGAAGAGTTAAAATCATTTACTTGTGTCATATAACCAAAATTAAATGAACTAATGCAATTTTAAATACTTCTATATTTGTCTCCCTTTTGTCACATAAAAAATTTCAAAGTACTACGAAAGGCAGAGATGCAGTCAGAGATCCCAAGACGGTGAGAGACACTTTATAGGGTTTATAGCAGTCAAAAACAAGTATAGGCATTTTCCAAAAGGGTCAAAGATAGTTGGTACATGGAGGTACTTGACTGGCTAATTAAAACTCACCATAAAAGTATATCACTTTTAGTATTCTTAAGTGTTCATGTAATTCATCAGAAATACTTCAAGCAAGAGTTAGCCATGAAAAGAAAAACTCATAGCTACATGCCTCACAGAAATGAGCAACATGGTTTTGAAAGAGAGTAGAATTTACTGAAGAAGGTTGAAACAACAAAAGAAAGAAGTTTATCCACAAGGGAACAGTTTGCACAACATCTTGCAGATGCAGCAAAGGAAAGTAAAAAGCTGAAGGAAGAGGAGCGTATTCAAACCAGATTGGCTACCTACAAAGATTAAATTTCAGAATCAAAAGAGCACAAGAATGCTTGTGAAGATCCTTCAGCTGAAGATGAGGAAACAAATCATTACTGGAGAGAATATTTAAGTAACACAAAGACATATGACTGAAGCAATAAAAAGGCTAAAAATATACAAGTTTATTGTACTGTCAAGTCTCTATAAATGTAACCTTTTTAATGAAGTTTTCCCTTGAATCAGTTCAACACTTTATTTCGCCAGCTAGAGAAAATCTCATAATACTTTAAGTGGATATTAATGAAACATAATAAACATATTTTAATTTGATACATAAATTATTCATAAGTCCATAGACATAGAAATCCATAATTATAACATGATACGTAGAAAGTTTAAAGACAGAGTTAACCCAAATAACAAAGCTCCACAACCAACATAGAAAACATATAAGCAGGTTCTAAATTCTAGGCCTAAGGTTTCTTCAATAATTCCATGATTTCCTTAGGGTTATAACCAAGTTCTTCTTGCTTCTCAACCACAGATTTGAATTTAGCATCCACTAAGACTTGATTTCAAGTCATAAGATTTTTCATATCCTTTTGACTTTTAGCAACTGCAATTACTTTAGCTTCAAGACTCTGTAATTTCTTTTGACTAGACACACTAACTTCTTTAGTAGAGAAATCTCTTAGTTCTTCAATGATCAGATTGACAATTCTTCTGAATTTTTCCCATTTGCCACTGTCAATTATAGAGTTAGAGGATGAAAATCCTTCTTCCACAAGAGCTTTTTCTTCATTAAACAATCCTGTCTTGAACACTTATAACCGATAAAGTACATGATTACATAATGGTTTTTGATTGGTCATACATTGAGATGTGTTTTTTGTGGTTTTCAAGAATAAATTCACCTGTGGTGTCATTTTCTAATGCATGAGTTGATGGTGATTTTTGTTGATCAGTCTCTTGGTGGATTTGAGGTGAGACATTAGTTTGGTCATTATTTACATTGGTTTGTTAAGATTCAGCATGTTCAGGACCATTAGTGAGAAAGTCCTAGACAAGTTGATCTTATATGGTTTTGGTGGAACTGCTAGAGGGAGAAGCAATGTTGAGGAGCTTAGCATCCAAACCACTTCCAATTTCGTCAGGAACTAATGAAGTAAGACCAGTTTGAATGTAGTCATCAATTTCTTGGATGGTTTGATTAAGAGATACATTGATTTGATTTAGTGTTGTTGTTGAAGTGGTTTTTAGTAAAGAGAAGTCAGTGTTTAGAGGGATAATGGATAGTGTGGAGATTTGATTGAATTAAGTGGGTGAGGGTGTTTTGGATACTTTCTTTGTGAAGTGTTAAGATTGGAATTACTTAAGAGTTCAGCCTCAGTACTTGATCCAGTAGCAAGTGAAGCGAGTTCATCTGCATCTTCTGCATCACTGCTAATGTAACCTGGATTCTCATTCATAGGACTTCTAAATTCTTCCTTCTCTTTAGTAGTTTCCTTTACATCTTCTACTTCAGAATGAACAACTTTGCTGGTTTCAACCTTATCTTCAACAGTGGCATCCGTTTTGCAATTCTTAAAGAATTTTTTAGTCATATGGATAACCTTAGACGAGTTAACCACATATTCCAATCTCCTTCCAAGTTGTTTTCTTAAAACTTCCTCATGTGATTCTTTAAACTCAATGGCATATGTGATAAGATTCTTCTTAATCATATTTTCTGTTACAAGTGCTGAATAGGAATTGATGACAACTGTGAAGAGATTGTCAGCGTGTTCCAAGGGATGAGCCCTTTTTGCTTCCCTTTCTTCTTCTTCTAATTGACTCAAGCTTTACAATTTCCTTTTCTTAGATGCAATTATTTCCTTATCTGAGTTGTTGTTATATATTTCTCCTCTTGTTTTGGTGGGGATTTTACCATTTTCTTTGAGCTCATCAACTTTTTGTTGCATATTATCTTTTGGTTTGAAATGTGTTTCAGTTCTCTGATTAAATCTTTCTTCCTCCTACTGCACTGCTTTTTGGGAATCTCCCATTAGCTTCTTTCTTACAAGTCTTTGAACTTCCGTTTCTTCTTTAGCATCTTTAACATCATCATATACAATTACCATTTCTTTTCTCTTTCTCTTTGAGTTATACACATCCTGAGTGATGGTTACTCCAAAATCCTTTTTAACTTCTTTAATAAGCATTCTGATGACTTCTGGAGAGTCTTCTTTGGTTATAGTAGGAAAGTTATTCAGAAACTTCCTATTCTTTTCTCTTCTAATTATGATAGGATTGTCAATTGTTATAATATCATTTTATTTTATCTTTCATGTGAGCCAGAAAAGATGCAGATAATACACTTCCATACGCTTCATCCAGATCCTGAGTGGCTCCATATTCTGTCAGCAGATTGACCAATTTACCTTGATAGAAAAGTTTAGAAAGTAACTTTGAATAGGGTATTGTTCTCTTGAGTTTCTTGGAGTTGTCTTTGATGGATTCACACAAGTGATGAAAGATGTAACCAGGGAGGTTTAATCTTTGATCAGTTGTAAGAAACCAGAGAAACAACTTATGATCCCAGAAAATTTGATCATAACTTCTTTTTTGCGGAATTAAACAACCAATAAGAAATTTTAACAGTAGTTTCTGTTCTAGATGCATGTTCTTTACTTTCCCAATGTCGCTTTTCTTTTTTAGTAGAGCATCCTTAATTTCTTTGTCATAAATTCCTACATCCTTTCTGTTGTGAATTAGAAATCCTTTATTTTCAGCCTGAACTAACTTAGCAATGTGATTTTGAGTAATGGTAACTTCTAGACCCATTACAGCAGATCTAATTTCCTTACACTATAATTCCTTTAAACCCATTTCTGCTCTAGTTTTTCCTTTTAATATTTTGTTGTTTTCTACAATGATTCTTTCCTCAGTCTGAGTAGAGAACTCATCATATACTTCTGCTCTGACCCAAAGTTCTTTAACCAGTTTTGGATAAGTAGGTCCATTCAACGATTTGAAGTAGTTCATCCATCCTTAAGACCCAAAATATTTCTCCAGTCTACAACCATTTGCAACAAAGCTCTTGAAATCAATAATTTTCTCAATAAGAAGCTTAAGATCATCTTGATTGAGTGAAGAAGTCATTGTTTTGATCTTAAGATCTTGCATGGATTTAATGTTTAATGGATTGACAGAAGAAGATTCCATAGGGAGAGTAAAAGTATTTTTCTTGGGTTTTTCAGTTAGGTCACAAGAATGTTCAGTGGTAGAGGCTATGTGTGTTGGGAAGGTGTTGAAATAGATAAATGACATTAGTGAGAAATTAAACACATAGGTATAAAACAAACTTAATTTCTTTCAAATTCAAGTAATAAGCATAAGGAGAACAATTCATACAGGTGTAAAGTGAGATACAAGTGTAAAAAAAAATTCACCCTTAATGCATGTGAGAAACAGAAAAACTCCTTTGTGTAAGAATCTGAATCAGAATACTTTCAGAGGTTATCTTGGATCAAAACTTCGCTTTATCAAAGATTTTGACAAAGACAATTTCTTACAATTGTTTAAATTAAGATTCTTCACTTTGAAAAAAATGATAGAGCCTTCTTCAAAAGAGTTAAGAAAAATTCTTACTTTAAAAAGAGAGCGAATATCCAAGACACAAGTTCTGAAGGATCTAAAGTAAATTTTTATCCAAGATTAGAAGTACTGATGCAAACATAAAAAAAATTGAAAAGATAAATTAGAACTTATCTGAATAGATTTTCTGAAACTAGAACTGGAGTTAGTTTTGATGAGGTGCTTGTGATAAGTCCATTAGCCAGTATGTTGAGCACAAAGTCTTTAAGTAACACCATTTGATTTTGAAACCCGTTGTTCAGGTAGATATCTTAATTCAACAACTCCTCTTAAATTCATACTGAAATGAAAAGTACATTTTCCCACAAGATCTTTGTTTGCATCATTGTGAAGTGTTATGCACATACCAAGATCTGATGCCAATTGAAGGTGGGAAAACACACAAGAAGAGGGGTTGAATTGTGTGAGACAAGAATGCTAAATTGTTTCTTCTTTTTGAAGATAGAATCATAACCCAATCGCAAACACAGCAGAACTAAAGTCAAACGCAAAGTAAACAACATGTAAAACACAACAGATTTATACTGGTTCCTCTCCAAACTAAGAGTACTCTAGTACCCTTACATCATAAGATATTTTTTACTATTATCAATGCTTGAATACACTTACTTATGTATTTAAACGTAAGACTTTAACAACACAGACTTACAGTCTGAAACTCTTGTGCTTCATCAGATCTTGATCAAGGCAACCATGCTTAAAGAACATACCTAAGAGTTTAACTTTCTTGATAGACTCCTAATTAAATCTTCTTTTACTTAGAGCTCATATCTAAGACTTCACTCTGCTCAATTAACTCTTGGCCGAGAATTATCTTGCTTAGAATACCGGCCTAAGACTTTATCTTGCTTAGAGCCCGTATCTAAGACTTTCCTATGCTTAGAGCTCGTGTTTAAGACTTTCCCTTACTTAACCAGCTTCTGATTAAGACTTTTCTTTGCTTAGAGATCGTGTCTAAGACTTCACCTGCTCAATAAGCTCCCGATTGAGACTTCCTTTGCTTGGAGCACATGTCTAAGACTTTTGTTATTGCTTATAGTACACGTCTAAGACTTATTTGCTCATTCCTCATGTCCAAGACTTTGCCTTTACTTAGAGTACATGTCTAAGACTTCTTTGCTTATGCCTTTTGTCCAACACTTTACATTTTCTTAGAGCACATGTCTAACACTTCTTTGCTCAAACCTCCTATCCAAGACTTTGCCTTTGCTTAGAGCACATGTCTAAGACTTCTTTATTCAGACATCCTATCCATGACTTTGCCTTTTCTTAGAGGACATGTCTAAGACTTCTTTGCTCAGACCTCATGTCAAAGGCTTTACCTTTTCTTATGAACAACATATTCAAAAGAAGGGAGAACAAGGTGTACCAGATTCTGAATCAGAGGCAGGGAGTAATGACCCTAACAAAGATCTTAAGCACTTGAAGATTTCTAGGATATTCAGTATTTAGGAAACCCTAAGCCATATTACAATTAACAACAGTATCAGAGGTTGAAATTGGTAAACTCCCCTTTAGTTCTATGTAAGAAGAGTTAAAATCATTTACCCGTGTAATATAACCAAAATTAAATGAACTAATGAAAATTTAAATACATCTATATTTCTCCCCCTTTTGTCACATCAAAAAGGTCACAGTAATACGAAAGGCAGAGATGCAGTCAGAGATCCATAGACGGTCAAAGATACTTTATAGGGTTTATAGCAATCAGACACAAGTATAAGCATTTTCCAAGAGGGTCAAAGATACTTTATAGGGTTTATAACAGTCAGAAACAACAGGAAGGTACTTGACTGAGTACTTAAAACACACTATAAAAGTAGATCACTTTTAGTATTCTTAAGTGTTCATCCAGTTCATCAGAAATACTTCAAGCAAGAGTTAGCTATGAAGAGAACAACTCCTAGCTACATGCCTCACAAAAATGAGCAACATGGTTTTGCAAGAGAGAGTTTATTAAAGAAGATTGAAACAACAAAAGAAATAACTTTAACCACAAGGGAACATTCTGGACAACATCTTGTAGATGAAACAAAGGAAAGTCAGAAACTGAAGGAAGAGAAGCGTATTCAAATAAATGGCTACCTACACAGGTCAAATTTTAGAATCAAAATAGCACAAGAATGCTTCTGAAGATCCTTCAACTAAAGATGAGGAAGCAGATCAATACTGGAGAGAATATTTAAGTAACATATAAAGAGATGAATGAAGCAATAAAAAAGGATAAAAATAGACAAGTTTATTATACTGTCAAGTCTCTATAAATGTATCCTTTTTAATGAAGTTTTCCCTTGAATCAGTTCAAACCTTAATTTCGCCAGCAAGAGAAAATCTCATAATAATTTAAGCGGATATTAATGAAACGTAACAAACATATTTTAATTTGAGGACATACAATATTCCTTTGTTCATAGACATAGCAATCCATAGTTATAACATGATACGCAGAAATTTTAAAGACAGAATTAACCCAAACAGCAAGGCTCAACAACCAACACAGAAAACATATACGTAGGTTCTGACTCCTAGGCCTAAGGTTTCTTCAATAATTCCTTGATTTCCTGAAGGTCAAAACCTAGTTATTCTTGCTTCTTAACCACAAATTTTAATTTAGCATCCATTAAGAGTTGATTGCTAGTCATCTAATTTTTCATATTCTTTTGACATTTAGCAATTGCAATTACTTTAGCTTCAAGACTCTGTAATTGCTTTTGACTAGACACACCAACTTCTTGAGTAGAGAAATCTCTTAGTTCTTCAATGATCAAATTAACAGTTCTTTTGAATCTTTCCCATTTGCCATTGTAAACCATAGAGTTAGAGGATGAAAATCCTTCTTCCACAAGAGCTTTTTCCTTATTAAACAATCCAGTCTTGAACACTTCTAACTGAGAAAGTACATGATTGGGTAATGGTTGGTGTTTGGTCATATTTTGAGATGTGTTTTTGTGGTTTTCATTAATAGATCCATTTGCGGTGTCATTTTCTAATGAATGAGTTGATGGAGATTTGTGTTGATCAGTCTCTTGGTGGATTTGAGGTTAGACATGAGTTTGATCATTATTTTCAATGGGTTTTTCAGAGTCAACATGTTCAGGGCCATCAGTGAGAAAGGTATGGATAGGTTGATTTGATACGGTTTTGGAGGAACTGCCAGAGGGTGAAGCAATGTTGAGGGGCTTAGCATCCAAACTGCTTCCATTTTCTTTAGGAACTAATGAATTAAGATCAGTTTGAATGTAGGCATAAATTTCTTGGATGGTTTTACTAAGAGATACATTGATTTGATTTAGTGTTGTTATTGAACAGGTTTTTAGTAAAGATAAGTCATTGTTCAGAGGGATAATGGATAGTGCGGATATTTAACTAGATTTAGTGGGTGAGGGTGTAAGAGACTTTCTCTGTGAAGTGTTAAGATTAGAATTATTTAAGAGTTCAGTCTCAGTACTTGATCTAGTAGCAAGTGAAGCAACTTCTTCTCCAGCTTCTGTATCACTTCTAATGTCATCTGGATTCTCATTCACATGACTTCTGAATTCTTCCTTCTCTTCAGTAGTTTCCTCTACATCTTCTGCTTCAGAATGAACAACTTTTTTAGTTTCAGCGCTATCTTCAACAGTGGCATCCGTTTTTCAATTCTTAAAGAATTTTTGAGTCATCTGGATAACCTCAGATGAGTTAACAACAAATTCCAATCTACTTCCAAGTTGCTGTCTTAAAACTTACTTATGTGATTCTTTAAACTTAATGGCTTTCTTAATAAGATTATTCTTAATCATATCTTATGTCACAAGTGATGAATAGGATATGATGACAGTTGCGAAGAGACTGTCAGCATGTTCCAAGGCATGAGCCCTTTTTGCTTCCCTTTCTTCTTCTTATTATTGACTCAAGCTTGACAATTTCCTTTTCTTAGATGCAGTGATTTCCTTATCTGAGTTGTTTTTAGATCTTTCTCCTCTTGTTTTGGTGGAAGGATTTTAGTAGTTTCTCTGAGCTCATCAACTTCTTGTTGCAGATTCTCTTTTGGTTTTAAATGTTTTTCCGTTCTCTGAACAAATGTTACTTCCTTTTGCTGCCCTGGTTTTTGGGCATCTCCCATTAACTTCTTTCTTACAAGTCTTTGAACTTTCGTTTCTTCTTCAGCCTCTTCATCATCATCATCATAAATAATTACCATTTCGTTTCTCTTTCTCTTTGAGTTATACACATCCTGAGATATTTCAAGAAGCTGATTAATATGTTCCTGAGTGATGGTTACTCCACACTCCTTTTTAAATTCTTTTATAAGCATTGTGATGACTTCTGAAGAGTCTTCTTTGGTTATAGTAGGAAAGTTATTTAGAAACTTCCTATTCTTTTCTCTTCTAATTCTGATAGGAATGTCAATTGTTATAATGTCCTTTTTTAGTCTATCTTTCATTTGAGCAAGAATAGATGTAGATAATAAACTTCCATACGCATCATCCAGATCTTGAGTGGCTTCATATTTTGTCAGAAAATTGACCAGTTTGTCTTGATAGAACAGTTTAGAAAGTAACATGGAATAGGGTATTGTCCTATTGAATTTTTTTGGAGGTGTCTTTGATGTATTCACACAAGTGATGAAAGATGTAACCAAGGAGGTTTAATCTTTGATTAGTTGTAAAAAACCAGAGAAACAACTTATGATCCCAAGAAATTTGATATGAATTTCTTTCATGCGGAATTAAACAACCAATAAGAATTTTGAATAATAGTTTCTGTTCCAGATGCATGTTCTTTACTTTCCCAAAGTCGCTTTTCTTTTTTAACAGAGCATCCTCAATTTTTTTGTCATAAATTCCTACTTCTAGACCCATTACAATAGATCTGATTTCTTTACACTTGAATTCCTTTAAACCCATTTCTGCTCTAGTTATTCCTTTCAATTTCTTGTTGTTTTCTACATCAATTCTTTCCTCAGACTGGGCAGAGAACTCATCTATACTTCTGCTCTGACACAAAAGTCTTTAACCAGTGTTGGATAAGTAGGTCCATTCAATAATTTGAAGTGGTTCATCCATCCTTGAGACTCAAAATATTTCTTCAGTCGACAACCATTTGCAGCAAAGCTCTTGAAATCAATAATTTGCTCAATAAGATGCTTAAGATCATCTCGATTGAGTGAATAAGTCATTGTTTTAATCTTAAGATCTTGCATGGAATCAATGTTTAATGGATTGACAGAAGAGGATGCCATATGGAAGGTAAAAGGATTTTTCTAGTGTTTTTCAATTAGGGCACAAGAATGTTCAGTGATAGAGGCTGTGTGTGTTGGGAAGGTGTTGAAATAGATAAATGACATTAATGAGAAATTAAACACATAGGTATAAAAAAAAACTTAATATCTTTCAAATTAAAGTAATAAGCGTAAGTAGAACAGTTCATATAGGTCTAAAGTGAGATACATGTGTAAAAAAAATTCCACCCTTAAAGCATGTGAGAAACGAAAAACTCTTTTGCGTAAGAATTTGAATCAGAAAATTTTCAGAGATTATCTTGGATCAAAACTTTGCTTTATCAAAGATTCTGACAAAGACAATTTCTGACAATTGTTCAGATTAAGATTCTTCACTTTGAAAAAAATGATAGAGTCTTCTTCAAAAGAGTTAAGAAAAATTCTTATTTTACAAAGAGAGCGAATATCCAAGAAAAAAGTTCTGAAGAATCTTAAGTAAATTTTTATCCAAGATAAGAAGTACTGATGCAAACATTAAAAGAAGCTGAAAAGATAAAAGTAGAACTTATCTGAATAGATTTTTTGAACCTGAAACTGGAGTCTATTTTGATGAGGTGTTTGTGATAAGTCCAGTAGCCATTATGTTGAACACAAAGTCTTTAAGTGTCACCATTTGTTTTTGAGACCCGTTGTTCAGGTAGATATCTTAATTCAACAACTCCCCTTAAATTCATACTGAAATGAACAATACATTTTCCCACAAGATATTTGTGTACACCACTGTGAAGTGTTATTCACAGATCAAGCTATGATGCCAATTGAAGGTGGGAAAACACAAAAGAAGGGGGGTTGAATTGTGTGAGACAAGAATGCTAATCTATTTCTTCTTTTTAAAGATAGATATGATTATGAATAGTCATTCAGAACCAGATCTTAAATGTAGCGAAACTGAAACCAGACGCAAAGTAAACAACATATAGAACACAACAGGTTTATATTGGTTCCTCTCTAACCTGAGAGTACTCCAATCCCCTTTCATCGCAAGAGATTTTTTTACTATTATCAATGCTTGAATACACTTGCTTATGTATTTCAACATACGACTTTCACAACACATACTTATAGTCTGAAACTCTTCTGCTTAATCAGATCCTAATCAAGGCAACCTTGCTTAGAGAATATGTCTAAGACTGTAAATTGCTTGCTCGTGTCTAAGACTTCACTCTACTCAATTAGCTCCTCAGCAAGACTTATCTTACTTAGACAACCTGCCTAAGACTTTACCTTGCTTAGAGCTCGTGTCTAAGACTTTCCTCTGCTTAGAGCTCGTGCCTAATACTTTCCCTTACTTAACCAGCTTCTGATTAAGACTTTTCTTTGCTTAGAGCTCGTGTCTCAAATTTCATTTGCTTAATTAGCTCTTGATTGAGACTTCCTTCTCTTGGAGCACATGTCTAAGACTTTTAGCATTGCATTGAGCACATGTCTAAGACTTCTTTGCTCAAACCTCTTGTCCAAGACATTGCATTTCTTAGAGCACATGTCTAAGACTTCTTTGCTCAGACCTTTTGTCTAAGACTTTGCTTTTGCTTAGAGCACATGTCTAAGGCTTCGTTGCTCATACCTCGTGTCCAAGACTTTTCCTTTTCTTAGAGCACATGTATAAGAACTCTTTGCTCAAACCTTCTATCCAAGACTTTGCCTTTTTCTTATGAACAATATATCTAAAAGAAGGGAGAACAAGGTGTACCAAATTCTAAATCAGAGGCACAAAGTAATGACCCTAAAAAGATCTTAAGCACTTGAAGATATCCAGGATATTTAGTATTTAGGAAACCCTAAGCCTTATTACAATTAACAACAGTAACAGAGGATTCTGAATATACAATAGTGTTCACTATTGATCTTGTCATTTCCTTAACCCAATAGAGGTGTAGAACACCTCTATCCTCTTTTGCATTCTAGTTGGTTCTTTTTCTACACTTTTAAGTATAACTTCTGACTACTTAAATAGTAGATTTCTGGGAACTAACCGTTGAGAAGATGAATAATCAGGAAGTACTTTAATCTCTTTTAAAGTACAAGGGATGTTTAAGAAAAGATACACTCACGATCTTGATCTATTGTGTAACTTAATTAACCATTAAGATAGGTTATCCATATATTATGTCAACACTACTTGAGCTTTCTGATTGTAGACTCTAGCTACTAGGCTGATTTGACATAGTGGTACTCTTTTTTTAGTACAGATAATCATAAGCTCTATTAAATATTTTGAACGCTTTATCAGAAGCTACTTTCAATTATGAGAGTTGAGCTAATGAGATGCTTCTTCTGATGTTGATATTGTCAGCATCAGAATCCATTGCATAATATCGCTTAGCAATATGTTCTTCTTTACAATAATCATTCCTTCACAATAGATCCTGAGAAGTTTCTTTAAGCATTATAACATGCATACATGAATACACATTAGATATGACCATTGTTATTTCAATACTATTGTTATCAACAAAACCCAAGTGTAATATGTCAAGAGAAAATCTTATTCTAACATTGGAATAAGAACAAGTTTATTTTTCAGCAAGGAATTTTGAAACAGTTAACAACCATAAGAAAGGACTGTATCAAAAATGTTTTAAGAAATAGTTCCTTTCTGAACATAATCTAAAAATTTAATCCTAGAATATATAAATAGATTCTTATACAATTAAGTAAAAAGTAGTAAGAGTTAGATAAGTGTTACTATCAATTATTTGGTAGTCTTTCAGTTGACTTTGTATCTTGGAGATATAGGTGCTTCTTCAACATCAACATGCAATTTGCTTCTGCAGTTGAGGAAGTTATCGATGTTTGTCTCTAGCTAGATCGCTAGATTAAATTCTCCTCAGAAACTAGCATCACAGTGACTTATTATTTCTTCAAATCTCAAATGAGATGCATAGGAGTACTTGAATCTTGCACAGAGACAAGATCGTCTTCATGGATTCTTTGGTCTTCTCATTCTTGATGGATGAAACATCTCTCCCGATGTTTGTTGTATCTAGATCATCAGAGGAAACTAGGTTATCCCTTTAGTCTTCTGCTTGAGGTCAATCACTTTTGTCTTCACTAAGACTTGCTTCCAGAAGGCCACTTAATTCAATCATATAGTTTCCAAGTCTGGGAAATTCATCCCAAACACCATATACAAAAAGAATAGGTTGAAGTCTTCTTGTATCTCTAGAGTTCTATCTTTAATGAGACTCTCTTCTTTAACAAATGCGGATATCATCATGAACATCAAATCACAAAACATTCCTTTAGAGGGTTTTAATGTTGGTCTTGTTCTTACTGACTTAGTCTTATCATCTAGAGTCAGCACTTCAGAAAGTAAAGATTTCTATCTAAGATTTCTCAGAAGGGTAAGAACTGTGACAACTTCTGGTTGTTTCTGATTGAGCATCTACTAATTTCTTTATATTGAACTTCTTTAGCAGCTTCATTACCTTCGTCATCTTAAAAAGGTAATCTTCAGATCTCTCAATCTTTCAACAAGCTTTGCCTTCTAACTACAAAGCTTATTATCAAGCTTGACATTGATTTGATTCATCTGCAAAAATACTTTAAAGCCAAGTACTTTGTAAAATTTTGAGCATTCTAATCATGATGTATCAAAATAGATTTAAAAGAATTTTGTTTTGAATAGCATGCTATAACTCCTTAGAAAGGCTTTGTCATGATAGTCTCATATATCATGATTCTAGCTATTTCTTTTCAAGATCATGTTCGTCCTTTTACATCTGTATCTAGTTGTAAAGAACTAGGACATGAAGATCTCATTCTTATCAAATAGCTTCTCAAGTTTTTTATTCAAACTCTTGATCAAGATTATTTCTGACCTTGAGTAATCTTAGACTTCCATATATGCACTTTGAGTACAGAAGGTAGAATGCAGAGAGATTAATCCTTGTGTCAAGATGCTTCACCCATGTCTATCTTGTAGATACTAATAGTAATTGATCCAATACTTCATACTGTGGTATATCACTGGTTCAGATATGTCAGTGTACATAAACTTTTTATCTTTTGGAGGTATTTTCTTTATCAGATATTCCAATGTTAGCCAAAAGTGCTACATTAGCTTATTCTTCATATTTGTCATCTTCTGAGAACTCATAATCATCTCGTGTTACCTTCATCCTTTTCTTCTTGCTTATTAAAGTTTTTACTTGGATTAAGAAAAACTCGAAACAACTAGCATAACAAGTAGTTCCTTTGAGTCTGTTGCAATGATTCTTCTTCTAAAGACGATTATTAGTACTTCTGAACAGAAGTGACACTCTATCTTCATCTTCTTCAAAATCCTCGATCTCTTTAGCTGAAGAACTTCTGGTCTTCTTCTGATCTTCTGATAGATTTAAGCATAAAAGATTTCTTCTCATCTGAGTTATACTATTTTAGCTTAATCTTCATGATTTATCAAAACAAACTTACTAGTTCTTCTGGAGAGCGTTGTTATAGATCTTCTGCATGCTCAGGTGTTTACCATAACCTTCCATTTGGATGGAAAGATTCTGACAGTCTTCTTCAAGATATATGATGAAGAAAGAACCTTTGTTCAGAACTCTAAGTCATGCATCCATGGTTTGAAAACTTGATAACAAGATTTCAATCGTCTTCAACATCCTTCATCTTGAAGTCTCCATGCTTTTGAATCAAAACACGAGCATTTGTTTCCTTAAATTAAAAGAGTTCTTAATGGGTCATTTTTAGAAAGTCAAATGTAGACTTAGCAGTCTTTATTTGAAAACATCTCATACTCAGTAAGAATTAACTTTCAAGGAATCTTGCTTTCTGATGATTATTGTCATCCTTTTCCAACTGATCATTCAGATTTACTTTCAATGTTTTCACCAGGGTCATCAGAGAAGGATATGTAGTCATCAACTACTAACTCTAAGGATCAGTAACACAAACTAGAGAGAACCTTTCTAGTTTATCTTTTCAGTACTCAACCTTTTCACCAACAATGGTGGAAGATAGAACTAAGAGCATTTGAGATTGGAACAGCAGGTGGTGGAGTAGAAACCATCAAGGTATTTCTCAAAGCTCGTATAAATCTTTACCTGACAAGGTTAAATGTTTGATAAACATCAATACCAGCCCCTTCATGATTTAGAGACCTTCCAAAACATGCGCTGGTTAAGGCTAGGCAAGACGGTAGGTATACTTTAATGATTAATAACACTGTTATCCGAAGCGTTATTTTACCTTGTTCCGCACGCACTGATGTGAAATGCTGGAACAATTGGCTTTATGATTTGACCTCCCATAAGCCTAGTCGTCATGCCCGCACTGACATTCACATGCAGGATACTGAGGGTGGTTTCATTGACGATGAGTATGACCATATGGAGCGAGACGCTCCCACCCATGTGACTGACCCTTATACACGCACACACACTGCATGTGGCTTTTCTGATTCTTTTTCAGGTACCTTATTCAGGCATCAGCCCAATGAGGAATATGACTACACTGTGATTATGATTGCACTTGACGATGTCCTTAGCGAGCTGTGACACTGGAACAGTGTAGACGTCAAACACGACCAGTTGCTTAGAAACATACTAAGGCAGAAGGACGAATGATGGCTACTATTCACCAGATATAGGAGCAGCAGCACAATTACACTGGATATGCAGAGCATAACATGTCGAACCTGATCGAGGAGATGTATGGATTACATGTGGGAATGAAAAGTTTGCTAGAGTACATGCAACATGTTGGTGTGCCACATCCTCAGCAGGGTAGAGGTGAATATGGACAAGGACGAGGCCGAGGCCGCTACTGAGCTCACCATTCAGGTTCTTTTACTCTTTTTCCACCTTGTATCAAAATATTGAGGACAAGGTTTAGTTCAAGTGTGGGGGAGGAGTTTTATCACTTTATTTTTACTTGCTTTCTAGTTAGATTTCCCTTCCTTAGTTTAGTTTATGTATTTAGAATTTATTTGGTTTTATTATTTTGTCGAGTCATTTGCATGTGATGTTGAGTCATTTATGCATGGTTTCATTGTTTATTAATTTTCCCTTTTTCTTGATCCATAACAAAAATTTTGACTCTGAAACTCATTGCACATTTTGAAAGTTTTAGGCTATGGATGAATTTTAGGATAGATTATGGAGATTTGGGAAAATCCGCAAAATCGATATTGTTTTAACACCTAAAGTCTCCTGATTCTGGAAGTCAATTTGAGTACTTGTTATACCATAACCTTATGTTCTCACCCTTTATTAGTCCTTAAGTAGTTTATTGAGCAGTCGGCACCATCCTAAGGACACACTAAGTAGGAAGATGATGCAAATATGTGTATGATCTCAGGCTTAAAAAGAAAGTTAAAAAGAAAAAAATACGAATAAAAAGAAGTGTTTCTTCTAAGTTAGGTGATTCTCACCCGATCGCTTAGCCCAACAGTGCACATTTTTTTATCTGTTAATACTTATGCTTACATGCAAGAAAAAGAAAAAATGAGATCATAGTCACTAACAGGCTAGCCTACCATGAGTGTGTAAGGATAACAGGTTTAATGTGATTACGCTAGAATGAAAAAGGATGAAAGAGTGATGAGTGAGTTAGGCCTAGGTATAATGACATGATTTAGATTGGTTTGTATTGGGCAGAGGCTTAGAACCGCACAATCGCGGAATTGTGTTCCTACAATATTCTTAGTGCGTGAGTGAGTACCTATCGGAATAATCTTAGCCAAAGCGGAGTTTGTTGTCTAGAACGAGTATTCGTGTGCACTGTTTTTCATGAGTCTTGATATTACCTTCTGTAAAGCATTACAAGGATTTTTTTTTCATATGTGTAGCAGTTTGCTTGACAAACAAAGGTTTAAGTGTGGGGGAGTTTAATAACGTGAAAACGTATCGTATATTCCAACCCGATTCACATGCTATTTAGTATCTTTTTTATCATGTTTTCATACTATCACGTTGTTTTTTATTGTATTTCAGGTACTTGTCGAGTATGGAGGGCCATTGCAAGAAAACAGTGAAAAGAGCGAGAAAAAGGAAGTTTTTGGCAGAATCTGTTGTCTTCTGGTATATGGCGTTTGCCGCCACCTCATGGCATTATCCATGCACCCAATCCACGTCAGACACAACTTAATCCCATGGCGTTTTCCATGGCTGCGCAAAATCAGCAAGATGAAAAAACAGAATTGGCACATTCTTCTCTACTTCCCTACTTTTTCTCCATGACTTCTTCACGATTCTGAAGATAGTTATTTGCAGTGTGGCTCTATATAAGACCATTTTTCATAGGCTTTATATATCCAAGTTTATGCGCGGAAGCTCTGCCAATTTAGTTTTTAGGCAAATATTTACTTTCAAAGTGATAATCTCTTACATTGAGAGGTTATCACACCATTAGTTTTAGGCTTTGTTACTTTACACTTGGATCGCAATCTTGCTGAAATTATTGAAGTTTGTTTTGTTTTCATTCCTTGCACTCGAAGTATTCTAAATTTAATTCAAGTTCTTACATTTTTTTATATCATTGCTTTATATTTCCATTTATCACTTTTTAGTTTATTCATCATGATGTCCTTAATTTCAATTACCATGAATTTTATGTTTAAGTTTCAAAACATGTCCGGCTAAACCTCTTTGAGTCTGGTATGTGAGGACCTTCGTTCTGACGGGACTCGATATTGAAATTGGCATTAACTTTTCATAAATTTCTCTTCTGGATTTAATTTTCAATTTTAATTCAAATGGTTTTGCACGATAGTAAAAACAAATAAAGGTTCGAGACGATAATGTGAGAGTGTGAGGATTGAACCGGATAGTGAAAATTGGGCATTGATCATAAATACAGCGAGAAAACTTTAGGTATCTATTTGAACTTATTTAGTTTTCAAAAAATAATTTTTGATTGAAATGGGCGAGCGAGAGCAAAATCTCATGGATATAGAGTGTAGCTTTAATCAATAGCACGAGAGTGTGAGATGGAATTTTTAAACTAGTGTTAAAGTAATTTAACTGTAAACTAAGGCCAATGAATTGCAGAGTCCCCAAGGTGCACGAAATCCACATTCTGGTCTCTCTTGTCTGATATATTTCTTTAATCTTATTTTAGTTTTAGTTTCCCCAAATCCAAAAAAAAAAATTCATTAGCCTTAGCTTTACATAATATCAATAGATAACAGTAGATTGATTATTAGTCCATGTGGGTTCGATATCTTTCAAAACTACGTGATACCCTATATACTTGCAGTTAGATAATTTGATAGAATCATAAAATTGTGATCAAAGCGATAGAAGATATAACAAAAATACGAGAGGCAACATTAGGGTTAATGAAGTACAGAATTGCCAATATGGAGATATTTCAAAAGCCTCCAAAAGGAAGAAACTATCTATGGAACAACATGCATATACTCAACAAGAAGGTTCCGTAAATATGGAATATTTTGACTATGATACACCTGAAACACCATCGGTTGAAGCTCTACTCAAGGACATCATTAAGATACAGAAGAGAACTGATAAGAATATCAACTTCCTGGATCATCACTTTGCTTAAGACTTAAAGTATCTACCTCATGGGTTATTCACTAAGGATAAAGAGGATACTAAATACTAGTTTCAATTATGTGTTTATTTCTAGGCATTTACGTGTGTTTAATTTTTAGCATTTCCCCGCTTTTATTACTTTGAATTTTCTTAATAAAGTAATTTTCCCCATATTTAGTAAATTGTGTTTGATCTATGTGAATTATGCGCTTGCTTATCTCTAGCCTCTTTTTCACACCTTTTTTATTATGTAAAGTAGGGAGAAATATACTCTTAGGTGACGTAGAGTATAATATCTACTCGTGTGATGGGGAGTATAACAACTCCAAAGTTTATCTATTTGTTTTCTCTTCTACCGCCTTCTTGAGAGTTGTGTTATCATCATAAAAAATGGGAGAATATGGATATATGAGCTTACAAGGTGATCCAAGTGGTGGAGTTTGTTGAAAGTAAAACTACAATCACCTGATTGATCATTTGGTTTTAATGATGACAACACCTAATATCAAACAATATCTAGTGAAGTCACTTGAAGATAGCTCAAGTGAATTATGGTTCTGAATATGTTATCAAGCTATCCTCTTGAATCAAGCTATCATTTTGAATATTCTCTTTAAGATTAAGTCATCTCTTTAAAGTCATTATAGTGGTTTTGAAACGACATTCTAATGAAGGTTTCAATTTCAAGGTTTGTTGGTGGCTTGACCTCTCAACTCTTAGATGATGGTTATAAAGTTTAAGATATCTCAAGTCTCATCAAGCTATAAAATTCAAGGTTCTTGTGTGGTTCTAAACTAAAAAATAATGATGCCAAGACTTGAAGCTTCAAAAATGTGAAAGAGAGTAAGTGTGAAACAGGTCATGCCCGTATGAGTAACTAGTGTCTTGTAAAGACACAAGGGTATTTTGGGAAATATATTGGCAAAATCATACACACTGAAAATCTTTGAGCAATCTCTTTTACTTTGTGAAAAATACCTGAAAATGCTTTTAAGGCCTAAATAACTAATTAGGGGATTGTCTGGTCAATTGGAGGACTTCTTACAACTGGATAATTAGTTATCCCTAATCATCTAATAGATTATTTCCACTTGGTTAAGTCTAAAATTGATAGGGACAATCTCTTAATAATTGGTAACAAATAAATATCAAAACCATTCATTTGTATCTTGAACTGTTGCACCCCAAAATTAGACCAACCGTTTCTCGCAATTTGGCTTATGTTTCAACTCATTTCTTCTCGCGCTTCAGGTGTGTCTGGCCAGTTCGAATACGAGGATTTATTTTGGGAATTTGTGCTCGTACCGGTGTTTTCAGCTTTCGCTGTTGTTTTTGAGGATATTTCGGTGTCCGATTTTTACCGTTTATTTCGTTATATTCTTGCATCGTTTTTAATTGATTTAATTGGCTTTTATTGCATTTTCTAGATTTTTTTCCTTAATTTCTAGAATATTCTTTACATTTTAAATAGATTTTTAGGATTTTATTTCTAGATATTAATAGTTTTCCCTATTTTTCATAGGTTTTATTTCTAGATATTAATTGAATTGTTTTTCTAGAATATTAAATAGATTTTAAATAATTTTTCTAGATCTAGTTTCTTTTTAGAATAATTGATTTGTTTAGGATTAATAGAATTTAATAGATTTAATTCTGTTTTTTTAGATATTAATTGAATGGTTTTAGAATTTAATATATTTAATTTCTTTTTAGGATTAATTATATGTTAATTAGGTTATTAATCAATTTTAATTAGATTAGTTAGCTTTAATTAGGTCCAGATTTTAATAATTTTTGTTTAACAATTAATTGAGTTTTTAATCAGGTTTTGATCAGTTTTAGCAGATTAATTGAGTCATCACAGTCCATTTCTTCATTTGTAGGCCACTTGGCCGTTTTCTGGAGGCCCAATCCATTGCATGGCCACATGTCACCATATAAAGAGTTCCACGTCTCTCTCTCTCTCTCTCAGGCGGCCACATCGCTTTCCCACCTTACCACGAGCTGACACATCACCGACCATGCATGCCACGCATCACAATCCCACAGCCTGCCACCTGTCTCACCTTCATCCCTCACCGCCGGCCATGCAAACACCGGCGAAACCTCGCCGGAGAAATCAAAACCAATGTAACCGTCGCCGAAAATTCCCTAACTGTCATCAGAAAATTCATTCGGATTCATCAATCTTCTCCAGATTTCCAGATTAACTCATAACAATCTTCATCAAGATTTTCCAGAACTTCAAGAACTTTCATAATCGTTCATCACCTTCATCACTTGTTTGTAAGTATTTCCAGAACATTCAACCATCAACAACCATGAGATCCATCAAGATCTCCCCGGAAGTTCAACCGAACTCAAGCTTCGTTAATATTCATGCGTTTTCCAGAAACTGATCAAGAACAAGTTCCTCAATCTTCAAGATCACCATTCAATAACCTTCTTCACCACGTTCACCGGTTTTCCAGATCAGAAAATGATATCAATCTTCAACGAACATGCAAACCTTCAATCATCTTGACGTTCATCAAGAACTCCAGATCTACATCCTTCAAACCTCTTCATCAGTTGTTCTTCATGTTCATAGATCCATCATTCTCTTCAAGAAACTCTCCAGAATCTTCAAGAACATCCATGAATGGTCATCCTCTTCCTGAATTCGTCCACCAAAACTTCTTCAGAAACGTCCACAAAGTTCCTCAGCGTTCCCAGATCTTCCTCAAGATCCTCGTTCTTCATCATAATGTTCGTAGATCTTCGTCCGTTCACCAAGCTCCTTCGCAAATCTTCAACGTGCGTATCCAGGTAGTGTCATCACTTTCATCACATGCAAGCAGAAACGGTATTTTGTTGGTGGTAGAGGGAAAGGATTGAGCGAAGGATTGAGGTAGCAAAGGGCGGCTTGATTTCAAGTGAGGTTGAGACGGTGAGAAGCAAAGACGGAGGGATTGAGTAACGGCGGCGGCTGGTGAGCTTAGGGAAAGAGGAAGCTAGGGTTTCGTTTGTGAAGTTTGGGAGAGGGAAGGGGAAAGGTCCTTGCGGACCAGTTTGGTTGTTGGGCCTTGGGCCCAACTTGCTTTTTTTTGCTGGACCTTACACCTGCGTTTCACTGTTACACCCCCAGTTTCCCCCTTGTTTTTTTTGTTTTGGCTTATTTGTGGCTGATGTATTGTGGGCTCAAGCCCAGTTGTGTTTTTTCAGGCTTAAATCCCTGTTCTGGCTGATGTACCCCCTTCCCTTTATTTTCTTTTAATTTTTTTGCTTGTATTGGATATTTGCTTGTAATAGCTTGTAGTTTTATTTTTCTATTTTTTCTTTTAGGGATTATAGTTTATTTTTCCTTTAGACATTATTACATATTGTTTGGCATAGATTTTATATTCTATTTTTGTGAAGTACTATTTTTCTCCTTAGGAATTATAGTTTAGAATATTATGCACTATTTTTTGTATAGACTTTATATTCTAGTTTTATTTTCTCTTATAGGATATTATAGAATATTATGCATAGGATAGAATTCTCATTTTATTTTGTATGCAATTTCCTTAGAATTTCTTTAGAATATTTTCTATTAGGAATTTATTTTCAATTTTAGGAGTAGAATATTATTTGTTGTTGGATTTCTCTCCTCATATCTCTTCTGCTATCTGATTTTATTTTTGATTTTATTTTGGGCTGGCCGTGTGACATGATTCAATTGGAGAATGATTTTCAATATCATTTCTCTATCTTGTCTTTGACACGGATATCAATATGCTACCTCTTAGAGTTCGATTTCTCGTATAAGTCAAACCATGACGGTTTAACGTTACATTGGTTCTGATTCGAGCGTCATCATCAAGGATCCAGAGAGGAGAAGATTGGAATGGAGCTTGCACACAGTGTCGAGGTCCAACGGAGCCGCTTCGTTCGATAACATCTTTCTTAGTCAAGTCTTCGTGCAACCGTCGAGTGTTGTGAGCCATAGCGTTAGATACGTAGGAAATGGTGGTTGAGGGGTTTCCTCTCAATCGTCTAGAGTGTTTAGTGTGGCACCCTTTGGGTGATATACGACGCACTCGCTCCTACGTCTTAGGTTCTTGCGTGTGTGTCCTGAGTTCCTTCCCGTTTAGGCGTGTTAGGTCTACTTCCTCTTTGTTCTCGTCCCCGCGCGATCGAAACCCTTTTCTCTCGCATTCAGGCGATTGAGACCCCTTCTCTTGCCCCTGCGCAATCGAGACTTGCTTTCCGTAGTGCGCCGAACTACGTTTGCTCTGATCTCTCATACCAAATGAGAGTACGTAGGCATAGGATTGCGATGATCCTAGCGAGCTCCCTTCTCCCTTTTTCCTTTTGCTGTAGTTAGCTGAACTACAACTGCTCTGATCTCTCGTACCAGACGAGAGTACGTAGGCATAGGATTGTGATGATCCTAGCAAGCTCCCATCTCCCTTTTTCCTTTTGCTGTAGTTAGCTGAACTATAGCTGCTCTGATTTCTCGTACCAGACAAGAATATGTAGGCATAGGATGTGATATCCTAGCGAGCACACTAACAACTAACTTCTCTATTCTCTCGTTGTCGTGTGATCGAGACATTTCCGCTGACGACTGATGTTCCCTTTCTCTTTCCCTAGCGCAATCGAGACCAGATCGTAGTTCTAGAACCCGTAGGTTCCCGTACCTCTAAACCCCGACATACTACGTCCGTTCTACCGCAAACAGGTAACGCCTAAGTCTCCGACGAGCGAGCAGCATACACCTAACTGCTAGAATGCGTACGCCATGTGAAAGTACGTAGACACGAGATGCGATATCTCGGCGAGCAACTTCCCCCGTAGTTTCCCGAACTACGTTGACTCTGACTTTCCCATTGCGCGATGCTCTATCGAGTCAGTTCTTTCCGTTTAGATTTAGCAGCCGTAGATAGATTGTTTTTCACCCGTAGACAAACCAACAAGCATGGATCCCATCGAGTACGATGGACGTGAGGGGTGCTAATACCTTCCCCTTGCGTAACCGACCCCCGAATCCAGACATTGGTTGCAATGACCTTGTCTTATACCTTTTCGTCAGGTTTTTTCCAATCGTTTCCTTTCCCGTTCTGTGGGACAAATAATGAAAGGTGGCGACTCTTCTGTTTTGCCGGCACCTTATTTTCGTGGTAGCGACAGCTGGCAACTCTGCTGGGGACTGCGATGGTTCTCTAGGCGAGTCTCGTCTTGGATTTTCTTCCTGGCTGTCTAGGTCATCCCCAGCAGTTGGCGACTCTGCTGGGGAAATTCTGTGATGGTTTCCTGGGGATCCAACGTCCCCTATGCGAGGCAATCTGGGGATCCAACGTCCCCTACGAGAGTCAATCCTAGCGCTTGTTTGGTTGTCTGTGGGTGTTTATTTTTGTGCGTTGTATGTTGTATATTACTGTTGTATTTACATTTCCCGCACTATATTATTGCGTGTTGTTGTTGTGCTGTTGTGGAAGGGGAGCTCTGATGAGTGATAAGCCAGACCCAAGCTCGAGTATATACCTAGCACTAGAAGCCGATTAGTGGTGAACTTGTATGTTAGGCATACACTAGTTCCCACGAAATCTGCACTCAGATGAGATTCTCTGAGATGATTTCCATTTCCAGCCCAGTGGGCCGTTGAAAAGATTTCAGATCTAAGAATTGTCGACTCTGGGAACCGATCATTTGTGATTCAGCTGAGTGAGGCCGCTTCAAGAGATGATGATGCCACACCTTCCTGGGTATCGTATCATCGTTTCTTAAAAGTCTGTGACGCTGATGACCGCATAGGTCGCCGAACCTTCGTCAGTTTAGGTCCATACCTGTGAGTGGGAGGGTTTTTGCAGGAAACTTAGCTTCCAGCCAACCCGGTATTTTGGTTTTCTCTCGTCAGAGCGACCTTATCCCGTCAGCAGAGCAGCAGTATTCGGAGCTTTGTGGGGGTTGTGATCTCGTGTTTGTTGCATTTTGCATTGCATTTCATGTGCATCTCATGCTTGCATGTCCATCCTCGGCCGGAACAGAGAGCTTACCCGTCTTTTGTCCAACTCGCAGTTGACTTCCCGGCAGTCGCATCGGACTTGAGTTAGTTTCTGGACAGGATCATGAACTCAGAAGAGCAGAATCAGGTTGTTACTAGGGCAGAGTTTGAATTGTTGAAGAACTAGTTAAGTCAGTTCATGGAAGCCATAACAGCTATGACTAGAGGAGGGGACAATGTTCAGAGGACTCCGGTGAATAATGTCGCTCAAGCCCGGCATGTGCAAATTCCTGTCAGAGATAAAAATGCATCTTCTTTCCATGACACAGTCTATCAGCATTTCACTTTCCCTGTGCCAGATCATCAGAGGACTGCTCCGAAGGTTAATACTGAGAACCCACGGACTGTTGAGTATATGAGAAGGTTTCAGTTGTTGGAAGATCAGATTGCTACCCTGATGAGTAAGAATACTCTTAATCTGAATGTTGCGAGCATGTGTCTGGTGCGAGGTCTTGTGTTGCCTCCAAAATTCAAAATGCCCAATTTTGAGAAATACAAAGGGGATAGTTGTCCGAAGCTACATTTGGTTATGTTCTGCAGAAGAATGACTTCCCATGTCACCAATGATAAGCTTATGATTCACTGTTTCCAAGATAGTTTGATCGGAGCATCTTTGGATTGGTACATGCAGTTGGAGAGTGATAGCATCAAATCATGGTCGGATTTAGCCAATGCCTTCTTGAAGCAGTACAACTACAACCTGGATATGGCTCCTAGTCGCGTGCATTTGAAAGAATTATCTGATATGGAGAATGAATCCTTCAGGGGGTATGTGTAGAGATGGAGAGAATTGGCTGCTCGTGTTCAACCACCGCTTCTGGAGAGAGAAATGGTTGACCTTTTCTTGGGTACTCTGAAGGGTCGTTATTACGACATAATGTTCAGTTGTACAAGCTTTGCAGGCTTGATAAGAATAGGAGAGCTTGTTGAGAGAGGCCTCAAGAATGGAAAGACGCGAGATACTCCTTATATCTCGATTGATAAGAATGAATCAGTTGTCAGTTCCCAGGAGGAATGGGAAGGAGGAAGTGATGGTGCCTCAGAATCTCTAGCATCTCAAATTCAGTGTTCAGACCCTTCGAGTGTTCAGAGCCAGCAACCTGTTGCGTCTGTATATCAGATATCTGTTCCTCGCCAGAGTCAACAGCCATATCATCATCAGCTGCGTCAGCACGCCCGATGAAGACCGAGGAAACCTGAAAGGCAGTTTACTCAGCTACCGGTGTCGTACAGTCAATTGTTACCATATTTGGTCAAAGGTGGGCTGATAGTGCCGAAGGAGACTAATCCAATGATCCCGCCTTACCCTCCAGGTTTTGATGCCAGCTCCCGCTGTGAGTACCTTGTTGGGGCACAGGGGCATTCAACAGATGATTGTAAGGTGCTTCGAAGCCAAATTCAAACTTTGCTAGACTCTAATAGGATATCTATCACGCCTCAGGGTGTTCAGATTAACGACCTTCCTTCATCCAGCCAAGTGGGAGAGTTCACTGATAGCAGATGTTCAGAAGAGTATTAGGATGACTTCGACGAGTGATTCTGAAGATGGCTGGCTCAGCAGCAAATCAAGTTCGAAAAGCCCGGTTCCCAGAAGCTGGCAATCTGTGTTTTATCATGTCATTTCTTTGCATTTGTAGTTTCTTTTCTGTTAAAGCGTAATTTGCATTCGTAAAACTTGTATTGTTTTCAATTGATATTGATAATGAAATGAATATGCATGTTTTGATTTAATCCATTCGTGTTCACTCAATGTTTAACTGATGTCCAACACTTGGTTAAGCGGAATCAGGGGAGGATGACGAAGTTTGAAAGACGTGCAAGCTTCCGATTGTATTCTTTTGAAAATAAAACCTGCTGATGATGTACAGACATTGTTTCAAATCCCTAAACACCGGAGTTATAAGGAAGATAATCCCTTGTCAACCCCTTTGAGCCTAGTAGTAGGAGTTTCTTTCGGAAAATGAAAAACCCTCAATCTTAACCCGGGGCAGGGTAGGTGTTAGCTAATTTGATCGAGCGTCCAAATTGCAGAAAGGAGTGTCCGTTCGAGGACCAATCGCACCTCGAGAGAGGTCGTGCCTAAAAAACCACAGTGGTTAAGCGTCAGGAGTGAAACAGTCACATTATCCCCCAAAGAGTCAGACAACCAATGTCACACGACTTGTTCAAAAAAAAAAGCAAAAAGAATCAAAAGCCCGCTAAGTCAAAACTTGAAAACAAATGACTTAGGAAAAAATGGGGGCATCCCGCTGGACGTTGTTGCACCCTAAAATTTGACCAACCAATTCTCCTATCTGACTCATGGTTTAAATTCATATTCACAGCTCAGATGTATGATTTTTGTGCGCAAGCAGGGGATATCAGAGTTTACAGCTTGATTTTTGTCTATCAGACATGGCAGATCCAGTCCAGATTGCCAGGGTTTTATTTTCAGGAAATTGTGCGCTCCTCGGTGATTTTTCAAGTGATTTGGAAGATATTCTGATGCCCGGGGATCTCCGTTCGATTCAATCTGGTCTCGTGCGCTTTTATGGGAGTCATTTGCATTCATCTGCATTTTTAGGATTTTTATAGACTTTTTGTGAATTTTTAACAGGCTTTATAGATTTTTCTGGAATTTAAATAGGGTTTTAGAATATTTTAATAGCTTAATTCTCTTTTTTTAGAATTTTATAGAATATTTTAAATAGAATTTTAGAATATAAATAAGATTTTAAATAGTTTTATCATTTTAGAATAATATGGTTTTTCTTTTAAATCATTTTTAGGAATTTTTCTATAGAAAATAATATAGTTTTCTTTTATTAATAATAGGTTTAATTGTTTTTAAATCATTTTTAGAATTTTAATAGAAAATTAGGATAATATAGAATTAATATGAGTTTAATCATTTTTAGAGTTAATTAGAGGTTAATTGACTTTTTTAGAATTAATTAGGATTAATTGAATTTTTCAAAATTAAATAGGTTAATGACTTTTTAGAGTTTAATTAGGATTAATTGAATTTTTCAGAATTAAATAGGTTAATGACTTTTTTAGAGTTTTAATTAGGTTAATCATGTTTTAGATTTAATTAGATGATTTAGAGTTAATTAGACTTTTAATAATTGATTAGAGTTAATTAGGTCTAGTTAATTGTTTAATACAGTTTTTTCAGTTTTTTGCATTCATTTTTCGTATGGGCCCAGTGAGGCGTTTTTTGCAAAGGCCCAATTCACAATTGATTCAGAAAAGTCCAGCAAAATGATCCAGTCAGTCAAAAATGCTCCCAGCGCACACCAGAAATTTCTGGAAAGTTCTAGCATCTTCAGGGATATAAATAGCATGACACGTGTTGCTTAGAGGGCCCCCCACGTTTTTCTCAATCATTGCGCCACCACCCACTCCCAAACGGCCCCACCTTTTCGTTTCCCAGCATCCCACGTGTCCCCCACTCACTCTCTCTCTCAGTGCATGCACGCCACTTGGCGCCCCCACACCATTGCCTGAGTTCCTCACCGGCGGCCATGCATCAGCCGTAGCCCCCACCGCCGGCCACCGCCAACGGACTCCGGCCACCGGAATCTGCAAATACCAAGAAATCACCAGATCATCTCCTTCTTCCTCCGATCTCCTCCATTGAACCTTCATACTTTCATCCCAGTTTTTCCAGAAACATCAGTCCTCCATCAAAACTTTTCCAGAAATCATCTTAAACGTTCATACCTTCAACAAACTTTTCCAGAAATCATCTTAAACATTCATACCTTCAACAAACTTTTCCAGAAATCATCTCAGACGTTCATTCTCCTCCATCAAATTCTCCAGAATCCCCTCAGACATCCTACAATCTTCAAGCAAGAATTCCAAGGAACTTCAAACCACGTTCAACCTTCATACAGTTTTTTTTCCAGAACGCCATTGTTCTTCACGAAGTTTTTCCAGAAACAACTTCAACCAACATCAATCTGCGTCCAGTTTCTCCAGAACGCCATCATCAATATCCAGATCTTCATCAGCCAATTCCAGAAATCTTCAAGATCTTCGCACTCTGAGGTCTTCGTTCTTCAACGAACTTCAAGAACACCTTAGCTCGTTCTTGCTTCTCATCCAGGTGCGTCCTCATTTAAATTTGTTGCATGTCGCTTCTGATTGATAGAATGGCCTTAGGTTGTGTTTGTTCATTGAGATTTTAGGGATGTTAGGGTTTGGAAGTGTGTCTGATGCGTGGTTTGAGTGTGGCGGTACTGAGATTGTGTTTGATTTTGAGGTTTGTTCAGAGAGTTTGAGAGGAGATGAGAGAGTTCAGAGAGAGTGTGTTGTGAGATGAGAGGCGCCGCTAGGGCAAAGGGTCAGTATGGTGAACAGTGCCAGAGGAAATTAGGAGGAAGATGGTTTTTGGTTAGGTCTTGTCTGGATTAGGGTTTGTGTGGATTGGGCTTAGGCCCAAGCGTGGCTTCTGAAGCGCACCCCTCAATTGCTTCCCCACCTCCCTTCTGCGTGAGAGACAGAGTAGCTGGAATTGGGCCTTAAGCCCCAATTGCTGTTAACACCCCCCTGGGCGTAGCCCATTATGGATATCAACTGAGGAATTGCTAATGTGACACCCCCCCTGCATTTCAGTTCAGTTTTTTTATTTTTGGATAATAACATGGGCCTGCGCACCAACTGCTGTTGGCACCCCCCAGAATGTGGGCCCATCCAGAATAGGCTGGAATGTCTTGCTGTTTAGACTCCCATGTCATTTTCTTTTAGATTTTGATATTCTTTTATATTTTAATAGTTAGAAATTCATAATAAATTGAAATAATTGTTTTTAATAATTCTTTTTTTTTCAACCATTTCATAAAAAATGTTTAGAAAATTAAATACAAATAAAAGTGACATTTTATTTTTTAGTTTGCTATTTTTTGCATATTTTCCATTAATTGATTTCTTTTTATATTTTTAATGCATGCATATCATTAGAAAATTCATAAAAAATAGTAGGTTTAGTCAAATAATTCCGTTCTTTTTTCTGTAGACTCGTAATTCAGTGTAGAATTTTATAGTGCGAAAAAGATTAGCTCAATCATGCATTTTCATTTTAATTGCATTTTTCCACTGTTATTGATGTTGAATAAACTGGTCTGTTGATATATCTGTGTTGCTGATTTTAATTCTTTCATCTGGTGTTGAATTTTGTTCTGATTTTTTAGTATGTTGTCCTAGAGCCATGTAGGTCTCCCATTAGATTTTTGATAGATTTTCATAGGATGTTCTGCTGTGATTTGTCTGAGCCTGAAGATAGGAGAAGTCTTGATGACTTCTGACTTTGAAGTTCAACTGTGGTTGAACTTCAGAGATAGTCTCCTGTGGTTTGTTGGCCTGTGGGTTCTTCTTGAAGGTGGGAGCTGATGGGAGTCCTGTTGGAGCTTGCAGAGTTGCATTGGACTGAGGCTTAGTCTAGGAGCTTGTTTGTCTGTTTGTGAGGTTCGAGATCCTGAAGTTTGAAGGGAGTTTATGGTACTTTCCTGAGGAAGGCACTATGAATGACCTTCATTCTTTCTTCTCACCTCTTTCGTAAGTATCCAATGATGTCGGAGCCGACTTGTGAGTTTAATTCCTCCTGAGGAGGAATGTAAACTGATCACATGTTGTTGAGCCACATGGGATACGATTCCTAAGTGGAAGCCTCCTAGCACTTTCCTGAGGAAGGTCCTATGGGTCTATTCACTTAGTTCCAGCAGTTTGTCTAGGACTTCTTAAGTGTCCAGTGATGTTGGAGCCGACTTGTGAGTTTAATTCCTCCTGAGGAGTAATGTAAACTGATCACATGTTGTTGAGCCACATGGGATACGATTCCTAAGTGGAAGCCTCCTAGTACTTTCCTGAGGAAGGTCCTATGGGTCTATTCACTTAGTTCCATTAGTTTATCTAGGATTTCGTAAGTATCCAGTGATGTCGGAGCCTTCATGTGAGTTTAATCTCTCCTGAGGAGGGATGTAAACTGATCACAGTTGTCGAGCCGCATAGGATACGACTCCTGAGGAGTAACCTCCTGGTGCTTTCCTGAGGAAGATACCATGAGCTTGTCTGCTTAGCTTCCTTTCTCTGGTAAGCTTATTCTGAAGCTTGGAGAATGGGATTGATTCCTCTTGCCTAGGAGTTTGTTTAGATCCTTGCTTAGGGTTTTGATTAGATTTGTTGCTTAGATCTTTGCTTAGGTTGTATAGAGTTTGTTTAGAGAGCTAGATTAGGAGCTTGTTTCAGGTTTGTTAGAGGCCCTGCTCAGGGTTAGTCTCTTTGTGTTGATTGACTTGTGTGATGTTATGTTGCATTAGACTTAGGTGTCCATCTAGATAGTTCTGAATAGGTGCATCTTAGAAGTAGACTTTGTGTGCATGAGAAGTTGAGGTGGTCCTCCTTCTGCTTGTTTGTTATTGCGTGGCTTTGCTTGTTGGTATTCGGTAGAGCTGAGCTCCCTTGCCTCTGTGCCTTGTTCGTCTAGTTGTTGCATTCATGCATATTTTCAGTATTCTTTACGTTGCAGTTTCTTGTGTGTAGTTTAGTCCTGTTGCCATGATCCCTTAGGAGCTCTGACTTCTCCGCTGCGGAGTTGTTATGATAGACATTAGGATGGTCAACCAGGTGTGATAGCAGTAGGTAGATTCCCCTGTTTCTCAGCTATAGTTCTAGGGTTTCCCTTTCCTTTCTGTAGGAGCTTTTGAGTAGCTTGACCCGTAGTTAGCTGAACTACAGCTGCTCTGATTCTTCGTTCCAGACGAAGATATGTAGGCATAGGGTGCGATATCCTAGCGAGCACACTAACGACTAACCTTTGTTCTCTCGCGGCTGTGCGATCGAGACTTTCCCGCTAACGACTAATTGTTATCCCTTTTTCTCTTGCCCGAGCGCATTTGAGACCAGATCGTATTTGTAGGTTCCCGAGCCTTTAGGACCAGTTTGTTTTCTCACTGCTGTGTGAGAGCTCCTGTTTACCCGTAGTTAGCCGAACTACGTTTGCTCTGATCTTTCATTCCAGATGGAAGTACGTAGGCACAGGACGCGATGTCCTGGCGAGCAACCTTTCCCCTGTGTAGACGTAGGCAGTCGAACTACGTTGACTCTGACTTTCCCATTGCACGAGGGAATACGTAGGCCCAGAACACCGTATGTTCTGTCGAGTCCTGTCCTTTTATTTTCTTTTCAGACCAGCCATTAGCGTAGATAGATAATACACCCTTTTACCTAAACACCAAGCGTGGATCCCATCGAGTACGATGGACGTGAGGGGTGCTAATACCTTCCCCTTGCGTAACCGACTCCCGAATCCAGGTTTTGGTTGCGATGACCATACCTTTTCCCGTCTTTGCGAGGTTTACTTCGAGCGTTTCCTTTCCCGCTCTGAGGGATAAATAACGCACGGTGGCGACTCTCCTGTCAAGCCGGCGCCGATTTTCGCAGTAGCGACAGCTGGCGACTCTGCTGGGGATCTATAGCATCTAGGGACTTTTCCCATCCCTTATGCTGGGACCGTTTCCCATCCCCTACGCGAGTCAATCCTAGCGCTTGGGTGTTTATTTGTTGGGTGTTGTTCATATTGTGTTTTACTTTTCTGCACTTTACTTTTCCGTACCTTTACCTTTCCGCATTTATTTTCCAGCATTATATTATTATGATTATTGCTGTGGGCAAAGGGAGGTTACTGTGAGTGGAAAGCCGGACCTGGGCTTGAGTACACACCTAGATATAGTTGTGGAGAAGTAGTAGACGAACCTGTCTGCTGAGCAGGCACAGTTCCCTACGAAAATCTGCGCTCAGACGAGATTCTTGCAGAGGTGCTCCTTTCCGGTCCTGAGGATCTGAGAGGAGTCCAGACGTAAGGGTTGTCGACTCTGGGGACCGATCATTTGGAAGTCAGCTAAGTGAGGCCTCTTCATGATTTGATGATGCCACTCCTTCTGGGAATCGTATCGTCACTCATGAAAGTCTGTGACGCTGATGACCGCATAGGATGCCGTACCTTTGTCCGTGGATTAGGTCTATCCTACCTGTGAGAGGGACCGGGTTATTGCAGGAAAACTGGCCTTCAGAAACCATGATTCAGTATCTTTGTCAGATGGTGTTCTTGATTCATCTCCAGGTGTGTTGTCTGGGTCAGATGGGTTTCTTATCTGAGGTTGAAGCTATTATCAGATGGTATTTTCGTCAGATACAGAGGTTCAGATGGTTTTCTTACCAGGGGATTGATATTTTGAGTATCAGATGGTAGTTAGTGGCATGAGATTCTGATGACCGTGATGGTTTTCTGTTCTTGATCACAGAGATATTCCTCTTCAGGCTACAGCATAGCCCCTGTGTTCGCAGATTGCATTATTTATCATATTGCATCATTGCATTACCATCTGCATTCAACTAACGTGTGTGTATTGCAGGTACATATTTTCCCTTCCAGTTCTGGTGTTCGTTCCTAGCAAGACATGGAAAACCTGAAGAGAGTATTGCCCTATAAGTTTCCGTCGCCGAATATCAGTCTATTGTTAGAATTGATGGCTATTGCTAAGAAGAGAGGAATGGGTGACTTCAGAAAGAGATATGGGAGGATCCTGACCTACGTTTATCAGCCATCTGTCTACGAGACCAGCGGCATCTACACTCTGTTACAGTTTTACGACGCGGAGCTCAGGTGTTTTGTATTTCCCGACTTCGTTTTGGCTCCTACCCTGGAGGAATACTCTGCACTTCTGGATATACCGATCCGTGAGCAGATGCCTTTTTATCGTCCGGACGCTGAGCCTAAGCTGGCTGAGCTTTCTACCATCCTGTGCTTGAAAGAGTCTGAGTTGTCTGGGAAGATGATCAGAAGAGGAGACGTATGGGGATTTCCGTTGGATGTCTTAGTGGATAAGGCTCGAGAGTACGCCCAGAAGGGTAAATGGGATGTTTTTGACGTTATCCTTGCTGTATGTGTGTATGGCATCGTGTTGTTCCCGAACATTCCTGATTTTGTTGATTCAGATGCCTTCTATATTTTGGCTGCGGGAAACCCAGTTCCTACTTTGCTGGGAGATATCCACCATTCAACTCATTATCAGAATGAAAAGCGACGAGGAAGGAACGTGTCTTGTTGTGTCCCTCTCCTATGCAGGTGGTTCACCAGTCATTTGCCTAAGTCAGGTCCCTTTGTCACGTCTATCAATTCTCTAGGATGGCCCGAGCGCTTAATGGGATTAACTGCTGAGAACGTGGTATGGACCAATAAAGAGGTATTTGGAGCTGAAGTCATACTCAAAGGCGAAGGATTTCCGAATGTTCCTTTAATTGGAAGGAAAGGTTGTGTCAACTATAACCCGTCCTTATTGATCAAGCAATTTGGGTACATACCTCATGGAGCGCCAAAGCCCGAGGAGATACAGGAATCTCTGTATCTCACTGGGGCAATAGGGAAAGAGATGCTGACTAAACTTGAGAAAGCCTGGAAAAACTTGCACAAGAGAGGGAAGCTTTCAGGTAGCAGAGGGGATACTCGAGGTCCTAGCTCATATATAGAATGGATTCGTGAGCGAGCTGTGAAGTTCCTTATGCCGTATCCAGCAGTTCAGCCATTGCATCCTCCTCCGGTAGAGGAGCCTACCACTGTGGACATTCAGGTTTACAAGCAGCTGATGGCGGAGAAAGAAGAGCTAGCGAGGGCTAAAGAGGCTTTAGAGCAGGAGAATGCCCAGCTTCGGCATGAAAATATTGAAACAGGATATATTTCTAAGCAACAGGCTGAAACTCTGAAACATCTGAAGGCTACGCTATTGGAATTGACTGAAACCAAGAAGCGTCTAGAGTTAGATGTCGACTCAGTTAGTAGTGTGTTGGCTACCAAGAAGCAAGAGCTGGAAAGGGCCTACACAAAGCTAGCCAAGTTCAGAGAACACTGGGATCTCACTATGACCAAGCGCAAGGAGCGAGAAGAAGGGCTGAAGACACAGATTGCTCAGTTAGAAGAACAGGTCAAAGTGAAGAATGAAGAGCTTGAAGAAGAAGCCTGTCGCCGATACGAGGCCGAGCGCAAGTTGACAGATGCCATGAAGAATTTGGAAGATTTCCAGCATAGAGCAGATGCCAAGAGACCCAAACCTGGGGATGGTGCTAATGATAAAGCTTGGGAAGACTTTGTCAGAGACATCCAGGGGACAGTCAGGAAGAGGGATCGACTGATAGAAGGTTTGATTTATCAACCAGATCACGCAGAGACAAAGAAGATGGTCGAAGACTTCCGCAACCGTACCCGTATTTGATTTCTCTCTTGTATTCTGTATGTTGAGATCACCACCAGACATGTTGGCTGGGATCCTCTTTGTCATATCAGCTGTATGGAGCATAGTTGTGTAACTTCTTAACAAGACTGTTATTCTAATCAATATATGAGGGATTTTCCAAATATTGTCTCTATGGTTTATCTCGTCTTGCTACCACTGACACCGGAATTGGAGGGAAAATATCTCCAATGCACACATGCACGTTAGCATTTTTGTATTTCTGTTTGCATAAATCATATTGCATAGCATTTCTCTAGCAGGTCAGAGCACTTATCCAACCTTTGTTTTCACCAGAAGGTGATTCTCGGGGAATTGTTTGAGGCAAGAGTAGAGTGTTGAAGACAACCAAGGGGCTGAAGCAGATTTGAGCAGAATCAAGCAGCGTAATCAGTTACCGGTAGTTGGTGGCTATGTCTGAAGGCAATCTCCAGTCTCCTAATACCCAGGGAGGGTTTACTATGGCGCCCAACCATCAGTATGATTTTATGGAAGGCTTCCCGCAAGCAAACAATATTACTGCAGACCAAGTCGTACAGCCAACTGTTGAGAACCGAGCTCAGCATGAGCAGTTTATTGCCCGAAATGAACGTTATCCTCCTGTTAACAATCAATGTGTTGCTTTCCCTGCGATGAATTACCGGAGAGATATTCCAATGACCGGGTTAGTAGACCCAAGAGCTCTTGACGATGGTAGAAGACTCCGAGTGTTGGAAGAGCAAATGAAAGCCTTGGAAGCGAAAGATGCCGTTAACCTGGATGCTGTAGCCATGTGCTTGGTCCCTGACCTCGTGATGCCGTACAAGTTCAAAGTGCCGGAATTTGAAAAATACACGGGAGATAGCTGTCCAAAATTGCATTTGATGATGTTCTGCCGAAGGATGACTTCGTTTGTGCGAAATGACAAATTGATGATCCATTGCTTTCAGTATAGCCTGACTGGGGCATCGTTGAGATGGTATGTGCAATTGGAGAGTAATCAGATTCGATCATGGGTAGATTTAGCCAGAGCTTTCATGAAGCAGTACGATTACAACTTGGATTTGACTCCTAGTCTCGTAGATCTGCAAGAATTGTCTCAAGCGGAGCATGAATCATTCAGAGCGTATTTGCGAAGGTGGAAAGAATTGTCTGCTAGTGTTCGACCACCGCTTCCGGAAAGAGAACTGGTTGACATCTTCTTGGGTACTCTGAAAGGCCATTATTTTGACAAATTGTTCAGTTGCACAAGCTTTGTGGGCCTGATGAGGCTGGGAGAGATTGTTGAGCGAGGACTCAGGAGTGGAAAGTTTCGAGGTGTTCCTTATGTCCCAGTTGATAAGATTGAGTCAGTTGTCAGTTCTCAAGAAGAGTGGGAAGGAGATGATGCCACCTCAGAATCTCTAGCATCTCAGGATCAGTTTTCAGATACTTCAAGTCAACGATCATCCTATCGCCGATCGCGTCAGCATGCTCCACGAAGACCAAGGAAGCCTGAAAGGCAGTTTACTCAGCTACCGGTGTCGTACAGTCAGTTGTTGCCAGATCTGGTCAGAAGTAGATTGATAGTGCCGAAAGAGACTAAGCCGGTAATTCCACCTTATCCTCCAGGTTTTGATGCCAGCGCCCGTTGTGAGTACCATGTTGGGGCACAGGGGCATTCAACAAATGATTGTAAGGTGCTTAGAAGCCAGATTCAGGATCTGTTAGACTCTGACCGTATTTGCATCACTCCTCAAGGTTGTGTTCAGATTAATGATTTTCCGTCTTCCAGTTGTGCGGGTTCGTCAGTTAATGTCATGGAAGACTCCACATGAAGTGTGTGCTCTGAAGATTGCCAATCAGAAAGTTCGGTTGTATGGGAGAAGTTTCTAGAGGTTTTCGCGTCGGATGCCGCATCTGTTTTCTCTGCTTAACCCGTTTAGCTTTTGTACATCAGTATTTGTCGATCACCACCAGGATTGTTGGCTGGGGTCGTTATATTCAGACTCAGTTGTGCTTACTTGCTGATTTTGTTGGTTGTACATGTGTGGGAGATATTCGTCTGTGTGCTTATAGTTTGAGTTTCTCTTTGTCGCGTTATGAATATGTGTTTGCTTGCTGCGCTGCATTATCATTTAACAGGTATATCAGAACCGTGGGTCTTATTTCTTCATCATCCAGTTTGTTGCAGGAATTCCCTCAGAGATATGGAACAGAATCAGTTTGAATTGATCGAAGTCCGAAGCCAGCTGGGGCAGATGATGAAAGACATGCAAGAGATGCGTCTAGAGCAGAAGATTCTCAAAGAGGAGAACAGTCAGCTGAAGACCCAAATGAGCTTGATCATGGAGGTAGTCAAGAATGTGCTTAGGAAAGAAGACGATCAGCTATTTGAAGCCGCAATGAAGAAGCTCGCGCTACCTGTGCCTGTGGAACCTGAGCAGCAGCAACAGAAGATACATCCGGTTCAGCGGATGATCCAAGAGGGAAAGCCAAGGAGAATATTTGAGGCACCGCCTATGACATATGCGGAACTCTTGCAGATCTTATTGAGATTTAATCTGGTTGAGAAAAGAACGTTGTCGCCACCAACGAAAGCGTTTCCTCAAGGGTACGATGCCAGTAAACAATGTGAATTTCATTCCGGGGCATTCGGACATGACATCGAGGGTTGTCATGCTTTCAAGCACAACGTTCAAGACCTGATTGACTCGCACGATATTGAATTCACGCCGGGCGGCGTAGCTGTGCATATTGCTCCTGTCTCAGTCGATGCTAAAATGACAGATGTTTCCAAAGCTGTAGTGGGTCAGAAGCGTATCCTGGACTCCATGGTGTCAGAATCTCCAGGCCCACAATTGTTGCCTATTCCTGGGGCAGATCTGAGAAAGCAAATGGCTAAGCATAAGGAGAGCGTTAATCAGTACATCGAAGATCAAGAAACCGATGTTGCATTTGATACGAAGGGTGCTCAAGGGTCAACCCGATACCGGCAGCAGCAGCCTCAGCAACAGAATAATCGGGGGTATAAGAGAGGTCAGAATCCAGGTCCTTTGGCAAGCCGTCATTTGGAAACTCCTCCTATACCATACGCACAGCTTCTGCAGACATTGCTTCAGCTCCAATTGGTTCGTAAAAGGACATTGGCTCCCTTAACGGGACCACCACCACCGGGGTACGATGCTGACGCTACTTGCGAGTTCCATACCGGGGCACCTGGCCATACAGTTGAGAACTGTAAAGCCTTTAAGCACAAAGTGCAGGATCTGCTTGATAGTGCCGCAATCAGCTTCGGACCGGGAGGTCCCCACATCATCTGAATGAAAGAGGAAAAGCTCTATAGTTTGGTTGAGTCGATTGAAAGCAGATCAAGACAGCATTGGGTTGCCTCTAATAAAGATAGCTGGTTCAGCAGCAGGGCAGATGTGGAAAGCCCAGTTCTCGGAAGCTAGCATATTTCCTTTGTTTTAGCTTGTCATTTCTTTACATTTGTAATTGCTTTCCTGTTTGAATTTGTGAACTTGTTTGTAAAACTTGGTTGTTTTCATTTAAATTGATGATAATGAAATAAATGTGCATGTTTTGATTGAATCCATTCGTGTTCACTAACATGTTTTTTTTGCAAATGTCCAACACTTGGTTAAGTAGAATTTGGGGAGGATGACGAAAATGACCGACATGCAAATACCGATATTGTATGCTTTTGAAATAGAACCTGTTGATGATGTACAGGCATTGTTTCAAATCCTTAAACACCGGAGTTATAAGGAAGATAATCCCTTGTCAACCCCTTTGAGCCTTGTAGTAGGAGTTCTTTCTGTGAATGAAAAAACCCTCAATCATAACCAGGGGCAGGGTAGGTGTTAGCTAATTGGACCGAGCGTCCAAATTGCAAAAGGAGTGTCCGTTCGAGGATCAATCACATCCCTAGAGGTCGTGCCTAAAAGACCACAATGGTTCAATCAAGAGTGGGACAGCCACATCATTCCCAAAGAGTCAGACAACCAATGTCACACGACTTGTTCGAAAAAAGAAGAATGAAAAAGAATCAAAAGCCCGCTAAGTCAAGAAAAATTCAAAACAAATGACTTAGGCAAAAATGAGGGCATCCCGCTGGACTTAAAAAAATCAAAAGATACTCAAAAGGAGTCAGTCCAGGCAAAAGTTAGGGATATGAAAAAGAAAAGACGAAAAGGATCAAAAGGAAAATCCTCGATGGAAATACAAGTCGTGTGACCACAAATGTCAAAGACGAAAGAGTGAGTGGCTGTCACTCCAAAATCCAGAAGTTTCTCGAACTATCACTCCTATCTTTCAGCTTCTGAGAGGTGAGCGCTAAGGTCGAATTAGCTGAACGTAGGATGGGAGAACATCAAGGAGAACGGGTGGGTTAAAAGTAAACTTTGAGCCTTTATCCTTTCTTTCAAAACCATGAACCTGACCACATTACAACCTTCAAAAGACCTAATTGAAGCAGGGTGTTTCGAAAGCATACTCCGGTAAAGGTCGTGTCGATTCTGACTCCTAAAAAGGTTCCTCTTACCATGTCGGTACTGATGTTGATAAATGTTTTACGCATTATATGCCGTAAATTGTTTTTCCTTTTCCCAGTGAACAGATTGGATGTCAAAGCTGTCATATGTGTTGCATTAATACATCTTTTATGCATAACAACTTGTTTTACTGGCGAGTAAGCGCTTGACAGCAGAAAAGTTTCCTGCAATGGAAAGTATGATCAAGATAGAATGCAGAATGCCCGAATGTTCCGAGAGCAGGGGCAAGCTTTATGGTGATCCCCAGTCAGGTCAGCTTTCCGAAATCAGTTATTCTGGGGCAATCAGGTTGAGATTCGGTGAATGCGTCGTAGTCAGGAGGTACTACTCTGAATCAGATAATCGGAGCAAGGTCATTGCAGTCAGGGGCAGACCATCTTAAGCACGCAAAGGTTGCGCGAGAAGCATTCAAGGTGAAGTATCTCTCAGGAGTTCAGAACGCTGAGGCATGTTGTATCAGGCCATCGGGGCAACAGATTTGCAGATTTCCTTTCAAGGACCATCCCCACGGAGATCCCGTAGGCTGAGGCATATCAGAAGCGAAAGGATTGTTGTTCTCTGTATCAGCAAGGCCATTCAGGGTTATTCGAGCAGATGCAGTCGATTTTCGAGAGCGAGATGAATGCGGGAGGTCGTGTCACCATCCCTTGACTATTCAAGGCTGTGTATTCAGGAAGAATATTTTACAACGGAGTTACAATCTCCAGCAGGGTATTACTTCGTCGAGGCGTTCGGTTAAGTTCCCAGTATCCCCAGCAGGGTTGATTTCACTCTCCCAGCATTTATTTTGCTAGGACGATTCAGTGATATCCGGGTTATCCCCAGCAAAGTTGGCCTCGCCTTCAGCATTTATTTTGCTGAAGTGGTTTTCTGTACCCGGCCTCTCCGGCAGCTCGAGCCTGCTAACATATTGCATGCATCATACCTGCATCATACCTGCATGACATTTTCAAAATGCGTAGCATTTCCATCTAGAATGGAGCATTACGCTGTAGAAAGACTAAAGCATTCGCATGTGCATACAAAGCATAAGTCAGGTTTTCTATCAGCCTCATATGGCACGTGAATTACTCTGTGATCAGTTCAGGGGCGTTTATCCAGCAACAGAATTCAGACGATTCAGCGGATTAGTTGTATCAGATCATACAGCGATTATGCTTTAAGCAAGCAGTCATCTGATATCGACAGACTTTTCTTCCCGTCAATTCATATTGGCGATGTGTTCCTCCAATGAGTGGATTTCTCCGTCTATCATTAGACGTCGGGAGTACGAATGTGGTTTTCTTTCCGTCTATCCATAGACGATGTGAAGTTGCGGGTGATCGCAGTAAGATTTCAAGAAGGGGTTTCTCCCAGGATATGCTTTTCTTCCCGTCTATCAGTAGACGATGTGAAGTTTTGGTTGATTTTCAATGGGGCTCAAAATAGAGCTGTTCTAATAAGTAGCTTTCCTTTCCGTCTGTCAGCAGACGATGTGAAGTTTCGAGCTATTGTTCAGCGGGTTTCTTATTGCCAGATCATACATATGATGGGGTGTTTCCCCAGCGAGTCTTCTCCAGCTATCCTTAGTTGTTGAGGGGTTTCAAAATGATTTTGAATGTCGGTTCTCTTTCTGGTTATTGGATGAGATGACGTTTAAGAGGGACTTTTCTGACCATCAATCCCTATTGATGACGAGGCTCTTCGAAGAATGTTCAGTTTTCGTGATTGTCGATTCGTATTGACGACATGTTTCTTAAAAGGTGGTTTTTCTTCCCGTTAGTCCATACTGACGATGTGGCCCCTTCAAGGATATTGACTTTTCCATCAATTCCCGTAGACAGAAGGATTCTGAAATTCAAAGGATGGTGTTGAATTGCGTTATGGTGACTTCCCGTCTATCTTTAGACGATGCGTGTATGGAGATTCTGGTGTCTTTCCGTCTATCCTTAGACGATGTGAGTTTGGAGATTATTTCTTCCCGTCTACCCTTAGACGATGTGAATTTGGAGATTAATGATTTCTTCCCGTCTACCCTTAGACGATGAGAATAACGATTTGTTCATCAATCAGGATGATACCGTCTACCCTTAGACGATGAGAATAATGATTTGTTCATCAATCAGGATGATACCGTCTACCCTTAGACGATGAGAATAATGAGTTGTTCATCAATCAGGATGATACCGTCTACCCTTAGACGATGAGAATAATGATTTGTTCATCAATCAGGATGATACCGTCTACCCTTAGACGATGAGAATAATGAGTTGTTCATCAATCAGGATGATACCGTCTACCCTTAGACGATGTGAATAATGATTTGTTCATCAATCAGGATGATACCGTCTACCCTTAGACGATGTGAATAATGATTTGTTCATCAATCAGGATGATACCGTCTACCCTTAGACGATGAGAATATTGATTCGTTCATCAATCAGGATGATGCCGTCTACCCTTAGACGATGAGAATAATGAGTTGTTCATCAATCAGGATGATCCCGTCTACCCTTAGACGATGTGGATAATGATTTGTTCATCAATCAGGATGATTCCGTCTACTCTTAGACGATGTGAATTGATTTGAATATCAATCAGGATGATGCCGTCTACCCTTAGACGATGTGAATAACGATTTGTTCATCAATCAGGATGATCCCGTCTATCCTTAGGCGATGTGAATTTGGAGATTAATGTTGTCTTTCCGTCTATCATTAGACGAGGTGAGTATTCAATCAGGGTATCTTCCCGTCCATCTTTGGACGATGTGAGTATATTTTTCTTCCTGCCTATCAGTAGGCAATGTGAAAGAATCAGGTATTTTGTTGCAACCATCAGGGTTTGTTACATGGGGTATCACAAGCAACGGGTATTCAAATCAGGAGTTCTTTATCAGATGATTAATCAGTTTGGTGCCGCAATGACTGGGCTCGGTTTTCTGGACTTTATTCTCCAAGCAGTTAACAGTATATGCTCGCGGTTGGCAAATTTTCGGGTTTTATTTGTATTCAACCGTCTCGTACCTCTGAATGTTTGAAGGCTGAGCGCTCTTCAAACCCTTCAGGTCCAAGTCGCTTGAATAGGGGCAGCTGTTGCACCCTAAAATTTGACCAACCAATTCTCCTATCTGACTCATGGTTTAAATTCATATTCACAGCTCAGATGTATGATTTTTGTGCGCAAGCAGGGGATATCAGAGTTTACAGCTTGATTTTTGTCTATCAGACATGGCAGATCCAGTCCAGATTGCCAGGGTTTTATTTTCAGGAAATTGTGCGCTCCTCGGTGATTTTTCAAGTGATTTGGAAGATATTCTGATGCCCGGGGATCTCCGTTCGATTCAATCTGGTCTCGTGCGCTTTTATGGGAGTCATTTGCATTCATCTGCATTTTTAGGATTTTTATAGACTTTTTGTGAATTTTTAACAGGCTTTATAGATTTTTCTGGAATTTAAATAGGGTTTTAGAATATTTTAATAGCTTAATTCTCTTTTTTTAGAATTTTATAGAATATTTTAAATAGAATTTTAGAATATAAATAAGATTTTAAATAGTTTTATCATTTTAGAATAATATGGTTTTTCTTTTAAATCATTTTTAGGAATTTTTCTATAGAAAATAATATAGTTTTCTTTTATTAATAATAGGTTTAATTGTTTTTAAATCATTTTTAGAATTTTAATAGAAAATTAGGATAATATAGAATTAATATGAGTTTAATCATTTTTAGAGTTAATTAGAGGTTAATTGACTTTTTTAGAATTAATTAGGATTAATTGAATTTTTCAGAATTAAATAGGTTAATGACTTTTTAGAGTTTAATTAGGATTAATTGAATTTTTCAGAATTAAATAGGTTAATGACTTTTTTAGAGTTTTAATTAGGTTAATCATGTTTTAGATTTAATTAGATGATTTAGAGTTAATTAGACTTTTAATAATTGATTAGAGTTAATTAGGTCTAGTTAATTGTTTAATACAGTTTTTTCAGTTTTTTGCATTCATTTTTCGTATGGGCCCAGTGAGGCGTTTTTTGCAAAGGCCCAATTCACAATTGATTCAGAAAAGTCCAGCAAAATGATCCAGTCAGTCAAAAATGCTCCCAGCGCACACCAGAAATTTCTGGAAAGTTCTAGCATCTTCAGGGATATAAATAGCATGACACGTGTTGCTTAGAGGGCCCCCCACGTTTTTCTCAATCATTGCGCCACCACCCACTCCCAAACGGCCCCACCTTTTCGTTTCCCAGCATCCCACGTGTCCCCCACTCACTCTCTCTCTCAGTGCATGCACGCCACTTGGCGCCCCCACACCATTGCCTGAGTTCCTCACCGGCGGCCATGCATCAGCCGTAGCCCCCACCGCCGGCCACCGCCAACGGACTCCGGCCACCGGAATCTGCAAATACCAAGAAATCACCAGATCATCTCCTTCTTCCTCCGATCTCCTCCATTGAACCTTCATACTTTCATCCCAGTTTTTCCAGAAACATCAGTCCTCCATCAAAACTTTTCCAGAAATCATCTTAAACGTTCATACCTTCAACAAACTTTTCCAGAAATCATCTTAAACATTCATACCTTCAACAAACTTTTCCAGAAATCATCTCAGACGTTCATTCTCCTCCATCAAATTCTCCAGAATCCCCTCAGACATCCTACAATCTTCAAGCAAGAATTCCAAGGAACTTCAAACCACGTTCAACCTTCATACAGTTTTTTTTCCAGAACGCCATTGTTCTTCACGAAGTTTTTCCAGAAACAACTTCAACCAACATCAATCTGCGTCCAGTTTCTCCAGAACGCCATCATCAATATCCAGATCTTCATCAGCCAATTCCAGAAATCTTCAAGATCTTCGCACTCTGAGGTCTTCGTTCTTCAACGAACTTCAAGAACACCTTAGCTCGTTCTTGCTTCTCATCCAGGTGCGTCCTCATTTAAATTTGTTGCATGTCGCTTCTGATTGATAGAATGGCCTTAGGTTGTGTTTGTTCATTGAGATTTTAGGGATGTTAGGGTTTGGAAGTGTGTCTGATGCGTGGTTTGAGTGTGGCGGTACTGAGATTGTGTTTGATTTTGAGGTTTGTTCAGAGAGTTTGAGAGGAGATGAGAGAGTTCAGAGAGAGTGTGTTGTGAGATGAGAGGCGCCGCTAGGGCAAAGGGTCAGTATGGTGAACAGTGCCAGAGGAAATTAGGAGGAAGATGGTTTTTGGTTAGGTCTTGTCTGGATTAGGGTTTGTGTGGATTGGGCTTAGGCCCAAGCGTGGCTTCTGAAGCGCACCCCTCAATTGCTTCCCCACCTCCCTTCTGCGTGAGAGACAGAGTAGCTGGAATTGGGCCTTAAGCCCCAATTGCTGTTAACACCCCCCTGGGCGTAGCCCATTATGGATATCAACTGAGGAATTGCTAATGTGACACCCCCCTTGCATTTCAGTTCAGTTTTTTTATTTTTGGATAATAACATGGGCCTGCGCACCAACTGCTGTTGGCACCCCCCAGAATGTGGGCCCATCCAGAATAGGCTGGAATGTCTTGCTGTTTAGACTCCCATGTCATTTTCTTTTAGATTTTGATATTCTTTTATATTTTAATAGTTAGAAATTCATAATAAATTGAAATAATTGTTTTTAATAATTCTTTTTTTTTCAACCATTTCATAAAAAATGTTTAGAAAATTAAATACAAATAAAAGTGACATTTTATTTTTTAGTTTGCTATTTTTTGCATATTTTCCATTAATTGATTTCTTTTTATATTTTTAATGCATGCATATCATTAGAAAATTCATAAAAAATAGTAGGTTTAGTCAAATAATTCCGTTCTTTTTTCTGTAGACTCGTAATTCAGTGTAGAATTTTATAGTGCGAAAAAGATTAGCTCAATCATGCATTTTCATTTTAATTGCATTTTTCCACTGTTATTGATGTTGAATAAACTGGTCTGTTGATATATCTGTGTTGCTGATTTTAATTCTTTCATCTGGTGTTGAATTTTGTTCTGATTTTTTAGTATGTTGTCCTAGAGCCATGTAGGTCTCCCATTAGATTTTTGATAGATTTTCATAGGATGTTCTGCTGTGATTTGTCTGAGCCTGAAGATAGGAGAAGTCTTGATGACTTCTGACTTTGAAGTTCAACTGTGGTTGAACTTCAGAGATAGTCTCCTGTGGTTTGTTGGCCTGTGGGTTCTTCTTGAAGGTGGGAGCTGATGGGAGTCCTGTTGGAGCTTGCAGAGTTGCATTGGACTGAGGCTTAGTCTAGGAGCTTGTTTGTCTGTTTGTGAGGTTCGAGATCCTGAAGTTTGAAGGGAGTTTATGGTACTTTCCTGAGGAAGGCACTATGAATGACCTTCATTCTTTCTTCTCACCTCTTTCGTAAGTATCCAATGATGTCGGAGCCGACTTGTGAGTTTAATTCCTCCTGAGGAGGAATGTAAACTGATCACATGTTGTTGAGCCACATGGGATACGATTCCTAAGTGGAAGCCTCCTAGCACTTTCCTGAGGAAGGTCCTATGGGTCTATTCACTTAGTTCCAGCAGTTTGTCTAGGACTTCTTAAGTGTCCAGTGATGTTGGAGCCGACTTGTGAGTTTAATTCCTCCTGAGGAGTAATGTAAACTGATCACATGTTGTTGAGCCACATGGGATACGATTCCTAAGTGGAAGCCTCCTAGTACTTTCCTGAGGAAGGTCCTATGGGTCTATTCACTTAGTTCCATTAGTTTATCTAGGATTTCGTAAGTATCCAGTGATGTCGGAGCCTTCATGTGAGTTTAATCTCTCCTGAGGAGGGATGTAAACTGATCACAGTTGTCGAGCCGCATAGGATACGACTCCTGAGGAGTAACCTCCTGGTGCTTTCCTGAGGAAGATACCATGAGCTTGTCTGCTTAGCTTCCTTTCTCTGGTAAGCTTATTCTGAAGCTTGGAGAATGGGATTGATTCCTCTTGCCTAGGAGTTTGTTTAGATCCTTGCTTAGGGTTTTGATTAGATTTGTTGCTTAGATCTTTGCTTAGGTTGTATAGAGTTTGTTTAGAGAGCTAGATTAGGAGCTTGTTTCAGGTTTGTTAGAGGCCCTGCTCAGGGTTAGTCTCTTTGTGTTGATTGACTTGTGTGATGTTATGTTGCATTAGACTTAGGTGTCCATCTAGATAGTTCTGAATAGGTGCATCTTAGAAGTAGACTTTGTGTGCATGAGAAGTTGAGGTGGTCCTCCTTCTGCTTGTTTGTTATTGCGTGGCTTTGCTTGTTGGTATTCGGTAGAGCTGAGCTCCCTTGCCTCTGTGCCTTGTTCGTCTAGTTGTTGCATTCATGCATATTTTCAGTATTCTTTACGTTGCAGTTTCTTGTGTGTAGTTTAGTCCTGTTGCCATGATCCCTTAGGAGCTCTGACTTCTCCGCTGCGGAGTTGTTATGATAGACATTAGGATGGTCAACCAGGTGTGATAGCAGTAGGTAGATTCCCCTGTTTCTCAGCTATAGTTCTAGGGTTTCCCTTTCCTTTCTGTAGGAGCTTTTGAGTAGCTTGACCCGTAGTTAGCTGAACTACAGCTGCTCTGATTCTTCGTTCCAGACGAAGATATGTAGGCATAGGGTGCGATATCCTAGCGAGCACACTAACGACTAACCTTTGTTCTCTCGCGGCTGTGCGATCGAGACTTTCCCGCTAACGACTAATTGTTATCCCTTTTTCTCTTGCCCGAGCGCATTTGAGACCAGATCGTATTTGTAGGTTCCCGAGCCTTTAGGACCAGTTTGTTTTCTCACTGCTGTGTGAGAGCTCCTGTTTACCCGTAGTTAGCCGAACTACGTTTGCTCTGATCTTTCATTCCAGATGGAAGTACGTAGGCACAGGACGCGATGTCCTGGCGAGCAACCTTTCCCCTGTGTAGACGTAGGCAGTCGAACTACGTTGACTCTGACTTTCCCATTGCACGAGGGAATACGTAGGCCCAGAACACCGTATGTTCTGTCGAGTCCTGTCCTTTTATTTTCTTTTCAGACCAGCCATTAGCGTAGATAGATAATACACCCTTTTACCTAAACACCAAGCGTGGATCCCATCGAGTACGATGGACGTGAGGGGTGCTAATACCTTCCCCTTGCGTAACCGACTCCCGAATCCAGGTTTTGGTTGCGATGACCATACCTTTTCCCGTCTTTGCGAGGTTTACTTCGAGCGTTTCCTTTCCCGCTCTGAGGGATAAATAACGCACGGTGGCGACTCTCCTGTCAAGCCGGCGCCGATTTTCGCAGTAGCGACAGACGTAATAATCAAAAGAAGCTCAAAAGAGTCAGTCCAGGAAAAAATTAGGGAAAGCGAAAAACTGAAAAAAAATGAAAAGGATTACAAAAGAAAAATCCTCAAACGAAATACAAGTCGTGTGACCCCAAGTGGCAAAGACGAAAAGTGAGTGGCTGTCGCTCAAAAACTCATGGTTTCTCGAACTATGACTCCTATCTTTCAACCTCTGAGAAGTGAGCGCTAAGGTCGAATTAGCTAAACGTAGGATTGGAGAACATCAAGGTGAACAGGTGGGTTAATATAAATTTTGAGCCTTTATCCTTTCCTTCAAAACCGTGAACCTGACCACGTTACAACCGGAAAAAGTCCTAACTGAAGCAGGTTTGTTTCAAATGCATACTTCGGTAAAGATCGCGTCGAAACTGACTCCTAAAAGGGTTCTTCTTACCATGTTGGTACTGATGTTGATATTCTGATTTGCCATAAATTTTTTTTCCTTTTCCAATGAACAGATTGGATGTCAAAACTGTCATATGCATTGCATTAATATATCTTTTATGCAGAACAACTTGTTTTACTTGCAAGTAAGTGCTTGACAGCAGGAAAGTTTCCTACAGTGGAAAGTCTGATCAGGATAGAATGAAGAACGCCCGAGTAATCCGTGAACCGGGGCAAGCTATATCAAGTAATCCCTAGTGATGTCAGCCATCCAAAGTCAGTTATTCTGGGGCAATCAGGTCGAGATTCGGTAAATCTCTCGAAGCCAAAAAAATTTTACTCCAAATCAGCCAATCAAGGGCAAAGTCGTTGCAGACAGGGGCGGGCCACCCTAAGAAAAGTGCAAAAGTTGTTTCTCACCCGAGGGGCGTTTGATCCGAAGCATCTCTCTGACGTTCAGAGTGTTGGGGCAGCTCATGTCACACCATCAGGGTACAAATTTTCAGATTTCCATTCGAGGGATATCCCCACAGAGATCCCACAGACTGGGGCATATCAGAAGCGAAGGAATTGTTCCTCTCTGTGTCATCAGAGCTACTCAGAGCTACTCAAGCAGGTTCAGCCAATCTTCAAGTGTGAGACGAATGTCGGGAAGTCGTGCTATTATCCCTTGACCCTTCAACCAGAAACTGTGAATTCAGACAGGATGTTTTCCAGCGTCAGTCGTACTTGACCCATCACGGATATCCTAAAAGCCCAATTCCTATAGGCAATTGTCTGGAAGCCCAATCCTTATTAGCGCGCCATTCCTAAAGCCCAATCCATATTGGCAATCACCGTGAGGCCCAATCCGTGTTGGCGCATCAGTCGCAAAATCCAATCTTCGTTAATACGCAGGAAGACTTCGTCTGTTTTCCCCAGCAAAAGTCCAATCCTCATTGGCACGTGTCTGTTTTCCCCAGGGAAGTCCAATCATACTTGGTACATTTGGTTATCCCTAGCGGAGTCGGTTCACCTTTCCAGCATTTATTTTGCTGGAATAATTCTGTGATACCTGGTTATCCCCAGCGGAGTTGGCTTCGTCTTCAACATTTATTTTGCTGAATCGGTTCTGTTATATCCGGCTTTCTCCAGCAGTCCGAGCCCGCATTTGCATCTTGCATATATCAACATATTTGCATCATACTTGCATTTCATCGTCAAATGCGTAGCATTCCATCTTATATGGAGCATTACACCGTAGAAAAATTCAAACATACGCATATGCATGTGAAGCATAAGCCAGTTTTTCTATCAGCCTTCCGTGGCAACGTGAATCACTCTGCAATCAGTTCAGGGGCATTTATCCAGCAGCTTTGTTCAGACATCTCTTTGGTATTTGATTTTCAGATCATACGACGGTTTTGCTTTGTCCATCAATTATCTGATGATGACTGACTTTTCTTTCCGTCAATTCCTATTAACGACGTGTACCTCCGAGCAGGTTTTCTTCCCGTCAGTTCCTATTGACGATGTATTTCCCCAGCAGGCGTATTCCCCGTCTATCTTTAGACGTTGTGAGTTTGGGTATGGTCTGCTCTCCGTCTATCTTTAGACGATGTGAGGTTTCAAGGTGATTTTTCAGCAGGTTTTTTCTCCGTCTATCTTTAGACGTTGTGAGTGTGGGTATGGTGTTTCTCTCCGTCTATCTTTAGACGATGTGAGGTTTCAAGGCGATCTTTCAGATATGGTTGTCACACCCTCATTTTCGCCTTTAGCCTTTATACCCTACATTTGCCATATCATACATCATTTTATTGCATATCGAGCATGTGGGTACGGATTGGGTCGATTTGTCATTTTCCATTTCAAATGAGATAACTTGTCTACCTTGGACTACATGGAAGGAAAGGTTCATCATTTAAGGTTTGATCTAAATTGGAAAGTCTACTCATGTGGATTTCTTCAAGAAGAAGTTACTTGATAAAATATTAGGATATGCAAGATATATTCCTAATGACCATGAAATGCAAGACATAATTCAAGATTTGCTTCATCCAATTTTGTTTTAAATTCTTGATCAATTGGAGTTCAATTTGCAAAGCATGAGTCAAGATCACAAGTCCATAATTCAAGACTTCTTCCATTTCAAGCTTAATGGTTCTAAGGGAATCCATCATGAATTCAAGATTAAAGGCAAGAATATTACAAAGAGAAGTTTTATGACATTACAAGAATGTCATTTGTTGCAAGATTTCCAACTCTAAGTAATGTTTAGAAATTAATTTATTTCTAATACTTCATTCAAGTCTCTAGTCAAATTCATGTTATGGTAATGTCACACCAAGTCTACATTATGCTTACAAATATCCAAGAAACATGCAAGGATTAAATCAACATTGGAATGTTTTAGGACCAAGAATATGCATGTTTAGTCATGAACAAAACAACCCCATGCAAGAGGAGACAAACTACCTCATGTCACAAAATCTACATGTCACAAGACCAAGGGAATAACATGTGACAATGCTTCTACATATCAGAATTTTCAAAATGCTGTCAAGAGTTGGTGGCATTGACCAAGAGGACTGTCCAAACACAAACTAACAAAATGGGTGCAAGGCACAAGGTGCTGCAGCAAATAGCATAGGAAAGTAGTGCAGAAAATGCAGCATAGCAAGTTGCATGGAAATGGAAAGAAAGAGAGTGACATGAGAAAAGGTGGTAAGAGACATTGCCCCATGAAAAAATCTGATGTTTGGGGGGAAGAGAAAACCCTAGGAGCTGAGATAAGAAGAGGGGGCTGTAAACAAGACTCTTCATTCATTCAAGATCCATTCTACACACATTTGCAAAACCAGAAAATAGAGAGAGCTAACAAAACCCTAAAAACCAGAAAAATAGGAAGCTTTGCAAACCAAAAAAAGAGAGTGATATAGAACCAAGAGGATCATTGAGGAACAAAACCTTCACAACATAGAGTGAATAGGAGTGAAGTACTTTCAACCAAGACCAAGGAGGACTTGAAAGAAGGATAGAAAGCTCTTGGGAATCCACTTCCTCCAACCTTTCTCCCTTTATTTTTTGCTCTTACATTCATTTTGTTTACTCATTTATGTATTGTTGTATTGTATGTTTCATGTAAGGTTCCAAAGGGACCAAGAAACCGTTCTTAAAAAACCACAAAAACGAAAGAAAAAACATAGAAAAAGTTAGGTTTTTCACTCTAGTAGCCTGACACGGGCCGTGTCCCACAACACGGCCACCCGTGTCGCCCAACACGGGCCGTGTCACACAACACGGCCACCCGTGTTGCACCTCTGTTTGAGGTTTCAACATCCAAAAACCCCAGGCCTTACAACACGGGCCGTGTCACACAACACGGCCACCCGTGTTGCACCTCTGTTTGCCCTAAAAATCATTTTTTACCCAGACTTTACAACACGGGCCGTGTCACACAACATGGCCACCCGTGTTGCACCTCTGTCATGCCCTAAAAACTCACATTGCAGGTATCCTATGACACGGGCCGTGTCACACGACACGGCCACCCGTGTTACACCACTGTTTTGCTACTTTTTTCGATATTTTACCTCCAAAAAAATTTTTCTCAAGGAGTTCGCCCGTTTTTATTGCATGTCTCGATTTTTTTTAGCCGACTAATCCCATATGTTGTATGATTTTAGTGTGAATGTTGCTATTGTCCTTAGTGACTTTTGATTCCAAAAACCATTTTCATAAACAAACTCTCGATTTTATCGAGCCATTTTTAACCCTTGTAAGTCGGCCGCCTTGTGCGTCCGCCATCGACCTTGTTCGTATCACCTCAAATACTTTTACAAACAATAAACCTTGATCCAATGTCAAGTGGTTCTCTTTCTAATAAAAATCCAAAAACACAATAACATAAACGATTAGAATTATGCAGCACGGACTTTAAATTGGTGGAAAAGGAATGAGAATGGAGTCCTCCTACACTCGTTCTGAATGTTTTGGATACAAGGCGCTCGACTTGGTTATTTGAAACATTCATTTCTATCCAAAGTCTTTTGTGTATAATCCTAATCAAGAACAATTTCTCTTAAGAAACTTAAAAATAACATCAACTCATCAAACCTATTTTCGCCTTAGGGCATCAATTCAAAAACCCTTTTTCAAGGTATAAAATCAACCAACAAACAACTACTTCGTAAGCCTCCGAACTACGGAGCTCTGATTCTTCACTTCTTTTAAGTGAGGATACGTAGGCACAAGGGCCACAATCCTTGGCGAGCATTAAAATAAATAAACCAACCCCTCTTTTCTCTAAACAAGCAAATTCTTAATAAAAACACCCATTCACGCGAAACAACCTAGAAGGTTCCCATCGAGTACGATGGATGCGAGGGGGTGCTAACACCTTCCCCTTGCATAACCGACTCCTGAACCCTAAGACTTGGTTGCGATGACCACGCTCTTCTCCCAAAGGTTTTATCGCTATTTCCCTTTCCCCCTGTGGGATAAATAAAATCCGGTGGCGACTCTGTGTCATTTTTCGCGTAGCGACAGCTGGCGACTCTGCTGGGGACTTTTTCCTAAGCGAGTCAAGCCTAACCTAGGTTGTTTTTGCGTGTTTGGGTTTTTCTTTTTGCTTGTTTATCGCTTTCCTTGTTTTTTCAATTGTATCTCACCGTGTTTGGTTTCATTGGTTCTTGGTATGGATTGAAAACTTTGGTGGCAAATCTTGAGGGAAAGACTCTATACCCGAGTCTAGAGTGTTAAAATTGAGATAGGAGAGGTTGAGTAGTATGGGCTTCCGAGATGCTCATCTCATGATAGTCGATACGAGAACCTCGCTTAGAGTAGATTCATTTGAGAATGATGAGAACCGTCAAGCTCTTGGCGTGTTTGATCAACGTTTTCTCAAGAATCCATTACTCTAAGGACCTTTTAGAACCCTAAACCTTTGGCCAACTAAGATTGATGGTCGTGTAGTATGGGTCCTCGAGAAGCTCTTCTCGTGTGGATCGATACGAAGACCTCGTTCAGAAGAGACTTTCTTGAATGAGTTGTTGCCTGGCAATGACTGACATACGTAACAAACAGTCAAGAAAGTCCGTGACTCTGAAATCCTTGTCTAGAACCCAATGTCGATGTGTCTCGTAGTATGGGCCCCCGAGAAGTTCTTCTCATGTGGGTCGATACGAGGACCTCACGCAAAAGAGATTCATGTGATGGAGTCATCCTCCGACATATTCATGTCATGTATGATGAACAGTCATGTGAATCCATGACTTTGGGATTCCTTTTAAACCTTAGATCACGCCTTGTGAGAACCTTTTTATAAAGCAGTCAGTATCGACCATATCCATACCGCGAACTTATGAACCCATATGCTCGAATTCTGCATCCGTTCATACATACATACTTCATAAAAAAAAAGCTCTTAGTGTCTTGTTCTTGTTGCAGATATAAGCATTTTTCAGAAGCAGTCATGATGAATGTGAATTTAGGAACAATGAAGTTAAACAAGAAGACCGACCGAAAGAGCACTTTCACTTTCAAACACAAAGATCCTCGAATCGACAGTCTAAAAGCGCTAAGTGCCAAGATCACTCCCATCAAGCATAACAAATTTCACTCTTCTTATGGGAGAATTTTGGATCTGTTGACAGAGAAGGTGGAGTTTGAAGCTCTCACAGCCTTGGCTCAGTACTATGACACGTCTTTCCGTTGTTTCACCTTCGCCGATTTTCAAATAGCTCCTACTTTGGAAGAATTTGAGAAGATTTTGAGCCTCTACATCAAAGATCGCAATCCTTTTCCCAAGCTCGAAGAAGAGTTCACGTTGAAGAAAGTGGCTTCTGCCTTAGGGATTCCTACATCAGATGTGATAGCAAATTGGGCACCCAAAGGAGCTAGGGGTTTCTCAAGGAAATTCATAGAAGAACAAGCGTGGAAGTATGCCAAGGAAGAGAAATGGGAAAATGTGGTTCAATTCTAGCACTCTTAGTCTACGGAATTGTGATGTTTCCAAATGGGGAAAATTTTGTGGACCAAGTAGCTGTGGAAATCTTTTTGACTAAGAACCCTGTGCTTTTCCTCTTAGGTGACTTCTACCACACACTCCATACAAGACATACAAAAGGAGGTGGGATGTTCCTTTGTTGTGCCCCACTCCTGCATAAGTGGCTAAGGACCCACATGCCCGAAAAAGGTCCTTTTGCTTCCAAGGAACTCTCATGGCCTCAAAGATTCGCTTCACTCACCGCTAGTTCCATCACATGGTACAAGAGGGAATGGGAAACCAAAGATATTATCTTTTCTTGTGGAGAATTTCCCAACGTGCCTCTTGTGGGGATGCGAGGTTGCATCAATTACAACCCGGTGTTACTCAAGAGACAGTTTGGACACTCCATGGATGGCCCTCCTAAGGAAGAATATTTGGTGTCATTCCTTGTCAATACGGCCGATCCATGTGATCCGCCTGTACGAAGAGCAAGAAGAGCATGGGTAAACATCCAAAGAAGCAATCTAAACAATGGGCGGAAGAACATCCTTGCTCGTGAACCTTATGTCAAATGGGTGAAAGAGAGAGTGAAAGAGGTCAGATTACCTTTTATCTTTGATGCATCTGTTTTCCCATCTCATCCTGAACCCGAGCCTATCTTACCTGAAGATATGGAGAAACTTAAGGCTAAGATCCAATAACTTGAAGATGAGAACACTCAGCTTCGAATTCGACTCAACGAGACTAAGCAGAAAAGCAAAGCTTGGGAAGACAAAAGCAAAGAGTTGAAAGAAAAGTTCGAGGATAGCAAGAAAAGGGCTAGGGAAGAGAAAGGAAAGAAAGAATGGGTTGGTGGAGCTCTCAAAAACGCCAACGCCGATTTGGATCACCAAAATGAAAAATTGGACCAAGTGTGGCGAAAGGTCAGAGACTTAGAAAATGATGTGAGAATAGCCACCCAGATGAAGAAAGATGAAAGGGAAAACTTTGAAGCTCAGATTCACAAGTTAAAAGGCATTATGAAGGGCTGCGAAGATCAATTAGCTCGTGAGCTATTGGAAAAGGAGAATGCGCAGCGAGACTTCGTGCAAGCAGAGTACCAGTTGGGTAGAGCTATCGAAGAAATCCGAAGACTGAAAGATGGAATATATGATGAGTTATATCTGGAGTTGAAGGACAGCTGCCACTATTGGGAAGAAAGTTGTCGTCAGGCGGAAGCTGCTGTACTTCAGAGAGATGATATCATCCATGATCTCCAAATTCTCTAGGAGGAGTGGAAGGACAAATTCATTAACTTGGCGGGATTCTCCAACTTTGTGCTTCAGCAGATCCCTGAAAGATTGAAGGTAGCCGATCAAGTGATGACTCCTGAAAACACTCCCGTCCCTGTGTTCGACTTTGTGAAGTTTTGCAAGGAAACGATGGGGGAACTTGTTACAGATTTAGAGGCGGTTCGCAGAGCCCAAGGAGTCACATTTAGAGTCGATTTGTAATATGCTTAAGAAGTGTATCTTTTGTATTTTGTATTTGAACTTGGATTCAAACCTTAATGAAATGAGAGTTTCTGTTCTATTATGTCTCTTCTGATTAATTGCAATGGAAAATGTTTATATTCTCAACAATAACTAACAAGGTTACTAAGAGCTTTGCGCATAACATTATTCATATGCATTACATACGCATCATGTCGCATTTCATAAAAACAAAACCAAAAACTTACAAAAAAACTTGACCTCCATTCGCAGTAAACAAGCTGACTTCCCAACATCCTTACTACACTCGCGGCAAGCAAAGATTACTGATGGATCAAATTGAACAGACCCAAGCTGCCTTCAGAGACGAGATGACCCACATGAAGACTCAGATGGGCCAGTTGATGGAAGTCATCCAGGCTATGGCTAAAGGACAAGAAGAGTTGAAGCAAGCTATGGAGAGAAACGCTGCCAACACTCCAGTCCCTACTACTGTAGGCTCAACTCCCACTCCTGACAATGTCATTCCTACTCCTACAAATGCAATCCCCGTTCCTGGTGGCCCGATCCCTACTCCTGCTGGCGCAGGTGCAATCCTTATTCCTCGTAGTGGTACGACTACTCCTCAAATCCACTTTGACGATCACGAAGGTTTCTACAACTCTCACAATGAATTGGCTGCAGACGGCTCTGGAGCACCAACTACTGACTTGGAAAAGAAGGTACTCGCCTTGCAAGAGACGGTCAAAGGACTACAAGGCCCAAGCACTTTTGGGTTAGAGGTTGCGGATATGTGTTTGGTACCCGGTGTTAAGATTCCGCTCAAGTTCAAAGTCCCCGACTTTGAAAAATACAAAGGGACAAGCTGTCCCTGAACTCACATCCTATCTTATTGTAGGAAGATGGCTGCCTACTCTGATGATGAAAAACTTCTAATGCATTTCTTTCAAGATAGCCTCAGTGGAGCTTCCCTTAAATGGTACATGCAGTTAGAAGGTACGCACATCAAGACTTGGAAAGAGTTAGCCGAGGCATTTCTAAAACACTACCAATACAACTCTCATATGGCGCCCAATCGCACACAACTCCAAGGCTTGACCCAGAAATCTGGTGAAGCGTTCAAGGATTATGCTCAAAGGTGGAGGGACTTAGCTGCTAGAGTCCAGCCTCCTCTTCTTGAAAGAGAATTGACCGATATGTTCATGGGGACTCTTCAAGGTCCTTTCCTAGAACGTTTGGCGGGATGCACATCTACTGTGTTCTCAGATTTAGTGATGGCTGGTGAGAGGATAGAAAATATGATAAAGATTGGAAAGATTCAAATTGCTGATGGAGCTTCTAAGAAGCCCTACCAAGGTTTTGCAAGGAAAAGGGAAGGCGAAACAAGCGCGGCTTTGATGGATAAGGGGAAGGCCAAAGCATACCAAGGCTCTTATCATCATGTGGCCGCTGTTACTCCAAATCAACCTCTCTCCATACCCGCAAGTCAACCGGCTATCCAAGCTCCCTATCAACAACAACGTCAAAACTATTATCAAGGTCCGCCAAGACAAAGGAGACCTGAGAAAAATTTTGATCCTATTCCGACAACGTACGCTAGGTTGCTTCCGCTCTTGCTTAGAGGTTCATTGGTGCAGTTGAGAGAAATGAAGGCTCCCCCAGCTATTCTACCTCCCGGCTATGATGCAAATGCCCGTTGCGAATTCCATTCTGGAGCTCCCGAACATAACATTGAAAACTGCAAAACTTTGAAATACGTGGTACAAGATCTCATTGATTCAAAAGCCATCAATTTCACCAAGAACCCTCCCAACGTGACTAAATATCCAATGCCGCACCATGCCACAAACATGGTTGAAGAATCTAAAGGAAAGAAGTTGGTATCAGAAGTTGATAAAATGAAGACCCCTTTTGCTGTTGTTAAAGAACAATTGCTAATGAAGAATATTGTCCCAGGGTGTACCGAGGATTGCCAACATTGTTTGAAAGATCCCCAAAACTGTTATGAATTGAAGATGGGCATCCAAAATTTGTTAGATCGAGGTGTCATATTGATAGAACAGATGTCTAGTGCTGAAGAAGTGGCCACTCTTGATATTCCCTATGATCCAATGGAGTTTGCTTATGATGAAGAACTGTTGAACAATTTGTATGGTCAAAACCGTGTACCTTTGACAATTCCGTACGATGAAGATTGGTATCCTACCCAAATTCCACTACAAATCCCGTATGATGTTACACCGCTGACAATTCCATGTGACCAGCCTTGTGCGCCCTTGGAAATCCCATGTGATTATGATTGGCATTCTGTTCAGACCCCATACAATCAAGTTCGTGAACTGTTGCAAATACCATATGACCAAGTAGAGATTCCATTGTCTCCACCTTCACTTGCTCCATTAGTGATATCTACACCTGCTCCTTTCCCTTTTGAGAGCACCAAGGATATCCCTTGGAAATATGAGCCAACTGTTTACATTAATGGGCAGAAGGTGGAAGAGGATGCTGTGAAAGTTGATAATTCTGTAGAGAACATGGTTGGGACCGGTGGAATAACCAGAAGTGGGAGAATTTGTGCGCCCGTACCATCACCAAACGATACAAGTTAAAAGCAGCCAATGATTGAGCAGGGGCAGACTTCTACTCAGAGAAGGAGTTCCAATGAAGATGTCGAAGAATTCTTACGAATCATTTGAAAAAGCGATTATAAGGTGGTGGACCAGCTCAACCAAACACCTTCACAAATTTCCATGTTGTCATTGCTAATGTGCTCTCCTGCCCATCAGGAGTCATTGATCAAGTTCTTGAAGACTGCTCATGTTCCTCAAGAAATATCCGTTGTACAATTTGAAGGAGTGGTATCGAACATTGCCTCCGCACATATTCTGAGCTTTAATAAGGGAGAGTTGCCCCCCGAGGGGAAGAACCATAATAAGGTTTTGCACATCTCCATTGAATGTGTTGATGTTGTGTTGTCGAGAGTATTGGTAGATACTGGGTCATCCTTAAATGTTTTACCAAAGAATTCATTGGCCAAGCTGACCATTGAAGGATTAATGATAAAACCGAGTTCAGTGATAGTGAAAGCTTTCGATGGGGCAAGAAGGACCGTGATAGGGGAAGTTGATCTCCCCATCAAAATAGGACCTCACACTTTCATTATCACGTTTTATGTGATGGATATCTACCCGGCGTACAGCTGCCTACTAAGTCGTCCATGGATTCATGCGGTCGGTGCTGTTACGTCCACTCTTCACCAAAGGCTAAAGTTCATGGTCAATAACCAACTTGTCGTCATCGAGGGAGAGGAGGATATGCTAGTAAGCCATCTGTCTTCATTCCGTTATATTGAAGTGGGAGGGGAAGTTCATGAGACCCCTTTTCAAGCGTTTGATGTGATAAGTGTAGAAATGATCCCTGCTAAGAAGGAGGAAAAGAAATCAGAAAGCGCAGGACCCCCCATGATTACTTGGAAGGACGCAATGACCGTAATTGAGGCCGGTCACCCCGAAGGTTGGGGAAGAGTGTTAGAGCTACCCGTCAACAAAAACAGAAATGGTTTGGGTTACCCAGGCAATCACGAAGATCAGCAGAAGACAACCATTGACAAAGGCAAAAGGTTCATTTCTCCACTTGCCTTTGTTAGCGGTGGACATATGGTGGATGATCAGGTGGCCGTTGTGGAAGCTGAAGATGATGCATTAAAGAAAGTCTGCATGGTGTACCCAAAGGCACCAAATCAACAACTCAACAATTGGACTGTTACGGAAATGCCGGAGGTCACCCTTGTTGAAGAGTAATTTTCCTTGTTCTGCTTTCAAATCCTATGCTCTGCCCAAGGCATAAGGATTATTTTGTAGGGCCCCCATGTTTTCAAATAATGTTTATCATGAATGAAATGAACCTCTTTGCATTCAATTGTGCTCCCTGTCTTTCTTTTTTACTTTTTGCATAAATAAATGGCAATGTTTTCTCGCATTTTTCTTTTTTCATCTTCTGAAAATAAAGCATAAAATCACCAATCATGCAGATCTACCCCGGATTCCATTGATAACGATACTACTACGGTTCCATATGACTTTGATAATCCAATCTACCACGCCAACGAGGATGGTGAAGAAGATTGTGAACTCCCCGAAGAGTTAGCCAGACTATTGAAGCAGGAATCAAAGATCATCCAGCCGTATCAAGAGCCATTGGAAGTTGTCAATCTTGGAACTGAAGAGTACAGGAAAGAGGTCAAGGTAGGCGCTGCCCTAGAAGAGGGTGTGAAGAGAAGACTGATTGAGCTCCTACGTGCGTATGCAGATGTGTTTGCTTGGTCATACCAAGACATGCCCGGATTGGATTCAGACATCGTGGTGCACAAATTGCCGCTCAAGGAAGATTGTCCGCCAGTAAAGCAGAAGATGAGACGAACTCGACCTGACATGGCCCTGAAGATTAAGGAGGAAGTACAAAAGCAGCTTGATGCCGGATTCTTGGCAGTATCAAAATACCCTAAATGGGTTGCCAACATTGTACCTGTGCCTAAAAAAGGAGGTAAGGTGCGGATGTGCGTTGACTACAGAGACCTAAATAGAGCCAGCCCAAAAGATGACTTTCCGCTGCCACATATTGATGTGTTAGTGGATAATACGGCCCTATTCTCTGTGTTCTCCTTCATGGATGGTTTCTCCGGATACAACCAAATCAAAATGGCTCTAGAGGATATGGAGAAGACTACCTTCATTACCCCTTGGGGAACCTTCTGCTATAAGGTTATGCCATTTGGTCTGAAGAACGCTGGCGCGACATATCAACGAGCAATGGTGACTCTCTTTCATGACATGATACATAAGGAGATTGAATGCTATGTAGACGATATGATCGCAAAATCCCAAACTGAAGAGGAACATCTCATCCACTTGGAAAAGTTGTTTGCTAGGCTAAGAAAGTTCAGGCTAAGGCTCAATCCGAACAAATGTACCTTTGGGGTAATATCTGGTAAATTGCTAGGTTTTATCGTAAGCCAAAAAGGGATTGAAGTCGATCCTGACAAAGTAAAAGCTATCCAAGATATGCCAGCTCCAAGAACCGAGAAGGAGGTTTGTGGTTTCTTAGGGAGATTAAACTACATTGCCAGATTCATATCTCATCTAACAGCTACCTGTGAGCCAATATTCAAGCTGCTTCGCAAAGATCAAGCAATCGTGTGGAATAACAATTGCCAAAAAGCATTTGAGAAAATAAAGGAATATCTGCAAGAACCACCGATTTTGATGCCTCTCGTGCCAAGAAGACCTCTCATCATGTACTTGACTGTTCTGGAAGGATCCATGGGATGCGTGTTGGGGCAGCATGATGAAACAGGTAGAAAGGAGCATGCCATCTACTACCTAAGCAAAAAGTTTACTGACTGTGAAACGAGATACTCAGTGTTGGAGAAGACCTGTTGTGCACTCGCATGGGCTGCCAAATGCTTAAGGCAGTATATGCTGACCCATACCACATTGCTGATATCAAAGATGGATCCAGTCAAGTACATCTTCGAGAAGCCTGCTCTCACCGGACGAGTAGCCCGTTGGAAAATGGTACTGACAGAATATGACATCCAATACGTCTCGCAAAAAGCTATCAAAGGGAGTGTGTTATCTGACTACCTTGCCCACCAACCTGTGGAAGATTATCAGCCCATGCGTTTTGACTTCTCTGACGAAGACATCATGATTGTCAGAGACTATGAAATACTAGGCCCAGACGAAGGACCCGAACCAGGATCGCGATGGACGCTCGTGTTCGATGGTGCCGCAAATGCTCAAGGCAATGGGATAGGGGCAATCCTCACCTCTCCTACCGGTTTCCACATTCCATTCACCGCAAGATTATGTTTCGAATGCACCAACAATATGGCAGAATATGAAGCATGTATCTTCGGGATTGAAGCCGCAATTGACCATAGAATCAAGATTCTGGAAGTGTATGGAGACTCAGCTCTAGTCATCAGCCAAGTTAGAGGCGATTGGGAAGCACGTGACAGCAAATTAGTGCCGTATCGGGATCACGTCTTAAAATTGATCCCATACTTCGATGAGATTACTTTCAATCACATTCCTAGAGAAAGCAATCAATTGGCAGACGCTCTTGCCACGTTGTCATCCATGTTCAAAGTTAAATGGAAAAATGAGGCACCCTCTATCCGTATTGAATATCTTGATGAGCCTGCCCACTGCCTGGAAGCAGAGTTAGCAACCGATGATCAACCTTGGTTCTATGATATCAAAAGATATCTAGAAAAGCAAGAGTATCCAGAAAATGTTTCCATCATAGACAAGAAGTATTTAAGAAGGCTTTCATCCAAATTCTTCTTAAGTGGAGATGTGCTTTACAAGCGAAACTATGACTCGGTCTTGCTCAGATGCATGGATAGACACGAAGCCGACCGGATCATAAACGAAATCCATGAAGGTTCTTTTGGTACACATTCTAGTGGACACACGATGGTTAAGAAGATTTTGAGAGCTGGTTATTACTGGTTGACGATGGAAACTGATTGCTATCGTCACGTGCAAACATGTCACAAATGCCAAATCTATGCAGATAGGATACATGTGCCGCCAGTTCCTCTGAATGTCTTAACGTCGCCTTGGCCTTTCGCCATGTGGGGCATAGATGTGATTGGACGCATCGACCCAACTGCTTCAAACGGTCATCGTTTCATCTTAGTTGCCATTGACTATTTTACTAAATGGGTGGAAGCCGCATCTTATGCCAATGTCACCAAGCAAGTGGTCACTCGCTTCATCAAAAAGGAAATCATTTGTCGTTATGGGGTCCCAAATAAAATCATTACTGACAATGGTTCAAACCTCAATAACAAGATGATGAAGGAATTGTGTGAAAGTTTCAAGATCGAGCACCACAATTCGTCACCGTATCGCCCAAAGATGAATGGCGCCGTTGAAGCAGCGAACAAAAACATCAAGATTGTTCAGAAAATGGTGAAAACATATAAAGATTGGCATGAAATGCTACCATTTGCTTTGCATGGCTATCGCACTTCAGTGCGCACTTCTACTGGGGCAACTCCATTTTCTCTTGTGTATGGCATGGATGCGGTACTCCCTGTTGAGGTAGAAATCCCTTCCCTGAGAATTCTGATTGATGTCAAGCTTGACGAAGCCGAATGGGTGCAGGCGAGATTTGATCAACTTAATCTCATTGATGAAAAACGCATGGCAGCCATCTGCCATGGCCAGCTTTACCAAAAGTGATTGAAAAGGGCGTTTGACAAGAAAGTTCGTCCTCGAGATTTCGAAGTGGGGGCCTTGGTATTGAGAAAGATTCTGCCAATCCACACAGACCTAAGGGGCAAATGGACACCTAATTATGAGGGTCCATATGTTGTAAAGAAGGTTTTCTCCGGAGGGTCCTTGATATTATCCAACATGGACGGTGAAGATCTGTCATCCCCTGTAAACGCAGACACAGTCAAAAAATACTATGCTTGATAGCAGACCCGGTGGACAACAAAAAGAAAAGTCCAGGCAAAAATTAGGGCTAAAAATAAAAAATAATAATACCCGATAAGTTGAAGACCCTTAGGGGCAACTTAGGAAAAAAATGGGTATCCTGGTAGACTGAAAACCCGAAAGGGCGGTCTAGTCAAAAGTTAGGGACCTAAAAAAGAAAAGACTGAGGTCTGCGAAAAGTCTGTGAGCTCATCATCCGAATCAAGAGAATCACATGGGGAAGATCAATTCATCCACCTTCCTCAGAGGCAATGTACGAGAAGCTTCAAGGCCATAGGGATCATAGCAGAATTGGAACTCAATGGAAATCCGATTTTTTGTTCACATTGCCACTATGTTGTTTATCATATTTTTTGCAATTACCTCTTTTAGGAATTGTATCCTTATGTAAAAATACCCATTTATGGGTCACTTTATCATCAATAAAAAAATCTCTTTCATCAATTCGTGTGTCACATTTATTTTCTTCTATGTTTGCAAAAAGTGGAATTTTCATTCTTAATAAATATTGCATTGAAAATTATGGGATAACGATAATAATAACAAAAGAAAGCATAAAGTTGCTCTTCGACCTAGGTGTATGAAGGATAAAAGCGATCTCTAGTAGGCGCACGTGTACACTAAGCATCGTCCGATCATAAAGTTCGTCGGGAATTTGACCAAATCAGGGGCAACCTGACTGGCCAGCACGGCTTGTCTGATAAGACCATATGGAGATAATCCAAATTTCGTCATGAGGATGTTGGGAAGTCAAACTCTACGCCCCAAATCAAAGCCCAATCAATTGACATAAATCATCACCCCTAACCTTTATGTCCTTACGTCCTTGACATTTTTGCATACATACTGCATCATTACATGTGCTTAGCCATTCATGCTCAAAGATGCGAATTTCCTGTGGAAATCCTGGCAGGATCCTTTTGGAGTGTTTATCCATTCACTTACCTTTTGTAAGTCCTTTGAGCCTTTTTCATGAGATATTTTCTCACCTTACCTTTCGTAAGGGATTTCATTTCCTTTTGCGTGAAATCTTTTCCCTTCGCTTCCCTTTTGTAAGTGTTTCTCGCTGTCTTTTACATGCGACAAAACTTTTTCTTGGGTATCTTCGATCTATTTGGACGCTTGATGCCCATGTGGCCAAGAAATGAATGGTTACCATACTTAAAGAATGTCATCTCCGCCGTGGTGCCTGTGAGGTCAAATGATGTTCCAATACCCTATACAAGTCTCCTCTACCTTTTGCAGGAGGATAGTTATTGCCCTCAACTTACTTTTGTGAGTCCTTTCAAAATATCCCTGTCTTGCCTTTTGCAACAGATTCAACTTACCTTCAATAAGACCTCTCGTACCTTTTGTACAGGTTCTTGTCAGCTTACCTTTCGGAAGTAGCTTGCCTACCTTTTGTAGAAGGAATATTTCTCCTAACCTTTTGTTCAGGAATATTTTCTGCTTTTTGCAGAAGAAAATACGATCATCCCCTCCTAAGGGAGTTTCCTATCTACCTTTTGTATAAAGATTTTTTTCTCCTAACCTTTTGTTCAGGAATCCTCTCTAACTTTTGTAGAAGGAACATTTTCTCCTAACCTTTTGTTCTGGAGTCCTTTCTGCCGTGACAGAAGGAAATACGATCGTACTCTCCCAAGGGAGTCTTCTCTACCTTTTGTAGAAGGAATACTTGTCTTCAAACCTTTTGTTTCGGAGTCCTCTCTACCTTTTGTAGAAGGAAGCATTTTCTCCAAACCTTTTGTTCAGGAGTCCTCCTTGCCTTTTGTAAGAGAAAAAAACCATCTCTTGAGTCCTCTCTATCTTTTGTAGAAGGAATATCTCATTGTTATCTCTTGAGTCCTCTCTATCTTTTGTAGAAGGAATATCTCACAATCCATTTCTTGAGTCCTCTCTATCTTTTATATGTAGCGGTAAAAATCGTGAGCGTAAGTTATTAATTAACTTAACTCAAAAAAACAAGAGTCGCCACCGCACTTTTATTTTATCCAAATAAAGGAAAGGAAAAAGAGCGAACAAAACCAAAGAGTTCTAAAATAAGAACACGAGACAGAGATCGGGGTAAGGGGGTTGGTTACGCAATGGGAAGGTGTTAGCACCCAAAACGTCTATAGTACTCTATAGGAGCCCTTTGAAATATTTACGCTTTTTGGTTTGAAAATGGTTTGTTTGAAAAGAGATTGGGGAGATGAGAAGAGAATTATTTTTTAGATTTTTGTGTTTGGAGAGACTTATCGTCTCATGCCTACGTACCCATAAAGTGCAATATGGAATCAAAACCCCGTAGTTCGTGGTACAAATGACAAAAATTTGTTGGTTTTGATTGATTTTAGATGTAAAGACAAGTTGTCATTTCAAGGAGAAAACTACGACTATCCACCCACGAGTATTAAGACAACATCTGCGTCACATAAAGATGGAGGATTTTCTTGGATTATCAACAAGACAATCACTCAACATCAACGTGGAAAATGTCAAAGTCTTAATAATATGGGGAATAGGAGATTTACATCTCAACTATAGAAATGAATCATGTCTAAACTTTATGAAAAGTTTTAAAGTGAAAAAATGCATAAAGGCACAAAAAGAGTTGATGAGTTTTTGTATTTTTTATGTCTTTTGAAATTGGTCAAAGCATGATTAACATTGATTGACTTTTATTAAGAAAAACAAAGTTTAAAAATCACTTGACGAAAGTCAAGGTTTTATTGCGAAAGCGGTTTTGAAGTTTGAAACCAAGAAGGTTTTGAAAGAGGGAGAAAGTTTTGAAAATTTAAGAAGGGGAGGAGATGAAGTGACTATCCTAAAAACCAAAATAAGAGCTAGAGGTAAGAAAGATCTAACCGACTCGTAGCACACTCCATAGCAAGCAAAAAAGAATTTCATCCGATTTAAAGCATAAGCTAATGAGCGAGCCAAATAAAGGCTAAGATCCACAATACTCCAAGCATAGGAATGAGAGCCCTAATTCTAAGTCCAAAAGTCCATAAAGTCCAAGGTCTAAGAGTAGTCCAAGAGCATAACCACAAAGTTAATAGCACCAAAATTTTTTAGATGTTTCATCATTTATTAGTGTTTTGAACAAAGTATGGTCCAAGTGGACAAAGAGAAAATGTCATAAACATAAATAAAGATATGATATGAAATGATAATATGGAAACATAAAAGTAAGAAATAAGGAGTAAGAAGAGAATATAAACAAAATTAAACAAGGATATTGTTAGTGAATTAGTGGTTAGTGGTTAGAACATATGATCAATGATGATTAATTCTTGCACTTAGACCAAGATTAATGAAAATTCATTATAGGATTGATAGAATCAAAGCCTCCTAACAATGATTTTCATAGGTATTGGAGTTAAGACAAGCAACTAAACATACTTGGACTTTTAAACGTAAGTTTGAGCCACGAATGATCATTTTCCGATTAAGGGACACTTTAGCGCTATGTTAAGCAATCGTAATCGGGTTTATGTAGAAACCACGACTATCTGAGGCCGGTCAATAATAATATTAGTGTTAACACATGTTAGAGAAATGATATATAAATCACTCTCCTAAAACATGCCACACAAAAAGAAAAGAGGTAGTGATCTCATCATAATCAAGATTTTTCATCAATTAATCAAAGGTAATCTATCACTATTCCAAAGTAAGGAGAATTATCTCAATGATTATTCGTCCATAGTTTTGAAATAATGAAGATTAATCAACCTTGATAATCAACAATCTATGATCCATAGATTTCATCGATCAAAAGAAAAATAAGAAGAAGAAGAACTAAAATGAAAAGAAACCACAATTTGGATCTTAAATCGATTAAATCATCATCAATATCAATCACCTCTTTTGGTGGATAAAATCGACACCCAAAGTCCATTGATATTGATGAGATCTTATCAAAATTTAAAATCCAAAACAACCAACAATTAGCTCAAAACAAAAGTTTTTAAATAAATTTTTTAAGAGCTCTTTTAAAAAAACTATTTAAAATATTAACTAGTAAAAAAAAAAGAAATAACAAAATAAAAGGAAGAAAGAAAAATATATTTGAAATAATAAAGAAAAACGAAAAGGAAAAAGAGAAATAGAAACCAAAACATCAGAAACAACTTCTTCTTCAAAACTTCACGCGACAGCGTTCACCATGGCTATGAATTCAAGCTCAAATCAAAGCGACGAGATGCGAAACTAACACGGTTGTGATCGGAATCAAAAGCTCTTCACAACAGTATAAACAATTCAAGGAAATATGCAATGACGAACTCGAATCGAGAAAACGAAATCCATTGAACTACCTTCAAAATCACAGGTAAGAAATCAATCCAAACTTCTTCTTGCTTCTCTTCTTCTTCTGAATGAATCTCTGGTTGAATTGCTGTTGTTGAAGACAATTATGGAATCAAGTTATGAATCCTATTGAAGCTGATTTTTGAAGAAACCGTAATGAGGAAAATGGAAGTTTGTGATAAATTTGGCAGAGCTTCAATGGCTCTCTGAGCTTGAAGAAAAGAGTGAACAAGGCTCTCTATTTATAGAATGAGAGTGAGGGAGAGTGATTTGCGTTTGAATCCTTTTTATGCGTTTTGTATTTGGTGCGTTGTGTGAACCGCGTGTAATTTTTCATGTCGTTTTGATTTTCGTTTTGCAGCTTACGAAGTCGTTTTTTTTTCCTTTTCACTTTTTCAGCTCACTTGGGTGACGTGGATTATTTTTCAGCTGGCTCATATGCTATTTATTTTTTGTTTCAGCTTGTGAATATGGCTTGGTTAATGGCTCACATTGATTGATGGCTGAAGTAGTGATATATTTCACTTATTTCATATGGACTCAGTTCCTCTGGTGCAGGATTGGAGTTTTGCGGTTGTTGCTGGTTCTGAATTATACAGGGATCGAGTTCGGTAATACGGCAATACCATTCATACCAGAATCTTCCTGGCTCATCTCTTCACGCACAATTTTCCAAGAACACGCTTCGTCTATCATTGTGGAAAATTTGACAAATCATAGTGATGTGGAGCTATATCTACTAATCATTCACCGCGTATATTTGTCACAGTATTTGTCTATCCACCAAATATGCATTCTGCAAGTACACAAAACTGGTCCTTCTCACTTGAGAAAAAATCGACAACGAGCTAATCTACTTTCTTCCTTACTGTGTTAAAGGACCTTCAATCATTTCTTAGTACTCCAAAACTGTTGGTGCGGGATAACCGGATTGCGTTACCAACAAGGATGACTTAAGAAGTTTAGAAACCAAAGAAACCAAGCTCACTGGCTCTCTCCTTCTCAAATGTCTCAAAGTACTGATAGATGATTGTTACGACAAGTAGGATTCCGGTTCCTGACCCAATTGCCCCCATAAAATCTGCCAATACTGTCAGGGCACCAATACACATTCCTCCAAATACTGCAGCAGTGGGAATGTATCGGTTAAGCTCTTTCTGCAAGTTTGATTCCCGATAGCTAGCCATAACCATTTGTTGTTCCTTCAACTACTTGGCAACATCCCTAGCAGATGAACCAGAGACTTCAATCCAAGTTTTGGAGAACAAGGCACAGGCTGACAGCACAAATACCAGGTAGAACAATGCATGGAAAGGATTGGCTGCCATGATGCTCCACCTATCTGTAACTGTGCACAAATATATGCATTGCAAAGCACAATCAACAGCTTCAGCTTCAGTTTCAGTACCAATGGGGGGGTATAACCTGGATAAGGATCCAAAGTAGGGACATACACAAGAAAAAGTATTCCAAACAAAACCTGGCAGACCACCTCACTGATGTACAAATATAACACCGATCTGCTATAAAGTTGCTGGATAGAAATGATGAAATTGAACATAACAACAACCCCTACAGCAGCATAAATCAAACCAAAATCGGACAAACCATCGGAATTCATAGATGTAGACTTTAGTTTCAATCCCAAGCAAAGTCAGCACAGAGCACCAGGCAAAAGCCTCAATAATCAGTGAAGTTATCTCAAATGGAGCAAGTTGAGACTGCCCATCTAAATTTAGAACTGATATTCCCATGAACAATCTGTATAAAGGTTCAGCCACAGAATACGCAGCCAAAATCCCCAGAACATAATTGTAGATGTTTGACCTTAAACAAAACCTCTTGACTTTGGAATCCTCCTTAATCAACCATATGCGGTAGATACACAAGCCTAAAATTACCAAATGAGAAATACAAATCACCAAATTACTAACCGCACATGGAGTGTAAGCACCAAAGGCATTCTGAACTGTTCTTGTCCACACTCCATTTTCAACCGGCTGACAATACCAAACCGTCGGCTTGAAAGTCATAATTTATCAAACTGCTCCCCACATCCTGATTGATTCTGTCTTGTATCTTCAATATATCGTTCTGGTGACGTTATTGTAGGCGGTAATGGATGAATCAGTTTAGGAACCACAACAAGGTCTCGACCCAAAACTAATATTGCTCCTGCATTAGTTGAAGTACCACAATAATTTGTAGCAGAGAAAAGTGTGATCAAATGTCCCTGGGCAGCTCCTCCAAGTCCTTAAATGCTTGATGATATGCTCGGAGAAGTTCTCTACATCGCTTTCTTTTCAAGGCTACCTCATCAGGTTCTTGTAGCATCTCTTCAAACAGGTTATCTCTGTATAGCTTTTTAATGAAGACATTGTGTAGCTCTCTCTTGGTGTTGTTTACCAAGAAGTGCATAATTGCTTTGGGGATAAGATCCTCAACGTTTTTCCTGACAATGTCGTAGTACGATTTCAAAAGCAACTTTGTTACTGTAATTTCAACAGTTTCAGTCTCTGAATTACTATCAGAAGGCCGCAAGATAGGAGGTGGCTCTGTCAAATGGATCATAGTAAATGATTGTTCCATGCTATGAAATGGTTCAGCTTGTTGTTTACTAGCAGCACTCTCTTTTAGAGACTTATCACCACCTCCACCAAAAATGGATGAGATACCCCAACTTGATCCACTTGTGTTTCCAGAAGCTGCAATTTTTTCAGTGTCTGATACAGCACGGACAGCCGAATCAACAACTCCATTAGCTTGTCTTGCAAGAATAGCCCGAGACTTCACACTTCTTTCAGAGGCTGATCCCTTATCAGATTCCAGAGCATCCTTTGGCTTAGAAACTGATAAGGCAGCCCTAGAAGATTTGGTCTGTTGCACTGCAATTTCTAATGCCTTACTTCCACCAACAAAATTTGGGTGTGAAGTATTTATGTAGTCCATCTCCATCTCCATGATGTGAGCAATCATGTTCTCTGATGGTTCAAGGCCTTCCCGTAAAAAGTTTCCTATAACTTCATCCATGCGCTTCCATAAGAAAGGGAACCTCTGCAGTTCAGTCACCATACAGCGATGGCTCATCTTTATTAATTCATCATATATAAATCTGGCACACTGAAGACTTGGATCCAATAGACGAGATATTTGCCTTCGCACTAGGACTTCAAATGGTACTTCTGGTACAAACAATGCTGATCTTGGCCTAGTTGCGTTTTGTATGGAAGTACGAATATCGTCATCAGTCAAGCCTTCACATGGATCTACCTCCTCTAAACTCCGGACAAAGATGGATTGAAAAATATAGTGAACTCGTGCCCCACCAGATAACTCGGATGTAGACATCTCCTCATTCTTTCCCTCAATCATGGAGGAGAATGCTTCATAATATTTTGAAAGAATGTTCAGGAGAAGAGCACCCTGACCAGCCTTAGACTCCGTGATTTCTCCATAGCTCGCATGCTCTTTTGCAACAGTAACTAGGTTAGTGCTTATATGTGCTCTCAGCCCAGGTGATCATATTTTGTGGTCATTTCTTTATGTGACATGGAGATTATTTCATGATATGCATTAGAAACTTCAAGTTTCGGCTGCAGACCAAAAATCATTTTAGTGGCAGCATTAACAGAAGCATCTAACCAATAACTGATATGCAAGCCATCATGAGTGTCATATGAGACCATTGAATGTGATGTTTCCCCAACTGATTCATTCAACTTCGCAACTATCTTAACAATCTCATCAACAGACTAGAGCATCTAATTTATAGACATATGTTTTCCGAAGAGGATTGTCCTTGGTTAAGACCTGGTATAACAAGCTTCCAGTTCTGACATCCACGAGATTTGTGCGCTGCAGTGAACTCCAAGTCGTAGCAGCATTGCTGAAAATTGTCATCTATACAAGGGAACCAACACCTTACTCTCCTCATCTGATTATCAGTATGTAGAACATTATCTCTAAAGTGGACTCCCGTCTCTGCCTTTATTTGGACATTTGTATTTGGACTTTGAACTTTGACAAATGTCCTGTCTTGTTAAACTCTTGACAACTTTGAATGAATGCCTTAAATCTTCAAGTAACTTGTATTCCAAGTAAGCCATATGCACATCTCTTTTAAAAACAAATTCTTAAGAAATTGATGTCATGATGAACCCAAAGATCAATACCCTCAACCATGCTTTAGAAGCACTTGGAAATGGCACACTTGAATGAACACTTTGGATTTGCATCCCAAAACAAACATCTTGATTAAACATCCACCAAACTTGACTTATACAGACAAAACTTTGAATCTTTGATTAAAACTGGGCCAAACTTCTCATAGAACACTGCTTGAAAGCTTGATGAATTGTGATACAGGACAACTTGACCTTGAACAAACACATTGCCTGAGAAAATAGCCCACCGCCACAACCAATTTGTAATTGAAGCAATCTCTTGATAGTTCGACCAAGATGAGGTCAAACTTTCATCTGATTTAGACTCGAATGAATGTCTTTGCCATTAATCTCCTTGCAAAACCCTAAACACACAGAGAAGAAGAAGAAACAAACAAATTGAAAAATATTTTTTGTATTTTGGTTAGAGGTTAGTAAACATAAAGCAAGTAGAAAACACAAGTGCGCTGAGAAAACCAAAAAGTATGGTCTTGTTTGTGTATGCAAAAATGAAAATGCAATGTGGGATCTTAGGGGTAAAAAATTTGGGTATTACAGCTGCCCCTATTTAAGATTCTTCTATAGGGAGATATGAAGATTGACATCTTTGTCTCGACCAGATAGAAGAGACTTAAATATAACAATAAACCCAATTTTTGGCCCTAAGAGACCACAAAATGATATGGTTATGCTAATGGTATGCAAACACAAGACCTCCGCGGGGAGAAAATGCCACAGGAGACAAACAAAAAAAAAACTCGGGAGAAAAAGAAGAAAAGAGACTCCACATGGGAAAACAAAAAAACAAGACCCTAATTCGATAAAAGAAAGGAAACGACTCAACGGGGAAAGAGATACCAACTGCCAGTTACTGGGCGAAGATATTCGAACCGAAGAGAATAGGTAAAATACTTTCTACTGGTTACTGAGTAGAAAATAAGTGCAAAAAACACAAGAGAATTGTTATCTACCAGTTACTGGGTAGAAAACAAAGAAATGTATTACTTATTACCAGTTACTGGGTAAAAAGTAATCCACTCGTTGAAATATAATCAACTACCTGCTACTGGGTAGGAAAAGAAGCAACGCTAAGTACTGGTTACTGAGTAGTTTAGCGGGAATAATAAACTTGAATAAAAGGGGTTACCAACTATCGGTTACTGGATAGGGTAAACAACATGTCAACTACCTGTTACTGGGTAGGATGGACTCGACTACCTGTTACTGGGTAGGAGAAAAAGATAAAAGGTCAACTACCTGACACTAGGTAGGACAAACATAGTCGACTACCTGTCACTGGGTAGGAGAAAGAGATATATCATCAGCTACTTGTTACTGAGCAGCTCCAAACACACAACAAACTTCTCAAATAAAGAGACAACCATTTGTTGGAAAAAGATATTAACAACTCTGTCGGGGATCTTTAAAAGAGATACGAGCAGATTGAACCATGCAATAGAATTCTTATCGAGAGTTATTCCACAGAAATTCCAATTGACAGAAAAGCTAGTCGGATAAGGATCCATCATTTCACAATAAACTTCTCTGTTGAGGATGAACTAGAGAAATGTTATTTATTGCGAAGGTAAATTTCTGGAGATTACACAAGCTGCTCAAATAAAGAGGCTTCCACATGAAGTTGCATAAGTAATTACCAAGAGAGTGTTATCAAAACACTACTGGAAAAATCAAATCTTCATCTTCTGATGGGGATCAATAACAGATTCTGCCGAGGAAAATAAATCCTCAAAACTACCTTTTCATCATCCAGGTTTCACATCCCAGGGAAAACCAAAGTAACTGGTGCAAGAGACCAAAGTTCAATCCAGGAACAAACTAGAAAGAAACGATCAAACAAGACTCGACCCAATGAGGAAATAACTCAATTGGGGAACAATTCCATCCAGATAAAAGCTGGGGAGGAAAGCTAAACAAAACATCTTCCACGAGGCATAAACTCAGTGGGGAATTAAAAATGATAGGTATTTTCTGCTTAGGGGTCGACACTCTAATGAAGAGAGGACACACGCATTCTGCGAGATAACAACATCGGGAAAAGGGAAATACCAACAAAAAATGCAGGATGCACAATGCAACAAAGACATGCTATGCTCAACCAAAATGAACGCGCATGCAATGAGTATGAATATGCTGCTAAATCAGACAAAAGGGCAAACAGAGGGTGAACAAAACACCACAACACCACTGAAATACTCGGCTAATCTCTGCAAGTTAGAGATATCATTGGAGATCGTGCTGGGGATCAGCAACAGAAAATCTGCAAGAGATACACAAGAGCCATCAAAGGAAAATAAATCCTACTACAAGGCTTAAATCTCGCTGAATAAATGGAGATATTGCTTGGGGAAAAGACCCCAAAGATCAATCTTCAACCATTAATAATTCAACAAGAGGGAACAACAATATGAACTCCGCTTTGAGAAAAAAAACTGTTGGAGAAAAACATAGCAACACAAATTTTCCAACCCTGCCCAGGGAATAAGAAGTTAACATCATAGCAAAAAGTCAAACTGTGGGGGATTTTAAATCAACACCCAATCACAAGGTGAGAGAAAACCCGACAGGTGACTGCGATGTCAACACTTCTCAACCTTGTTCTTTACTTGGGGAATAATCTAAAGCAAATGTGCATAACCTCCGCTAGGAATCATCAAAGACAAATCTCCGCCTGGGCAAAAACATCAAGGAGAAGTGGTCTTCAAATTTCTCAACTGTCCGATCATAACCTGGTTGAATGAATAAAACAATATTCATCATTTGAATCAAGACTTTGTTGTGGAAAACCGTTCAACACTCGTCTAGTTTATCCAAAGAAACAAAACTTTGCTAAGGGGATATCAAAACTCTACTGAAGAGACTTCAATATATCTCAAATGGGGAAACATCAACACAACTCTACTGGGGAGCTATCAATAAATTCCACCAAAGAGGCAAGAAAGAACCCTGCTGAAGAGAACACTTACGCTTTTCGCTTCAAGATTCTACCATTCTTGGGATTACTGTTGACATCCTTTCTTTTATTTTCACAAATCAAAGAAAAATGTTTTTATAATTTTCAAAATTTAAATCAATTATTCACATTTGTTTCAAAAATCATTATCAAAAATAAAATGAAATTCTATAAACATAAACAAAATAAGAATTGCAAACAAAGGGACAAAGGCCCAAATTCTATTGATAGAATGGTAGTCCGCAAATGGCGTAACTCCATGGATCATTACAAAGTTTGAAAAATGGTAAGTACAATGGAAAGTTCTACATTGAAATACAATGACCATTATTCTCCCTAACAACTTTGAATTCCAACTGTGCTTGAGACTTCAGCGGAGAATATCTGAAGTAAAATCTTTGATAGGAAATGTTGCTTCAAACGATCAAGACTGGCCAGATGCAGTTACTTCCCATGATCCCTAACTTTTGCCTAGATTGCCCTCTCGGGTTTTCAATCTACCGGGATAATTATTTCTGTTTTGTCTCTAATTTTTGCCTGGACCGCCCTTTCGGGTTTTCAATCCACCGAGACGCTCATTTTTGCCTAAGCCGCCCTTTCAGGTTTTCAACTTAGCGAGCTGATCTTTTATTTTTTAGGCGAAGTATTTCTTGACTGCATCGACATTCACAGGACGAGTGAACTCTTATCCATCCATAGTTGTAAGAATTAATGCACCGCCAGAGAAGGCTCTCTTAACAACATATGGGCCTTCATAATTAGGAGTCCACTTGCCCCTAGAATCAGTAGTAAAAGTCGAGATCTTTTTGAGCACGAGGTCACCTTCTCTGAACACACGGGGTCGAACCTTCTTATCAAATGCTTTCTTCATTCTTTGTTGATATAATTGGCCATGACACAAGGCCGTCATTCTTTTCTCTTCAATCAGATTCAACTGGTCGTATCTACTTTGACACCATTCAGCCTCGGACAATTCAGTTTCCATCAAAACTCTCATAGAAGGGATTTCAACCTCTATCGGGAGCACTGCTTCCATGCCATAAACAAGAGAAAAAGGGGTTGCCCCTGTTGAAGTGCGAACGGATGTACGATACCCATGCAGAGCGAAAGGAAGCATATCATACCAATCCTTATATGTAACAACCATCTTTTGAATAATCTTCTTAATGTTCTTATTAGCAGCTTCAACAGCCCCATTCATCTTGGGTTTATAAGGAGAAGAATTATGATGCTCAATTTTAAACTCATCGCATAATTCTTTCATCATCTTGTTATTTAAATTCGACCCATTATCAGTGATGATCTTGCTCCGAACACCATACCGACAGATGATTTGATTCTTGATAAATCGGACCACTACTTGCTTAGTCACATTTGCATATGATGCCGCTTCAACCCATTTGGTAAAATAGTCAATGGCCACCAATATGAAACGGTGTCCGTTCGACGCTTTAGGCTCAATCATTCCAATCATATCAATGCCCCACATTGAAAAAGGCCATGGAGAAGAGATAACATTGAGAGGAGTTGGAGGCACATGAATCTTGTCAGCATAAATCTGGCATTTATGGCACTTTTTCACATATTTACAACAGTCAGATTCCATTGTCAGCCAATAGTAACCTGCCCTTAACATCTTCTTAGCCATCGCGTGTCCATTGGCATGGGTGCCAAAGGATCCTTCATGGATTTATTTCATCAACATATCTGCTTCGTGTCTATCCACGCATCTGAGCAAGATCATGTCATAATTTCTCTTATACATCACATCATCATTCAAGAAGAAACTACCAGCCAATCTTCTCAAAGTTTTCTTATCCTTCTTGGATGCCCCAAGTGGGTACTCTTGATTCTGAAGAAAGCATTTAATATCATAATACCATGGTTTATCATCAACAACCTCTTCAACTACAAACACATGAGCTGGTCTATCAAGACGCATCACACTAATCTTTGGCACATCATTCCAATGATTTACCACAGTCATGGAGGATAAAGTCGCTAAAGCATCTGCCATTTGATTCTCTGCTCTTGGTATATGGTGAAACTCAACTTTATTGAAGAAAGTTGACAACCTTCTTGCATAATCACGATAAGGAATGAAATCAGGTTGACGTGTCTCCCACTTCCCTTTAATTTGATTAATCACTAAAGCTGAGTCTCCATACACATCCAGAATCTTGATTCTTAAATCAATAGCTTCTTCCAAGCCCATAATACACGCTTCATACTCAGCCGCATTATTTGTGCAATTGAAAACCAACCTTGCAGTGAAAGGAATATGAGAACCATGAGGAGTAACAATAATTGCACCAATACCTTTGCCATGTTCATTAACCGCCCCATCAAAAATCAAACCCCAACGGGATCCAGGCTCAGGTCCTTCTTCATGTAATGGTTCCTCACAATCTTTAACCTTTAGATACATCACATCCTCATCAGGAAAGTCAAACTGAATAGGTTGATAATCATCAATTGGCTGGTGTGCCAAATGATCAGCCAAAACACTTCCTTTTATCGCCTTTTGAGTTCGGTACTCGATATCATATTCTGATAACAACATTTGCCAACGAGCAATCCTCCCAGTTAAAGCAGGCTTTTCAAAGATATACTTGATTGGATCCATTTTAGATATCAACCAAGTTGTACAATTCAACATATACTGGCGGAGGCGCTTGGCAGCCCAAGCTAGAGCACAACATGTCTTTTCAAGCATCGTGTACCGAGACTCACAATCAGTGAATTTCCTGCTTAAATAATAAATGGCAAATTCTTTTCTCCCGGATTCATCTTGTTGACCCAGAACACAACCCATAGACTCTTCTAGCACGGTCAAATACATGATCAAAGGTCTTCCTTCTACGGGAGGAGACAAAATAGGAGGTTCAAGCAGATATTCTTTAATTCTTTCGAAAGCTTTCTGACAATCTTCTGTCCAGACACAACCCTGATCTTTGCGGAGAAGTTTGAAAATCGGTGCACATGTGGCAGTCATATTGGATATAAATCGAGAGATATAATTCAAACGTCCCAAGAATCCTCTTACTTGTTTTTCTGTTCTGGGTGCAGGCATCTCCTGGATAGCTTTAACTTTACCAGGATCAACTTCAATGCCTTTCTGACTGACAATAAAGCCTAACAATTTTCCAGAACGAACACCAAAAGTTCATTTATTAGGATTCAGACGGAGCTTAAACTTTCTCAAACGTTGAAACAACTTCAATAAATTTTTAATATGATCTTCTTCAGTCTTCGACTTACAAATCATATCGTCCACATAGACCTCAATTTCTTTATGCATCATATCATGGAACAGGGTGGTCATAGCTCTCTGGTACGTTGCACCAGCATTTTTTAAACCGAAGGGCATCACTATGTAACAGAATGTTCCCCAGGGTGTAATGAATGTTGTTTTTTTTCCATATCCTCAGGTGCCATCTTTATTTGATTATAACCGGAAAATCCATCCATAAACGAAAAGATATTGAACTTAGCAGTATTATCTACCAACAAATCAATGTGTGGTAGTGGAAAATCATCTTTTGGACTTGCTTTATTCAAATCTCTATAGTCAACACACATTCGGACTTTTCCGTCTTTCTTTGGAACAGGCATGATATTGGCCACCCATTGAGGATATTCGACGGTCACAAGAAAACCAGCATCAATCTGCTTTTGAACCTCTTCTTTAATCTTCACTGCCATGTCAGGATGAGTTCTTCTCAATTTCTGCTTCACGGGTGAACATTCAGGCTTTAATGGCAAATGGTGCTCCACAATACCAGTATCAAGACCAGGCATGTCTTGATAGGACCAAGCAAACACGTCAACATATTCTCTAAGAAGCTCTACCATCCTCTTCTTAACATCTGACTGAAGCAGTGCCCCAATCTTGACTTCTTTTTTATCATCATCGGAACCCAGATTAACCAATTCCACCGGCTCTTCATGAGGCTGAATGGTCTTCTCCTCGTGCTCAAGCAATCGAGAAATCTCATCAGGAATTTCTTCAATATCCTCCTCTTCCGCTTCAAACACAGGGAACTCAAAGTTGGGAGAGGGCATATGGTCATTGTTTCCAATGGGTTTAACAATCAATCTGCACAATGATTTTATGTTTGATTTTAGAATATGAACAAAAAAAATGAAAATATTATGCAGATAAGAGTGATTATAACATTATTATACTTTTTTCGGTTTTTTATGTTACCATTTTTCAAAAGTAAAGCAAAAAAGGAAAACAACATATGGATAAACAGAAGAACATTTTATTGATGATGATAAAAGTTGAAACAAAGCCCTCACAAATTCACTTTCACCTTGGGCAGAGTGAAAGGATTTTTGAAAGAAACAAAAATAAATTACTTTGAAACATGAACAACAGTAGGAACATCAACAGCGATCCAATTCTGGCATATCAATCCACGTGTCACAAAGTTGGGCATTTCTTCCTCTTGATCATCTTCAAGGATTGCAGCTGTAGAATGATCTTTGCAATGAATGAACCCAGCACTTCGAAAGACTTCATGAATACTCTTCAGCTCTTTTTGGGTTGAACCAGATGTAAAACCCAAACCAGCTCTATCTTTTTTCTCAGCAACTTCAATGATTCGGCCCCATCCATGAGCTTGGCCACTATCCACTACATGTTGTGCATCTTTTAGAGAAGACATGGACACCCCATCCTTCTTAACAGCTTTATCAACCACAGAAAGAGCCTGAAACGGAGTTCCAACATCCTCTTCCGCATCGATATAAGAAAAAGACGACAAACTGCTTACCAACATAGCCTGTTCTCCACCAACAACGACAAGTTTACCATTCTGCACGAATTTTAACTTTTGATGCAGTGTCGAAGTAACAGCTCCAGCTTCATGGATCCATGGGCGTCCTAGAAGACAACTATAAGCAGGACGAATATCCATGACTTGAAAAGTGATCTGGAAAAAACACGGACCAATCTTGATAGGGAGATCAACCTCTCCAATCACGGTTTTCCTCGATCCATCAAAGGCTTTCACAATGACCCCACTGAACCTCATAGGAGTCCCTTGATAAGATAATCTGGACAAAGTAGATTTTGGCATCACATTCAACGATGACCCAGTATCAACTAGTACATTGGATAGAGCGTCTTCTTGGCAGTTCATGGAAATATGGAGAGCCAAATTATGATTTCTTCCATGTTCGGTCAACTCTTCATCACAAAAACTCAGATTATTACACGCAGTGATATTGGCAACAATGCTATCAAACTGGTTAACAGTCACATCATGATCTACATAAGCTTGTTCCAATACTTTCTGCAACGATTCACGATGAGCCTCAGAGCTCATTAACAGAGATAAAACAGATATTTTTGACGGTGTATGTAACAATTGATCCACCACATTATATTCACTCTTCTTGATCAATTTCAATACCTCGTCATTATCTGACTTCTGATTTACATCACTTGATTGACCAGACTCCACAGAAGTCTTCAACTGAATTTGCTTACCCCCTGTATCTTCACTTGTCTTTGAAGGCACATTATCAAATACTCGACCACTTCTGGTTACACGTCCTACATCAGCAATAGTCACAACTGAGGGAAGAGAAGGAATGGGAACCTCTTTTCCATCCTCCAACATAGTAGCATTGTATTTGTAGGGAACAGCTTTATCGGATTCATACGGTGTCGGGCCAGGCAAACGGATAACCAAAGGCGTCACAGCAGATTTCTGACTATTGTAGGAAATTACAACTCGCTCAGGAATATTGAAACGTGGGACTATGACATTTACTTCGTTCTCCACTTCATTTCTGTTTGCAGTAACCTGAATCAAATTCTCATCCATCATCTTTTGTAAGTCCCTTTTTACAATCACACACCCTCGAGGGTTCACAGAACAAATACAACAGGCGGCATAATCATGCTCAATATCATGGAACTCACTCAAAGTAGCATGCATTTCAACAAGCGATCTCCGAATCCAGCGAATATCGAAAATACGGTATGTACCAGGACAACCATATACCATATTGACAGTTGCATTACCATGTTTAGGAAACGGATTTGATTGCACATTAGGGTTGGTATCTTCAAAAGGCAGAATACCGCTTTTTACGAGCTTTGCAACTTCATGCTTCAGAGGATAGCAATTTTCGATATCGTGTCCAGGTGCACCTTGATGAAATGCGCAATGAGCATCTGGCTTATACCACCATGGAATTTCAGTTGGAACAGCCGGCGGATCACGAGGTTGAACCAAATTCTTCTTTATTAAAGCCGGAAATAGCTCAGTATACGTCATTGGAATGGGATCAAATTGTGTTTTCCTCTGTATACGACCTTGTTGAGTTGTCTTCTCTTGGAAACATGGTTGATAACTTGCAGTAGCTTGAGCGGTAGGGGTGTTACTGATAACAGGCGTAACAGATGCTACTTGTTGCTGACGACGACTACCATTGTTGTTCACAATTCTGCGTCTTCTAGACCTTTCCTGAGATATAACATTAGCTTCTCCCTCTTTTTTCTTAGGGAACCCAACACCAAGCTTTTTTGTACTTCCAGAATTTCCTTCTTTTATCAGACGTCCCTCACGGACAGCTTCCTCTAATCTCATCCCCATATTAACCATTTCCGTGAAATCACTAGGAGCGCTCGCAACCATCCTTTCATAGTAAAATGAAACCAGAGTCTTCAGAAAAATCTTGGTCATTTCTTTCTCTTCAAGCGGAGGGCTTATCTGAGCTGCAATCTCACGCCATCTTTGCGCATATTCTTTAAAAGTTTCTTTCTCTTTTTGAGACATTGCGCGAAGTTGATCACGGTCTGGCGCCATATCGAGATTATACTTATACTGACGAACAAAAGCTTCACAAAGATCATTGAATGTCTTGATTTGTGTACTATCGAGTCCCATATACCACTTCAGTGCAGCACCAGTAAGACTATCTTGAAAATAGTGGATCAACAACTGATGGTTGTCAGTATAGGTAGACATCTTTCTAGCATACATGATCAAATGACTTTGCGGACAAGTGTTCCCTTTGTATTTTTCAAAATCCGGAACTTTGAACTTAGCGGGAATCTTCACATTTGGAACAAGGCAAAGCTCATGAGCATTCTTTCCAAATAACTCCTTTCCCCTAAAATCCCTGATTTCTCTTTGCATTTCAGCAAACTGATCTTGAAAGTCATCTATTCGATCCATAACATCTAAACTCTCGCTCGGAGCAGTATGGAAAATTTGTTCTTCAGTATAAGGCATAGCGTGAGTTACAGGCGGTGGCACAGGCATGATAGTAGGAACAACCGGAACTTCAGCATTAGGAACAACATTAACCACAGGAGGTGGTACAGCCATGACAGCAGGGAGTCTAGAACCTTCGGGAACAGGAGGTCGATATCCCTCTGGAACATAATTGTTAGGCATGCCCCAAGGGAAACCAACAGGCATTTGATATTGAGAAGTATTAATCGGGGCCACAGAAATGGGCGTTGATCCGATTTCAGAAATCACAGTTCCTTGGACAGGAGAAGGAGGAGGTAGTGGTGGCTGATTCTGAGCAGCCACCAGAGCTTCCATTGCGGCAGTCAGTCTCTCCAAACCATCTTTCAGAGTTGATACCTCTTCACGGAGCTCGCGGTTCTCTTGTTGCAACTGATCCATCTTTTTCTTAGAGTTAGCCCGAGTGTTGTAGTGATGCGACAACTTGACTGAAGGAAGGCCAAAAGAAACAAATAAGACAACTGGAAAAGGCAACACACAATGCACGATGATGCGAATGCAAATGCCAAATGCAGGTGTTTCAACCAGTTTTCAAGGATCTTTAAGATATAAAGCAATTACAAACATCATAAAGAAAAACAACACTTCTCGAAATACTGATAAACATCTCATTTCATTGAATATTGGAAAGAGTTACACTTGGAAGTACAAAATACAAGAATATCAAAATAAGAAAAAGCTAGGTCCTAAGGAACATCTGATGACGATCCAAGTTGATACTTCCTTCGGAGTCTCTTAATCTCTTTCTCATAGCTGTGCTTCATGGTGATCTTCTCTAGCACAAGCTGATCCACAATACCCTTCCAAGCACCAGAAGTAGGAGGATGTGATGATGGAGTAGTAGAGGAAAATAAATCCTCTGCATGCCTCTTCACAGCGCGCCGCTCAAGTAACTCTATCAAGTCATCTTTCTCCTTCATCTGTTTTTGCAATTCCATCTTCTCTTTGTCAGAAGCTCGAAACTTACTTTCCCACATCTCTTTCTCTTCCTTCATCTTAGCCAAAGCGTCTTGAAGTGTCTTCACATCATCAGAAGAAACAGGGAGTGGCGTAGGGAGTGGCGTAGAGATCACAGTAGTCAGAGGTTTCTCAATAGGGTAAGAAATCTTAAGCTCCATAGCCCTCTTCTTCACCCAAAGCGTGTAAGGTTCTAAAGCAATGCAAACTTGTCTTCCAAGCTCCCCTCTACCCAACCTGTGAATCTTAGTCCAGGCATGAGCCATTTTCCTTCTCAAACCAAGAGAATCATCCCCTCCTTGAAAGAATAAACCCTCTAATAAAATATTCTTAGGCCTATCCTTCAGCATATAACCCAGCTGACGGCGAGCTAGACTCGGGTTGTAGTTAATTCCGCCTTGTATTCCAAGAAGAGGAACATTGGCGAATTCTCCACAACTATCAATAATCTGGACATTATCGTAAACCGAAGAAGACCAAGTGATATCAACATGCGTAAGAGACATAATCCTTTGAGACCACCTTAAGCAATCCTTGTTTTTCCTAAAAACAGATGTCTGAGGTAAGTGTGAAACAAACCAATTATACAGCAGAGGTAGACAACAAACAATGGTACCGTTTCCCTTAGAAGTTCTACTATGGATGGAGAAATAAGTATCACCAAGCAAAGTTGGAACAGGGTTCCCAATCAAGAAAATTCTAATCGCATTAACATCCACAAAGTTATCAATATTAGGAAACAAGACTAGTCCATAGATGAGTAAAGCAAATATAGCCTCAAACGCCAATGTGCGACCAATGTCAGCAAATAAAGTAGCCTTCTCAATCAAGAACCTAGCAGTCAAACCCTTGAGGCCTCCCTTAGTCTTTAGATTTGCATCAATATCCGACTTCGTCAAATGGGTAGCTACAGCAATATCTTGAGGCTTAAGAGCTTCCTCCAAACCAGTATACGGAACTTTATCAGAAACCGGTACACCCAACAAATAAGCATATTCTTCCAAGGTCGGCATGAGCTGATAATCGGGAAATGTGAAGCATCGGTAAATAGGATCATAGAACTGCATAAGGGTATTCAGAATTCCGTCTTCAATATTGGTAGAAAGAATAAATAAAAGTCTCCCATAACGAGATAAGAAGCCTGAACGATCATCTACCAAGGACACTAGCTTTCTCAACTCTGTATGATCAGGAGCCCGAAAACCGTACTTCTGAGTGTTTCTCCTTCCAATATCCATAATCAACAATATCTACGATGTTTGCAAAAGAAAATCTCTGAGATCCTTAAAAACCAACTGAAACACAATGCTCATGAATGCATGAGTGCAAGATGCAACACCCACAAACAAGACATACAAAGCACACAGGTTCAAAGGTTCGGCACGAGCATGGAGCCAAAGGTAAGAACCAACCAACCCACAATGGTATGTACTATGGTTATATCATCACCTGTAGAACAAGGTTCTAAAAAAGTTCCCAGAATCATAATTCCATCTTTTGGATATTATCGGCTTAAACGACTACTCGTCGGCCAACAATATTCTCAAGAGAAACTCATCTGAGTGTGGTATCGCGTAACGACCAATTCAAGTCTACACCTGAACAGCCACCGCACCACGTCCTAATAAGGCCAAGATGGGTTAAAGGGTTCTAAGGTCCTCAGCTTCTCAGGCTCCCAGTCGGAAAAAGTAATATCAATTACGACTACTCGTAAGACATCAGTAATTTCCAAAGGGGCCTCCACCGAGCGGGGGATCTCAAGTCAGCTTAGTAAGGACTACTCCACGTAAGCCAACAAGACTATACCACCCTCCTATCATAAGTGCACTCAAGTCCGGGTTAGGACTTATCTCACCACACAAATTACCAGGCACCAAAACAGAACAATCAATAACAAACAAGTCAAACAGAAAGCGATAAATAAATCAAAGTAGGCGAAACCCACTAGGAACCGTTGGAGTCCCCAGCAGAGTCGCCACTTTTCTGTAGCGGTAAAAATCGTGAGCGTAAGTTATTAATTAACTTAACTCAACAAAAAACAAGAGTCGCCACCGCACTTTTATTTTATCCAAATAAAGGAAAGGAAAAAGAGCGAACAAAACCAAAGAGTTCTAAAATAAGAACACGAGACAGAGATCGGGGTAAAGGGGTTGGTTACGCAATGGGAAGGTGTTAGCACCCAAAACGTCTATAGTACTCTATAGGAGCCCTTTGAAATATTTACGCTTTTTGGTTTGAAAATGGTTTGTTTGAAAAGAGATTGGGGAGATGAGAAGAGAATTATTTTTTAGATTTTTGTGTTTGGAGAGACTTATCGTCTCATGCCTACGTACCCATAAAGTGCAATATGGAATCAAAACCCCGTAGTTCGTGGTACAAATGACAAAAATTTGTTGGTTTTGATTGATTTTAGATGTAAAGACAAGTTGTCATTTCAAGGAGAAAACTGCGACTATCCACCCACGAGTATTAAGACAACATCTGCGTCACATAAAGATGGAGGATTTGCTTGGATTATCAACAAGACAATCACTCAACATCAACGTGGAAAATGTCAAAGTCTTAATAATATGGGGAATAGGAGATTTACATCTCAACTATAGAAATGAATCATGTCTAAACTTTATGAAAAGTTTTAAAGTGAAAAAGTGCATAAAGGCACAAAAAGAGTTGATGAGTTTTTGTATTTTTTATGTCTTTTGAAATTGGTCAAAGCATGATTAACATTGATTGACTTTTATTAAGAAAAACAAAGTTTAAAAATCACTTGACGAAAGTCAAGGTTTTATTGCGAAAGAGGTTTTGAAGTTTGAAACCAAGAAGGTTTTGAAAGAGGGAGAAAGTTTTGAAAATTTAAGAAGGGGAGGAGATGAAGTGACTATCCTAAAAACCAAAATAAGAGCTAGAGGTAAGAAAGATCTAACTTACTCGTAGCACACTCCATAGCAAGCAAAAAAGAATTCCATCCGATTTAAAGCATAAGCTAATGAGCGAGCCAAATAAAGGCTAAGATCCACAATACTCCAAGCATAGGAATGAGAGCCCTAATTCTAAGTCCAAAGGTCCATAAAGTCCAAGGTCTAAGAGTAGTCCAAGAGCATAACCACAAAGTTAATAGCACCAAAATTTTTTAGATGTTTCATCATTTATTAGTGTTTTGAACAAAGTATGGTCCAAGTGGACAAAGAGAAAATGTCATAAACATAAATAAAGATATGATATGAAATGATAATATGGAAACATAAAAGTAAGAAATAAGGAGTAAGAAGAGAATATAAACAAAATTAAACAAGGATATTGTTAGTGAATTAGTGGTTAGTGGTTAGAACATATGATCAATGATGATTAATTCTTGCACTTAGACCAAGATTAATGAAAATTCATTAGAGGATTGATAGAATCAAAGCCTCCTAACAATGATTTTCATAGGTATTGGAGTTAAGACAAGCAACTAAACATACTTGGACTTTTAAACGTAAGTTTGAGCCACGAATGATCATTTTCCGATTAAGGGACACTTTAGTGCTATGTTAAGCAATCGTAATCGGGTTTATGTAGAAACCACGACTATCTGAGGCCGGTCAATAATAATATTAGTGTTAACACATGTTAGAGAAATGATATATAAATCACTCTCCTAAAACATGCCACACAAAAAGAAAAGAGGTAGTGATCTCATCATAATCAAGATTTTTCATCAATTAATCAAAGGTAATCTATCACTATTCCAAAGTAAGGAGAATTATCTCAATGATTATTCGTCCATAGTTTTGAAATAATGAAGATTAATCAACCTTGATAATCAACAATCTATGATCCATAGATTTCATCGATCAAAAGAAAAATAAGAAGAAGAAGAACTAAAATGAAAAGAAACCACAATTTGGATCTTAAATCGATTAAATCATCATCAATATCAATCACCTCTTTTGGTGGATAAAATCGACACCCAAAGTCCATTGATATTGATGAGATCTTATCAAAATTTAAAATCCAAAACAACCAACAATTAGCTCAAAACAAAAGTTTTTAAATAAATTTTTTAAGAGCTCTTTTAAAAAAACTATTTAAAATATTAACTAGTAAAAAAAAAGAAATAACAAAATAAAAGGAAGAAAGAAAAATATATTTGAAATAATAAAGAAAAACGAAAAGGAAAAAGAGAAATAGAAACCAAAACATCAGAAACAACTTCTTCTTCAAAACTTCACGCGACACCGTTCACCATGGCTATGAATTCAAGCTCAAATCAAAGCGACGGGATGCGAAACTAACACGGTTGTGATCGGAATCAAAAGCTCTTCACAACAGTATAAACAATTCAAGGAAATATGCAATGACGAACTCGAATCGAGAAAACGAAATCCATTGAACTACCTTCAAAATCACAGGTAAGAAATCAATCCAAACTTCTTCTTGCTTCTCTTCTTCTTCTGAACGAATCTCTGGTTGAATTGCTGTTGTTGAAGTCAATTATGGAATCAAGTTATGAATCCTATTGAAGCTGATCTTTGAAGAAACCGTAATGAGGAAAATGGAAGTTTGTGATAAATTTGGCAGAGCTTCAATGGCTCTCTGAGCTTGAAGAAAAGAGTGAACAAGGCTCTCTATTTATAGAATGAGAGTGAGGGAGAGTGATTTGCGTTTGAATCCTTTTTCTGCGTTTTGTATTTGGTGCGTTGTGTGAACCGCGTGTAATTTTTCATGTCGTTTTGATTTTCGTTTTGCAGCTCACGAAGTCGTTTTTTTTCCTTTTCACTTTTTCAGCTCACTTGGGTGACGTGGATTATTTTTCAGCTGGCTCATATGCTATTTATTTTTTGTTTCAGCTTGTGAATATGGCTTGGTTAATGGCTCACATTGATTGATGGCTGAAGTAGTGATATATTTCACTTATTTCATATGGACTCAGTTCCTCTGGTGCAGGACTGGAGTTTTGCGGTTGTTGCTGGTTCTGAATTATACAGGGATCGAGTTCGGTAATACGGCAATACCATTCATACCAGAATCTTCCTGGCTCATCTCTTCACGCACAATTTTCCAAGAACACGCTTCGTCTCTCATTGTGGAAAATTTGACAAATCATAGTGATGTGGAGCTATATCTACTAATCATTCACCGCGTATATTTGTCACAGTATTTGTCTATCCACCAAATATGCATTCTGCAAGTACACAAAACTGGTCCTTCTCACTTGAGAAAAAATTGACAACGAGCTAATCTACTTTCTTCCTTACTGTGTTAAAGGACCTTCAATCATTCCTTAGTACTCCAAAACTGTTGGTGCGGGATAACCGGATTGCGTTACCAACAAGGATGACTTAAGAAGTTTAGAAACCAAAGAAACCAAGCTCACTGGCTCTCTCCTTCTCAAATGTCTCAAAGTACTAATAGATGATTGTTACGGCAAGTAGGATTCGGGTTCCTGACCCAATTGCCCCCATAAAATCTGCCAATACTGTCAGGGCACCAATACACATTCCTCCAAATACTGCAGCAGTGGGAATGTATCGGTTAAGCTCTTTCTGCAAGTTTGATTCCCGATAGCTAGCCATAACCATTTGTTGTTCCTTCAACTACTTGGCAACATCCCTAGCAGATGAACCAGAGACTTCAATCCAAGTTTTGGAGAACAAGGCACAGGCTGACAGCACAAATACCAGGTAGAACAATGCATGGAAAGGATTGGCTGCCATGATGCTCCACCTATCTGTAACTGTGCACAAATATATGCATTGCAAAGCACAATCAACAGCTTCAGCTTCAGTTTCAGTACCAATGGGGGGGTATAACCTGGATAAGGATCCAAAGTAGGGACATACACAAGCAAAAGTATTCCAAACAAAACCTGGCAGACCACCTCACTGATGTACAAATATAACACCGATCTGCTATAAAGTTGCTGGACAGAAATGATGAAATTGAACATAACAACAACCCCTACAGCAGCATAAATCAAACCAAAATCGGACAAACCATCGGAATTCATAGATGTAGACTTTAGTTTCAATCCCAAGCAAAGTCAGCATAGAGCACCAGGCAAAAGCCTCAATAATCAGTGAAGTTATCTCAAATGGAGCAAGTTGAGACTGCCCATCTAAATTTAGAACTGATATTCCCATGAACAATCTGTATAAAGGTTCAGCCACAGAATACGCAGCCAAAATCCCCAGAACATAATTGTAGATGTTTGACCTTAAACAAAACCTCTTGACTTTGGAATCCTCCTTAATCAACCATATGCGGTAGATACACAAGCCTAAAATTACCAAATGAGAAATACAAATCACCAAATTACTAACCGCACATGGAGTGTAAGCACCAAAGGCATTCTGAACTGTTCTTGTCCACACTCCATTTTCAACCGGCTGACAATACCAAACCGTCGGCTTGAAAGTCATAATTTATCAAACTGCTCCCCACATCCTGATTGATTCTGTCCTGTATCTTCAATATATCGTTCTGGTGACGTTATTGTAGGCGGTAATGGATGAATCAGTTTAGGAACCACAACAAGGTCTCTACCCAAAACTAATATTGCTCCTGCATTAGTTGAAGTACCACAATAATTTGTAGCAGAGAAAAGTGTGATCAAATGTCCCTGGGCAGCTCCTCCAAGTCCTTAAATGCTTGCTGATATGCTCGGAGAAGTTCTCTACATCGCTTTCTTTTCAAGGCTACCTCATCAGGTTCTTGTAGCATCTCTTCAAACAGGTTATCTCTGTATAGATTTTTAATGAAGACATTGTGTAGCTCTCTCTTGGTGTTGTTTACCAAGAAGTGCATAATTGCTTTGGGGATAAGATCCTCAACGTTTTTCCTGACAATGTCATAGTACGATTTCAAAAGCAACTTTGTTACTGTAATTTCAACAGTTTCAGTCTCTGAATTACTATCAGAAGGCCGCAAGATAGGAGGTGGCTCTGTCAAATGGATCATAGTAAATGATTGTTCCATGCTATGAAATGGTTCAACTTGTTGTTTACTAGCAGCACTCTCTTTTAGAGACTTATCACCACCTCCACCAAAAATGGATGAGATACCCCAACTTGATCCACTTGTGTTTCCAGAAGCTGCAATTTTTTCAGTGTCTGATACAGCACGGACAGCCGATTCAGCAACTCCATTAGCTTGTCTTGCAAGAATAGCCCGAGACTTCACACTTCTTTCAGAGGTTGATCCCTTATCAGATTCCAGAGCATCCTTTGGCTTAGAAACTGATAAGGCATCCCTAGAAGATTTGGTTTGTTGCACTGCAACTTCTAATGCCTTACTTCCACCAACAAAATTTGGGTGTGAAGTATTTATGTAGTCCATCTCCATCTCCATGATGTGAGCAATCATGTTCTCTGATGGTTCAAGGCCTTCCCGTAAAAAGTTTCCTATAACTTCATCCATGCGCTTCCATAAGAAAGGGAACCTCTGCAGTTCAGTCACCATACAGCGATGGCTCATCTTTATTAATTCATCATATATAAATTTGGCACACTGAAGACTTGGATCCAATAGACGAGATATTTGCCTTCACACTAGGACTTCAAATGGTACTTCTGGTACAAACAATGCTGATCTTGGCCCAGTTGCGCTTTGTATGGCAGTACGAATATCGTCATCAGTCAAGCCTTCACATGGATCTACCTCCTCTAAACTCCGGACAAAGATGGATTGAAAAATATAGTGAACTCGTGCCCCACCAGATAACTCGGATGTAGACATCTCCTCATTCTTTCCCTCAATCATGGAGGAGAATGCTTCACAATATTTTGAAAGAATGTTCAGGAGAAGAGCACCCTGACCAGCCTTAGACTCCGTGATTTCTCCATAGCTCGCATGCTCTTTTGCAACAGTAACTAGGTTAGTGCTTATATGTGCTCTCAGCCCAGGTGATCATATTTTGTGGTCATTTCTTTATGTGACATGGAGATTATTTCATGATATGCATTAGAAACTTCAAGTTTCGGCTGCAGACCAAAAATCATTTTAGTGGCAGCATTAACAGAAGCATCTAACCAATAACTGATATGCAAGCCATCATGAGTGTCATATGAGACCATTGAATGTGATGTTTCCCCAACTGATTCATTCAACTTCGCAACTATCTTAACAATCTCATCAACAGACTAGAGCATCTAATTTATAGACATATGTTTTCCGAAGAGGATTGTCCTTGGTTAAGACCTGGTATAACAAGCTTCCAGTTCTGACATCCACGAGATTTGTGCGCTGCAGTGAACTCCAAGTCGTAGCAGCATTGCTGAAAATTGTCATCTATACAAGGGAACCAACACCTTACTCTCCTCATCTGATTATCAGTATGTAGAACATTATCTCTGAAGTGGATTCCCGTCTCTGCCTTTATTTGGACATTTGTATTTGGACTTTGAACTTTGACAAATGTCCTGTCTTGTTAAACTCTTGACAACTTTGAATGAATGCCTTAAATCTTCAAGTAACTTGTATTCCAAGTAAGCCATATGCATATCTCTTTTAAAAACAAATTCTTAAGAAATTGATGTCATGATGAACCCAAAGATCAATACCCTCAACCATGCTTTAGAAGCACTTGGAAATGGCACACTTGAATGAACACTTTGGATTTGCATCCCAAAACAAACATCTTGATTAAACATCCACCAAACTTGACTTATACAGACAAAACTTTGAATCTTTGATTAAAACTGGGCCAAACTTCTCATAGAACACTGCTTGAAAGCTTGATGAATTGTGATACAGGACAACTTGACCTTGAACAAACACATTGCCTGAGAAAATAGCCCACTACCACAACCAATTTGTAATTGAAGCAATCTTTTGATAGTTCGACCAAGATGAGGTCAAACTTTCATCTGATTTAGACTCGAATGAATGTCTTTGCCATTAATCTCCTTGCAAAACCCTAAACACACAGAGAAGAAGAAGAAACAAACAAATTGAAAAATATTTTTGGTATTTTGGTTAGAGGTTAGTAAACATAAAGCAAGTAGAAAACACAAGTGCGCTGAGAAAACCAAAAAGTATGGTCTTGTTTGTGTATGCAAAAATGAAAATGCAATGTGGGATCTTAGGGGTAAAAAATTTGGGTATTACATTATAAAAGGAATATCTCTTGGCCAATTATGTGTCCATGTTACGAGGTGCCTCCTCTTCCGGCTGGCAAAGCACTCATGTTCATTCAACATTGCATCTCAAGCATATCATCATATCCCTCATACCACTTCTCCAATAACAAGAAACCTTTTTCAAGTCATATCGTTGACTGTTTACTTTCACCCCATACATCTCCAGTCGAAAATCCCGGGTATTCTAGTATTTAATCCTCTTCTACCATGAATGTTCGAGCACATTTACACTCCAGACATTTAGGTCCAAAAGGATTAAATAGGGGCAGCTGTCACACCCTCATTTTCGCCTTTAGCCTTTATACCCTACATTTGCCATATCATACATCATTTTATTGCATATCGAGCATGTGGGTACGGATTGGGTCGATTTTTCATTTTCCATTTCAAATGAGATAACTTGTCTACCATGGACTACATGGAAGGAAAGGTTCATCATTTAAGGTTTGATCTAAATTGGAAAGTCTACTCATGTGGATTTCTTCAAGAAGAAGTTACTTGATAAAATATTAGGATATGCAAGATATATTCCTAATGACCATGAAATGCAAGGCATAATTCAAGATTTGCTTCATCCAATTTTGTTTTAAATTCTTGATCAATTGGAGTTCAATTTGCAAATCATGAGTCAAGATCACAAGTCCATAATTCAAGACTTCTTCCATTTCAAGCTTAATGGTTCTAAGGGAATCCATCATGAATTCAAGATTAAAGGCAAGAATATTACAAAGAGAGGTTTTATGACATTACAAGAATGTCATTTGTTGCAAGATTTCCAACTCTAAGTAATGTTTAGAATTTAATTTATTTCTAATACTTCATTCAAGTCTCTAGTCAAATTCATGTTATGGTAATGCCACACCAAGTCTACATTATGCTTACAAACATCTAAGAAACATGCAAGGATTAAATCAACATTGGAATGTTTTAGGACCAAGAATATGCATGTTTAGTCATGAACAAAACAACCCCATGTAAGAGGAGACAAACTACCTCATGTCACAAAATCTACATGTCACAAGACCAAGGGAATAACATGTGACAATACTTCTACATATCAGAATTTTCAAAATGCTGTCAAGAGTTGGTGGCATTGACCAAGAGGAGCTGTCCAAACACAAACTAACAAAATGGGTGCAAGGCACAAGGTGCTGCAGCAAATAGCATAGGAAAGTAGTGCAGAAAATGCAGCATAGCAAGTTGCATGGAAATGGAAAGAAAGAGAGTGACATGAGAAAAGGTGGTAAGAGACATTGCCCCATGAAAAAATCTGATGTTTGGGGGGAAGAAAAAACCCTAGGAGCTGAGATAAGAAGAGGGGGCTGTAAACAAGACTCTTCATTCATTCAAGATCCATTCTACACACATTTGCAAAACCAGAAAATAGAGAGAGCTAACAAAACCATAAAAACCAGAAAAATAGGAAGCTTTGCAAACCAAAAAAAGAGAGTGATATAGAACCAAGAGGATCATTGAGGAACAAAACCTTCACAATATAGAGTGAAGAGGAGTGAAGTACTTTCAACCAAGACCAAGGAGGACTTGCAAGAAGGATAGAAAGCTCTTGGGTATCCACTTCCTCCAACCTTTCTCCCTTTATTTTTTTCTCTTACATTCATTTTGTTTACTCATTTATGTATTGTTGTATTGTATGTTTCATGTAAGGTTCCAAAGGGACCAAGAAACCGTTCTTAAAAAACCACAAAAACGAAAGAAAAAACATAGAAAAAGTTAGGTTTTTCACTCTGGTAGCCTGACACGGGCCATGTCCCACAACACGGCCACCCGTGTCGCCCAACACGGGCCGTGTCACACAACATGGCCACCCGTGTTGCACCTCTGTTTGCCCTAAAAATCATTTTTTACCCAGACTTTACAACACGGGTCGTGTCACACAACACGGCCACCCGTGTTGCACCTCTGTCATGCCCTAAAAACTCACATTGCAGGTACCCTATGACACGGGCCGTGTCACACGACACTGCCACCCGTGTTACACCATTGTTTTGCTACTTTTTTCGATATTTTACCTCCAAAAAAAATTTTCTCAAGGAGTTCGCCCGTTTTTATTGCATGTCTCAATTTTTTTTAGCCGACTAATCCCATATGTTGCATGATTTTAGTGTGAATGTTGCTATTGTCCTTGGTGACTTTTGATTCCAAAAACCATTTTCAAAAACAAACTCTCGATTTTATCGAGCCATTTTTAACCCTTGTAAGTCGGCCGCCTTGTGCGTCCGCCATCGACCTTGTTCGTATCACCTCAAATACTTTTACAAACAATAAACCTTGATCCAACGTCAAGTGGTTCTCTTTCTCATAAAAATCCAAAAACACAATAACATAAACGATTAGAATTATGTAGCACGGACTTTAAAGTGGTGGAAAAGGAATGAGAATGGAGTCCTCCTACACTCGTTCTGAATGTTTTGGATACAAGGCGCTCGACTTGGTTATTCGAAACATTCATTTCTATCCAAAGTCTTTTGTGTATAATCCTAATCAAGAACAATTTCTCTTAAGAAACTTAAAAATAACATCAACTCATCAAACCTATTTTCGCCTTAGGGCATCAATTCAAAAACCCTTTTTCAAGGTATAAAATCAACCAACAAACAACTATTTCGTAAGCCTCCGAACTACGAAGCTCTGATTCTTCACTTCTTTTAAGTGAGGATACGTAGGCACAAGGGCCACAATCCTTGGCGAGCATTAAAATAAATAAACCAACCCCTCTTTTCTCTAAACAAGCAAATTCTTATTAAAAACACCCATTCACGCGAAACAACCTAGAAGGTTCCCATCGAGTACGATGGATGCGAGGGGGTGCTAACACCTTCCCCTCGCATAACCGACTCCTGAACCCTAAGACTTGGTTGCGATGACCACACTCTTCTCCCAAAGGTTTTATCGCTATTTCCCTTTCCCCCCGTGGGATAAATAAAATCCGGTGGCGACTCTGTGTCATTTTTCGCGTAGCGACAATGGTTTTTTTTTCTGTTTGTTGGATGAGATGACATTTGAATAGGGGTTTTTCCTGACCGTTGATTCTTATTGACGTCGAAGCTCTTTGAAGAATGTTCAGTTTTCCTAGTTGTTGGTTCTTATTGACGACATGGCTCTTTGAAGGTGGTTTTCTTCCTGTCAATTCTTATTGATGATGTGGCCCCTTTGAGGATATTGTTCTTTCCATCAACTCCTATAGACGAAAGGATTCTGAAATTTGATGGGTAGTTTTGAGGTTCATTGACATGGTCTATATTGTTCCTATCGTCTATCATTAGACGATGCGAGATTTTGGCTATGATTTTACTCTCGTCTATCATTAGACGATGCGAGATTTGGATTGGTTTTCCTCTCGCCTATCATTAGACGATGCGAGATTTGCCTATGATTTTCCTCTCGTCTATCATTAGACGATGCGAGATTTGGATTGGTTTTCCTCTCGTCTATCATTAGACGATGCGAGATTTGGATATGGTTTTCCTCTCGTCTATCATTAGACGATGCGAGATTTGAATATGGTGTCTTTCCGTCTATCATTAGACGATGTGAGTATGGATATTGTTCTCCTTCGGGATGGTGTCTTTCCGTCTATCTTTAGACGATGTGAGTATATTTCTCTTCCTGTCTATCTTTAGACGATGTGAAAGGATCAAGTGCATGTTGATCCAACCTTCGGGTTTGTTATCTGTGGCGTCACGCAGGTAACTAGTGCTAAAGTGAGTTTCTTTGTCAGATGATTAATCAGTTTGTTGCTGTGACAACTAGATTCAGTTTTCTGGATATTTGTTCCCTAAGCAGTTTTTGCAGTTTATTTCTGCAGGTTGGCAAATTTTTGGGTTCTTTGGTATTCAACCATCTTCTACCATTGAATGTTTGAAAGTCGTTCGCTTCTCAACCCTTTAGGTCCAAGCCGTTTGAATAGGGGCAGCTGTTGCAGCCCAAAATTTGACCAACCGTTTCTCGCAATTTGGCTTATGTTTTAACTCATTTCATTTTACATTTGCATACTGCATATGTTGCATTGTTTCAGTCAGATTAATTTTATCGGGATTACAACTCTTCTCGCGCTTCAGGCGTGTCTGGCCAGTTCGAATACGAGGATTTATTTTGGGAATTTGTGCTCGTCCCAGTGTTTTCAGCTTTCGCTGTTGTTTTTGAGGATATTTCGGTGTCCGGTTTTTACCGTTTATTTCGTTATATTCTTGCATCTTTTTTTAATTGATTTAATTGGCTTTTATTGCATTTTCTAGATTTTTTCCCTTAATTTCTAGAATATTCTTTACATTTTAAATAGATTTTTAGGATTTTATTTCTACATATTAATAGTTTTTCCTATTTTTCATAGGTTTTATTTCTAGATATTAATAGAATTGTTTTTCTAGAATATTAAATAGAATTTAAATAATTTTTCTATATCTAGTTTCTTTTTAGAATAATTGATTTGTTTAGGATTAATAGAATTTAATAGATTTAATTCTTTTTTTTTAGATATTAATTGAATAGTTTTAGAATTTAATAGATTTAATTTCTTTTTAGGACTAATTAGATGTTAATTAGGTTATTAATCAATTTTAATTAGATTAGTTAGCTTTAATTAGGTCCAGATTTTAATAATTTTCGTTTAATAATTAATTGAGTTTTTAATCAGGTTTTAATCAGTTTTAGCAGATTAATTGAGTCATCACAGTCCATTTCTTCATTTGTGGGCCACTTGGCCGTTTTCTGGAGGCCCAATCCATTGCATGGCCACATGTCACCATATAAAGAGTTCCACATCTCTCTCTCTCAGGCGGCCACATTGCTTTCCCACCTCACCACGAGCTGACACATCACCGGTCATGGATGTCATGCATCACAATCCCACAGCCTGCCACCTGTCTCACCTTCATCCCTCATCGTCGGCCATGCAAACACCGACGACACCTCGCTGGAGAAATCAAAACCACCGTAACCGTCGCCGGAACTTCCCTAATTGTCATCGGAAAATTCATCCGGATTCATCAATCTTCTCCAAATTTCTAGATCAACTCATAACAATCTTCATCAAGATTTTCCAAAACTTCAAGAACTTTCATAATCGTTCATCACCTTCATCACTTGTTCGTAAGTATTTCCAGAACATTCAACCATTAACAACCACGAGATCCATCAAGATCTCCTCGGAAGTTCAACCGAACTCAAGCTTCATCCACATTCATGCGTTTTCCAGAAACTGATCAAGAACAAGTTCCTCAATCTTCAAGATCACCATTCAATAACCTTCTTCACCATGTTCACCGGTTTTCCAGATCAGAAAATGATATCAATCTTCAACGAACATGCAAACCTTCAATCATCTTGACGTTCATAAAGAACTCCAGATCTACATCCTTCAAACCTCTTCATCAGTTGTTCTTCATGTTCATAGATCCAGCAATCTCTTCAAGAAACTCTCCAGAATCTTCAAAAATATCCATGAATGTTCATCCTTTTCCTGAATCCGTCCAACAAAACTCCTTCAGAAACGTCCACAGAGTTCCTCAATGTTCTCAGATCTTCCTCAAGATCCTCGTTCATCATCATAGCATTCGCAGATCTTCGTCCATTCACCAAGCTCCTTCGCAAATCTTCAACGTGCGTATCCAGGTAGTGTCATCACTTTCATCACATGCAAGCAGAAACGGTATTTTATTGGTGGTATAGGGAAAGGATTGAGCGAAGGATCGAGGCAGCGAAGGGCGGCTTGATTTCAAGTGAGGTTGAGACGGTGAGAAGCAAAGACGGAGGGATTGAGTAACGGCGGCGGCTGGTGAGCTTAGGGAAAGAGGAAGCTAGGGTTTCGTTTGTGAAGTTTGGAAGAGGGAAGGGGAAAGGTCCTTGCGGACCGGTTTGGTTGTTGGGCCTTGGGCCCAACTTGCTTTTTTTTGCTGGATCTTACACCTGCGTTTCACTGTTACACCCCTAGTTTCCCCTTTGTTTTTTTGTTTTGGCTTATTTGTGGCTGATGTATTGTGGGCTCAAGCCCAGTTGTGTTTTTTCAGGCTTACATCCCTGTTCTGGCTGATGTACCCCCCTTCCCTTTATTTTCTTTTAATTTTTTGCTTGTATTGGATATTTGCTTGTAATAGCTTGTAGTTTTATTTTTCTATTTTTTCTTTTAGGGATTATAGTTTATTTTTCCTTTAGACATTATTACATATTGTTTGGCATAGATTTTATATTCTATTTTGTGAAGTACTATTTTTCTCCTTAGGAATTATAGTTTAGAATATTATGCACTATTTTTTGTATAGACTTTATATTCTAGTTTTATTTTCTCTTATAGGATATTATAGAATATTATGCATAGGATAGAATTCTCATTTTATTTTGTATGCAATTTCCTTAGAATTTCTTTAGAATATTTTCTATTAGGAATTTATTTTCAATTTTAGGAGTAGAATATTATTTGTTGTTGGATTTCTCTCCTCATATCTCTTCTGCTATCTGATTTTATTTTTGATTTTATTTTGGGCTGGCCGTGTGACATGATTCAATTGGAGAATGATTTTCAATATCATTTCTCTATCTTGTCTTTGACACGGATATCAATATGCTACCTCTTAGAGTTCGATTTCTCGTATAAGTCAAACCATGACGGTTTAACGTTACATTGGTTCTGATTCGAGCGTCATCATCAAGGATCCAGTGAGGAGAAGATTGGAATGGAGCTTGTGCACAGTGTCGAGGGCCAACGGAGCCGCTTCGTTCGATAACATCTTTCTTAGTCAAGTCTTCGTGCAACCGTCAAGTGTTGTGAGCCATAGCGTTAGATACGTAGGAAATGGTGGTTGAGGGGTTTCCTCTCAATCGTCTAGAGTGTTTAGTGTGGCACCCTGTTGCACCCCAAAATTTGACCAACATTTATTTAACCATCAAGAGTTTTATGAGACTTTGAAGCTAGCCAAGAAGCTTGTTCAAGTGTTCAAAGGTTGAGACCTTTGTCAGAGAACTCAAGAGATCCTCACAGGAATTGGTTGAAACCAAGGTTGTGTGTCTCATAACTTGAGAGTTGTGGGAGCTCCTCAGATGATTCTGAGACTATGAGGATGGACTTGAAGCTTTGAGAAAGCTTATGATATGTCTTGAAAGCCATCATGAAGCCTAGAGAGGTCATTGTACAAGAATTCAGAAGATTCAACCATGAGTGGTAGAATTAGGGTTTGACTGGGTCAACCCTAGGTCAACTGATGATTTGGAGAGGGTTTAGACCTAATCCAAGAGCCATGTGATAATGGAATGATGTATTGAGATATTTGTTAAGGATGATTCCTAGACCAACTCATCATGATTGAGGAGTTTGAGAAGTTTCAAGCTAGGGTTTCTAAGGATTGACAGTGTAAAATCCCCTAGTTTGATCCCTATCTTCAAGGAAGTTTAGCTCAAGATGTGATTGTCATCTCATCTTCCCCACAATATGAATGTTGTAGAGCTTGTTCTTAGCTTTAATTTTAGTGGTAGAAGTACTTGATAGGACTTGTAGAGCTCAAGTTATGGTTTTGACAAATTACAGGTCATCTGAGGTATGTGAATCTGGGTCCTTGAAAGTCACCCAACTTGCAGACAACTTTTGCCCTAGTAGGATGATTCCTATGAACTCTTGGTCAACATGAATGTTGAAGAGCATCTTCTTAGCTTTCTAGAGAGTACTAGAAGTCCTTGATAGGATTTGTAGAACTCAACTTATGGCTTTGACAAGCCAAGGGCATTTTGGTCATTTGGAAGTTACAGGTCATTTCAAGCATAAGGCCATATCTCCTAGTTCCAAGCTTCAAATGGAAAAATCTTCAACATCAAACTTGCTTAGAATGATGTTTTAAGGCTAGTAGGGAGGTCATGAGATGTTGAAAAGGCTCATATAAAAAAGTGATAAAAATGGCCTAAAAATGAGGCATAAGTTAATTAAAGTGAATTTGAAAAATGGAAATCCCAAGTTATAAGTCCAAACCATGTCATGTAATAGGTCATTTTGACTCCAAATGACATTCTAAGAATAATGGTTCAGCCACAATTTTGATTTGAGTCTTTCATCATAGGGCTGCTTTGGAATTTGATTACTTGCATCTTAAGGTATCAAACCAAAACAAGGAAAAACTCAATACACAAGGTGTTTAAGCATTGTAACTAACCCTAAATCTCATGTGGGGATAAATTCAAGTCATAATGGGAAGTTACATGAAGTTTGGCATGAGATACCATGTAAGGAGAATGAGAATTTAAAATACCACGACATGAAAACTTCAATTTCTCATTGGATTGCTCTAGATGGTTCTAGACTGTTCTAAACCATTCTATATAACCATTGTGACTTGCTCAGATGCAAGGTTGGTGTTAATTAGTGTAGAGAAGAGAGAGTGAAATCCAAAAGCTTCCATTGCAAGTCACATTCAATCTCTTCATTCTTCTTCATTTCCCTCCATTTTTTCTTCACAAACCTTCTCCATAGATCTTTCTGAGTGGATGCATACTGGTTTGAAGCTCCATCCATGAAGATTTGAAGGTTGCCATTGGAAATTGCAAGAAAGCAAATCACATTCGAATTCAAGGATACAAGCTCTTTCCCTCCAATCTTTTGCAAACAGAAGAAGATTCATCATCTAGGGATTATTCTTAAAGAGTTTCAAGCCTTGAAAGCAAGGATTTCATCACCTACCATATCAAGAAGCCAGGTTTGCAAAATCTCTTCCACCTCATAATCTAGGCATGGTTAGGTTAATTTATTAGTTTAGAATTGTTAGAGACAATTAGGTGATCATTTCTGATGAGTTTAGGAGTGATTGGTGGAGTTTCATTCATGGATGCCATTTCTCGATGGAGTAAGAACTAGTGGTATAATGAGTTACAATGCAAGATTGATAGCTGATTTTGATTAGGGTAATGTAAGGATCATTTTGATGTAAAGAAATATGAGTTTGGTTGAAGTCGTGGATTGGTCATATTTTGAGATTAGCTTGGTTACACCTTCGGGTTGCATGGTAGAGATTGTTTCAATGAAATCCAAGACCATAGTCGTGTTCAGCATGGAAAATGGAGCAAGTTTGTGTTTTACATGTTGAGAATTGATGATGATATGAGAGAGAACGAGTTGGTAGAAATCTGTGCATGGAAGCTGCGTTTTCATGGGGTTTCTGAAAACCCTAGCTGCGTGAGGAAGAAGACGACCCACGGCCGTTGGATGAGCGTGCTGACTGTTGACTGGGAAATGGATCCAACGCACGAGATTTGTTTGAATTTTGAGAGGGAAAGCTGAGAGGTTGAAACGCCGCGTTTCATTAAACCAGGCGTGTTGGGCTTGAGTGATAATTCCTAACCCCACCCCCCTTTGAGGCCCATTCCAAATTTGAACTGAAATTCAACGCTATTTGCACCACGCCCTCTTTTATTTTCTTTTGATTTTAATAATTGTTTTCTGATTGTGACATTGGGCCTAGGGTATTTCTATACGCACCCCCCAGGCTGGGCCCAAGCATAAAATGAACTGCTTATTGTTTTTGTTCACACCCCATCTCATAATTTTCATTTTATTTTTATTCCATTTTATGTCATACTTTGAAAATTCATATCAAATGGAAAATTAAACATTTTTTCATGGGAGTTTTTTCCTACACTTCACAGTTTTGTCTAGAAAAATATAAAATAAAAAAATTTGTCATTTTTTGCATATTTTCTTCTTTTATTGCATTTTAATTCTTTTATGTTGATATATGAATTTGTAGATTTTAGTTTAGGTAGTTCCCTTAGTATTTTTAGGTCAATCTTTTTAGGGTAGTTAGATATATGTTTTAGGTTCCCCCTGGATTTATTCCATATTTTTGTGATGATTTTTAGGATAGTTTTGATTAGATAATTCTAGGTTGTGTAGAATTAGGTTAAACTTCAACATAGGGCCATAATAACTTTAGATTTTGGGTTTTTAGTACAATTTAGACTATGGGACATATATGGGTATTAAGGGTAGGTATGTAGGATCCCTTAGAAATTATATTAGGATTTAATATAATAGTATACTATTTTTAGTTGATTTTTGTATTGGTTGATTGTTTGTGTTGCCTTTAGGGCATTGTATTGTTGTTTGCTTTGCTTTGTGGGCTTGGAGAGCTTGATCTTGTCCTAAGGAGCATTGAGGAGATTAGTAGAAGATTTGAAGATGCATTGAGGAGCTTGAGAGCTTGGTCTTATTTTCTTTTTTGTTGTTGTTAGGGTTAGGAATTAGGAAGAGTTTAGACTTAGATAACTTCTTTCTCAAACATGGATGGTATCATTCACCTCTATTCCTCCCTATGATTCAAAGTCCTTCCATGGTATACACCTCTCTCCTTTGGAGGGATAAGTGATGTACCTAGGAAGTAGAACTTTTGAGGGAACCATTCCTTTGATGTTGAACCCTTATAGGTCACCTTTGGTGGTCAAATAAGCAGTTCAATATCCCCCAGCTTATCCAGTAAGTGATTTTCTCTAGTTTGATTTATCTTGAGAGATGTTGAGCTTGGAGTTCGAAGATGAAGACTTCATTGAAGAGTATTGAAGAGGATGAATCCTTGAGTATTGCCATTCCAGCTGAAGCTTGAAGAGCAACAAGAGCAAGTTGATACTTGAAGATCCCTGAAGATTAGTTGAAGCCTGGAGGTGGAGCTGATCAAGAAGCTGAAGCTTAAGGGAGAAGATGAGTTGAAACTCATGTTGTAGGGTTGAAACCTGGAAAAGCAATTGATATTTGAAGTCTGAAGACTGAGTTGCTGTTGGAAGAGCTGAAGCTTGGAGTTGAGAGAGGAGTTGATCTGTTTTCTTCTTTTTCTTTTCTGTATTGCTGTGTTTTGTTTGACTTGTTTGATGCATTAGAATAAGTCCATATCTAGAATAAGTAGAATCTAGGAGCATGATTGCACTAGAGGTTGAGTTGCTCCCTCTGCTTGTATTGTTACTGTGTGGCTTTGCTTGCGGGTATTCGGTAGAGCCCAGCTCCCTTGCCCATGTGGTTTGTTTGCCTGATGGCATTTTATTTCATTTTATCTGTATGATTGCAGGTTACTATTTATTGCTTGATAGCATGTTATTTATATTTCAGTATGATTACTGTTATTCCATTCTGGCTTGAGGTTGAGATGAGCTTGTGGAGGCTGAAGCCCCACACACACTTCCTCCCTCACTTGCATTGCATGCATTTTACTGTTAAGCTGATGCTTTGTCTGTTTCGGTGTATCATTGATATGATCCCTTAGGACTCTCATTTCCTTTGATAAGGATTTGATGATAGAATCTTAGGTTGAAACCTATGCATGACAACTTCTAGGAGTTCCCTGTTTAAACCTCAACCATAGGATGAATCCATGGCATGACAACAGTAGGACTTGATAGTCTCCCTCCTAGTTGGGCCTGTTCTCTTCTCATCTCAAAACAGTTAAGATACAGTAATCATGAATGATTTCTTTCGTACGTTACGAGCCTTAAGCTATCTGAGAAAGGATTGTGGGAGAGTTTCTTTTCCACAGTCTGGATGTTTAGTATGGTACCCTTTAGGTGACATGCGACGCATTCACTCTCAGGTGATAGTCTCTAGTGCGGTTGAAATCGCAAACACAATAAAAAACACTTCTTTCGTAAAAGACAGGAAATAAACCGTAGTTTCTCGAACTACGTATGCTCTGATCTCTCATACCTGTTGAGAGTACGTAGGCACAAGACGGCGATGTCTTGTCAAGCTACCTTCCCCCATAATCCTTCGTAGGCCGAACTACGTTGACTCTGATTTCTCATTCTCTAATGAGAATACGTAGGCATAAAGCGCGATGCTTTGCCGAGTCATTTTTCTTTTCTTTTTCAGCCAGCCTTGATAGGTAGATAGAATAAAACCAACCCGTCCAAGTAAACACAACAAGCGAGGATCCCGTCGAGTACGACGGACGTGAGGGGTGCTAATACCTTCCCCTTTGCGTAACCGACTCCCGAATCCAGACAACGGTTGCGATGACCTTGTCTTACCCTTTTTCGTCAGGTTTTTCCGATCGTTTCCTTTCCCGCTCTGAGGGATAAATAACGAAAGGTGGCGACTCTTCTGTCATGCCGGCACCTTATTTTCGCGCAAGCGACAGCTGGCGACTCTGCTGGGGACCTCACCCAGAATCTCTGGTTCCCTATGCGAGTCAATCCTAACGCTTGTGTGTTTACCTGCTGGGTTGCGTTTATTTATCGCATTTTACTTCTCGCACTTTATTTCCCGCATTTTATTTTCAGTATAATATGATTATTTGTGCTGTTGTGGGATGGGAGTTCTGATGAGTGAGAAGCCAGACCCAGGCTTGAGTGCACCATAGACTTAGAGTGGAAATTAGTGGGCGCGTGCTTGCTTTGCATGCACTAGTGTCTCATGAAATCCACGCTCAGACGAGGTTCATTCGGTTGGCTTCCCTTTCAACCCTTTGGGTTGAGACAGTTGCTGGTTTGGTGGATTGTTGACTCTGGGGACCGATCATTTGTGATTCAGCTAAGTGAGGCCGCTTCATGAGCTGGTGATGCCACACCTTCTGGGTATCGTATCACCCCTCGTGAAAGTCTGTGACGCTGATGAACGCATAGGATGTCGTACCTTGAGTCAGTTTAGGTCCATACCTGTGAGTGGGATTGGGTTTATTGCAGGAAACTTTGACCTTCAGACTACCTGGTTTTCTTGACAGTGAATCAGTTTTGTTGGTACCAGGGTTTCTCAGTTGCAGATTTGTCTGTTCTTGATAGAGCAGGTTTTGATCAGAGGATCTTATCATCAGGTGTAGGTATGTTCTTGATAGAGCAGGTTTTGATCAGAGGATTTTATCATCAGGTGTTTGGCTGTTCTTGATAGAGCAGAGTATTGTCATCAGTTGTTTGTTCTTGATAGAGCAGATTTGGGGTCTGAAGATCTCATCAGCAGATGTTGTTTGTTCTTGATAGGGCAGATTTTGGGGTCTGAAGATCTCATCAGCAGATGTTGTTTGTTCTTGATAGGGCAGATTTTTTAGTGGGGTTTGAAGATCTCATCAGCAGCTGTATTTTTGTTCTTGATAGAGCAGATTTTTGATTTGGGGTCTGAAGACTTCATCAGCAGATATTTCTTGATCATACATCCGAGGTCCTTATTATCAGACACTTGTTCTTGACAGAGCAAAATTTTGATCCTATGTATATGGTCATATCAGATGGTTATTCTTGGCATATCAGATTTGTGGTCCTACACCGAGGTTCTCTTCTTATCAGTGATCGTGGTTTTGTTGATACAGAATCTCCACAGCACCAGTTACCTGGATATCTTATTGCATGATTGCATTTTGCATTAGTTTGCATGTTCATTTGCATTCCATTAACGTGTGTCTGTGTTGCAGGTACCATTTTCCCCGATCCAGGATTTCTTGCCTCCTATTGTATTGTTATGGGCTCGCTGAGGAAGACCGTGGCATACAAGTTCCCTACTCCCGATGTGGTTAAGCTGACTGGTTTGATAGCTCTAGCAGGTGATTCTGTGAAGGACGAGTTCAGGAAGTCTTATGGCAGGTTGTTCAGTTTGGTTCAGAGGCCTTCTGTGTTCGAGTTGAACGGGTTGCACGCTCTGCTGCAGTTCTACGACCCTCCGCTGAGATGTTTCACTTTTCAGGACATCGTTCTCGCACCTACGCTGGAAGAGTATGCTGATCTGTTAGGTGTGCCTATCAAGAGGCAGATGCCTTTTGTTCACATGGATGTTGAGCCTGATCTGGCTGGTTTAGCTCCTTCACTTTATTTGGACGCCTCCAGTTAGTGTTGACTAGTTGAAACAAGGTTCCTGGGTTCTCTTTGCAGTTTCTGGTAGGTAAAGCTCAGCAGTGTGCCAAGGACGGATGTTGGGTCGCGTTCAATGCCATCCTCGCTCTATGCATATATGGCATTATTCTGTTCCCCAACATGCCCGATTTTGTAGACTTTGATGCATTTCACATCTTCGCTTCAGGGAATCCAGTCCCTACCTTGATAGGAGATGTCTATCATTCAGTTCACTACAAGAACGAGAACAGGAGGGGGAAGAATGTCTCATGCTGCGTACCTTTGCTGTACAAATGGCTTGAAAGTCATCTGCCCAAGAGGGGCCCTTTTGTCTTGTCTGCAGCCACAGCTGAGTGGCCTGAGCGTCTGATGAGCTTATCGGCAGAGGATATTGATTGGTTCGATAGAGACAGGTTGGGTACTGAGGTGATCTTCAGTTGCAGCGGGTTTCCAAATGTACCTTTGATAGGTAGGAAGGGCTGCATAAACTACAATCCGTCGTTGCTGGTTCGATAGTTCGCGTATGCTTTGAGGAGTCCGCCGAAGGATGAAGAGGTACAGGAATCTCTATACCTCACTGGTACTCTAGAAGGGGATCTGCTATCCAAGCTTCAGCGTGCGTGGAATAGTATCGGTAAGCGAGGAAAGCCTTTGTTGGGAAAAAGCAACAGTCAAGCCTACCCTCCGTATTCAGCTTGGATCAGAGCCAGAGCCAATGCTATAGGGATGTTGTTTCCTCATGTCAAGCCAGAAAGCTCTCTAGTAATCAAAGAGCCTACTACTGTGCCCATTCATCAGCATAACTAGGTATTAGCTGAGCGGGATGAATTGAAGTGGGCGAACGAAGAACTGTAGAAGGAATTAGCTCAGCTCCGAAGCGAGAGGAACGAAGCTGTTCATTCTTTCAAAAGGCAAACAGAGTTGGTGAACCAACTGGGTACAGACCTGACAAAGCAGATGGCCGAGCGTGAACGTATGGGTCGAGACTTCAAGGCTGTTAACGACGTATTGGCTACGAAGAAGCAGCATTTGGACGAGGCATATCGGAGGATATCTAAGTTCAACCAGCACTGGAAGGCTTCCCTGGCCACCAGGAAAGAGCGGGAGGATAAGCTAATGCTGCAGATCTCCAAGCTGGAAGCCGAGGTGAAGGACAGTGAACAGAGGTTTGATGAAGAAACCGCCTGCAGATACGCCGCCGAAGGCCAGCTCAACAAAGCTCTCGCTAACCTGAAGGAGCGCAAGCTGACGTTTGAGTCTAAGAAGCGGAAACTGGAAGATTGCTTCGGCGAAGGAGCATGGGAAAGTTCAGTTCAGGGACTTCAGTATACCATTGTGCAAAGGGAGTTGCTCGTCGAGGGGTTGCTCACTCTGCCAGATCATCCAGAGACGAAGGAGTTGTTAGAAGAGTATCGCGCCCGTGGCCGTACTTGACTAGTTGTATTCCTTTTGTTTTGATCTTTGTTGTATGCTGACCATCACCAGGCTTGTTGGCTGAGGTCACGCTGTTGATTCGTCTTGTACTTGCTGATGCTATGTACTGCCTTGATAGGCTTTCTTTATATATGAGATTGATGTTTCCATGATTGGGCTCAGACTTCTTCTTATTATTATTATCAGCACTGGCACTCAGGCACTAGGATCGGGGGAAATCTCCCAAAAACACAGACACACGCATGCATCTGCATGAAGCATTTGCATGGCGTACATTTTGTTGTTTTTCCTAACCTTTAGTGTTTACAGGTTTTTCAGGTTCACAAGTCCCAGGCTGTTTCCGGTGGTTCCAGGATTGATCAGAGACTAATTCACCGTTATCCAACTAGAGCTAAACAGACCAGGATCATGGACCAAGTGCAGACAGATGTCCAGGAGCTCCGCGAGAGGATGGATCACTTTATGGAACTTATGCAAGTGGTCGCCAATGGTCAAGACCAGCTCAGGACTTTGGTTCAGCCTTTGATCTCCAGGGTTGATAGCAACGGCATACTTCATGGCGGGGCTGTGCCTACTCCTCCACCAGTTGATACTCCGCAGAATGGTGTCCCCGTGGCCGGGGGCAACGGGAGTGCTAATGGCAATGTGATGGCCAATATCGGACTCAATACGACAGGCGTCGGTCATGGTAGTCTGGGAGCTAATGTCAACATCGGGCCGGTCAACGGCAATGTTGGCGTCGGGAATCTGTTGGTGCCTCAACCGTGGCTTGAGGATCATCAGGATGATGTCTTCTCTCAAAGGGGTGCAGAAGGGGAGCTGAATGCTGAAGCGCGGCTCAGGTTCAAAGCACTTGAAGATAAAATGAGAGATATTGAGAATCAGAATACTTTGGGCGTTGATATGTCCAAGCTGGGGTTAATTGTTGATTTCAAGGTACCTCCTAAGTTCAGGGTGCCTGACTTTGAGAAATATAAGGGCACCATTTGCCCTCGTGTCCACCTCAGATCGTACTACAGGAAGATGTCTTCCTATTCAGAGGATGAGAAGCTGCTGATGCACTTCTTCCAAGACAGCCTTTCTGGACCATCCCTCGGGTGGTATATGGGCTTGGAGCCCACTAGCGTGCGCACATGGAAGGATCTCGCTGAAGTGTTTGTCCACCATTATCAGTACAATAGCGACTTGGCCCCGAACCGAGTCCAACTCCAGAACCTTTCGCAGAGGAATAATGAAGGATTTAAGGAGTACGCCCAGCGGTGGCATGAGTTGGCAGCTCGGGTTCAACCGCCGATGGTTGAGCGCGAGCTCGTGCAGATGTTTGTGGCTACCCTCTCAGGGGTTTACTATGAAAAGTTAGTCAGTGGTATGTCTGGGACGTTTTCATCTCTCATTATCATGGGCGAGCATGTCGAGAATGGAATTAAGATCGGGAAGATCCAAGGTGAATCATCCTCAGCTGGAGGAGGTGGAAAGAAACCTTATGCTGGTAAGCGACGAGAAGGAGATGCGAGCGCTGTGACCAACGCTCGAAGGAAGGGCAAGGGCCCTCAGCAGCAGATAGCCAGTATAAATATCCCAGCGGCTCCGCAATCGCAGCAGCAGCAACCGAATCAGCAGGGATATAGAAAGTACCAGAATCGGGCATCTTTGACAAACCGTCACTTCGAAGCACCGCCTATGTCGTATGCGCAACTCTTGCAGACTTTGCTTCAGCTTCAGTTGGTTCAGAAGAGGACGATGGCTCCCTTGACAGGGGCACCTCCACCAGGGTACGATGCAAACGCCACCTGCGACTTCCATACAGGGGCACCAGGCCATACAATCGAGAACTGCAAAGCCTTTAAGCACAAGGTGCAGGACCTGGTAGATGCCAAGATTATCAACTTCTCCGACAATGTGCCCAATGTCACGAAAAACCCTATGCCGAATCATAGGGGAGGCGGGGTGAACGCCATTATCGAAGAAGAGAGCGCAGATCTGTTGACTGATGTCAAAGACCTAAAGACGCCGCTTAGCTTCGTCAAAGCTAAGTTGCTGAAAAGAGGGTTCTTCCCAGGGTGCGGAGAGCTATGCATGGATTGTGCTACACATTCTGATGGATGTGAGCAGCTGGTAGAAGGGATCCAAAGTCTGATGACTGAGAGGATTTTGCAGTTCAGCCGGAGGGCTGAAGGTGTATCAGGAGAGGTAGTGCTAAAGCAGGCTGATGAAGTCTCCACCATCACCATTCCTCGCCAACCAATAACCATTTCAGCGCCCAGACCGCCTACAATCACTATTACTAAAGCCGGGCCGATACCATTCGATAGCACTAATGCCGTTCCGTGGCATTATGGGGCTGAAGTCTATTGCAACGGTCAAAAGTTGGAGCTGGAGCCATATGGGTCGACTGTAGAGAATCTCGTAGGAATCAGTGGTATTACCCGTAGCGGAAGAGTGTTTGCACCGCCAGAAGTCATGGCAGATAAAGCGGTCAGAGCTGATGCGGCTGATAAGGGTAAAAGCAAAGTCGTCGAAGAGGCCCCGTGCAGGGTAGAGAAAGATTTGCTTGTCAAAGATGCCGAGGAGTTTATGCGACTGATCAAAAAGAGCGACTACAAGATTGTAGACCATCTCCATCAGACGCCGTCGAAGATTTCTATTCTCAACTTGTTGCTGTGTTCTGAAGCACACCGCAACGCGCTACTGAAGGTATTGAACGCTGCCTACATACCGCAAGAGATATCGGTGAATAAGCTAGAAGAGGTGGTAGCCCACGTCAATGCTGGCGATGGGCTAGGTTTCACATATTTAGAGCTGACGCCTAAAGGGAGAGATCACAACAGCGCCCTGCACATCTCGATAGAGTGTAGGGGCACAATCATGTCGCATGTCCTGGTGGACACGGGTTCGTCGCTTAATGTGCTTCCGAAGAAGGCACTAATGAAGTTGGACACTCACGGATTGCTTTGCACGCCCAGTGATCTGGTGGTGAAAGCATTTGACGGAACTAAACGCCACGTTTTCGGGGAGGTGACCCTGCCGATCCAAGTTGGTCCGGAAATGTTCGACACGGTCTTTTATATTATGGATATCATGCCTGCCTACAGTTGCCTCTTGGGCCGGCCATGGATCCATGCTGCTGGTGCCGTGACCTCCACGTTGCACCAAAAGCTCAAATATGCTGTCGGAGGAAGCATAGTAACCGTGTGTGGTGAGGAGGACATAATGGTGAGCCATTTGTCATCCTTTAAGTATGTTGAAATGGATGGCGAAATCCATGAAACTCTCTGCCAAGCATTTGAAGCCGTCAAAGTGAAAGAGGTAGCTCCTGTCGTCACAGAGAAGCAAGAGATGAATCTCTCCTCGTTCAAAGAAGCTCGGGCCGTCGTCGAAGCCGGATCCACCCCAGGCTGGGGGCATGTTTTGGAGATACCGATCAAGCAGGATAAGTTTGGATTGGGGTATTCTCCTGAAGCTGAAGCTTCTTCTTCTTCGTCTAGCAGCGCGTCACGGGGTAAGGGGCCAATCCTATTTACAAGTGGCGGAGTGATTTTCGAAAGCATCAACACGGCGTCTGAAGACAGCGGGGATAGCGATTGTGATCTCGACTCTTGGATTCAGCCAAGCAAGCCAGGCGAGCGCCTCAACAATTGGACCATCAAGGATATCATCCCGATGACAAGTGAAGAGTAATGATTTACTTTTTCAACCATTGTATAACCCTATGTCCTACCCGGGGCATAGCGGTTTTATTGTCAGGGCCTTGTTGGATTATGTACATGCATTTTGTTAATAAATCAAAGGCGTTTTCTTTGTACTCAAATATTGTGATCTCTGTTATTCCTGTTTTATATTTGTTTTGAAAAACAGCAAAATGGCAATGGGGTTTGTGCTAACCTGCATATTCTTGTTTTAAACTTAACCCTTGTTATTGCAGGATCCACATAACAGATGACATTGACTCTGGACCTTCTACAGCTCACTTCGACTTCGATTGCCCGATCTACCAAGCCGAGGGAGAGATTGATGAAGACGAAGACCTTCCGGAAGAGTTGGCCCGCTTGTTGAAACAAGAGGAAAAAGTTATTCTGCCTCACGAGGAGGATATTGAGATCGTAAATCTGGGTTCTGAAGAGCTCGTCAGAAATGTCAGGATAGGGGCTGCGCTGCAGAGTGATGTCAAGCAGAGATTGGTCGAGATGCTTCGAGAATATAGTGACATCTTTGCTTGGTCATACGAAGATATGCCCGGACTTGACACGGACATCGTGGTCCACCACTTGCCGCTGCGAGAAGACTGCCCTCCCGTCAAGCAGAAGCTTAGGAGGACGAGACCAGATATGGCCGTTAAGATCAAAGAAGAAGTGCAGAAACAGCTCGATGCTGGCTTCTTAGCGGTCACCACTTACCCTCCGTGGGTCGCCAACATAGTGCCTGTACCGAAGAAGGACGGTAAGGTACGCATGTGCGTCGATTATCGGGATTTGAATAGGGCAAGCCCTAAAGATGATTTCCTGTTGCCTCATATCGATGTGTTGGTCGACAACACAGCCCAGTTCTCCGTGTTTTCGTTCATGGATGGCTTCTCCGGTTACAACCAGATCAAGATGGCACCGGAGGACATGAAGAAAACGACGTTTATCACCCCCTGGGGAACATTTTGCTATAAGGTAATACCCTTCGGTCTGAAGAGCGCAAGGGCCACTTACCAGCGAGCAATGGTAACTTTGTTTCATGATATGATTCATCATGAGATCGAGGTCTATGTTGATGACATGATTGCGGAGTCCCAAACGAAGGAAGAGCATCTGGTCAACTTATTGAAGATTTTTGAGAGGCTTAGGAAATTCAGGTTGAGGCTGAATCCTAACAAATGCACTTTCGGAGTGCGGTCCGGAAAGTTGCTGGGGTTTATCGTTAGCGAACGAGGTATCGAGGTTGATCCTGCGAAAATAAAAGCCATTCAAGAAATTCCAGCTCCGAAAACAGAAAAAGAAGTTCGTGGTTTCTTGGGCCGAATAAACTACATTGCAAGGTTTATCTCTCAGCTCACGGCCACTTGTGAACCGATGTTCAAGCTTTTAAAGAAAGATCAGGAGATTACTTGGAATGAGGATTACCATAAGGCATTCGATAAGATAAAGCAGTATCTTCAAGAACCTCCAATCTTGATACCCCCAGTGGCTGGACGGCCATTAATCATGTACTTGACCGTTCTTGAGAATAGTATGGGGTGTGTTCTCGGTCAGCACGACGAGACGGGCAGGAAGGAGCATGCCATTTACTACTTGAGTAAAAAGTTCACTGACTGTGAATCTCGATACTCGATGCTGGAGAAGACGTGTTGTGCACTGGCTTGGGCTGCCAAACGTCTACGACAGTACATGCTCAATCACACCACTATGCTGATTTCGAAGATGGATCCGATCAAGTACGTCTTCGAGAAGCAGGCTCTTTCGGGCAGGATTGTCAGATGGCAAATGGTGTTAACGGAATATGATATTCAGTACGTGTCCCAGAAGGCCATCAAGGGAAGCGTATTGTCTGATTACCTTGCCGAGCAGCCGATTGAGGATTACCAACCGATGAAGTTCGAGTTCCCTGACGAGGATATTATGTTTCTCAAAGCGAAGGATTGCGATGAGCCGTTGCCTGACGAGGGGCCAGATAGGAAATCCCAGTGGAAGTTGATATTCGATGGGGCGGTTAATTCCTATGGAAGTGGCATCGGGGCGATCATCACGACTCCCCACGGATCCCACATCCCGTTTACTATGAGACTGACGTTTCCAGTTACCAACAATGAGGCAGAGTACAAAGCATGCATCATGGGTCTAGAAGAGGCAATTGATTTGAGAATCAAGAACCTAGACGTATATGGTGACTCAGCGCTTGTGATCAACCAAATTAAAGGGGAGTGGGAGACTCGTCAATCGAATTTTGTGTCGTACATGAATTATGCCAGGAGGCTACTTCCGTTCTTTGATCGAGTGGAACTCCATCATGTGCCCAGGGCAGAAAATCAGATGGCTGATGCCTTAGCCACGTTGGCTTCAATGTATAAAGTCAATTTTTGGAATGAGGCTCCAAGAATTGTCCTTTCGCGTCTTGATAGACCAGCGTTTGTCTTTGCAATCGAGGAAGCCGCTGACGGCAAGCCATGGTTTCATGACATCCAGACTTTCCTTATGTCTAAGGAGTATCCTGGGGGTGCGTCAACCCAGGATAAGAAGACTCTGAGGAGGCTGTCTGGAAACTTTTATCTCAATCCTGATGGAGTGTTGTATAAGAGAAATCACGATCTCGTGCTACTCAGATGTGTAGATGAGAAAGAGGCGAGTATGCTCATGGAAGAAGTCCATGAAGGCACATTTGGTACGCACGCCGGCGGGCGTGCTATGACGAGGAAGATCCTGAGAGCAGGATACTACTGGCTGACGATGGAGTCGGATTGCTTCAGATTCGCGAAGAGATGTCATAAATGCCAGATTTATGCTGATAAAGTTCATGTGTCGCCGTGCCCGTTGAATGTCATGTCCTCCCCGTGGCCGTTCTCCATGTGGGGCATCGACATGATAGGCAAGATCGAGCCCACTGCATCCAATGGTCATCGCTTCATTCTGGTAGCTATCGACTACTTCACCAAGTGGGTGGAGGCAGCCTCGTATGCTAATGTGACCAAGCAAGTGGTAGTTAAGTTCATAAAGAGGGACATCATCTGTCGTTATGGAATTCCCGAGCGGATCATTACTGATAATGGTTCGAATCTGAATAACAAGATAATGAAGGAGCTGTGCCAGAGTTTCAAGATTGAACACCACAACTCATCTCCTTACCGGCCGAAGATGAATGGCGTCGTTGAAGCAGCCAACAAGAACATAAAGAAGATTGTTCAGAAGATGGTTGTGACATACAAAGATTGGCACGAGATGCTGCCATTTGCATTGCACGGTTATCGTACGACGATACGTACGTCAACCGGGGCAACTCCTTTCTCCTTGGTGTACGGTATGGAAGCAGTCCCGCCGTTAGAAGTGGAGATCCCTTCTTTGCGAGTTTTGGTTGATGTGAAGCTCGACGAGGCAGAATGGATTACGAATCGTCTAAACCAACTCAGCCTGATGGACGAGAAGAAGTTAGCATCGATTGCATTTGGTCGTCTGTACCAAAGCCGAATGAAGAAAGCTTATGATAAGAAGGTGCGTCCTAGAAGCTTTCAAACGGGTGATCTCGTCCTGAAGAAGATTCTTCCGCCACACTCCGATCACCGGGGCAAGTGGACTCCGAATTACGAAGGTCCGTACGTCATCAGCAAGGTCTTCTCGGGAGGAGCTTTGTTGTTATCCACGATGGATGGTGAATATTTTGCATCCCCGGTGAACGCGGACGCAGTTAAAAAATACTTTGCTTGAAAGTGACCCGTTGGACAAAAAAGAAAGAGTCCAGGCAAAAAAGGGGCATCCCGGCGAACCAAAAACAGAATAAAAGGTTCGGGCAAAAATTAGGGATATATTGAAAACATGTACACCCGCGAAGTCGAAAACCTACACTGGGAGGCTTTGGCAAAAAAGGGTATCCCGGTGAACTGAAAACCCGCAAAGGGCGGTTCACGCAAAAATTAGGGATTTTAAAAAGCAAATGACTGCGTTCCGCGTGTGGACTTTCATTGTTTAGTGGTTTGGAGGACCTGAAGGTCGTTTATCTGAATCAATCTTTTCCGAAGCTGAAGCTTCAGAGAAGTGTCGAAGTTGAGTGGGTCATAGAAGGATCAACTCATGGTGTTCGTCTACGCCTCGTTGCCGACATTTGTATATACTGATGTATATTTATGTTTTATTTTTGCGCGGCTTCCTTATTCCAGGAGCGTGCATCCGTTGTAAAACATTTTTACCCATTCAGGGGTTCATTATCAATAAAATGCATACTATTCAGCAATTCTGTTTGCCTGTTTAGCATTTATCTGTTTTGTTTGCGAAAAAGAACGCCGATGTTTTTGATAAAATGTGCATACATAAACTTACTGGTCTAGGCCACTGATTGTTGAAACAATTAATTACTTGAATATTGTCACGAGATAATAACCTTGATAGGTCCCTTTGAGAAGGGTATCTTGTCTGTTTGTTTGTGTTGTTACAGGTGTAGCATATTCCAGACAGTGCGCCGTGCGCATCCCCGAAGCAGGATGATTCCTCCTTCTCCCGCAGAGTTCAGTAGTCTCTCCCTGCAGAGTCTGAACGCAAGATCGTGAGCATTGATATGTCTCCCCATGCAGAGATGATTCTCTCCCTAAGCAGATGCGGCCTGAAGGAACGTCATCTCCTCAGCTGAGTCGAGCGCCGAGGCTCGTGTTTCCCCTAGCACCGGGTTACAAGTGCAGGTTTTCAGGCGCCGAAGCTCGTGTTCATCCCCCCGCACCGGGTCACAAGTGCAGGTTTCGTAGGAAACTATCCGTACGCCAAAGTATGCAGCAACTAATGGTTCCAGACTGAAGTCTCCAGCGGAATTGAAATTCCCCATTGGAGTTGTACTCTCCCCCGAAGTCGGATGATTCCTTCTTCCCCAGCGGAATTGAGATTCCCCCGCAGAGACGTACCCTCTCCAGTGAAGTCGTTGGGACCATGAGTGGTTTCCCCCAGTAGAGCGTTGAACAGCTGATGTTGTATTTCCCCCAGAGTCGTACTCTCTATCGAAGCAGAATGACTTCTCCTTCCTCAGCCGAGTTTGCAGAGGCCCAAGAGAGCCGAATCCTTGGAAGTTGATCAGACCATGATTGGTTTTCCCCAGTGGGAGTGTTGAGCAGCTGAAGTTGTTTCCCCACAGAGTCCTTATCCCCAGAAGAGTAGCCGAGAAGGCCACGCAGTTTATTCCCGCGATTGACATCGCTTTCTCTCAGCAGGTCCAGGTTCTCGTAGAGCTTCGTTCCCCTGCAGTAGTCAAATGAAGTTGTTTCCCCTGCAGCAATCAACTAAAGTTGTTCCCCCCGCAGCAGTCAACTGAAGTTGTGCCCCTGCGGAGTCCAATTGATATTGGCGTAACCATGTTCTCCTCAGCAGGATGATTCCTCTATCTGAGTAGTTCTTCCCCCTCGACAGGAGGATTCCCCCTTCGGCATTTATTTTGCTGACGGGACCGCATCATTGTGCATGATTGCATAGCATTTATCATAAACGCATAGCATTTCCACCGTGTGGAGCATTGTGCCATTGTTGAAGCATATGCATAATAAACATGATCGAGGTTGTTACCGTTCTTGTTTTTCAGGTGTTCCGCCACAGAAGTGATTGCTCAGGATGATTCCTGACATTCTCCCCAACGAAGTCACTGGCTCAGGATGATTCTTGAGATCCCCAGCGAAGTCTTGAGTTCAAGATGATTCTTGAATTCCTCAGCAGGGCCGTCTGCTTAAGATGATTCTTAAGCTCCCCAGTAGGGTCCCCAGTAAAGGTTGCCCAGGATGATTCCTGAAGCCCCAAGAGAGCCGAATCCTTGGAAGCTGCTCAAGCCATGATTGGTTTGTCCCCGGCAAGAGTTGCCCAGGATGATTCCTGGAATCCCCAACAGAGTGTTTGTTCAGATTGGTTACCGGTTCAAGATGATTCTTGAAGGTCCCCGGCGGAGTTATTTGTTCAAGATGAGTCTTGAAGTCCTCAGCAGAGTTGATTTATCCAGAATGATTTCTGGACCCCCGGAGCGGAGTTACTTGATAGTTCTCCAGATTCCCCAGCGGCGAAGCATCCTCCCCAGCAGGTTTTCTAACGGCGAAGTTGAAATCTCCCTTGAAGACTCCATGATTGAAGTCTGACCGTGTTAATGCGGAATGCCTGATGGCATGATCAACCTGATGGTTGAAGTCCGGCTGATGCCCGACAAGTTTCTTTGAATGCCTGATGGCATGATCAACCTGATGGTTGAAGTCCGGCTGATGCCCGACAGTGTTCTTTGAATGCCTGATGGCAGGATCGACTATGTATTACCGGTTACCGTGTGACCAATTCCCCAATGGATTTCCTTCACCCTGACGGCGAGGTCAGATTACGTTTGTTTCCAGTGGCGATGTTGGATGTGTGTTTGACGGCGAAGTCGGATTATCTTGAGTTCTCCAGCGGCGATGTTGGATGTTTGTTTTTGACGGCGAGGTCATATTATGTTTGTTTCCAGCGGCGATGTTGGATGTTTGTGTTTGACGGCGAGGTCAGATTATGTTGAGTACTTGACGGCGATGTCGAGGGTATTTCCCAGAATTATGTCCGGTTGACGGCGATGTCAGATTTCTCCAGTTCTCTAGCGGCGATGTTGGATGTTTGTGTTTGACGGCGAGGTCAGATTATGTTGAGTACTTGACGGCGATGTCGGGTGTTTCCCAAAGTATTGTTCGTTTCTGGCAGCGATGTCAGGTGGTTCAGTTCTCCAGCGGCGATGTTGGATGTGTGTTTCTGACGGTGAGGTCAGATGAGTTTGTAGTTCCAGCGACGATGTTGGATGTTCGTTTTGACGGCGAGGTCAGATTATTTTTTGTTCTCCAGCGGTGATGTTGGGTGTTCAGTTCTCCAGCGGCGAGGTTGGATGTTTGTTTCTGACGGCGATGTCAGATTCTTCAGTTCTCCAGCGGCGATGTTGGGTGTTTCCCAGTTTCTTAGTTCTCCAGCGGCGATGTTGGATGATTGTTTTTGACGGCGAGGTCAGATTATGTTTGTGTTCCAGCGGCGATGTTGGATGTTTGTCTCTGACGGCGATGTCAAATTCTTTGGTTTTCCAGCGGCGATGTCGGGTATTTTGTTTCCGACGGCGATGTCAGATTCTCCAGTTTTCCCAGCGGCGATGTTGGGTATGTCAAATTCTTCAGTTTTCCAGCAGCGATGTTGGATGTCTGTTTCTGACGGTGATGTTAGATCCTTTGTTGTAGCTCCAGCGGCGATGTTGGTTGTTTGTTTCTGGCGGCGATGTCAGGTGATTTGGGTCTCCAGCGGCGATGTTGGGTGTTTTGGTTATTCGACGGCGATGTCGGGTGTTGCTCAGAGTTATGTTTGGTTGACGGCGATGTCAGATTCTTTTGTTGCTCTAGCGGCGATGTTGGATGTTTGTTTATGACGGCGATGTCATATTCTCTATTTCTCCAGCGGCGATGTTGGGTATTTTGGATGTCCGACGGCGATGTCAGATCAGTATGTCTCCAGCTAGTTGTCGTGCAGCTAGTATTTCAGTGTTCGAAGATTCATTCCCAGCAGAGTACCGTGTGCTCGGGCAGTTGGCAAATTTCCGGGTTTATCGGTATTCAACCGTCTCGCACCTTGATTGGTTGAAAGCCGTTCGCTCTTCACCCAGTCAGGTTCAAGCCGTTTGAATAGGGGCAGTTGTTGCACCCAAAAATTTGACCAACATTTATTTAACCATCAAGAGTTGTATGAGACTTTGAAGCTAGCCAAGAAGCTTGTTCAAGTGTTCAAAGGTTGAGACCTTTGTCAGAGAACTCAAGAGATCCTCACAGGAATTGGTTGAAACCAAGGTTGTGTATCTCATAACTTGAGAGTTGTGGGAGCTCCTCAGATGATTCTGAGACTATGAGGATGGACTTGAAGCTTTGAGAAAGCTTATGAGATGTCTTGAAAGCCATCATGAAGCCTAGAGAGGTCATTATACAAGAATTCAGAAGATTCAACCATGAGTGGTAGAATTAGGGTTTGATTGGGTCAACCCTAGGTCAACTGATGATTTGGAGAGGGTTGAGACCTAATCCAAGAGCCATGTGATCATGGAATGATGTATTGAGATATTTGTTAAGGATGATTCCTAGACCAACTCATCATGATTGAGGAGTTTGAGAAGTTTCAAGCTAGGGTTTCTAAGGATTGACAGTGTAAAATCCCCTAGTTTGATCCCTATCTTCAAGGAAGTTTAGCTCAAGATGTGATTGTCATATCATCTTCCCCACAACATGAATGTTGTAGAGCTTGTTCTTAGCTTTAATTGTAGTGGTAGAAGTCCTTGATAGGATTTGTAGAGCTCAAGTTATGGTTTTGACAAATTACAGGTCATCTGAGGTATGTGAATCTGGGTCCTTGAAAGTCACCCAACTTGCAGACAACTTTTGCCCTAGTAGGATGATTCCTATGAACTCTTGGTCAACATGAATGTTGAATAGTATCTTCTTAGATTTCTAGAGAGTACTAGAAGTCCTTGATAGGATTTGTAGAACTCAACTTATGGCTTTGACAAGCCAAGGGCATTTTGGTCATTTGGAAGTTACAGGTCATTTCAAGCATAAGGCCATATCTCCTAGTTCCAAGCTTCAAATGGAAAAATCTTCAACATCAAACTTGCTTAGAATGATGTTTTAAGGCTAGTAGGGAGGTCATGAGATGTTGAAAAGGCTCATATCAAAAAGTGATAAAAATGGCCTAAAAATGAGGCATAAGTTAATTAAAGTGAATTTGAAAAATGGAAATCCCAAGTTATAAGTCCAAACCATGTCATGTAATAGGTCATTTTGACTCCAAATGACATTATAAGAACAATGGTTCAGCCACAATTTTGATTTGAGGCTTGCATCATAGGGCTGCTTTGGAATTTGATTACTTGCATCTTAAGGTACCAAACCAAAACAAGGAAAAACTCAATACACAAGGTGTTTAAGCATTGTAACTAACCCTAAATCTCATGTGGGGATAAATTCAAGTCAGAATGGGAAGTTACATGAAGCTTGGCATGAGATTCCATGTAAGGAGAATGAGAATTTAAAATACCACGACATGAAAACTTCAATTTCTCATTGGATTGCTCTAGATGGTTCTAGACTGTTCTAAACCATTCTATATAACCATTGTGACTTGCTCAGATGTAAGGTTGGTGTTAATTGGTGTAGAGAAGAGAGAGCGAAATCCAAAAGCTTCCATTGCAAGTCACATTCAATCTCTTCATTCTTCTTCATTTCCCTCCATTTTTTCTTCACAAACCTTTTCCATAGATCTTTCTGAGTGGATGCATACTGGTTTGAAGCTCCATCCATGAAGATTTGAAGGTTTCCATTGGAAATTACAAGAAAACAAATCACATTCGATTCAAGGATACAAGCTCTCTCCCTCCAATCTTTTGCAAACAGAAGAAGATTCATCATCCAGGGATTATTCTTGAAGAGTTTCAAGCCTTGAAAGCAAGGATTTCATCACCTACCATATCAAGAAGCCAGGTTTGCAAAATCTCTTCCACCTCATAATCTAGGCATGGTTAGGTTAATTTATTAGTTTAGAATTGTTAGAGACAATTAGGTGATCATTTCTGATGAGTTTAGGAGTGATTGGTGAAGTTTCATTCATGGATGCCATTTCTTGATGGAGTAAGAACTAGTGGTATAATGAGTTATAGTGCAAGATTGATATCTGATTTTGATTAGGGTAATGTAAGGATCATTTTGATGTAAAGAAATATGAGTTTGGTTGAAGTCGTGGATTGGTCATATTTTGAGATTAGCTTGGTTACACCTTCGGGTTGCATGGTAGAGATTGTTTCAATGAAATCCAAGACCATAGTCGTGTTCAGCATGGAAAATGGAGCAAGTTTGTGTTTTACATGTCGAGAATTGATGATGATATGAGAGAGAACGAGTTGGTAGAAATCTGTGCATGGAAGCTGCGTTTTCATGGGGTTTCTGAAAACCCTAGCTGCGTGAGGAAGAAGACGACCCACGGCCGTTGGATGAACGCGCTGACTGTTGACTGGGAAATGGATCCAACGCACGAGATTTGTTTGAATTTTGAGAGGGAAAGCTGAGAGGTTGAAACGCCGCGTTTCATTAAACCAGGCGTGTTGGGCTTGAGTGATAATTCCTAACCCCACCCCCCTTTGAGGCCCATTCCAAATTTGAACTGAAATTCAACGCTATTTGCACCGCGCCCTCTTTTATTTTCTTTTGATTTTAATAATTGTTTTACGATTGTGACATTGGGCCTAGCGTATTTCTATACGCACCCCCCAGGCTGGGCCCAAGCATAAAATGAACTGCTTATTGTTTATGTTCACACCCCATCTCATAATTTTCATTTTATTTTTATTCCATTTTATGTCATACTTTGAAAATTCATATCAAATGGAAAATTAAACATTTTTTCATGGGATTTTTTTCCTACACTTTACATTTTTGTCTAGAAAAATATAAAATAAAAACATTTGTCATTTCATGCATTTTAATATTTTTTGCATATTTTCTTCTTTTATTGCATTTTAATTCTTTTATGTTGATATATGAATTTGTAGATTTTAGTTTAGGTAGTTCCCTTAGTATTTTTAGGTCAATCTTTTTAGGGTAGTTAGATATATGTTTTAGGTTTCCCCTGGATTTATTCCATATTTTTGTGATGATTTTTAGGATAGTTTTGATTAGATAATTCTAGGTTGTGTAGAATTAGGTTAAACTTCAACATAGGGCCATAATAACTTTAGATTTTGGGTTTTTAGTACAATTTAGACTATGGGACATATATGGGTATTAAGGGTAGGTATGTAGGATCCCTTAGAAATTATATTAGGATTTAATATAATAGTATACTATTTTTAGTTGATTTTTGTATTGGTTGATTGTTTGTGTTGCCTTTAGGGCATTGTATTGTTGTTTGCTTTGCTTTGTGGGCTTGGAGAGCTTGATCTTGTCCTAAGGAGCATTGAGGAGCTTAGTAGAAGATTTGAAGATGCATTGAGGAGCTTGAGAGCTTGGTCTTATTTTCTTTTTTGTTGTTGTTAGGGTTAGGAATTAGGAAGAGTTTAGACTTAGATAACTTCTTTCTCAAACATGGATGGTATCATTCACCTCCATTCCTCCCTATGATTCAAAGTCCTTCCATGGTATACACCTCTCTCCTTTGGAGGGATAAGTGATGTACCTAGGGAGTAGAACTTTTGAGGGAACCATTCCTTTGATGTTGAACCCTTATAGGTCACCTTTGGTGGTCAAATAAGCAGTTCAATATCCCCCAGCTTATCCAGTAAGTGATTTTCTCTGGTTTGATTTATCTTGAGAGATGTTGAGCTTGGAGTTAGAAGATGAAGACTTCATTGAAGAGTATTGAAGAGGATGAATCCTTCAGTATTGCCATTCCAGCTGAAGCTTGAAGAGCAACAAGAGCAAGTTGATACTTGAAGATCCTTGAAGATTAGTTGAAGCCTGAAGGTGGAGCTGATCAAGAAGCTGAAGCTTAAGGGAGAAGATGAGTTGAAACTCATGTTGTAGTGTTGAAACCTGGAAAAGCAATTGATATTTGAAGTCTGAAGACTGAGTTGCTGTTGGAAGAGCTGAAGCTTGGAGTTGAGAGAGGAGTTGATCTGTTTTCTTCTTTTTCTTTTCTGTATTGTGGTGTTTTGTTTGACTTGTTTGATGCATTAGAATAAGTCCATATCTAGAATAAGTAGAATCTAGGAGCATGATTGTACTAGAGGTTGAGTTGCTCCCTCTGCTTGTATTGTTACTGTGTGGCTTTGCTTGCGGGTATTCGGTAGAGCCCAGCTCCCTTGCCCATGTGGTTTGTTTGCCTGATGGCATTTTATTTCATTTTATCTGTATGATTGTAGGTTACTATTTATTGCTTGATAGCATGTTATTTATATTTCAGTATGATTACTGTTATTCCATTCTGGCTTGAGGTTGAGATGAGCTTGTGGAGGCTGAAGCCCCACACACACTTCTTCCCTCACTTGCATTGCATGCATTTTACTGTTAAGCTGATGCTTTGTCTGTTTCGGTGTATCATTGACATGATCCCTTAGGACTCTCATTTCCTTTGATAAGGATTTGATGATAGAATCTTAGGTTGAAACCTATGCATGACAACTTCTAGGAGTTCCCTGTTCAAACCTCAACCATAGGATGAATCCATGGCATGACAACAGTAGGACTTGATAGTCTCCCTCCTAGTTGGGCCTGTTCTCTTCTCATCTCAAAACAGTTAAGATACAGTAATCATGAATGATTTCTTTCGTACGTTACGAGCCTTAAGCTATCTGAGAAAGGATTGTGGGAGAGTTTCTTTTCCACAGTCTGGATGTTTAGTATGGTACCCTTTGGGTGACATGTGACGCATTCACTCTCAGGTGATAGTCTCTAGTGCGGTTGAAATCGCAAACACAATAAAAAACACTTCTTTCGTAAAAGACAGGAAATAAACCGTAGTTTCCCGAACTACGTATGCTCTGATCTCTCATACCTGTTGAGAGTACGTAGGCACAAGACGGCGATATCTTGGCGAGCTACCTTCCCCCATAATCCTTCGTAGGCCGAACTGCGTTGACTCTGATTTCTCATTCTCTGATAAGAATACGTAGGCATAAAGCGCGATGCTTTGCCGAGTCATTTTTCTTTTCTTTTTCAGCCAGCCTTGATAGGTAGATAGAACAAAACCAACCCGTCCAAGTAAACACAACAAGCGAGGATCCCGTCGAGTACGACGGATGTGAGGGGTGCTAATACCTTCCCCTTGCGTAACCGACTCCCGAATCCAGACAACGGTTGCGATGACCTTGTCTTACCCTTTTTCGTCAGGTTTTTCCGATCGTTTCCTTTCCCGCTCTGAGGGATAAATAACGAAAGGTGGCGACTCTTCTGTCATGCCGGGACCTTATTTTCGCGCAAGCGACACACCCTTTGGGTGATATACGATGCACTCGCTCCTACGTCTTAGGTTCTTACGTGTGTGTCCCGAGTTCCTTCCCGTTTAGGCGTGTTAGGCCTGCTTCCTCTTTGTTCTCTCCCCCGCGCGATCGAAACCCTTTTCTCTCGCATTCAGGTGATTGAGACCCCTACTCTTGCCCCTATGCAATCGAGACTTACTTTCCGTAGTGCGCCGAACTATGTTTGCTCTGATCTCTCGTACCAGACGAGAGTACGTAGGCATAGGATTGCGATGATCCTAGCAAGCTCCCTTCTCCCTTTTTCCTTTTGCTGTAGTTAGCTGAACTACAGCTGCTCTGATCTCTCGTACCAGACGAGAGTACGTAGGCATATGATTGCGATGACCCTAGCGAGCTCCCTTCTCCCTTTTTCCTTTCGCTGTAGTTAGATGAACGTCAGGTGCTCTGATTTCTCATACCAGACGAGAATATGTAGGCATAGGATGTGATATCCTAGCGAGCACACTAACAACTAACTTCTCCGTTCTCTCGCTGACGACTGATGTTCCCTTTCTCTTGCCCTAGCACAATCGAGACCAGATCGTAGTTCTAGAACCCGTAGGTTCCCGTACCTCTAAACCCCGACATACTACGTCCGTTCTACCACAAACAGGTAACGCCTAAGTCTCTGACGAGCGAGCAGCATACACCTAACTGCTAGAATGCGTACGCTAGTATCATCAATCCTTTCTCTCACCCCTGCGTGATCGAGAACACCCCGGTTATCCTTAGTTAGCCCGAACTACATTTGCTCTGATCTTTCACGCCGTGTGAAAGTACATAGGCACGAGATACGATATCTCGGCCAGCAACCTTGCCCCATAGTTTCCCGAACTACGTTGACTCTGACTTTCCCATTGCACGAGGGAATACGTAGGCATAGAGACCGATGCTCTATCGAGTCAGTTCTTTCCATTTAGATTTAGCAGCCGTAGATAGATTGTTTTTCACCCGTAGACAAACCAACAAGCGTGGATCCCATCAAGTACGATGGACGTGAGGGGTGCTAATATCTTCCCCTTGCGTAACCGACTCCTGAATCCAGACATTGGTTGTGATGACCTTGTCTTATACCTTTTCGTCAAGTTTTTTCCGATCGTTTCCTTTCCCGTTCTATGGGACAAATAACGAAAGGTGGCGACTCTTCTGTTTTGCCGGCACCTTATTTTCGCGGTAGCGACATGAACAATAAATTATTGAGGTTTAATAATCGATTATGGCATTCATTTTACCCATATATTGTTTTCAAATTTAAATAATAATTTAGCTTATAAACGAGTCTTGATCCTACTTTCTCGCCTACTCTTAATTTTCTATAAATCTCTCATTTTCTCTCATATATTTTTCCGTAGTGCTTCTAGAATATTTGTGTGTCAAATTGAGCATCATTGTTCTAGGAAAGGGCTTGATTGTAATTTGCCAAGAGTGTATTATCTCTTGAGTAAAATATTCTTCTATAAGAAGTTGTTTCGTTGTGAGCTAAACTAGTAAAAGCTCTTGTTTTTTATGGGGTCGTCTTAGGAAGTCTTTGTTTGGTTCGTGAGTTTCACCTAAAAGAAAAACTCTCTTTAGTTCAAATATCCTTTTTTTTTTCTAATTCCACCTCCACATATATATACTCATACATGCACCTTCTTCTAGCAATGTACTAGTGAATTACCTAGACAAAACCAAATTATAAAGCATTTCCATCATCTTCAAGCTCTCTTCTATGCATACACACAATTGAACTACACATCATCATTTTTCAATTGGGCGACAATCTAGATTAGGGTTGATAACGTCCAATTAGGTTGTTGTAACTAATAATATTGGGTTGGGATCTTTGTGTGTTTCAAATTAAAAAATCAAGGTGGGGTTTTCCTTCAAGATCAGTGTGATTTGAAGGTTTTGGACAAGATCATGTCAACATGGATTTAATCGAGTGAAGGCCTTGGGACAAGGTGGTTTCCTTGCAAGGGAGTAGTGTGAGATGGTGAATCGTGTTCAGGAATTTTGGGTTCAACAAGTGGGTGCTCGGGATAATCGAAGGATTGTAGCTGCATTGTTGGTGACTTTGTCAAGCTTTGATCAAGGGATTGAAGGTGGTTGAATCAACAACAAACCATAGGGTTTGTGGGGTTAGATTTATTCATCTTTTGTATAAATATTTTTGCAAAGATTAGGTTAATTGCAAGTATCTCAATTTGATTTCAGATTGAGGGTGGATGTACCCAGAGCGAGGCCGATTGGGAAACTGCCTAAACAAATCTTTTTGTCTCTTTATCGCTTTATTTCTCTTTAATTGTTGTTCTTGCAAATTATCGATTTCGTTATTGTTTCAATTAATTCGATTGGAAATTGTTTTCAACTATTTTTTTTAACATTTTTTTTGTTGATATTGTAAGAATAAGATTGGTTCTGCATCTGACCTTAAATTTTGATGATAACTGCACATGTTATCTTAGAGAACAATTATGTACTCTATGGTTTCTATCTAGTGTGTAGCTTTTGATAAATAGTATCTGACTCTGATAGAAAGGTGTGTGACGTCATCAGACTCTGATCTAAACATTCTGGAAGAAAACATATGGTATTCCTTGTTAAAGTCAAGTTTCAAGAAATCTCCTAATGCACCAGTTATGAAGAACGTTAGTACTAGAGCTTATGATCGTGACTTTGTAAGTAGGCTCTCAATTCTTTCTAAAGATGTGCTTCTATTGCAACGAGTTCTGAAAATTATGAAGACATCATTTCTGAAGTTCAAGTTCTGAAGATTTTGAAGATGAGGTTCTGATTGAACGAGTTATGAAGATATCATTTATATTCCTCCAAGTTCTAAAGACAAGTATGTGTTGAACGAGTTTAGAATATTTTGAAGACGAAGTTCTAGTTGAACAAGCTTTGAAGTTTTTGAAGACATCATTTCTAAAGACCAAGTGTTGAAGACTCTTAAGACAATGTTCTACTGATTGAAGATCTGAGACTCTAAAGACTTAGGTTCTGAAGTTACAAGTGTTGATCCTTCTACCACATGCTTCATCAAATATACATCTAGAGCCTCTGAAGAACTAGAAGACAAAAGATTAAGAATGGTTTGCGTGATTTGATGAATATAAAAGTACAAAAGTACTCTGTGACCTCTACCTAGAAAAGGTGGTGCAAGGACAACTCTTTTGTATCATGATGTTGACCATTCCTTCAAGTGACTATTGGGAAACTACAGTTGGAACTTATTTCCTATTATAACCTCCAACAAATCTATTTCTTAAGCTATAAAAGGAATACTTTGAAGAAATTGAAATAGTGCTAGTAAATCAAGAGAAAGGCGAGCTAGAAGAGCCGGAGAAAAGAAGAGTAAGTCAAATGTGAGATAATCAAAAGAAAAGGCCAAGTAGAGCCAAAGAGAAGAAAAGCCAAGCAAGGCGAAGCTAAGATAAACCAAGCAGAAGCTAAGCTGAATGCTCAACAAAACTTACGCTGATACACTTTAAATCTCTTGGAGATTATTCTTAAAATAGTTTTGCATATTCGCAAGGAACTGTTGTTCACATCTTGCTAGAAAACACTTTTGTGTTTATTGTACTTAAACTTGTGTAATCTTCTTATTTAGAAGCATCTCTTTGTATACACATATGTAATCTTTTTCAAAGTGATTATTCCTCAAGTGACTAAGCCGCTAGTTTGAATACTTGAGAGGGCTATGTTTTTTTCTAAAACTTACAGGTTGTGATTGTAATCTTTCAAGATAATTTGATTAAGTCATTTTCTAAGGCAAAATGACCTTGGTGGGTGGGCTAGAGTAACTTTGTTAACAGTGAACCAGGATAAAAATAATTGTGTTCATTTATTTTTATTTTCTTGTTAGCATTGAAGTTTGAATTTCATGAAAATATCAGATTTGGTGAAACCCAATTCAACCCCCCCTTTCTTGTGTTTCTCGCCCATTTAATTGGTATCAGAGCTCCAGTAGTGTATCAAGGGGCTCAAGGGTCGCAAGCTCTATGTCAAGGCCCAAAGCATGGGCTATTGGTGTGATCATCTCTCCTCTACAAATGGGGCCAGAGCCTCTAGTAACAATAGACTGTATGTGTGTAAGCATAAACAGAGTCAGCTTGACTCGTGCCTGTGTAAGTGTGCTATAAATGAAAAAAAGCTCCTTAGAATTCACATTTTTGTATTCACCTGCCAAATAAAGTACTTGCTAAAACATGGTGTAGGTAACGAATGGTCGGGTTATGAATCGTAGTGGATTTGAGGCCTTCCTAATCGGTGGTAGCCTCACCAGTAAATTGTTCCCAAAAGCGGAACACTTGAATATGCCAATCTCCTTCCAAGGGTCCCTCGTTTACAAAAACGTCCCCATGAGGGAAGTTCAGCAGGTTAGCAATGTGGTCCTGGACAAATTTATATTCTCTATCAAACATCTTAAACTTTACGGTGCCTATAGTGTGTTGGCTCACTATCAGCGTGTAGTAACCAAACGAGCTTAAAGAAGAAAGTGTGAGTCTAACGTAAGTGGGGCTTCCTAAAGTGCAAAAATGTGTCATTCCTAGGTTCCCTACCATCAAATTAACACTATCTAACATACCTAAACTATGTAGAGCAGATTCTTCAGCATACCTTGTCGGATTTATCGCACGTCAGAAAAGCTTGCCACCTCTTTCTCTATTTCTCTCTGTCTTCACCTTCTCTAAATGTGATACCCATAAAGTCTACCACTGTCCTTGTTGCTCTTGCTACTCTAGGAGGCATGGTGGAGAGTTTTGGAAGGAGTTTTGGAAGTGAAAGTGAGTTTTGAAAAAGGAATGCGATAATTGGAGAAGAATGTGAGATAAATGTGGTAGTGAATGAGTGTTAATAGATGTATTAATGTAACTTTGAAGGTTATGAAATAGTGGGAACGTGGGAAGTTAAAAGAGCAAGTGTATGCAGTGGATTTGGAAGAGAGAATGTCAAAAATCGTGTGAAAATGGTATAGAAATCGTGTCTGCCACTGGTATGTCAATGGTTCGCCACAGACTTTAAATTATGTTATTTCAAAAGTTATGCCCATGGCGAATGCCATTAGCCTTATGGAGAACGCCATAGGCTTTGGACACGTGATTTTTTAGATCATTGAGGTATTATATTATGTAAAAATCAAAAGGAATAACAATAAAAGAAATAAAAATAAAAATAAAAGTATGAAAAATGAACATTGAAATAAAAATGAATAATTAGAAATAACTGAAGAATTGCATTACAAAAAAAAATGAAAAATTGCGGGTTGCCTCCCACATAGCGCTATGTTTTACGTCGTCAGCTCGACGAAAAATTCAAAAATTAACTGCAAAAATCAATGAAAGCTGGGAAATCCTAAAATAGTAAGTGGGAAATCATAAACTTAGAAAAACAGTAAAAATACTTTCCTTCCCGCACACTTAAACAGAGTAGTGTCCTCACTGTTTAAGCAAATGGAAGGAAATGCGGTCGGATTCAACAACAGATCAGCCATTTTGATGTGCATCATGCTTAAAAAGACTTCTCATGGAATGCACCTCCTGATAGATGTAGTCAAACTTTTCGTTTTCCACATCCATAAAGCCATGAAAATCTCGCTGAATGGTGGTAACATCATCTCTAAGGGTAGTAACTTTAGTCCGAAGGGTGTCTAGTGCAGCAGTATAGTCCACGAGAGGTGTGGTTGGCGTAGCATATGTAAGTAAAGGAACATCAGAAAGAGGATCAGAGCAGTACTCAAAATCTTGAGGGGTCTCAGGTGGTGTAGGTGACTCGTTATGACCTTCTAAGTTATACAGCCAATTATTCCTATTGTGCACACTGGTCCTCTCGTGATTAGGCAGGGTGAAATAATGTACCACTTAGTTGTTTATTAGTAGTTCGAACACATTTGGACCTAGGTTTCGTAGGAAAAAGTGGTTGAAATAAAAGACTACATTCATGGGTCGGATACCTCCTAAAGGAGCTAGAGTTGACAGTGGTGTTCTAAGACGAATGGGAGCAACTATCATGGTAACGAGACCGCCTATTAGTATGGTTCCTTGTGTGTCATGTGCAATAATATCCATGTTATCTAACATAAAGGTCACAACATTAAAAGGCCTAGATTGGAAAACACAAAAGATAATGAATAGTTCATCCATAGACACAGCGGTAGCATTTTTTTCTTTCCCAAAGAGTGTATAAGCTAGGATCATATGAAAGTACCTACTGGTTGGATTTTGTATACTGTTGGAGCCCATAGAATTTGGTTCAGGGTGGTAATCTCAAGAAATACTACCCTAAAAGTAGTCAAGCTCTAAAAAACTCAAGAGTCAACTTACGGTAAGTACAATATCTTCTTCTTATAGCAAAACTATCCCAACCAATCTTATCTGAGCATAAAACGTACACTCTCCCTAATTCCTAGGGTGGTCATGGTCGGTCCATCTGAATACATAGTTAGTTCCATCTCCCTCTGAAATAGGACTTCATAATTCCTCCTCTAGGCTACGTTCTTGAAAGCAATCTCCATATAGTCTATGTTATCCATCTCCAGAGTTAATAATAAAGTTAGCTTTCATGGTGTCCTGAAAATAGACATGAGCAAAGTTAGTACTGATCAAAATATTAAATATACCGCTTATTATTTTTCGGAAAAAATAATAATCTAAAAATTTGTGGGTTGCCTCCCACGCAGTGCTTCATTTAATGTCGGTAACTTGATACTTTCTGAATTAAACTATTCATGCAGAAGAGCAGGTAACTCTTCTAGTTTGAAATTGGTGTAGTAATCTATATTTTCTAGACTGTGATAATGTTTGAGTCGTTGCCCGTTTACAATGAATGTCTCCTTCGATTTACTCCTTATTTCAACGGCTCCATTTTGAAATACTTTGATAACCTCAAAAGGTCCGGACCATCTAGAACAGAGTTTTCCTAGAAATAGTTTTAGTTGAGAGTTGAAGAGAAGGAAAAGTTCTCCTTTATTGAACTCTCTTCTTGCTATGCGTTTATTGTGTCACTGTTTAGTTCTCTCTTTATAAATTTGGGCAGTTTCCTAGGCGTCTAACCTTAGTTCTTCTACTTCATGGAGATCTAGAACTCTTTTTTCTCCTTCGGTCGTATAGTTAATGTTAAGGGTTTTAATGGCCTAATAAGCTTCGTGTTTAAGTTCAACCGTCAGGTGGCATGGTTTAGCATAAACTAGCTTAAATGGAGTGGTTCCTATTGGGGTTTAGTAGGCCATTCTATAGGCCCATAAAGCCTCATTAAGTTTGGAAGACCAATATTTCCTAGAAACAATTTTCTCTAATATTTTCTTAATTTCTCTATTTGTAATCTCAACTTGCCCACTCGTTTGTGATAGGTGTTGCACCCCAAAATTTGACCAACATTTATTTACCCATCAAGTGTTTGAAAGTTGATACATTCATCAGAAAGCTCAAGAGATCCTCAGAGGAATTGGGTGAAACCAAGGATGTGTGACTCATAGCTTGAGAGTTGTGGGAACTCCTCAGATGATTCAGAGACTTTGAGAATGAACTTGGAGATTTGAGAAAGCTTATGAGATGTCTTGATAGCCATCATGAAGCCCGGAGAAGTCATTGTGCAAGAGTTCAGAAGATTCAACCATGAATGGTAGAATTAGGGTTTTGACTGGGTCAACCCTGAGGTAACTGAAGACTTGGGGAGGGTTGAGACCTAATCCAAGGGCCATGAGATCATGGAATGATGTATGGAGATGTTATAAATATGATTCTTAGACCAACTCATCATGATTGAGGAGCTTGAGAAGTTTCAAGTTAGGGTTTCTGAGGATTGACAGTGAAAAAACCCTAATTTGATCCCTATCTTCCAGGCAGTTTTAGTTCAAGATGTGATTGATATCTCATCTTCCCCACAACATGAATGCTGTATAGCTTGTTCTTAGCTTTAATTTGAGTGGTGGAAGTCCTTGATAGGAGTTGCAGAGCTCAAGTTATGGTTTTGACAAATTACAGGTCAGCTGAGGTGTGTGAATCTGGGTCCTTGAAAGTCACCCAACTTGCAGACAACTTTTGCCCTAGTAGGATGATTCCTATGATCTCTTGGTCAACATTAATGTTGAAGAGAATCTTATTAGCTTTCTAGAGAGTACTAGAAGTACTTGATAGGATTTGTAGAACTCAACTTATGGTTTGAGCAAGACAGGGGTATTTTGGTCATTTGGCAGTTATAGGTCATTTTAAGCAAAGGCCATATCTCCTATTTCCAAGCCTCAAATGAAAAAACTCAAAACATGAAAGTTGTTCAAAATGGCATTTTAAGCCTAGAAAAGAGGTCATGAATTGTTGGGAAAGCTCATAGCATGGAATGACAAAGTTTGGTAAATTTGAACTAAAAAAGGCATATAAGTTAATTCAAGTCAAGTTGAAATTTGGTTTGGGAGATCTATGAGTCCAAAATAGGTCATCCAATATACCATTTTGAATGTAAATAACATTATAAAAACTTTGGTTTAAACATAATTTTGATTTGAAGCTCAAAAATGAAGGTTGCTTTGAAAAATTGTAACTTGTATCTTAAGGCATCCTTGAAAGGTTCTACACAAGGCAAGTTTGGCTTGATTTTTGCACATATGATCTCAATATCTCTTGCAATGAGATTTTGACACAAGTTTACAAGGCCTAACTCATGAGATATGGTATGATCAACATGTCATTAAAGGAGAAATTCCATGACTTTCCATTACTTTCTAGCTCATTCTAGGAAGTTCTAGATGATTCCATGGATTGTTATAAAAAGAGTGAATCACAATGTGGCCAGGGTTGGTGAAAGTTGTTGTGTTCATTGGAGAGAGTGAGAGAGAAAGTGCCATTGTTGGATTTCTTCAAGATCAAGCAAGATTCAATTCCTTCTTCTACAAGCTTCATCCACCTCAACTCTTGCAAACAGAAAGGTGTTCATCTTTGGAGGAAGATTTGGAGAGGATTTCAAGTGCTAGAACAAGCTCTAACACCACTCACCATTGAAGTTTGACAGGTTGGTATCTTGATCTGTAGGTCCATAATTAGGTACATTCTGTTAGAATCCTAGGTGTAAGATCAACATGCTAGGTTAGAGGAAGATTTTCTGAGAGTTAGAGGAAGATCCATGGAATCTCGTGGCAGGGTACCAATTCTTGCAAGATTGATAGCAAGCTGTTTAGTGTGCATTAATGGAAATGATATGGTGTAGAATGGTTAGGATAACGTGTAGAACAAGATTACATCAATGGATTTGAGTTCAATCAAGATTGATATCAGTATAACATGTTGAAACCCTAACTTTCACGCGTTCTGTTTGGATGATATAAGATGTTTCAGTGAAAACTATGCATATGATCATGTTCCTGGTGAGTAGTAGAGCAATTTTGGCTTTGGAATTTTTGATTTTCATTGAATATTGATGGAGAACGAGTGGAGTTAAGATTTGTGCATGGATGCTGTTTTGCCTGAAAACCCTAGTTTCGTTTGGGACGATAAGCCACAGCCCTTGGATTACTCTGAGAAGTTGACTAAATCATCCAATCCCACGGCCACGATTCAAACTTGCAAAATGGAGGGAGTCTGAAGCGCATGAAACGCAGCGTTCTACTAATCAAAACGCGCCGTTTTGATTAATTGTTAGACCTGGGCCTCAGCAAATTGTTTCTATCCCCACCCCCCCTGATTTGGCCCATCTCACAAAATGAACTGAGGCGCGTTACTTTTGATACCCCCCTCCCCTTCATTTCATTTTATTTTATTTTTAATTCCTTTTAATTTTCTTGCATTTTAATAAATCCATATAAAATAGAAAATTAATATTTTTCATTTCTTCTTTTTTTCACATATTCATGATTTTGTCTAGAAAAATATCCATAAATAAAATTCCATTTTATTTTTCTTTTAATATTTTTTAGCATATTATTCTTGTAAATGGTATTTTTAATTGTTTAGTTTGATACTTGATTTTGTACAATTTCTTTTAGGATTTTCCCTTAGGATTTTTCAGCCATTCTTTTTGGCATAGTTAGACATTGAACCATAGATCATATAGAATTTAATTCTCAATTTGTAGGTTAAAATTTGATATAGTTTGCTTGTTTGACATTTAGGTGCTCAAATTAGGGTTTTAGGTTGTATAAGTAGATTTGGACCATTTTGTTTTGGGGTTTATAGACCAAATTAGTGTATGGGGGATATATGGGTTAAGGGTAAGTATGTATAGAATCCCCTAGAATTTTGCTAGAATATTGTATGGTGTTTTAGTATTTTTAATTGATTTTTGAATGTATGGTTAGTATGTGTGTTGCTTGAAGGCATAGTTTGTATTGTTGTGCTTGTTTTTCTTCTCCCTTGAGTGTGTGAGCTTTGAAGATTGAGTTGAAGACCTTGTGGATCATCATTGAAGCTTTGAAGACCTTGCAGAGGAGTTTAGCTTAGATTTTGTTGTTTTGTTTATAGGATTATAAGTGCATAGGTAGAGCCTTAGATAGGATATTTCCATTCAATAAACAAGGAGTGTTTTGTTCACCTCCTTCCTTCTCTGTGACATAAAGTCCCTAAAGGGTATTCACCTCTCTCCTTTGGAGGGATTAGTGACCTTTCCCTCTGAGATAGAACTTTGAGAGAGCCTTTCCCTTTGATGTTATGTCCTCAATGGCATCCTTTGGAAGTCAGTGAGCATTGTAACATCCTCACCTCATCCTGTTGACTGAATCTTGTTTGCTGGAGCATTGGAGCCATTGAAGATAGAAGCTGAAGCCTTGAAGAGGATGACTCCTTGAAGATTGTTGAAGTCTGAAGACTTTGTGAAGATCAAGTTGATGCTTGAAGATCCCTGAAGATAGTAAAGCCTGAAGGTGTAACTGATCAAAGAAGCTGAAGCTTAAGGGAGAAGATGAGTTGATACTCATGTTGTAGGGTTGACACCTAGAAAGCAAGTGATTCTTGAAGTCTGAAGACTGAGTTGCTGCTGGAGAAGCTGAGGCTTTCTTCTGTTTTTCTTTTCTGTATTGTTTGTTTTGTTTGATTTGTCTGTTGCATTAGACTAAGTCCATCTAGAATAAGTTCAATCTAAGAGCATGATTGCATTAGAGGTTGAGTTGCTCCCTCTGCTTGTATTGTTACTGCTTGGCTTTGCTTGCGGGTATTCGGTAGAGCCCAGCTCCCTTGCCCATGTGTTTATTTTGCTTGATAGCAATTTCATTTCTTTTATCTGTATGATTGCAGTTTACTGTTTATTGCTTGATAGCATGTTGTTTATTTCTCAGTATGATTACTGTTATTTCATGACTGGCTTGAGGTTGAGATGACCTTGTGGAGGCTGAAGCCCCACACACATTTCCTCCCTCACTTGCATTGCATGCATTTTATTGTTAAGTTGATGCTTTGTCTGTTTTGGTGTATCATTGACATGATCCCTTAGGACTCTCATTTCCTTTGACAAGGATTTGATGATAGAATTTTAGGTTGAAACCTATGCATGACAACTTCTAGGAGTTCCCTGTTCAAACCTCAACCATAGGATGAATCCATGGCATGACAACAGTAGGACTTGATAGTCTCCCTCCTAGTTGGGTCTGTTCTCTTCTCATCTCAAAACAGTTTAAGATACAGTAATCATGAATGATTTCTTTCGTACGTTACGAGCCTTAAGCTATCTGAGAAAGGATTGTGGGAGAGCTTCTTTTCCACAGTCTGGATGTTTAGTATGGTACCCTTTGGGTGACATGCGACGCATTCACTCTCAGGTCATAGTCTCTAGTGCGGTTGAAATCGCAAACACAATAAAAAACACTTCTTTCGTAAAGACAGGAACCAAACCGTAGTTTCTCGAACTACGTGAGCTCTGATCTCTCATGCCTGTTGAGAGTACGTAGGCACAAGATGGCGATGTCTTGGCGAGCTACCTTCCCCCATAACCCTTCGTAGGCGAACTACGTTGACTCTGATTTCTCATTCTCTGATGAGAATACGTAGGCATAAAGTGCGACGCTTTGCCGAGTCATTTTTCTTTTCTTTTTTCAGCCAGCCTTGATAGGTAGATAGATTATAACCAACCCGTCCAAGTAAACAAACAAGCGAGGATCCCGTCGAGTACGACGGACGTGAGGGGTGCTAATACCTTCCCCTTGCGTAACCGACTCCCAAACCCAGACAATGGTTGCGACGACCTTCTCTTACCCTTTTTCGTCAGGTTTTTTCCGATCGTTTCCTTTCCCGCTCTGAGGGATAAATAAAGAAAGGTGGCGACTCTTCTGTCATGCCGGCACCTTATTTTCGCGCAAGCGACAGCTGGCGACTCTGCTGGGGACTCCAACGGTTCCCTGCGAGTCAATCCTACCGTTGGTGTGTTTGCTTGTTGGGTTGCGTTTATTTATCGCATTTTTACTTCTCGCACTTTATTTCCCGCATTTTATATTCAGTAAAATATGATTATTTGTGCTGTTGTGGGATGGGAGTTCTGATGAGTGAGAAGCCAGACCCAGGCTTGAGTGCACCATAGACTTAGAGTGGAAATTAGTGGGCGCGTGCTTGCTTTGCAGGCACTAGTGTCTCATGAAATCCACGCTCAGACGAGGTTCATCCGGTTGGCTTCACTTTCAACCCTTTGGGTTGAGACGGTTGCTGGTTTGGTGGATTGTCGACTCTGGGGACCGATCATTTGTGATTCAGCTAAGTGAGGCCTCTTCAAGATTTGATGATGCCACTCCTTCTGGGAATCGTATCGTCAGTTTTGAAAGTCTGTGACGCTGATGAACGCATAAGATGCCGTACCTTGAGTCAGCCTAGGTCCATACCTGTGAGCGGGACTGGGTTTATTGCAGGAAACTTAGACCTTCAGACTACCTGGTTTTCTTGACAGTGAATCAGTTATGTTGGTACCAGGGTTTCTCAGTTGCAGACTCGTCTGTTCTTGATAGAGCAGGCTTCGATCAGTGTATTATCATCAGTGGTTTGTTTTGGATGGAGCAGATTTTGAGTGGGGTCTGAAGATCTCATCAGCAGCTGTGTGTTTGTTCTTGATAGGTCAGATTTTTGATTTGGGGTCTGAAGACTTCATCAACGGATGTTACGTGATCTTGCACCTGGGGTCCTTATTATCGGGCACTTATTCTTGTCAGAGCAGAATTTTGATCTCGGTCCTATCGGATGGTTATTCTTAGCAGATCTGATTAGTAGTCTTACACCGGGGTTTCCTTCTCATCAGCGACTGTTGATACCAAACCTCCACAGTAGCTACCTGGATATATTATTGCATGCCTGCATTTCGCATTAGATTGCATTTTCATCTGCATTCCATTAACGTGTGTCTGTGTTGCAGGTACCGTTTCCCCGATCCCGGATTTCTCGCCTTCTGCTGTTATTATGGCCTCTCTCAGGAAGACTGTTGCGTACAAATTCCCAACCCCCGATGTGTCAAAGCTGATTGGTTTGATAGCCTTGGCAGGGGATTCTGTGAAGGATAGGTTCAGGAAGTCTTATGGCAGGTTGCTTAGTCTGGTTTGCAAACCTTCTACGTCCGAGTTGAATGGGTTGCATGCTCTTCTGCAGTTTTATGACCCTCCCTTGAGGTGTTTCACTTTTCATGACTTCGTTCTCGCGCCGACATTGGAAGAGTATGCTGATATGCTGGGTGTGCCTATCAAAAGGCAGATGCCTTTCGTACACATGGATGCTGAGCCTGATCTGGCTGGTTTAGCTTCCTCACTCCATTTGAGCGCTTCTGAGTTAGTGGTGACGAGCTGGAACAAGGTCCCAGGATTCTCCCTGCAGTTTCTGATAGCTAAAGCTCAGCAGTGTGCTAAGGACAACTGTTGGGACGCATTCAATGCCATCCTTGCTTTATGCATATATGGCATCATCCTGTTCCCCAGCATGCCTGATTTCGTGGACTTTGATGCATTCCACATCTTCGCCTCAGGGAATCCAGTCCCCACTCTGATCGGAGACGTATATCACTCAGTGCATTACAAGAATGAGAACCGGAGAGGGAAGAATGTCTCATGCTGCGTACCGTTGTTGTACAAGTGGTTTGATAGTCATTTGCCCAAGAGGGGTTCTTCCGTCTTGTCTGCAGCCACCGCTGAGTGGCCTGAGCGTCTGATGAGTTTGTCGGCAAAAGACATTGATTGGTTCGTTGACAGAGACAGGCTAGGCACCGAGGTGATCTTCAGTTGTAGTGGGTTTCCTAACGTACCTCTGATAGGTAGGAAGGGTTGCATCAACTACAATCCATCATTGCTAGTTCGTCAGTTCGCATATGCTTTGAGGACCCCACCGAAGGAGGAAGAGGTACAGGAATCTCTGTACCTCACGGGTACTCTAGAGAGGGATTTGTTGTCCAAGCTTCAGTATGCATGGAACAATATCAGCACGAGAGGAAAGCCTTTGTTGGGAAAGAGCAACAGCCAAGCCTACCCTCCTTATTCAGATTGGATCAGAGCCAGAGCCAGCTCTATAGGGATGCCATTCCCTCACGTCAGACCAGAGAGTCCTCCACCATCCGAAGAGCCTACCACTGTGTCCATTCATCAGCACAACCAGGTATTAGCCGAGCGTGATGAACTGAAGCGGGCGAATGCAAAATTAGAGAAGGAGTTAGCTCAGCTTCGAAGTGAACGGAACGAAGCCGTGCATGCCTTCAAAAAGCAAACAGAGTCGGTAAGCCAACTGGGTGCAGACTTGGCAAAGCAGATTGCTGATCGGGAACGCTTAGGTCAAGACTTCAGGGCTGCTAATGATGTACTAGCTACGAAGAAGCAGCATCTGGAGGAGGCATATCGGAGGATATCTAAGTTCGACCAGCATTGGAAGACTTCCATGGCCACCAGGAAGGAGCGAGAGGACAAGCTGATGCTGCAGATTTCTAAGCTGGAAGCCGAAGTCAAAGACAGTGAGCGGAGGTTTGATGAAGAGACCGCCCGCAGATACGCCGCTGAAGCTCGACTCAACAAAGCTCTTGCTAACCTGAAGGAGCATAAGCTGATGTTTGAGTCTAAGAAGCGGAAACTGGAGGATTGCTTTGGCGAAGAAGCTTGGGAGAGTTCAGTTCAGGGGCTCCAGCATACCATCAGGCAGAGGGAACTACTCGTCGAGGGGTTGCTCACTTTGCCAGATCATCCAGAGACGAAGGAGTTATTAGCAGAGTATCACGCCCGTGGCCATGCTTGACTAGTTGTATTCCTGTTGTTTTGATCTTTGATGTATGCTGACCATCACCAGACTTGTTGGCTGAGGTCATGCTGTTGATCTGTTTGTACTCGTTGATACTGTGTACTGCCTTGACAGGCCTTTCCATATATATATATGAGATTGATGTTTCCATGGTTGGGCTCGGATTTCTTCTTCCTCTTATTATTATCAGCACTGGCACTAAGGCACTAGGATCGGGGGAAAATCTCCCACGCACACAGACACACGCATGCATCAGCATGAAGCATATTTGCATGGTGTATATCTTATTGCTTTTCCTAACCTTTATTGTTGACAGGTTTTTCAGGTTCCGAGCTGTCTCCAGTCTCCAGGATTGATCAAAGGCTCATCCACCGCTACTCAACTCGCGCTAATCAGACAAGGATAATGGACCAGGTGCAGTCAGATGTTCAAGAGCTCCGTGAACGGATGGATCGTTTTATGGAACTGATGCAGGTGGTCGCTAATGGTCAGGACCAGCTTCGCACTTTGGTTCAACCTCTAATCTCCAGGGTTGACAGTAATGGCATACTTCATGGAGGGGTTGTGCCTACTCCCCCTCCAGTGGATGCTCCGCAGAACATTGTTCCTGTTGCCGGGGGCAACGACAGTGCTAACGGCAATCTGATGACTAATATCGGGCTCAACGCGGCAGGCGTCGGCAATGGCAGTCTGGGAGCCAATGTTAACATAGGGCCGGTCAACGGCAATGCTGGTGTGGGAAACCTGTTGGTGCCTCAACCGTGGCTGGAGGACCATCAGGATGACATATTCTCTCAGAGAGGTGTAGAAGCAGAGTTGAATGCTGAAGCTCGACTCAGGTTCAAAGCGCTGGAAGACAAGATGAGGGACATTGAAAATCAGAACACATTGGGCGTTGACATGTCCAAGCTCGGGTTGATTGCTGATTTTAAGGTACCTCACAAGTTCAAGGTGCCTGTCTTTAAGAAGTATAAGGGTACTACCTGCCCCCGTGTCCACCTCCGATCTTATTATAGAAAGATGTCCGCTTATTCTGACGATGAGAAGTTGCTGATGCACTTCTTCCAGGATAGTCTTTCTGGTCCATCACTCGAATGGTATATGGGTTTGGAGCCTGCTACTGTGCGCACCTGGAAAGACCTCGCTGAGGCGTTCGTCCTCCACTATCAATACAATAGCGACTTGGCTCCCAACCGAGTCCAGCTTTAGAATCTCTCACAGCGGAACAATGAAAGCTTTAAAGAGTACGCCCAGCGGTGGCGTGAATTGGCTGCTCGGGTTCAACCGCCAATGGTTGAGCGTGAGCTAGTGCAAATGTTCGTGGCTACCCTTCCTGGAATCGACTATGAAAAGCTGGTCAGTGGCATGACTGGAACATTCTCGGCCCTCATCACTATGGGCGAGCATGTTGAGAACGGTATAAAGATCGGAAAAATTCAGGGCGAATCATCCTCAGCTGGAGGAGCTAGTAAGAAACCCTACGCCGGCAAGCGTCGAGAGGGGGATGCAAGTGCTGTCACTAATGCTCGGAGAAAGGGCAAGGGCCATCAGCCTCAGATTGCTAGCATAAATATCCCAGCTGCTCCACCGCAGCCGCAGCAGCAGCAGCCTCAGCAGCAGAATCAGCAGGGGTATAGAAGATATCAGAATCGGGCTCCTATGACAAATTGTCATTTTGAGACCCCACCTATGTCGTATGCACAACTCTTACAAACGTTGCTTCAGCTTCAGTTAGTTCAAAAGAGGACTATGGCTCCCTTAACAGGGGCACCACCACCGGGGTATGACGCCAATGCTACTTGTGATTTCCATACTGGGGCACCAGGCCATACGATTGAGAATTGCAAAGCTTTTAAGCACAAAGTGCAAGACTTGGTGGACGCCAAGGTTATCAACTTTTCTGACAGTGTGCCCAATGTTACCAAAAACCCTATGCCTCATCATAAGAGGGGCGGAGTGAATGCCGTTATCACTGAGGAGAGTGCGGACTTGCTGACTGACGTTAAAGACTTGAAAACGCCGCTTAGTTTTGTCAAGGCTAAGTTGCTGAAGAGGGGCTTCTTCCCTGGATGCGGAGAGTTATGTATGGCTTGTGCTACACTTCCTGATGGGTGTGAGCAGCTGGTCGAAGGTATCCAAAGTCTGATGTCTGAGGGTATTTTGCAGTTCAGCCGGAGCATTGAAAGTGCGTCAGGGGAGGTCGTGCTGAAGCAGGCAGATGAAGTTGCTACTATCACTATTCCTCGTCACCCTATTACTATTTCTGCGCCCCGACCGCCTACTATTACTATCACCAGGGCCGGACCAATCCCGTTCGAAAGCACTAACGCCGTCCCATGGCATTACGGCACCGAGGTTTACTGCAATGGTCAGAAGTTAGAGCTGGAGCCATACGGATCGACTGTGCAGAATCTTGCCGGAGTCAGTGGCATTACTCGAAGCGGTAGAGTGTTCGCGCCAGCAGAGGTTGCAGCAGAGAAAGTGGTCCGAGCTGACGCTGTAGATAAGGGTAAAGGCAAAGCTGTCGAAGAGGTCCATTCTGGGGCAGAGAAGGATTTTCTAGTTAAAGATGCTGAAGAGTTCATGCGACTAATCAAGAAGAGTGACTACAAGATTGTAGATCATCTTCATCAGACTCCGTCAAAGATCTCTATTCTTAACTTGTTGCTGTGTTCTGAAGCGCACCGCAACGCATTACTGAAGGTATTGAACGCTGCATACGTGCCGCAGGAGATATCAGTAAATCAACTGGAGGAGGTGGTAGCCCATGTTAATGCTGGTAATGGGCTGGGATTTATAGATTTAGAGCTGACTCCTAAAGGAAGAGACCATAACAGCGCCTTGCATGTCTCTATAGAGTGCAGAGGCACGATTATGTCGCATGTCCTGGTGGATACGGGTTCCTCGCTTAATGTGCTTCCGAAAAAGGCACTGATGATGTTGGATACCCGCGGATTGCTTTGCACGCCCAGTGATCTGGTAGTGAAAGCCTTTGACGGAACTAAGCGTCACGTTTTCGGAGAGTTGACCCTACTAATTCAAGTTGGTCCAGAGACGTTCAATACGATCTTCTATATCATGGATATCATGCCTGCCTACAGTTGCCTCTTAGGTCGGCCATGGATCCATGCTGCTGGTGCCGTGACGTCCACGCTGCATCAAAAGCTTAAATATGCTGTCAGGGGCAGCATAGTAACCGTCTGTGGTGAGGAGGACATTATGGTGAGCCACTTGTCGTCCTTTAAATATGTTGAAATGGATGGCGAAATCCATGAAACTCTCTGCCAAGCATTTGAAACCGTCAGGGTGAAAGAGGTAGCTCCTGTCGTCGCAGAGAAGCAAGAGATGAATCTCTCCTCGTTTAAAGAAGCTCGGGCCGTCGTTGAAGCCGGTTCCACCCCAGGCTGGGGGCATGTTTTGGATATACCAATCAAGCAGGATAAGTTTGGATTGGGATACTATCCTGAAGCTGAAGCTTCATCTTCTTCTTCTAGCAGTTCGTCTCGTGGGAAGGGGCCGATCCTATTCACCAAGGGCGGAGTAATTTTCGAAAGCATCAACGCAGCGTCTGAGGACAGCGGGGATAGTGATTGTGATCTTGACGCCTGGATTCAACCGAGCAAGCCGGGCGAGCGCCTCAACAATTGGACCATCAAGGAGATTATCAAGCTGACAAGTGAAGAGTAATGATTTGCTTTTTACAATCTTTGTACAACCCTATGTCCTGCCCGGGGCATAGTGGTTTTACTGTCAGGGCCTTGTTGGATTATGTACATGCATTTTGTTAATAAATAAAGGGCGTTTTCTTCGCACTCAAATATTGTGTTCTTTGTTATTCCTGTTTTATGTTTATTTCGAAAAAACAGCAAAATGGCAACGAGGTTTGTGCTAACCTGCATATTCCTGCTTTAAACTTAACCCTTGTTATTGCAGGATCCACATAACAGATGACATCGACTCTGGACCCTCTACGGCTCACTACGACTTCGATTGCCCGATCTATCAAGCCGAGGATGAGATTGATGAAGACGAAGACCTTCCAGAAGAGTTGGCCCGTTTGTTGAGACAAGAGGAAAAGGTTATTCTGCCTCATGAGGAGGATATTGAGATCATAAATCTGGGTTCTGAAGAGCTCGTCAGAAATGTCAGAATAGGGGCTGCGCTGCAGAATGATGTCAAGCATAGACTGGTCGAGATGCTTCGAGAGTATAGTGACGTCTTTGCTTGGTCATACGAAGATATGCCCGGACTTGACACCGACATCGTGGTTCATCGCTTGCCGTTGCGAGAAGATTGCCCTCCAGTCAAGCAGAAGCTTAGGAGGACGAGACCAGACATGGCTGTAAAAATCAAAGAAGAAGTCCAGAAGCAGTTGGACGCAGGATTTCTAGCCGTTACCACTTACCCTCCGTGGGTCGCCAACATAGTGCCTGTACCGAAGAAGGACGGTAAGGTACGCATGTGCGTCGATTATCGGGATTTGAATAGGGCGAGCCCTAAGGATGATTTCCCGTTGCCTCATATCGATGTGTTGGTCGACAATACAGCCCAGTTCTCCGTGTTTTCGTTCATGGATGGCTTCTCCGGTTACAATCAGATCAAGATGGCGCCGGAGGACATGGAGAAAACGACGTTCATCACCCCCTGGGGAACATTTTGCTATAAGGTAATGCCCTTCGGTCTGAAGAACGCAGGGGCCACTTACCAGCGAGCAATGGTAACTTTGTTTCATGATATGATTCATCATGAGATCAAGGTCTATGTTGATGACATGATTGCAAAGTCCCAAACGGAGGAAGAGCATCTGGTCAACTTATTGAAGCTTTTTGAGAGGCTTAGGAAATTCAGGCTGAGGCTGAATCCTAACAAGTGCACTTTCGGAGTGCGGTCCGGAAAGTTATTGGGGTTTATCGTTAGTGAACGAGGGATTGAAGTTGATCCTGCAAAAATAAAAGCTATCCAAGAAATGCCAGCGCCGAAAACAGAAAAAGAAGTTCGTGGTTTCCTGGGCCGAATAAACTACATTGCAAGGTTTATCTCTCAGCTCACGGCCACTTGCGAACCGATGTTCAAGCTTTTAAAGAAAGATCAGGCGATTACTTGGAATGAGGATTTCCAGAAGGCATTCGACAAAATAAAGCAGTATCTTCAAGAACCTCCAATCTTGATACCCCCAGTGGCTGGACGGCCATTAATCATGTACCTGACGGTTCTGGAGAATAGTATGGGGTGTGTTCTCGGTCAGCACGACGAGACGGGCAGAAAAGAGCATGCCATCTATTATTTGAGTAAAAAGTTCACTGAGTGTGAATCTCGATACTCGATGCTGGAGAAGACGTGTTGTGCATTAGCTTGGGCCGCCAAACGTCTACGACAGTATATGCTCAACCACACCACTATGCTAATTTCGAAGATGGATCCGATCAAGTACGTCTTCGAGAAGCAGGCTCTTTCGGGCAGGATTGCCAGATGGCAAATGGTGTTAACGGAATATGATATTCAGTATGTCTCCCAGAAGGCCATTAAGGGAAGTGTATTGTCTGATTACCTTGCCGAACAGCCAATCAAAGACTACCAGCCGATGAAGTTCGAATTCCCTGACGAGGATATTATGTTTCTCAAAGCGAAGGATTGCGATGAGCCATTGCCCGATGAGGGGCCAGATAGGAAGTCTCAGTGGAAGTTGATATTCGACGGAGCGGTTAATTCCTATGGCAGTGGTATCGGGGCTATCATCACGACTCCTCACGGATCCCACATCCCGTTTACTGCGAGACTGACGTTTCCAGTTACCAACAATGAAGCCGAGTATGAAGCATGTATTATGGGTCTAGAAGAGGCAATTGATTTGAGAATCAAGAATCTAGACATATATGGGGACTCAACGCTTGTAATCAATCAGATTAAAGGGGAGTGGGAAACTCGTCAAGCGAATTTAGTGCCGTACATGAATTATGCCAGGAGGCTGCTTCCATTCTTCGATCGAGTGGAACTTCATCATGTACCCAGGGCTGAAAATCAGATGGCTGATGCCTTGGCCACGTTGGCTTCAATGTATAAAGTCAATTATTGGAATGAGGCTCCAAGAATTGTGCTTTCGCGTCTTGACAGACCGACATTTGTCTTTGCAATCGAGGATGCCAATGACGGCAAGCCATGGTTCCACGACATCCAGACCTTCCTTATGACTAAGGAGTATCCTGCGGGTGCGTCTACCCAGGATAAGAAGACTCTGAGGAGGCTATCCGGAAACTTTTATCTTAATCCTGATGGATTTTTGTACAAAAGAAACCACGATCTTGTGCTACTCAGATGTGTAGATGAGAAAGAGGCAAGTATGCTCATGGAAGAAGTCCATGAGGGCACATTTGGTACGCACGCCGGCGGGCACGCCATGACGAGAAAGATCCTGAGAGCAGGGTATTACTGGCTGACTATGGAGTCGGATTGCTTCAGATTCGCGAAGAAGTGCCATAAATGCCAGATTTATGCTGATAGAGTTCATGTGCCGCCGTGCCCATTGAATGTCATGTCCTCCCCTTGGCCGTTCTCCATGTGGGGCATCGACATGATAGGCAAGATCGAGCCCACTGCATCCAATGGTCATCGTTTCATTCTGGTAGCCATCGACTACTTCACCAAATGGGTGGAGGCAGCCTCGTACGCTAATGTGACCAAGCAGGTGGTAGCTAAATTCATAAAGAAGGACATCATCTGTCGCTATGGAATTCCCGAGCGGATCATTACTGATAATGGTTCAAATTTGAATAACAAGATGATGAAGGAGCTGTGCCAGAGTTTCAGGATTGAACACCACAACTCATCTCCTTACCGGCCAAAGATGAATGGCGTTGTTGAAGCGGCCAACAAGAACATCAAGAAAATTGTTCAGAAGATGGTGGTGACGTACAAAGATTGGCACGAGATGTTGCCGTTTGCCTTGCACGGTTATCGCACGACGGTGCGTACGTCGACCGGGGCAACTCCTTTCTCCTTGGTGTACGGTATGGAAGCTGTCCTACCGTTAGAAGTGGAGATTCCTTCTTTGCGAGTTTTGGTTGATGTGAAACTCGACGAGGCAGAATGGATTACGAATCGTTTGAACCAACTCAGCCTGATGGACGAGAAGAGGTTAGCATCAATTGCATTTGGTCGCCTGTACCAGAGTCGAATGAAGAAAGCTTATGATAAGAAGGTGCGTCCCAGAAGCTTTCAGACGGGTGATCTCGTCCTGAAGAAAATTCTTCCGCCACACTCCGATCACCGGGGCAAGTGGACTCCGAATTACGAAGGGCCGTATGTCGTCAGCAAGGTCTTCTCAGGAGGAGCTTTGTTGTTATCCACGATGGATGGTGAAGATTTTGCATCCCCGGTGAACGCGGACGCAGTTAAAAAATACTTTGCTTGAAAGAGACCCGCTGGACAAAAAAGAAAGAGTCCAGGCAAAAAAGGGGCATCCCGGCGAACCAAAAACAGAATAAAAGGTTCGGGCAAAAATTAGGGATATATTGAAAAAATGTACACCCGCGAAGTCGAAAACCTACACTGGGCGGCTTCGGCAAAAAAGGGTATCCCGGTGAACTGAAAACCCGTAAAGGGCGGTTCACGCAAAAGTTAGGGATTTGAAAAAAGCAAATGACTGCGTTCCGCGTGTGGACTTTCATTGTTTAGTGGTTTGGAGGACCTGAGGGCCGTTTATCTGAATCAATCTCTTCCGAAGCTGAAGCGTCGGAGAAGTATCGAAGTCGAGTGGGTCTTAGAGGGATCAACTCATGGTGTTCGTCTACGCCTCGTTGCCGACATTTGTATATACTGATGTATATTTATGTTTTCCTTTTGTGCGGCTTCCTCATTCCAGGAGCTTGCCTCTGTTGTAAAACATTGTTTCCCCTTTCAGGGGTTCACCATCAATAAAATGCATGTTATTCAGCAATTCTGTTTGCCCATTTAGCATTTATCTGTTTTGTTTGCGAATGAAAACGCCGATGTTTTTGATAAAATGCGCATACATAAACTTACGGGCCTAGGCCCATTGGTTGTTGAAACAATTAATTACTTGAGTGTTGTCACGAGATAATAACCTTGATAGGCCCCTTTGAGGAGGGTATCTTGTCTGTTTGTTTGTGTTGTTGCAGGTATAGCGCCTCCCAGAAGATGTGCCATGCGCATCCCCGAAGCAGGGCGAGTCCTCCTTCTCCAGCAGAGTTCAGTAGTCTCTCCTCCGCAGAGTCTGAATGCGAAGCCATGAGCATTGATATATCTCCCCAGGCAGAGATGATTCTCTTTCTCAAGCAGACGCATCCTGAAGGAACATCGCCTCATCAGCTGAGTCAAGGGCCGAAGCTCATGTCCCCCCAGCGCCGGGTCACAAGTGCAAGTTTCGTAGAAATGTTCGGGTGCCGAAGCTCGTGTTTTCCCCAGTAAATTCGCCGAAGCAGGTGCCTCCCCCAGCACCGGGTCACAAGTGCAAGTCTTGTAGGAAGCTGTTCGTATGCCGAAGTATGCAGTAAACGATGGTGCCAGACTGAAGTCTCCAGCGAAATTGAAATTCCTCATCAGAGTCGTGCTCTCCAGTGAAGTAGAATGATTTCTCTTTCCCCAGCCGAGTTTGCAGATGTCCAAGGGGGCCGAATCCTTGGAAGTTGATCAAATCAGGATTGGTTTTTCCCCAGTGGAGTGTTGAGCACCTGAAGTTGTTTCCCCACAGAGTTGTTATCCCCAGAAGAATAGCCGAGACGGCCGCGCAGTTCATTCTCGCGATTGTTATCAGCAGGTCCAGGTTTCTCGTAGAGCTTCGTCCCCTGCAGTAATCAGCTGAAGTTGTTTTCCCTGCAGCAAGCCGCGAAAGATCAATTCCCCAGGCAGAGTCCAATTGATATTAGCATGCAGTTTTCTCCTCAGCAGGATGATTCCTCTATCTGAGTAGTTCTTTCTCCTTGACAGGAGAAGTCCCCTTCGACATTTATTTTGCTAACGGGATTGCATCATTGTGCATGAATGCATGGCATTTAGCATAAATGCATAGCATTCCCACCATGTGGAGCATGGAGCCGAAGCATATGCATCATACGCATGATCTAGGTTATTATCATTCTTGTTTTACAGATGTTCCACCAAAAGACCAGTTTGTTCAGGATGATGCCTGACATTCTCCCCAACGAGGTCGCTTTCTTAAGAAGATTCTTAAGACCCCGGTGTGACTCCCACAGTCGCTTGCTCAAGACGATTTTTGGGTCCCCAGCGAAGTCTTCAGTTCGAGATGATTCTCGAATCCCTCAGCAGGGCCATTTGCTTAAGATGATTCTTAAGACCTCAGTACAGCTTCCCGAGTTGTTTGCTTAGGATGATTCTTGAGCTCCCCAGTAACGTTCCCAGCAAGAGTTGCCCAGGAAGATTCCTGGAATATCCCTAGCAGAATGAAGCCTCCAGAATGGTTATCGGTTCAGGATGATTCTTGAAGGTGCCCGACGGAGTTGTTTGTTCAAGATGATTCTTGAAGTCCCTAGCAGCGTGATATGTTTGCTCCAACAGCGATGTCTAATCTGAAGATTGACTGCGTAAACGCCTGAAGGCGATATCAGAAGGTTCCTGTGGATTCAGGTTTCCGTGCTGATGAATCAGCGCTTGTCTGAAGACAAAGTTCAAAAATTTGTATATACAGCTTTTGTTTGCAAAGTGATCCGTGTTGGCCTGAAGACCAAGTCAGTCGTCCTGAGGTGATGATTGATTGCGATCAAGTGAATAATGTTTCTTCTGACTAAAGTCGAAGATGTTTCTCCAGCTGAAGCGGAGTTTTCCTGAAGGCAAAGTGTTTGAATCCCCGTAGAGTCATGAATGGCTCAGGATACCATTTCTCTGACTGAAGTCACAGATTTCCCAAGCTGAGGCGAAGGTGCCTGAAGGCAAGGTTATCCCCAAGGTCATGAATGACCTAGGATTCATTTTTTCGGACTGAAGGCCGAAGTATATCCCTGACTGAAGTCACGGATACTCTATAGCAGAGGTGGAGTTGCCTGAAGGCAGATCCATGTATCCTTGAAGGCCAAGGACCATTTCTTTAGACTAAAGTCGAGGATACCTCCTGCAGAGTTGCCGACGGGCAAGGTTTATATCCTGGAAGGCCAAGGATGTCTATCTTCAGAAGAACTTGAAGATTCTCCAGCGGATCTGGAGTGGCCAGGGGCCAGGGTTCCACCTATCTTCAGAAGAACTTGAAGATTCTCCAGCGGATCTGGAGTGGCCAGGGGCCAGGGTTTCATCTATCCTTGAAGGCCAAGGATTCCATCTTCAGAAGTACTTGAAGATCTTTTCTAGCTGAAGCTGGAAGTGGCCAGGGGCCAGGGTTTCATATATCTTTAATGTTGAAGTTCTACGGTGGGCTCAGTATGCAGTAGTATTCCGAGGTTCATTATGGTTCTGAGGGTGAACCCTAGATCAGAGCGTGCTCGGTTAAGTCTCTCATTCCCAGCGGAGTAGTTTCAAATACGTAAGTGTACCTTTTGTTCCATTTACCGGGGGTGAACCCCAAGTCAGGGTATGGTAGATTGGTTTGACGGCGAGGTCAGATTATGATTGGTTCGACGGCGATGTTGAATGTGTCCGGCGGCGAGGTCGGATGTTGGTTCGACGGCGAGGTTGAATGTTTGTTTGACGGCGAGGTCAGATTATGATTGGTTCGACGGCGATGTTGAATGTGTCCGGCAGCGAGGTCGGATGTTTGTTCGACGGCGAGGTTGAATGTTTGTTTGACGGCGAGGTCAGATTATGTTTGTTTGACGGCGAGGTCAGACTCTTTAAATCCCCAGTAGAGATGATGTTTGTACGACGGCAATGTCGAGTGTCTCTCAGAGCGATGTTTGTTTCCGACGGCGATGTCAGATTCAGTTTTCCAGCGGCGATGTTGGGCATGTCAAGCTGATCCAGTCTTCTGACGGTGATGTTAGGTGATGCAGATCCTTTAGTTCTCCAGCGGAGATGCAGGGTATTTTGTCAGATTTAGTTCTCCAGCGGCGATGCGGGGTATGTTGATTGTCCGACGGCGATGTCAGATGTAGTTCTCCAGCGGCGATGCGGGGTATTTTGTTCAGTATTGTATTTTCTCCAGCGGCGATGCGGGGTATCTTGGTTGATCGACGGCGATGTCAGACTCAGTTTTCCAGCGGCGATGTTGGGTGTGTCAGTTAATTCAGTTCTCCAGCGGTGATGTTGGATGGTTCGTTCTCCAGCGGCGATGTTGGGTATTTTGGTGATTCAGGTTCTTTAGTTCTCCAGCAGCGATGTTGGATGTATTGTTTGTTTCCGACGGCGATGTCAGATCAGTATTTCTCCAGCTAGTTGTCGTGCAGCTAGTATTGCAGTATTCAAAGGTTTGTTCCCCGCAGAGTATCGTGTGCTTGTGCAGTTGGCAAATTTTCGGGTTTACCGGTATTCAATCGTCTCGCACCTTGATTGGTTGAGAGTCGTTCGCTTCTCACCCATTCAGGTTCAAGCCGGTTGAATAGGGGCAGCTGTTGCACCCCAAAATTTGACCAACATTTATTTACCCATCAAGTGTTTGAAAGTTGATACCTTCATCAGAAAGCTCAAGAGATCCTCAGAGGAATTGGGTGAAACCAAGGATGTGTGACTCATAGCTTGAGAGTTGTGGGAACTCCTTAGATGATTCAGAGACTTTGAGAATGAACTTGAAGATTTGAGAAAGCTTATGAGATGTCTTGATAGCCATCATGAAGCCCGGAGAAGTCATTGTGCAAGAGTTCAGAAGATTCAACCATGAATGGTAGAATTAGGGTTTAGACTGGGTCAACCCTGAGGTAACTGAAGACTTGGGGAGGGTTGAGACCTAATCCAAGGGCCATGAGATCATGGAATGATGTATGGAGATGTTATAAAGATGATTATTAGACCAACTCATCATGATTGAAGAGCTTGAGAAGTTTCAAGTTAGGGTTTCTGAGGATTGACAGTGAAAAAACCCTAATTTGATCCCTATCTTCCAGGCAGTTTTAGTTCAAGATGTGATTGATATCTCATCTTCCCCACAACATGAATGTTGTATAGCTTGTTCTTAGCTTTAATTTGAGTGGTGGAAGTCCTTGATAGGAGTTGCAGAGCTCAAGTTATGGTTTTGACAAATTACAGGTCAGCTGAGGTGTGTGAATCTGGGTCCTTGAAAGTCACCCAACTTGCAGACAACTTTTGCCCTAGTAGGATGATTCCTATGATCTCTTGGTCAACATTAATGTTGAAGAGAATCTTATTAGCTTTCTAGAGAGTACTAGAAGTCCTTGATAGGATTTGTAGAACTCAACTTATGGTTTGAGCAAGACAGGGGTATTTTGGTCATTTGGCAGTTATAGGTCATTTTAAGCAAAGGCCATATCTCCTATTTCCAAGCCTCAAATGAAAAAACTCAAAACATGAAAGTTGTTCAAAATGGCATTTTAAGCCTATAAAAGAGGTCATGAATTGTTGGGAAAGCTCATAGCATGGAATGACAAAGTTTGGTAAATTTGAACTAAAAAAGGCATATAAGTTAATTCAAGTCAAGTTGAAATTTGGTTTGGGAGATCTATGAGTCCAAAATAGGTCATCCAATATACCATTTTGAATGTAAATAACATTATAAAAACTTTGGTTTAAACATAATTTTGATTTGAAGCTCAAAAATGAAGGTTGCTTTGAAAAATTGTAACTTGTATCTTAAGGCATCCTTGAAAGGTTCTACACAAGGCAAGTTTGGCTTGATTTTTGCACATATGATCTCAATATCTCTTGCAATGAGATTTTGACACAAGTTTACAAGGCCTAACTCATGAGATATGGTATGATCAACATGTCATTAAAGGAGAAATTCCATGACTTTCCATTACTTTCTAGCTCATTCTAGGAAGTTCTAGATGATTCCATGGATTGTTATAAAAAGAGTGAATCACCATGTGGCCAGGGTTGGTGAAAGTTGTTGTGTTCATTGGAGAGAGTGAGAGAGAAAGTGCCATTGTTGGATTTCTTCAAGATCAAGCAAGATTCAATTCCTTCTTCTACAAGCTTCATCCACCTCAACTCTTGCAAACAGAAAGGTGTTCATCTTTGGAGGAAGATTTGGAGAGGATTTCAAGTGCTAGAACAAGCTCTAACACCACTCACCATTGAAGTTTGACAGGTTGGTATCTTGATCTGTAGGTCCATAATTAGGTACATTCTGTTAGAATCCTAGGTGTAAGATCAACATGCTAGGTTAGAGGAAGATTTTCTGAGAGTTAGAGGAAGATCCATGGAATCTCGTGGCAGGGTACCAATTCTTGCAAGATTGATAGCAAGCTGTTTAGTGTGCATTAATGGAAATGATATGGTGTAGAATGGTTAGGATAACGTGTAGAACAAGATTACATCAATGGATTTGAGTTCAATCAAGATTGATATCAGTATAACATGTTGAAACCCTAACTTTCACGCGTTCTGTTTGGATGATATAAGATGTTTCAGTGAAAACTATGCATATGATCATGTTCCTGGTGAGTAGTAGAGCAATTTTGGCTTTGGAATTTTTGATTTTCATTGAATATTGATGGAGAACGAGTGGAGTTAAGATTTGTGCATGGATGCTGTTTTGCCTGAAAACCCTAGTTTCGTTTGGGACGATAAGCCACAGCCCTTGGATTACTCTGAGAAGTTGACTAAATCATCCAATCCCACGGCCACGATTCAAACTTGCAAAATGGAGGGAGTCTGAAGCGCATGAAACGCAGCGTTCTACTAATCAAAACGCGCCGTTTTGATTAATTGTTAGACCTGGGCCTCAGCAAATTGTTTCTATCCCCACCCCCCCTGATTTGGCCCATCTCACAAAATGAACTGAGGCGCGTTACTTTTGATACCCCCCTCCCCTTCATTTCATTTTATTTTATTTTTAATTCCTTTTAATTTTCTTGCATTTTAATAAATCCATATAAAATAGAAAATTAATATTTTTCATTTCTTCTTTTTTTCACATATTCATGATTTTGTCTAGAAAAATATCCATAAATAAAATTCCATTTTATTTTTCTTTTAATATTTTTTAGCATATTATTCTTGTAAATGGTATTTTTAATTGTTTAGTTTGATACTTGATTTTGTACAATTTCTTTTAGGATTTTCCCTTAGGATTTTTCAGCCATTCTTTTTGGCATAGTTAGACATTGAACCATAGATCATATAGAATTTAATTCTCAATTTGTAGGTTAAAATTTGATATAGTTTGCTTGTTTGACATTTAGGTGCTCAAATTAGGGTTTTAGGTTGTATAAGTAGATTTGGACCATTTTGTTTTGGGGTTTATAGACCAAATTAGTGTATGGGGGATATATGGGTTAAGGGTAAGTATGTATAGAATCCCCTAGAATTTTGCTAGAATATTGTATGTTGTTTTAGTATTTTTAATTGATTTTTGAATGTATGGTTAGTATGTGTGTTGCTTGAAGGCATAGTTTGTATTGTTGTGCTTGTTTTTCTTCTCCCTTGAGTGTGTGAGCTTTGAAGATTGAGTTGAAGACCTTGTGGATCATCATTGAAGCTTTGAAGACCTTGCAGAGGAGTTTAGCTTAGATTTTGTTGTTTTGTTTATAGGATTATAAGTGCATAGGTAGAGCCTTAGATAGGATATTTCCATTCAATAAACAAGGAGTGTTTTGTTCACCTCCTTCCTTCTCTGTGACATAAAGTCCCTAAAGGGTATTCACCTCTCTCCTTTGGAGGGATTAGTGACCTTTCCCTCTGAGATAGAACTTTGAGAGAGCCTTTCCCTTTGATGTTAAGTCCTCAATGGCATCCTTTGGAAGTCAGTGAGCATTGTAACATCCTCACCTCATCCTGTTGACTGAATCTTGTTTGCTGGAGCATTGGAGCCATTGAAGATAGAAGCTGAAGCCTTGAAGAGGATGACTCCTTGAAGATTGTTGAAGTCTGAAGACTTTGTGAAGATCAAGTTGATGCTTGAAGATCCCTGAAGATAGTAAAGCCTGAAGGTGTAACTGATCAAAGAAGCTGAAGCTTAAGGGAGAAGATGAGTTGATACTCATGTTGTAGGGTTGACACCTAGAAAGCAAGTGATTCTTGAAGTCTGAAGACTGAGTTGCTGCTGGAGAAGCTGAGGCTTTCTTCTGTTTTTCTTTTCTGTATTGTTTGTTTTGTTTGATTTGTCTGTTGCATTAGACTAAGTCCATCTAGAATAAGTTCAGTCTAAGAGCATGATTGCATTAGAGGTTGAGTTGCTCCCTCTGCTTGTATTGTTACTGCTTGGCTTTGCTTGCGGGTATTCGGTAGAGCCCAGCTCCCTTGCCCATGTGTTTATTTTGCTTGATAGCAATTTCATTTCTTTTATCTGTATGATTGCAGTTTACTGTTTATTGCTTGATAGCATGTTGTTTATTTCTCAGTATGATTACTGTTATTTCATGACTGGCTTGAGGTTGAGATGAGCTTGTGGAGGCTGAAGCCCCACACACATTTCCTCCCTCACTTGCATTGCATGCATTTTACTGTTAAGTTGATGCTTTGTCTGTTTTGGTGTATCATTGACATGATCCCTTAGGACTCTCATTTCCTTTGACAAGGATTTGATGATAGAATTTTAGGTTGAAACTTATGCATGACAACTTCTAGGAGTTACCTGTTCAAACCTCAACCATAGGATGAATCCATGGCATGACAACAGTAGGACTTGATAGTCTCCCTCCTAGTTGGGTCTGTTCTCTTCTCATCTCAAAACAGTTTAAGATACAGTAATCATGAATGATTTCTTTCGTACGTTACGAGCCTTAAGCTATCTGAGAAAGGATTGTGGGAGAGCTTCTTTTCCACAGTCTGGATGTTTAGTATGGTACCCTTTGGGTGACATGCGACGCATTCACTCTCAGGTCATAGTCTCTAGTGCGGTTGAAATCGCAAACACAATAAAAAACACTTCTTTCGTAAAGACAGGAACCAAACCGTAGTTTCCTGAACTACGTGAGCTCTGATCTCTCATGCCTGTTGAGAGTACGTAGGCACAAGATGGCGATGTCTTGGCGAGCTACCTTCCCCCATAACCCTTCGTAGGCGAACTACGTTGACTCTGATTTCTCATTCTCTGATGAGAATACGTAGGCATAAAGTGCGACGCTTTGCCGAGTCATTTTTCTTTTCTTTTTTCAGCCAGCCTTGATAGGTAGATAGATTATAACCAACCCGTCCAAGTAAACAAACAAGCGAGGATCCCGTCGAGTACGACGGACGTGAGGGGTGTTAATACCTTCCCCTTGCGTAACCGACTCCCGAACCCAGACAATGGTTGCGACGACCTTGTCTTACCCTTTTTCGTCAGGTTTTTTCCGATCGTTTCCTTTCCCGCTCTGAGGGATAAATAACGAAAGGTGGCGACTCTTCTGTCATGCCGGCACCTTATTTTCGCGCAAGCGACAATAGGTTGTTGCTATTTTGTGTCGGACTCCATATTTGAGTAGCAGTCTTTCAAAGATATTTGAAATGAAATGGGAACCACTGTCACTAATGACGAGTCTCGGCACACTAAATCTAGGAAAAATAGTATTCTTAAGAAGTTTAATAACGACTCGTGCGTCGTTTGTAGGAGAGGCTATATCCTTGATCCATTTTGATATGTAATCAACAACAACGAGTATGTATTTGTTACCAAAAGAAGATAGGAAAGGGGCCAGAAAGTCGATAACTCACACATCAAAAACTTCTACTTCTAAGATACCTTTTTGAGGTATCTCGTCGCGTCTATAGATATTCCCAGTGCGTTGGCACCGATCATAATTGATAACCGCGGTGTGGACATCTTTCCATAAGTTAGGCCAAAAGAGGCTAGATTGTAATATTCTTACGCAAGTCTTTGACGTGCTTGCATGCCCTCCATAGGATGCAGCATGACAATGAGATATCATGTTGTCCACCTCTCCCTCAGGGACACAACGATAAAAGATACCATCGATGCCTCTCTTGAAAAGAAGGGGCGCATCCCAATAATAATGTTTTAAATCGTGGAAAATTTTTTTTCTTCTATTGGTAAGTTAATTCAGATGGAAACACTCCAGCTGCTAGGTAGTTCACAAAGTCAGCATACTAAGACACTATGGGTTTAGTAAAGACTGCTTCCATGACTTCTTTATTTTCTATGTTATGGTTAATTTGAGAAAATTCAGTTGTGTCAGTTAAGTTATTTTCTAACTGGGCTACAAGTCGGTCATAGGGGAAATCATCGTTGATAGGAACTTGTTCGGCTTTTATATTCTCAAGTCTAGAGAGGTGACCAACTACAACACTTTCAGTGCCCTTTTTATCTTTGATCTCTAAATCAAATTCTTGTAGTAGCAAGATCCATTTCAAGAGTCTCAATTTGGAATCCTTTTTACTTAATAGGTACCTAATAGTGGCGTAGTCAGTATAGAAAATTATTTTAGCTCATACCAAGTAAGAACGAAATTTATCTATGCGAACATGACGAGTAGAAGTTCCTTTTCTGTTGTGGCATAGTTCATTTGAGTTTCATCTAAGGTTCTGCTTGCATAATAAATCACATGAAGCTTATTGTCTTTTCATTGTACTAAGACTGCGCCTACAGCATAGTCACTAGTGTCACACATTATCTCAAAGGGTATGCTTTAATCAGGTGGTTGCATAATAGGTGCGAAAATCAGAGCATGTTTTAAAAGTTGGAACGCCTCTAAGTATTTCTCATTGAAGATGAATTCAACGTATTTCATTAATAGGACAGTTAGTGGTTTGGATGTTTTAGAGAAATATTTAATGAATCGTCAGTAAAAGTCGGCATGACCAAAGAAACTACGTTTCTCTAACAGTTTTCAGAAGTTGAAGGTTCTCTATAACTTCTATCTTAGCTTTATCTACTTCAATACATTTTTCAGACACTATGCGTCAAAGTACTATTCCTTGTCGAATCATGAAATGGCATTTTTCCCAATTGAGTACGAGATTAACTTTTACACATCTTTCAAGTACCATTTCTAGGTTAGCTAGAAACCCTTCAAAACTCTGCCTGCAAGCTGAAAAATCATCCATAAATACTTCCATGAGGTCATCTAGAAAATCTGTGAAGATAATTGTCATGCATCTTTGAAATGTTGTAGGAGCGTTACATAGTATAAATGGCATTCGTCAGTAGGTGTAGGAGCCATAAGAACATGTGAGTGTAGTCTTTTCTTGGTCGTCAGGATGAATAGAAATTTGGAAGAATCCTGAGTAACCGTCTAAATAACAGAAATAAGAATGTTTGGCCAATCGCTCGAGCATCTGGTCGATAAAAGGTAAGGGAAAATGATTTTTGCGAGTGGCTTTATTTAATTTTCTATAGTCAATGCACATCCTCCATCCATTTTTAATACGTTTCGCTTCAAATTTGCCTTTCTCATTTTTGACAACTGTAACACCTCCCTTCTTGGGTACGACATGTACTGGACTGACCCAGTTACTATCAAATATTAGGTATATAATTCTTTCCTCTAATAGCTTTTCCACCTCTCTCTTTACTACATCACTCATTATGGGGGTAAATTCTCCTCTAATGTTCTCTATAGGTTTTAGAGTCCTCCTCTAGCATAATGTGATGCATGCACAAAGAGGGACTAATTCCTTTTAGATCTTAGATGTTATAGCCTAGAGCAGTTGGGTATTTCCCTAAGACATATAATAATTTCTCAGTTTCTATTTGTCCTAAGTCTACATTTACTATTACTGGGCGTTCAAGCTTTTCATCAAGGAATTCATACCTGAGATTTTTGGGTAGTGTTTTGAGTTCTATAGAAGGTTTCTTTAGGCAAGGCATGGGATCTGGAGCATGTGCAAGACATTTAATTAGATTTTCGTCCACATATGGCTCTCGCCATTCATCATCTTCAAATATAGGAGGTGTTGGAATCTTTAGTACTTCAGTATACTTAGGTGGTTCTATCTCCATTTCTCTTACGCATTCATCAATGATGTCTAAGGAACAACAAGAATCGTCTATAGCTGGTGCCTTTAGGAATTGTGACAAAATAAATTTAAATTTTTCTTCACCAACCTCAAATGTTAGCTTTTCTTTCTTCACATCTATGATGGTGCCAGAAGTGGCCAAAAAGAGTCTTCCTAAAATGATTGAAATGTTGGAATCCTCCTTTATGTCCATAATTATAAAGTTGATGGGAATGTAGAATTGACCTATTCGGACGGAAACATTCCCTAGCATACCTACAGGAAATTTAACAAAATGATCGGCTAGTTAGAGGGACATTCTCGTTGGTCTTACTTCTCCTAATTTGAGTTTTCGACAGATGGAACGGGTCATTAAACTAATACTTGTGAGTGCAACTTCACCATGATATGTTTTGTGTGATGGCAAAACATTGAAATTACTTCACATTTTGATATATTAGACAACAACTCTGAGTATGTGTGGCTCCCTTGCATTAGAGGTCTTAGGAATCATCAAAAACCACCTTGAACTTGCCCAAAAACATGAAAAACAAATTTTTGCACAAAAATGCATTAAACGTGTCGACACATACACATTTCAGGCTGGCACATGTAACTCAATATTAAAGCCTGTAGCTTCTGTTTTGTTTATGCACAAAAATGCATTACATGTTGTCGCAATTGCGAAAAACACCCGGCGGAAAAACAGAAGAGTCGCCATCGAACGTTATTTATCCCGATGAAGGGAAAGGAAAAGATCAAAGAAAACCTCAAAAAAGGGAGAAGACATGGCCATCGCAACCAAATCCAGTGTTCGGGAGTCGGTTACACGAGAGGAAGGTATTAGCACCCCCTCGCGTCTGTTGTACTCAACGGGATCCACACTTGTTGTTTAATCAAAGGGTGTGCTATCTAAATTCTACTGCTAAATGGAAACGAGAACAAAAAAAAAGAAAAAAAAAGAGACTCGATAGGACTTCGCTGTCTTATTCCTACGTATTCCCTCATGCAATAGGAAAGTCCGAGTCAATGTAGTTCAAAAAACTACGAGTGAAGGGGGGAAGGTTGTTCGCCAAGACATCATCGTCTTATGCCTATGTATCCTCATCTGGAATGAGAAATCAGAGCAGCCGAAGTTCGGCTCACCACTGGTTGCTTAGTGTTTTTTATGAGCAATGTTAAGTTCCCATTCCAATAGTTAGGCTTGATGTCTGTGTGCGGTAGAACGGAAAAATAACGTACTCTTTTTGATAAAATCTTTGACACACTATCCCAAAGGATAAAATATTTGAATTTGTTTGTGAGTTTTAGAGAAGTGAATTGATTTGATTTGAAATTCACATTGCACTAAAGTCTATGATATAGGAGTGAATGCATCGCATGATCGCCCCCAAACGGGACGTACGCTAAACACTATAGACGAAGCAAAGAGAGACCCTTCAGTCATCATTTCCCATATACTTAAGGCTCGTGGCGTACAATTTTCCTCGTATTTATTACATGTTTTGAGAGAGAATAAGAGAAAGACGCACATAAGGTCTAAGGGGAAAATTGGTCCTAACGTTGTCATGCAAAATGACCCTAAGGTCGGGATGCGAAAGGAAATTGTATCCTAATGTTAACATGCAAAAGATGGACCTAAGGTTATGGTTAAAAGGGACTAATCTAATGTTATCATGTATGAATTAAACCCCTAATGTCTATCCTACTCCAAGCTTAATAAAAAATTAAGTTGGACTAGGAGGCCTTAAGGGAGCATGCAAGAACAAGCCAAAACAAAGAAAACAAAACAAAAACAGCAGCTACAACATCACTTCTAGCTTAGAACATCAATAAAATCCAGCACACAAGCAAAACAATTTTTAACAGGGCATGTTTTCAGGTAGAAAGAGGTGTAAAAAGCGGCAGGCGGAATAGGTGCACATTTATCAACACGTGAAACTCTAAAATAGCATGTGTAAAAGACAGCAGCAATGCATCAAGACAAATGCATATGGATAGACATCAATCATGTACAATCATGTAACAATACAATAACAAGTATGCATCCAAGATTGATCAATCAATAATGAACATGTTCCCTCACCAAGCAAGTCATGCATCAAAGAAAAGATCAAAAGCATGCCTTCACATTTGAGAAAACATACATGAATTACAAACATAAACAAGCATCAAGCAAAAGCAATTGATTCACATGTGTAGACAATCAATCACAAACAAATAGGCCTGAGCAAGTTTCAACGACATCGCATACTAAAGCGTTCATCAAAAGCATCATGAATAATTCAATAATTAATCGCTCGAAATGGACACGCAAACATGGAATCAGAAACAAACATGAACGTGAATCATATTTCCAGCAATGTAAACATCAAGAACAAGCAATCACAGTGGCATAAAGGATTATGCAACATGATCATCACATTAAAAATGAAAAACGAACGAATCATGTACATACGTTATAGAAACCAAAATTCGTGTGTTGAAGAATCACACACATGCTATCAAGAATGATGAAATAGATAAAAAAAACAATCCACATATATGCATCATATCAATTTGTGAAGATTAGAATTGGAAAGGAATCAAAACAAGCTTGAAAATGCATAAAAAAACACATTCTGCATTAGTGTTAATTGATTAACCATTTACAGTTCACATTTGGTTAATCGATTAACAACACAAAAATCAGCAAATTTGCACTGATTAATCGATTAACCAGTTTTGATCTGTAATTGGTTAATCGATTAACCCTGTTCTAGTAGCAGAAAATCAAGTTTTAGAAGCACTTTTCAGCAGCAAAACACTTGTTCAAGCACCCAAATGATCAAGCAATCAATTATGCACAAAAATTACATTGAATTACATCAATCAAACATCAATTAGATCCAACAATCATCTACATCAACAAACAAATTCAAGCAAATGGGTCAAATCATATCAAAAACCATGGATCTACATTGCATAAGTTGAAATTAAGCTTTATCAAGTGTGGATCTAAAATTTACCAACCTACAAAGCAGAGAATTGCTTTGGTGAGTGTTGCATATGAAAATGGATAGATCTAGCACAAGAAATCCAAGATCCTAACAAGAAACCTCAAGATCCAAGCAATGTGACGAAATTTCTTCAAAGCTCCCACAAGAATAGCTTGCAAAGATTGAATCTAGATCCAAAAAGCTTCAAATGTAGAATTGAATCAAGAATGGTGATGTAGTGGAGGTTTAGCTCAAGAATTCACAAATTGTAATGCACAATTTATGAATCAATCAATATGGAGCTTTTGTGAAAGGTTGAAGATGAAGATGGGGAATGAAAAAGTGAGAGATAATTGAGAGTAAATTCTGAAAATGAGGGTGAAAATGAGAGTGAATGAGTGAGGTTTGGAGTAAATTTGGTTTAATAACCCCTAGGTTAGGGATTAAATTTGGTTTGGAGTATGGTTTAGTAAGAGGAATGGAAATGAGGAATGGAATTAGGATTGAAATTTTTTGGGTGGAATTAAATGATGAAAATGAATTAAAATAAACCCATTCTAGATCCTTTCAATGATGCATTATATCGTCGATTTTTGTGGCGCGACCACTACCACTTCTGGTGCTACTTTCTGATTTTTATATTTATCCTATGAAGCTTAAAAGGAAGGGGGAGATATCTTAAACTAATCCTGCGCGCAAGTGTTTTCCCTACAAATGCGAAGAAATCTGGAATTGGGGGTTGGTTATATAAAGGGAAGCTATTAACACCCAGAGTATCTATAATAATCTATAGGAACCTTTATTGCATTTACTTTTTACTGTTTGAATTGCCTTCTTGAGTCTATTTGCAGCATATGGGGAAAGTTTCTCCTTTGGAAGGTTGAGGAAATGTTTTTGTTGTTTTAGGATTTTCTATTATTTTTTAAAAGATATCTGGACCTAATGTTTTTTATTAGTGAGCTCGCTAAGATTTCACAATCTTAATGCTACGTATTCTCAAAAAGGAAATTGAGAAATTAGAGCATTCGTAGTTCCACCTATTCCATGGGAGAAAAAAAATTTGGTGTCTTGTTCAAAGCCCAAGATTGAAGCTAAAAGAGTATTTGTATCTTGTTCAAAGCCCAAGATTGAAGTTAAAAAGAGCATTTGTGTCTTATTCAAAGCCCAAGATTGAAGCTAAAAAAGTATTTGAGAGAGAATTTGTCATCTCTAAAGGGAGATATCTCACTTATTCATAACAATTATCAAGGGATTCATTATAAGGGAAGTTACTTTAACTGGGATGTGTGGAATCCAGAAATGCCACATCTTCCTTTATAAAAGAGTTGAAGTGTCATGAAGGAAGAATCTTTAACTCAGTGTAGAGCAATGCCACTTTTTCCTTTATGAATCTTTGCATGCTAAGAAAGGGACATTGACTTGGATGTGTTCCAGAGGCTTTCCACTTACATTACATAGATGAAAGAGAACTTTGACCATGATAAAGGAGGGACTCCAGCTTGGGTTTTGAATCAACAAGTGTTCCACTTTCATCAATTATCTGGAAAAGAGTTTAATTTTCCTGTTTTGAAATGTGATGTATAGAGGAAATATACTCCTACAGAGAGGACTCAGAGTCTCATCTTGTGGGGATGTTGAATTTTGTGCCTTGATCAAAGCCCAAGGTTGAAGCCTAAAAAAAGGATTTAAAACTGACTCAACTGGGAGAGTATTATATCTGTCTTGTACAAAGCCCAAGATTGAGGCTGATCAGGAAAATCCTTATATGAAGCCTAAGAGGAGGCTGAGGGAATTTATGTGGAGACTGACTCTTGCTGAGGAAAATCAAATCCAATAGAAGATTCTATCTGGCCAAAAGAATCAAAAGAGAAACTGACTCTTACTGGGGTTTTGAGGAGAGTGAGATGCAAGTTATGTGCCAATGATGTCTTAAAAAAACTAGTGTTTTGTGTCATGTTGTGAGGTCCATAACTTCTTGCTCAAGTTGAATCAATGGATGTTCTTGTACTCTTTGTAAATCTTGCATATCATACTTCAACTTTGATGTTTACATTTGGTCTTGATTCATATTGGATCATAATGAAAATTACCTCCAAAGTTGGGCAAAACATGAGGTAGATTCTTCCTTAAACAAATTCTAAGTGTCAAAGTTAAAAATATCATGAAACCCTAACTTTAAAGCTTCATATCTCAAAATCTAGGCATTTTTTAGGGATGCTTTTACTTTATAATCTTGTTGGGGGTGTAACTTCTGCTTAAGGATGACGATCCTAATGGAGAGAGGATAATTAGACCTTAGAGGGTGTAAATGACGCGACTTATGCATTTATGAATATGAATATGAATCAAATATGCATGATGTATGTATGAATGCTCATGCTGACAAAACAGACACGACATACTGACTAGTGATGAACACAACTAGATACTTGGCCCCTGTGGGAGATAACAAGTATTATAGGTGATGAGTATTGTTGAGGGAAACAAAGTCCTATTGCTGAACTTCACCTACTCTTGGTGGTAAACAGAATGCGACTCCTGAGAAGTAACTTTTACCGGTGTTTTTTTTAAGGTAGCAGCCTATTGGAGGAAGGGATTTCTGTTTCTTATCTTTTATTCCTTGAGATAATGCTCTATTGGGGACAAAAAAGTTCAGCTGAAACTCGATCCTCGATATATGGGATGCTTTATCCTATCAATATGAAGTAACTGACCTCCCACTTGGGATATAACGATTATTTTGATTATGCATTTTAAAGTTTGAATGCTTTCAAAGAAGTTGTTGATGTTCTTTTTTGTGTTCATTAATCAAAAGAAATTACCATCATTATTTTAAAAGCAGAAGTAAAGATTTAGAATTTATGTTTTGAAAACAAAAGGTAAACTCATTTTTGTGTTTCAAAAATGTTAATCAAATAAATATGTTATTTTGCAAAGCAGAATAAATGAGAATTGCAAACAAAAGGCACAAGGGCTCAAGTTTTCATTTATAGAATAGTAATCAGCCTAATGTGTGATTCCATGGAGCATTACAAAGTTTACAAAATGGTAATTTAAAGGAAAAAGGGCTACATTGAAACATAATGACCACTATCCTTTTATCAACTTTGAATTCTGGACATTCTTGGGCTCCTGTTGAAGGTGACCTTGATTGAGGATTCCTTGATAAATGACGTTGATTTTGAGGATTCAATCTTTTTGGATGTAGTTACTTTCCATACAGCCCTAACATTTGTCTATATTTCCTTTTCCGGTTTTCAATCTATCGGGATGATTATCTTCTATTTATGTCTCTAATTTTTGCCTAGACCGCCCTTCTGGGTTTTCAATCCCCCGAGACACTCTTTTTTGCCTAAGTCTCCCTTTCAAGTTTTCAACTTAGCGAGCTATATATTTTTTTTATTTAGGCGAAGTATTTCTTGATTACATCAACATTTATGGGATAATTAAACTCTTCTCTATCCATGGTTGTGAGTATTAAGGCACCATATGAGAATGTTTTATTAACTACATAGGGGCCACCATAATTTGGAGTCCATTTCCCTCTGGAATCAGTGAGAAATGATTGGATCTTTTTTAGCACGAGGTCACCTTCTCTGAATACCCGAGGTCGAACCTTTTTGTCAAAAGCTTTTTTCATTCTTTCTTGATATAATGGACCATGGCATAAATTTTTCATTCTTTTTTCTTCGATTAGATTCATCTCATCGTGTCTGCTTTGACACCATTTAGCTTTCATTAGCTTGGCTTCCATCAATACTCTCATTGACGGGATCTCAACTTCTATGGGGAGCACTGCTTCCATGTCATATACTAAAGAGAAAGGGGTTGCTCCAGTTGAAGTGCGGATGGATGTGCGATAACCGTGAAGAGCAAATGGTAAATCTCGTGCCAATCTTTGTAGGATACAACCATCTTCTGAATGATCTTCTTGAGATTTTTGTTAGCTGCCTCTACCTCCCCATTCATCTTAGATCGATAGGGAGACGAGTTATGGTGTTCAATTTTAAACTCGGCACATAATTCTTTCATCATCTTGTTGTTCAGGTTAGATCCATTGTCAGTAATGATCTGGCTTGGAACACCATAACGGCAGATGAGACTGTTTTTGATAAATCGGACAACCACTTTTCTAGTCACATTGGTAAATGATGCTGCTTCGACCCATTTTGTGAATTAATCAATGGCTACAAGGATGAACCAATGTTCGTTTGAGACTCTGGGTTCAATCATGAAAATCACATCGATTCTTCATATAGAAAAAGGCCATGGAGAAAAGAGAGATTTGAGATGCATTGGCGGTACATGAATCTTGTTGGCGTATATTTAACACTTGTGACACTTACTCATGTACTTGTAACAATTAGATTCCATTGTCAGCCAATAACATCCTGCTCTTAGAATTTTTCTTGCCATTTTATGTCCATTGGCATGAGTGCCAAAGGATTCTTCGTAAATCTCTTTCATTAGCATGTCTGCTTCGCATTTGTCCACACATCTTAGCAAAACCGTGTCAAAGTTTCTTTTGTAGAGTACATTATTATTCAGGAAGAAGTTGCCAACCAGTCTTCCGAGAGTCTTCCCGTCATTTTTTTGATGCCCCAGATATGTATTCATGTCTTTGAAGGAAGCACTTGATATCATGGTACCATGGGTTGTCATCGATGATGGCTTCCACTGCGAATATGTAAGCGGGCCTATCAAGGCACGTTATGTCAATCTTGGACACATCTTTGCATCGATTCACACTGGTCATGGAAGGTAGAGTATCCAGTGCATCAACCATGTGGTTTTCTTCACGAAGAATGTGATGAAACTCAATATTGTTGAAGAACGTAATAACCTTCTTGCTTAGTCTTTGTAAGGAATTAGTCCAAGTTAGCGTGTGTCCCACTCTCCTTTGATTTGATTTATAACCAGAGCTGAGTCTCCATACACATCCAAGTTCTTATCCTTAAGTCAATAGCTTCTTCGAGACCCATGATACAAGCTTCATATTCGGCCTCATTGTTGGTACATTTGAATGTCAATCAGGCAGTGAAAGGAATATGGATACCATGAGGTGTAACAATGATTTCCCCAATTCCATTTCCATAAGCATTGACAGCTCCGTCGAATATTAATCCTCATTGGGATCCTGGCTCTGGCCCTTCGCTTGGTAGAGGTTCATCACATTATTTCATCTTCAGGTACATTACATCTTCATCTGGAAAGTCGAATTTGATTGATTTTTGATCATCAATTGGTTGATGAGCCAAATAACCGGCTAGAATAATTCCTTTGACGGCTTTCTGAGCATGATACTCAATGTCGTATTCTGATAACAACATCTACCAATGGGCCATCCTTCCTGTTAAAGCAGGATTTTCAAATACATACTTGATCGAATCCATTTTAGAGATTAACCAAGTAGTGTGACAAATCATGTACTGGCGAAGACGTTTATCTGCCCAAACTAGAGCGCAACAAGTTTTCTCGAGCATAGTGTATCAAGTTTCACAATCCTTGAATTTCTTGCTTAAGTAATAAATGGCAGACACTTTTCTTTTTGTTCCATCTTGTTGGCCAAGTACGCAGCCCATGGAGTCTTCCAAGACTATTAACTAGATGATCAGTGGTCTTCCTTCCACTAGAGGGGACAAAACATGTGGTTTTAACAGATATTCTTTGATGTTGTCAAAAGATTTTTAGCAATTCTCTATCCATATGCAGCTTTGGTTCTTTCTGAGTATTTTGAAGATCGGCGCATATGGCGTGGCCATGAGGAATATGAATCTTGAGATGTAATTCTAACGTCTTGAAAATCTTACTTGCTTTTCAGTCTTCCGAGAAGGCATTTCTTGAATGTCCTTGACCTTGTCAAGATCAACCTTAATTCCTTATTGGCTGACGATAAATCCCAAGAGCTTTCCTGAACGAATACCGAACGTATATTTTTTAGGATTCAAGCGGAGTTTGTATTCTCTCAGCCACTGAAATAACATTGATAGGTGTTCCATGCGTTCTTCTCTTGTTTTATATTTGGCAATCATGTCATTGTCGTACACTTCAATTTCTTTGTGCATTATATCGTGAAATAGAGTTGTCATATCCCTTTGATAAGTGGCTCTTGCGTTCTTCAGATCGAACGACATTACTTTGTAGCAAAAGGTGCCCCATAGGGTGATGAATGATGTTTTCTCCATATCTTTCGGTGCCATTTTGATTTGGTTATAGCTCGAGATCCCATCCATGAAGGACAATACTCTGAATTTTGATGTGTTGTCAACTAGCATATCAATGTGTGGTAGAGGGAAGTCATCCTTTGGACTTGCTTTATTTAAATCTCTGTAGTCTACGTGCATTTTGAATTTTCCATCTTTCTCGGGAACTGGCACTATGTTGGCTAGCGATTGAGGATATTTTGAGGTGGCAAGGAAACCTGCATCGATCTGTTTTTGTATCTCTTCCTTAATTTTGATGGCCATATCTGGATGAGTCCTTCTCAATTTTTATTTGATTGGTGGACACTCTGGCTTCAGTGCCAAATGATGTTCCATGATGTGGGTATCCAACCCTGGCATGTCTTGGTATGACCAAGCAAACACATCTGGAAATTCTTTGAGCAGCTCTATCATACCTTCTTTGACAGTTAAACTGAGTAGCGTTCCAATTTTTACTTCTTTTCTTTCCTCTTCTAAACCCAAATTGACCGTCTCCAACGGTTCTTTGTAAGGTTGAATGGACTATTCCTCATGCCTGAGTAGTTGAGAGATCTCATATGGAATTTCTTCGTCCTCTTCTTCTTCGGCTTCGAATATCGAGAACTCAAAGTTGGGAGAAGGTATTGGATCATACGTTTTAATGGGGTTTACAACAAATAATCTGCATAACGTGATGATTCCTTATTTAGAAAAGACAGAGAGAATAAAAAAGTATGTGTAGTATATTTTTGAAAAACGTTATTTTTATTTTGGATTGTTTTAGAATTACCATTTTCTAAGAAAGAAAAAAGTGAAAATAACAATAAATGCAGGAATCCAAAATGGCATTCTTATTTATGATTTGTCAATTCTTGAAACACAGACCCTATGTAACAAAACTCTTTCGCTTTGGGCAAAGAGAAGAGGGACATTTACAGAAAAGCAAGCCCTATAAAACATCCTTTTCACCTGGTCAAAGTGAAAGGTCAAAACAAAGACGAGGCAGCTACTTTGATTTATGAACGATATTCGGGACATAAACCACGACCCAGTTGCAACGAACTCCTCTGTGGATCAAAAAGTCCGGTATTTTTCTTCCAGGATTGTCTTCAGTAATGACACTGATTTTTGGTGGAGTTGAATCACTAGAGTCTTCTTCCCATGCAGAGTTATCATAAGAGGACTGTTCTATTGCATCTTCAACAATATTTTCATTCTCAAGAGGATCTCCCCATCCTGTTGGTTGGATGCCTTAAATTCTGATACGGGAGCTTTCAGGAGCAGTGTATTTCACTATAAAGTTGTATTTACCGCTTGGTTATCCCAAAGTGTCCCAATTTGCTAAAGGGATAGACGAATCATCTTCTTCGATGAGATTGACTTCAGGAAACGCAAATTTGATGAATTCTTTTCCAGTAATTCTCGCAACTTCATCAACATGATGTTTGATATTTTCAGAATTTTCCTGGTAAGGATTCCATGATTCTGGGAGAACAGGTGGATTTTTCTCAAAGTCATTCAGCAAATATGCATTCTCTGGATGACTTTTATACCCTGGATCTTCCATGCAAGGTTCCCAAATGAGCAAATCATCCATGTGATCATATGAGTTGTAATCGAAGTTGTCTTTCATCAGAGTATCTACATCCAATGAGTTGGGAGGAGTACGACATCCTTCAGGATCACAATCTCCGTAGAACATCCTGACATCTGATCTTGGTATATATCTGGGACTTTGCTTTAGATAGCAAAATGGCATGTATGTTTCTTCCTGAGATATCTATCCTTCATCGTTGAAATAGGATTTCTATTCTTCATCTGTATCAGAGGGATCATTTTCCTTGATGGTGTAGACTTCTTGAGATAATGGATGGAGGAAGCCTCCACTGTGGAAGAAATCTTGAATAGGTCGAGTGGCCTCATCCTTTTTTGTAACCTTAGTAAGTGCTGGAGAAAAACCGAGACCTTTTCTTGTCTTGTTGTCAATAGGAATCACAACTTGCCCCCATCTTTTTATGTTACTACTTCTTAATACTTGGAGAGTATCATCGTACAAGGAAATCGACGTTCCTTCTTCTTGATGATTCTCATCCTCGTAGAGAATGCCTAAAATTGAGTTCTAATGACTTCCTCTGGTTCTAAATATGCGAATGATGATAGGTTGCTCACGATTAGAGCTTTTTCTCCGTATACTGTGATCAACTTGTCATTTTTGACAAACTTCAGCTTTTGGCCAAGTTCAAAGTGACTTCCCCTGCTTCATGTATCCAAGGTCGTCCCAATAAACAGTTGTATGCCGCTCGGATGTCTATGACTTAGAAGGTGACTTGGAAATTGTAGGGACCAATGGTTATAGGAAGGTCGACTTCTCCAATAATCGTCTTCCTGGATCTGTCAAAAGCTTTGACTATAACCTCACTACCTCTCTTGGGGGCGCCTTGAAAAGATAATTGTGTCATAGTTAATCTTGGCATGACGTTCAAGAATCAACTTGTGTCTAAGAGCATGCTGGATAAAGCACCGTCTTGGTAATTGACTGTGATTTTCAGTGCCATGTTATGATTCTTGCCTTTCTCTATAAGTTCTTCATCACTGAAACCCAAATTGTTGCAAGAAGTGATGTTGGAAATAATGTTGTCAAACTGACCTACTGTCACATCTTGTTCTACAAAGGCTTGTTCCAATACGTTATGTAGAGCTTCTCTGTGAGCTTCTGAACTGATTAGGAGAGATAAAACAGATATCTGAGAAGGAGTTTGTAATAGTTGATCCACAATGTTGTATTCACTTCTTTGGATGATTTTTAACATTTCATCGTTATTTTCCACAGGCTCCTTGCTGCTGGATTGACCAATTTATTGATTAGGAACTTCAGCTTGAGGTTCCTTTTCTTTTGCAAGTTCTCCAACTCCTCTGTTTAAGATTCATCCATTTCGGGTGACTCGATTGATATCAGCAATGTGGACAACGGATGGTAGTGGAACTTCTTTTCCATATTCTTTTATGGTTGCACCATATTTGTACGGAATAGATTTCTCTGACTTGTATGGTACTGAGCCTAGAAAGTAGATGACCAAAAGGGTTATTTGGGTCTTTCAACTGTCATAAATAACTTCAATTGGCTCTAGCTTGGGAATGTTAGATTTTTTCCCAATGTCGAACGGGATTTCCAAGCGCTTTGGCTCATTGAGCAGAGGAATTATGATGAAAACATCCTCGTTAATTCCATAATTAACAGGTTCTCTTTCATTGAGAACTGCGGTGTTTCTTTTATCCAACAGTTCTTGTAACTCATTCTTGATGAGGAAGCAACCCTGTCGGCTTTTACAGCATTCTCTGCAAGCTGAGTGATCATGGTGGTTCGGACCAAAGTAGTCAAGTTGCACAGGAATTTGTGAAATTTGACCAATGATGTTTCAATGTTTTTAATGTCATAAACCACGTATCGTCTATCGCTTGCGCGAAAATAAGGTGCCGGCACAACAAAAGAGTCGCCACCTTTCGTTATTTATCCCTCAGAGCGGGAAAGGAAACGATTGGAAAAAACCTGACGAAAAAGGGTAAGACAAGGTTGTCGCAACCGTTGTCTGGATTCGGGAGTCGGTTACGCAAGGGGAAGGTATTAGCACCCCTCACATCCGTTGTACTCGACAGGATCCTCGCTTGTTGTGTTTACTTGGACGGGTTGGTTTTATTCTATCTACCTATCAGGGCTGGCTTAAAAAGAAAAGAAAAATGACTCGGCAAAGCGTCGCACTTTATGCCTACGTATTCTCATCAGAGAATGAGAAATCAGAGTCAACGTAGTTCGGCCTACGACGGGTTATGGGGGAAGGTAGCTCGCCAAGACATCGCCATCTTGTGCCTACGTACTCTCAACAGGTATGAGAGATTAGAGCTCACGTAGTTCGGGAAACTACGGTTTATTTCCTGTCTTTTACGAAAGAAGTGTTTTTTATTGTGTTTGCGATTTCAACCGCACTAGAGACTATGACCTGAGAGTGAATGCGTCGCATGTCACCCAAAGGGTACCATACTAAACATCCAGACTGTGGAAAAGAAACTCTCCCACAATCCTTTCTCAGATAGCTTAAGGCTCGTAACGTACGAAAGAAATCATTCATGATTACTGTATCTTAAACTGTTTTGAGATGAGAAGAGAACAGGCCCAACTAGGAGGGAAACTATCAAGTCCTACTGTTGTCATGCCATGGATTCATCCTATGGTTGAGGTTTGAACAAGGAACTCCTAGAAGTTGTCATACATAGGTTTCAACCTAAAGTTCTATCATCAATTCCTTATCAAAGGAAATGAGAGTCCTAAGGGATCATGTCAATGATACACCAAAACAGACAAAGCATCAGCTTAACAGTAAAATGCATGCAATGCAAGTGAGGGAGGAAATGTGTGTGGGGCTTCAGCCTCCACAAGCTCATCTCAACCTCAAGCCAGAATGAATACAACAATCATACTGAAATATAAACAACATGCCATCAAGCAACATACAGTAAACTGCAATCATACAAATAAAAATGAAATAAAATGCCATCAGGCAAACAAACCACATGGGCAAGGGAGCTGGGCTCTACCGAATACCCGCAAGCAAAGCCACACAGTAACAGTACAAGCAGAGGGAGCAACTCAACCTCTAGTGCAATCATGCTCCTAGATTCTACCTAGTCTAGATATGAACTTACTCTAATGCATCAAGCAAGTCAAACAAAACACATCAATACAGAAGAAAAAGAAAGCAGATCAACTCCTCTCTCAACCCCAAGCTTCAGCTCTTCCAACAGCAATGCAGTCTTCAGACTTCAATCACTCCTGACAAATATCAATTTGCTTTTCCAGGTTTCAACCTTTCAACATAAGTTTCAACTTATCTTCTCCTTTAAGCTTCAGCTTCTTGATCAGCTCCACCTTCAGGCTTCACCTAATCTTCAGGGGTCTTCAAGTATCAACTTGCTCTTGTTGCTCTTCAAGCTTCAGCTGGAATGGAAATACTCAAGGATTCATCCTCTTCAACACTCTTCATTGAAGTCTTCATCTTCAAACTCAAGCTCAACATCTCAGGATAGTCAAACCAGATGAAATCACTTACTGGATAACCTGGGGATATTGAACTGCTTATTGACCACCAAAGGTGACCTATAAGGGTTCAACATCAAAGGAATGGTTTCCTCAAAAGTTCTACTTCCTAGGTACATCACTTATCCCTCCAAAGGAGAGAGGTGTATACCAGGGAAGGACTCTAAATCATAGGGAGGAATGGAGGTGAAAGATACCATCCATGTTTAAGAAAGAAGTTATCTAAGTCTAAACTCTTCCTAATCCCTAACCCTAAAACAATCAACAAAACAAATAAGATCAAGCTCTCAAGCTCCTCAATGCATCTTCAAGTCTTCTACTATGCTCCTCAATGCTCCTCAGAACAATACCAAGCTCTCCAAGCCCACAAAGCAAAGCAAACAACAATACACGCCCACAAGGGCAACACAAACAATCATCAACTACAAAAATCATCTAAAAATAGTATACTACTATATTAAATCCTAATATAATTTCTAAGGGATCCTACATACCTACCCTTAATGCCCTATACGTCCCATAGTCTAATTTGCCCTAAAAACCCAAAATTCTAGTATTATTATGGACCTATGTTGAAGTTTGACCTAATTCTACACAACCTAATGTCATCTAATCAAAACTATCCTAAAATTCATCACAAAATTATGGAATAAATCCAGGGGGAAGCTAAAGCATATATCTAACTATCCTAAAAATAATGGCCTAAAAATGTTAAGGGAACTACCTAAAGAAAATTCTACAAATTCATGGATCAACATAAAAGAAATAAAAATGCAATAAAAGTAGAAAATATACAAAAAATACTAAAAATGCGTGAAAGGAAAATATTTTTATTTTATATTTTTCTTGACAAAAATATGAAATGGGAGCGAAAATTCCCATTAAAAAATCTTTAATTTTCAACTTGATATAATTTTTTAAAGATTGAAATAAAATGGAAGAAAATAAAAATGAGAATAAGAAACTGGGGTGCAGGAAGTAACCAAACATAGTTCAATTCACATATGGGCCCAGAATGGGGGGTTCAGAAAGTAACTAGCGCTAAACCCATTTATTAATCAGAAATTAATCAAAAACATAAAGAAAAATAAAAAATAAGCGGTGCAAATAGAAACCAAATACAGTTCATTTTTGCAATGGGCCAGGATTGGGGGTGTGGGTAGCAAAGATCATTTAAGCCCAAGAAACCACCGTTTAATGAAACGGTGCGTTTCACTCGCTCTCAAATCCCTCCCAAAATGCAATTGAATCGTGCCCGTTGGATTAATGGAGAGTCAACCGGTCAAGCTAGCATCTGATGGCTGGGAAGTTATCTTCTTCCTTCAGCTAGGGTTTGCTGAAACCACCATGGAAATACAGAACATGAAGCTTCATCTTCCTCAACTCGTGCTTTCTCATTTCTCCATCAAAACTCAAAGTTTAAAACCCTAACATGCTCCATTTTTCATGCTGAACACAATCATAATCTCAAATTCCATTGAATCTCCCTCAAACTTGAAACCCGATAGCAACTTCAAATTATTGATCAAGAACCAATCTTAACAATTCTCAAAATTAATGGCCCTAAACTCATCCTCATGCTTCCCTGAACATTTCTTGCTATTAAACAAGGCTTATCTCTCAAGATTCAACAAGATACAAGGCCAAACAGAAATGGTGTCCACTATCCAATCTTCACCAATTGCTTTCTAACTTTCCAAAATCCATCTCTTATTGGTCTCTAACATTTCTACACTAACAAATTAACCTAATTATGCCTAAAACATGGTGTAGGGAAGAATTTGAAAACCTGGTTAATCTTGATGAACAGATGATGAAATCCACCAATTCAGACCTTGAAACTCTTCAGAAAGTTTCCCTAGATGCCAATCTTGCTACTGTTTGCAACAATTTTGATGGAGAAAGCCTCAATCTCAGAATTCGATTCTGACTTGCTACCTTGAAATTTCAGTCACGAACTCTTCAATTCACCATGGATTTGATCTCAATTCAATCTGCACAGCTTCACTATGATGTGTGGAATGTGTTTGAATGGAAAGAATGGATGGATATGAAGAAGAATGAAGAATTAAAATTGGCTTGCAATGGAAGATTCTTGATCTCACTCTCTCTTCTCTGCACCAATTCTCACCAACCTTGCATCTGAGCAAGTCATACATGTTATATAGAGTGGTTTAGAATCATCTAGAACCATCTAGGACAATCCAATGAGTATTTGGAAATCTCATGTCATGACATTTTGATTTCAATTCTCCTTACATGCTATCTCATGCCATGGTCCTTGTAACCTTCAATTCTGACTTGAAATTCTCCCCATATGAGATTTATGATGAGTTACAATGCATAACCAACTTGTTTATTGAGTTTTGTTGAGTTTTGCTTTGGTACCTTAAGATGCAAGTAAGCCAATTCCAAAGCAGCCCTATGATCTAGGCCTCAAATCAAAATTGTGGCTGAACCATTGTTCTTAGAATGCCCTTTGGAGTCAAAATGACCTATTATATGACATGGTTTGGATTTATAGCTTGTGATTTCCAATTTTCAATTTCACCTTAATTAACTTATGCCTCCATTTTAGGCCATTTTCATCACTTTTTGATACAGGCCTTTTCGACATCTCATGACCTCCTTTATAGCCTTAAAACATCACTCTAAGCAAGTTTGATGTTGAATATTTTTCCATTTGAAGCTTGGAAATAGGAGATATGGCCTTATGCTTGAAATGACCTATAACCTCCAAATGACCAAAATGCCCTTGACTTGTCAAAGCCATAAGTTGAGTTCTACAAATCCTATCAAGGACTTCTAGTACTCTCTAGAAAGCTAAGAAGATGATATACAACATTCATGTTGACCAAGAGTTTATAGGAAGCATCCTACTAGGGAAACAATTGGATGCAAGTTGGGTGACTTTCAAGGACCTAGATTCACATACCTCAGAAGACCTGTAATTTGTCAAAGCCATAACTTGAGCTCTACAAATCCTATCAAGGACTTCTAGTACTCAAATTAAAGCTAATAACAAGCTCTACAACATTCATGTTGTGGGGAAGAGGAGATGACAATCACATCTTGAGCTAAACTGCCTTGAAGATAGGGATCAAACTAGGGGATTTTACACTGTCGAGCCTTAGAAACCCTAGCTTAAAACTTCTCAAACTCCTCAATCATGATGAGTTAGCCTAGGAATCATCCTTATAGAATCTCAATACATCACTCCATGATCACATGGCTCTTGGATTAGGTGTCAACCCTCTCCAAATCATCAGTTGACCTAGGGTTGACCCAGTTAAACCCTAATTCCACCACTCATGGCTGAATCTTCTGAATTCTTGTACAATGACCTCTCTAGGCTTCATGATGGCTTTCAAGACATCTCATAAGCTTTATCAAAGCTTCAAGTCCATCCTCATAGCCTCAGAATCATCTGAGGAGCTCCCACAACTCTCAAGTTAGGAGACATACAACCTTGGTTTCAACCAATCTCTCTGAGGATCTCTTGAGTTCTCTGACAAAGATATCAATCCTTGAACACTTGAATAACCTTCTTGGCTAGCTTCAAAGTCTCATACAACTCTTGATGGGTAAATAAATGTTGGTCAAATTTTGGGGTGCAACAGCTGCCCCTATTCAAACGGCTTGAACCTGACTGGGTGAGGAGCGAACGACTCTCAGCCAATCGAGGTGCGAGACGGTTGAACACCGATAAACCCGGAAATTTGCCAACTGCACAAGCACACGGTACTCTGATGGAAACAAATCTCCGAAAACTGAAATAATAGCTGCACGGCAACTAGCTGGAGACATACTGATCCGAACTTTGTCGTCAGTTATCCACATTAAACTCCTCTGACATTATCATCGAACACCTGATCTCGCCGTCAGGCATTCATGAAAATAAGCGTCTGACATCGCCGTTGGACAACCAAAACACCCAACATCGCCGCTGGAAAACTAAATTACCTGACTTTGCCGCCAGAAATAAACATTCAACATCGCCGCTGGAGCTACAAAGGATCTGACATCGCCGCCAGAAACAAACATCCAACATCGCCGCTGGGACAACAAAGAATCTGACATCGCCGTCAACCAAACATAACTCTGAGAAACACCCAACATCGTCGTCAAGTACTCAACATAATCTGACTTCGCCGTCAACTCTCAACATCGTCTGACCTTGCCGTCCGGGTGAAGAAACTCCATTGGGGAATTGGTCACACGGTAACCGGTAATACATAGTCGATCATGCCATCAGGCATTCAAAGAACACTGTCGGGCATCAGCCGGACTTCAACCACCAGGTTGATCATGCCATCAGGCATCCAAAGCAATTGTCGGGCATCAGCCGGACTTCATCAGTAAGTCGGGAATATAATTCTTGGTCAATCATGAGCCAACTGGGAATGTCTAAACCTCTGCCATCAGGCACTCCGCATCAGCTGAGAGAACTGCTTCATTAACACGGTTAGACTTCAATCATGGAGTCTTCAAGGGAGATTTCAATTTCGCCGTTAGAAAACCTGCTGGGGAGGACGCTTCGCCGCTGGGGATTCTGGAGAACTATCAAGTAACTCCGCTTTGGGGGTCCATAAATCATTCTGGATGAATCAACTCTGCTGAGGACTTCAAGAATCATCTTGGACAAATACCTTCTGCCGGAGACTTCAAGAATCATCTTGAACTGATAACCATTATGGAGATTTCAGGAATCATCCTGAGCGAACACTCTGTTGGGGATTTCAGGAATCATCCTGGGCAGCCTTTACTGGGGACTCTAAGCATCAGCTTGAGCACTCAACTCTGGTGATTGCACGGGGGTCTTAAGAATCATCTTAAGCAAACGGCCCTGCTGGGGAATTCAAGAATCATCTTGAACCGAAAACTTCGCTGGAGATTTCAAGAATCATCTTGAGCAAGCGGCTTCGTTGGGGAAAATGTCAGGAATCACCCTGAGCAATCAATTCTGCGGCGGAACACCTGCAAAACAAGAACGGTAACAACCTAGATCATGTTTATTATGCATATGCTTCGGCAATGGCACAATGCTCCACACGGTGGAAATGTTATGCGTTTATGATAAATGCTATGCAATCATGCACAATGATGCGATCCCATCAGCAAAATAAATGCCGAAGGGAGACTCCTCCTGTCAAGGGGGAAGAACCACTCAGATAGAGGAATCATCCTGCTGAGGAGAACAGAGTCACGCCAATCTCAATTGGACTCCACAGGGGACACAACTTCAGTTGACTGCTACGGGGGAAACAACTTCAGTGGATTGCTGCAGGGGAACGAAGCTCTACGAGAACCAGGACCTGCTGAGGGAAAGCGATGTCAATCGCGGGAATAAACTGCGTGGCCGTCTCAGCTACTTCTCTGGAGATGATGGCTCTGTGGGGAAACAACTTCAGCTGTTCGACACTCCACTAGGGAAAAAACCAATCATGGTCTGAGCAACTTCCAAGGATTCGGCTCTCTTGGGGACCTGCAAACTCGGCTGAGGAAGGAGAAATCATTCTGCTTCGCTGGAGAGAGTACGACTCTGCGGGGGAATCTCAATTCCGCTGGGGAAGAAGGAATCATCTGACTTCGGGGGAGAGTACGACTCTGGTGGGGAATTTCAATTCCGCTGGAGACTTCAGTTTGGCACCATCAGTTGCTGCATACTTCGGCGTACGAATAGTTTCCTACGAAACCTGCACTTGTGACCCAGTGCTGGGGGATGAATTCACGCTTCGGCGTGTGATTCAGCTGAGGAGATGGCGTTCCTTCAGGACGCATCTGGTTGGGGAGGAGAATCATCTCTGCCTGGGGAGACATATCGATGCTCATGATCTCGCGTTCAGACTCTGCGGGATGAGGCTACCGAACTCTGCTGGAGAAGGAGGAATCATCCTGCTTTGGGATGCGCACAGCGCTCTGTCTGGAATATGCTACACCTGTAACAACACAAACAAATAGACAAGATACCCTTCTCAAAGGGACCTATCAAGGTTATTATCTCGTGACAATTTCCAGGTAATTAATTGTTTTAACAATCAGTGGCCTAGGCCAGTAAGTTTATGTATGCGCATTTTATCAAAAACATCGGCGTTCTTTTTCGCAAACAAAACAGATAAATGCTAAACAGGCAAACAGAATTGTTGAATAGTATGCACTTTATTGATAACGAACCCCTGAACGGGTAAAAATGTTTTACAACAGATGCAAGCTCCTGGAATGAGGAAGCCGCGTAAAAATAAAACATAAATATACATCCGTATATACAAATGTCGGCAACGAGGCGTAGACGAACACCATGAGTTGATCCCTCTATGACCCACTCGACTTCGATACTTCTCCGACGCTTCAGCTTCGGAAGAGATTGATTCAGATAAACGGCCCTCAGGTCTTCCAAACCACTAAACAATGAAAGTCCACACGCGGAACGCAGTCATTTGCTTTTTCAAATCCCTAACTTTTGCGTGAACCGCCCTTTGCGGGTTTTCAGTTCACCGGGATACCCTTTTTTGCCGAAGCCGCCCAGTGTAGGTTTTCGACTTCGCGGGTGTACCTTTTTTCAATTTACATCCCTAATTTTTTCCCGAACCTTTTATTCTGTTTTTGGTTCGCCGGGATGCCCCTTTTTTGCCTGGACTCTTTTTTTTTGTCCAGCGGGTCGCTTTCAAGCAAAGTATTTTTTAACTGCGTCCGCGTTCACCGGGGATGCAAAATCTTCACCATCCATCGTGGATAACAACAAAGCTCCTCCCGAGAAGACCTTGCTGACGATGTACGGACCTTCGTAATTCGGAGTCCACTTGCCCCGGTGATCGGAGTGTGGCGGAAGAATCTTCTTCAGGACGAGATCACCCATCTGAAAGCTTCTAGGACGCACCTTCTTATCATAAGCTTTCTTCATTCGGCTTTGGTACAGACGACCAAACGCAATCGACGCTAACCTCTTCTCGTCCATCAGGCTGAGTTGGTTCAGTCGGTTCGTAATCCATTCTGCCTCGTCGAGTTTCACATCAACCAAAACTCGCAAAGAAGGGATCTCCACTTCTAACGGTAGGACAGCTTCCATACCGTACACCAAGGAGAAAGGAGTTGCCCCGGTTGACGTACGTACCGTCGTACGATAACCGTGCAGTGCGAATGGCAGCATCTCGTGCCAATCTTTGTAGGTCACAACCATCTTCTGAACAATCTTCTTTATGTTCTTATTGGCCGCTTCAACGGCGCCATTCATCTTCGGCCGGTAAGGAGATGAGTTGTGGTGTTTAATCTTGAAACTCTGGCACAGCTCCTTCATCATCTTGTTATTCAGATTCGAACCATTATCAGTAATGATCCGCTCGGGAATTCCGTAACGACAAATGATGTCTCTCTTTACGAATTTAGCCACCACCTGCTTGGTCACATTAGCATACGAGGCTGCCTCCACCCACTTGGTGAAGTAGTCGATAGCTACCAGCATGAAGCGATGACCATTAGATGCAGTGGGCTCGATCTTGCCTATCATGTCGATGCCCCACATGGAGAACGGCCACGGGGAGGACATGACATTCAACGGGCACGGCGGCACATGAACTTTATCAGCATAAACCTGGCATTTATGACATCTCTTCGCGAATCTAAAGCAATCCGACTCCATCGTCAGCCAGTAATATCCTGCTCTCAGGATCTTTCTCGTCATAGCATGCCCGCCGGCGTGCGTACCAAATGTGCCTTCATGGACTTCCTCCATTAGCATACTCACCTCTTTCTCATCTACACATCTGAGTAGCACGAGATCGTGGTTTCTCTTATACAACACTCCATCAGGATTGAGATAAAACTTTCCAGACAGCCTCCTCGGAGTCTTCTTATCCTGGGCTGACGCACCCGCAGGATACTCCTTAGTCATAAGGAAAGTCTGGATGTCGTGGAACCATGGCTTGCCGTCGGCGGCTTCCTCGATTGCAAAGACAAATGCTGGTCTATCAAGACGAGAAATGACAATTCTTGGAGCCTCATTCCAAAAATTGAATTTATACATCGAAGCCAACGTGGCTAAGGCATCAGCCATCTGATTTTCTGCTCTGGGCACATGATGGAGTTCCACTCGATCAAAGAACGGAAGTAGCCTCCTGGCATAGTTCATGTACGGCACCAAATTTGATTGACGAGTCTCCCACTCCCCTTTAATTTGGTTGATCACAAGCGCTGAGTCACCATATACGTCTAGATTCTTGATTTTCAAATCAATTGCCTCTTCTAGACCCATGATGCATGCTTCGTACTCCACATCATTATTGGTGACTGGAAACGTCAGTCTCGCAGTAAACGGGATGTGGGATCCGTGGGGAGTCGTGATGATAGCCCCGATGCCACTTCCATAGGAATTAACCGCCCCGTCGAATATCAATTTCCACTGGGATTTCCTATCTGGCCCCTCGTCGGGTAACGGCTCATCGCAATCCTTCGCTTTGAGAAACATAATATCCTCGTCAAGGAATTCGAACTTCATCGACTGGTAGTCCTCGATCGGCTGTTCGGCAAGGTATTCAGACAATACGCTTCCCTTGATGGCTTTCTGGGACACGTACTGAATATCATATTCTGTTAACACCATTTGCCATCTGGCAATCCTGCCCGAAAGAGCCTGCTTCTCGAAGACGTACTTGATCGGATCCATCTTCGAAATTAGCATGGTGGTGTGATTGAGCATGTACTATCGTAGACATTTGGCAGCCCAGGCTAGTGCACAACACGTCTTTTCCAGCATCGAGTATCGAGATTCACAGTCAGTGAACTTTTTACTCAAGTAGTAAATGGCATGCTCCTTTCTGCCCGTCTCGTCGTGCTGACCGAGAACACACCCCATACTATTCTCAAGAACTGTCAAGTACATGATTAATGGTCGTCCAGCCACTGGGGGTATCAAGATTGGAGGTTCTTGAAGATACTGCTTTATCTTGTCAAATGCCTTCTGGCAATCCTCATTCCAAGTAATTGCCTGATCTTTCTTTAAAAGCTTGAACATCGGTTCACAAGTGGCCGTGAGCTGAGAGATAAACCTTGCAATGTAGTTTATTCTGCCCAAGAAACCACGAACTTCTTTTTCTGTTTTCGACGCTGGCATTTCTTGAATGGCTTTTATTTTCGCAGGATCAACCTCGATGCCTCGTTCACTCACGATAAACCCCAGCAACTTTCCGGACCGCACTCCGAAAGTACATTTGTTAGGATTCAGCCTCAACCTGAACTTCCTAAGCCTCTCAAAAAGCTTCAACAAGTTGACCAGATGCTCTTCCTCCGTTTGGGACTTCGCGATCATGTCATCAACATAGACCTCAATCTCATGATGAATCATGTCATGAAACAAAGTTACCATTGCTCGTTGGTAAGTGGCCTCTGCGTTCTTCAGACCGAAGGGCATTACCTTATAGCAGAACGTTCCCCAGGGGGTGATAAACGTCGTTTTCTCCATGTCCTATGACGCCATCTTGATCTGGTTGTAACCGGAGAAGCCATCCATGAACGAAAACACGGAGAACTGGGTTGTGTTTTCGACCAACACGTCGATATGAGGCAGCGGGAAATCATCTTTAGGGCTCGCCCTATTCAAATCCCGATAATCGACGCACATGCGTACCTTACCGTCCTTCTTCGGTACAGGCACTATGTCAGCGACCCACGGAGGGTAGGTGGTGACCTCTAAGAAGCCAACATCAAGCTATTTCTGCACTTCTTCTTTGATCTTAACGGCCATATCTGGTCTCGTCCTCCTAAGCTTCTGCTTAACGGGAGGGCAATCTTCACGTAGCGGCAAGTGGTGGACCACGATATCCGTGTCAAGTCCGGGCATATCTTTGTATGACCAAGCAAAGACGTCACTATACTCTCGAAGCATCTCGACCAGTCTCTGCTTGACATCACTCTGCAACGTAGCCCCTATCCTGACATTTCTGACGAGCTCTTCAGAACCCAGGTTCACGATTTCGATCTCCTCCTCATGAGGCAGAATAACCTTTTCCTTTTGTTTCAACAAGCGGGCCAACTCTTCAGGAAGGTTTTCGTCTTCATAAATCTCTTCTTCGGCTTGATAGATCGAGCAATCAAAGTCGGAGTGAGCCGTAGAAGGTCCAGAGTCGATGTCATCTGTTATGTGGATCCTGCAATAACAAGGGTTAAGTTTAAAACAAGAATATGCAGGTTAGCACAAACCCCATTGCCATTTTGCTGTTTTTCAAAACAGATATGAAACAGGAATAACAGAGATCACAATATTTGAATACGAAGAAAACGCCTTTGATTTATTAACAAAATGCATGTACATAATCCAACATGGCCCTGACAATAAAACCGCTATGCCCCGGGTAGGACATAGGGTTGTACAATGATTGGAAAAAGTAAGTCATTACTCTTCACTTGTCATCGGGATGATATCCTTGATGGTCCAATTGTTGAGTCTCTCGCCCGGCTTGCTTGGCTGGATCCAAGAGTCGAGGTCACAATCTCTATCCCCGCTGTCTTCAGACACCGCGTTGATGCTTTCGAACATCACTCCGCCACTGGTAAATTGGATCGGCCCATTACCTCGAGACGCACTGCTAGACGAAGAAGAAGAAGCTTCAGCTCCAGGAAAATACCCCAACCCAAACTTATCCTGCTTGTTGGGTATCTCCAAAATATGCCCCCAGCCTGGGGTAGATCCAGCTTGGACGACGGCCCGAGATTCTTTGAATGAGGAGAGATTCATCTCTGGCTTTTCTGTGACTACAGGAGCTACCTCTTTCACTTTGACGGCTTTAAATGCTTGGCAAAGAGTCTCATGGATTTCGCCATCCATTTCAACATACTTAAAGGATGACAAATGGCTCACCATTATGTCCTCCTCGCCGCACACGGTTACGATGCTTCCTCCGACAGCATATTTGAGCTTTTGGTGCAACGTGGAGGTCACGGCACCAGCAGCATGGATCCATGGCCGGCCCAAGAGACAACTGTAGGCAGGCATGATGTCCATAATATAAAAGACCGTGTCGAACGTTTCCGGACCGACTTGGACCGGCAGGGTCACCTCCCCGAAAACGTGGCGTTTAGTTCCGTCAAATGCTTTCACCACCAGATCACCGGGTGTGCAAACCAATCCACGAGTGTCCAACTTCATTAACGCCTTCTTCGGAAGAACATTAAGTGACGAACCCGTGTCCACCAGGACGTGCGACATGATTGTGCCCCTACACTCTATCGAGATGTGCAGGGCGCTATTGTGATTCCTCCCTTTTGGCGTCAGCTCTAAGTCTGTGAAACCTAGCCCATTGCCAGCATTAACGTGGGCCACCACCTCTTCTAGCTGATTCATCGATATCTCTTGAGGTACGTAGGCAGCGTTCAATACCTTTAGCAGCGCGTTGCGGTGTGCTTCAAAACACAGCAACAAGTTGAGAATGGAAATCTTCGAGGGCGTCTGATGGAGATGGTCTACAATCTTGTAGTCGCTCTTTTTGATCAATCGCATAAACTCCTCGGCATCTTTAACAAGCAAATCTTTCTCTACCCCACACAGGACCTTTTCGACGACTTTGCTTTTACCCTTATCGGCCGCATCAGCTCTGACCGCTTTCTCTGCCACGACCTCTGGCGGTGCAAATACTCTTCCGCTGCGAGTAATACCACTGATTCCTGCGAGACTCACCACAATCGACCCGTACGGTTCCAGCTCCAACTTTTGTCCGTTGCAATAGACTTCAGCCCCATAATGCCACGGAACAGCGTTAGTGCTCTCGAAGGGTATCGACCCAGCTTTGGTAATAGTAATTGTAGGCGGTCTGGGCGCAGAAATGGTTATTGGCCGGCGAGGGATGGTGATGGTGGCGACTTCGTCGGCCTGCTTCAACACTACCTCTCTTGATACACTTTCAGCCTTCCGGCTAAACTGCAGAATCCCCTCAGTCATCAGACTTTGAATTCCTTCAACCAGCTGCTCACATCCATCAAAATGTGTAGCACAGTCCCTGCATAGTTCTCCGCACCCTGGAAAGAACCCTTTTTTCAACAACTTAGCTTTGACGAAGCTAAGCGGCGTCTTTAGGTCTCTGACATCAGTCAACAGATCTGCACTCTCCTCTTTGATAATGGCGTTTACTCCGCCTCCCCTATGATTCGGCTTAGGATTCTTCGTGACATTGGGCACATTATCGGAGAAGTTGATGATCTTGGCATCTACCAGGTCCTGCACCTTGTGCTTAAAGGCTTTGCGGTTCTCGATTGTGTGGCCAGGTGCCCCTAAGTGGAAGTCGCAAGTGGAATTTGCGTCGTACCCTGGTGGAGGTGCCCCTGTCAAGGGAGCCATCGTCCTCTTCTGAACCAACTGAAGCTGAAGCAAAGTCTGCAAGAGTTGCGCGTACGACATGGGTGGTGCCTCGAAGTGACGGTTTGCCAAAGGTGCCCGATTCTGGTACTTTCTATATCCCTGCTGATTCGGTTGCTGCGGCTGCTGCTACGGAGCTGCTGGGATATTTATACTGGCTATCTGTTGCTGAGGGCCTTTGCCCTTCCTTCGAGCGTTGGTCACAACGCTCGCCTCTCCTTCTCGTCGTTTGCCAGCATAAGGTTTCTTTCCACCTCCTCCAGCTGAGGATGATTCACCTTGAATTTTCCCGATCTTGATTCCATTCTCGACGTGCTCGCCCATGATAATGAGAGCTGAGAACGTCCCAGACATACCGCTGACTAACTTTTCATAGTAAACCCCTGGGAGGGTAGCTACAAACATCTGCACGAGTTCGCGTTCAACCATCGGCGGCTGAACCCGGGCTGCCAACTCACGCCACCGCTGGGCGTACTCCTTAAATCCTTCATTATTCCTCTACGATAGGTTCTGCAACTGGACTCGGTTCGGGGCCAAGTCGCTGTTGTACTGGTAATGGTGGATGTAATACCCCAAATTTTGCCCTAAGATTTGTCGTCGCATTTCATTGCATTTAATCAATTACTAACAAATTTGTGTAGTCGTTTGACTTTTTGTAGGTAAATATCATATGGCATGTTTTTTTTCTAAAAAGTAAAAATGACACAATTGGCAAGAGGACATGTGTAAGAAGTTGTGAGTGTGAGAGGTTGAGAGTTCGAATCTCACCTTAGTCACTTTTTGTTTTTTATTATTTTTACTCTAAATGTTTCTATCTCTCATTAAAAAATAACAAAAATAGTTTTTTATTATTATTTAATTATTATTTTCGTATTTTAATTAAATCATTTTTTAAAATATTATTTTTATCACTTTTTTCTAAATTATTCATAAAAATATCCAAAAAATCATAAAATAAAAAATATTAGAAAAAATTTTGTTCTTTTTATAATATTTTTGATTTTAGGAATCAATAGGATTATTAGTTTTTATTTTAAGTTTATTTTAATTATTTTAAATTATTTAAATTTTATTTTTTCTTAACTAATTATTTAGTTTGGGCTTTAAAATGGGCTTTAGGGACATTATTGACAATTTGGTGTTAACCCTAATTTGTTCCCTATATATACATGTGTTGCTTCGTTGAAAAAAGGGGGAGAATGAAAAAAACTTAAGAGGAGTGAGTGCCGTTTGCCGTTATTTATTTTTCTTCTTCATCCATTACTATTGTTTCTTTTTCTTCATCGTTTACCGTTATTTCTTTTCCTTCATTTATTACTGTTGTTTCTTTTTCTTCATCTTTTACCGTTATTTCTTTTTCTTCATCTATTACCGTTATTTCTTTTTCTTCATCTATTACTGTTACATTTATATATATATATATATATATATATATATATATATATATATATATATATATATATATATATATATATATATATATATATATATATATATATATATATATATATATATATATGTAATTTTTAAATTGTTAGAGTTTATATATATATATATATAAGATTAATTTTTGATCGAATTATGTCGATACGATGTTTGCACATTTGTGTGCATGACGCGTGACATTTGTGTTAGTTCGATCTGGTTGCGATGATCGCATTTTTGTGTGAGCAATAATACTATTTTTTGCTTAATTTCTTTTTCTTTGCGATAAATTTTGTTTCGTCCGATTTAGATCTGGTTGCGATGAGCGCATTTCTGCGTTAGCAACATTGTTGGGTTATTTGGCACATTTAAAATTCATTATTGCTTTATTATTATTATTATTATTATTATTATTATTATTATTATTATTATTATTATTATTATTATTATTATTATTATCATTATTTATTATTATTATCATTATTATTACTATTTTTATTATTATTGTTATCATTAATTTATTAAAACTTGTTATAATATAAAAATCTGTTTTTTTAAAATAAATAACATTAACATCTTTTCCAAATTAATATGAAAACCTATTATTTTTAAGAAAAACTTTTTTTTTAGATAAATTTAAAATAATAACTAAAATCTTTTTTTTTTTGAAATAATAACTAGAACCGTTATTTATTTTATTTTATTATTGTTGAATTCAAATTTCATTATCATATTGTATCTGCTCCTCTCATGTAACCTCGCGAACTTAACAATCGCTCTTTAAATTCTGCCTTTAAATTTCTGCTTGCATGGTTTAAATTATGACATTATCTCTCTGTTTGCATGATTCAATTATCTCACGCGTTTACCATTATTTCTGTCACATTGCACACATTCGAAGGTTAGGTCTAACTGTTTGGCCGCCGCGCCAATAGTCCGTAAAACTTCACATATTCAATTTCAAATCCTCAAAACTACAAACTACAAACCCTAATTTTCACAAATGCCTCGCCGCAGGCCAAATTACAATTTTACCCCTAGCATTAGGTCAAAGAGCCGCCGCGCTCATTTTAGGGTTTCCCGCCGCGGAATCCCTAACCTAACCCTAATTCACTTAACAATTCAACGTAGAGATTTGGAGTTTCTACACTCCACGTAAGCGTGTCCTTAAGATGCGTTTATTCCCCTTGAGACCTTAACCACAGTCAAGAAGTCTCTAACCTCCCTTTTGAGGGGAACTACAGTTACTCTGATTCCATTCCCGTAAGGATATGTAGGCACAAGATGTGATGTCTTGCCGAGTAAACTTAGAATTAACCCCTAGGTCTTTTTTAATTTTCAATCCTTTGTATATACCCTAAAGCAAAATAATTAATGAAATAAAAAAAAAAATAAAATAAACAAAAGGTTCTCGTAGAGTACTACGGAAGTTTAGGGTGCTAATACCTTCCCTAATCTTAACCAACCCCCGAACCTTAGATCTCTCCCCTTTAGGTTTTTCCTTTCTTTAACCTTTCTTTCGGATAAATCAAAGACCAGTTGTAAATGAATTAAGATTCAAGTTAATCAATAGCTTGACATCCAAATTTCACCGCAACAGAAAATGGCGACTTCACTGGGGAGTCCTAACTATTGAGGGTTATCCCTATTTTGTTTATTTTTCTTTATATATTTGTTTTATTATATATTTTGCTCACTTGTATGTATATATTGGGGTACCTTACTTGGAGTTACTGTGTTGTGAGATAAGTCCTACACCCGGACTTGAGTGACATTATTATAGAATGGCGATATATTCGACGAGGCTTATAGGGAGTGAGTCCCGACTAAGCTAAATCGAAAATCACCGCTCAGTTGAGACACTTTCGAAAATGGTTCGGTTGATCGAGTGTAATCGTGAAAACTTTTACCATTATCGATTGGAGTCTGTGATACTGGGAACCGTAGTACCTTTACACCATCTTGGCCTTATATAGGATGTAGTGCGGGAACTATGTGGGAGTAGTCCTACAATGGTTGCTACGCAATACTACACTCAAAAGAGGTTCTCTTGAGAATATTATCGACCCTCAAGTCAGTTGGGAAGTTGATAATATCCGAAGGATGGACTGATGATTTTGGGCACTTTTTTAGAACCCTTGTTCTGCAGGTACAATTAACCTATAGTACTTACCTCTTGGGAAGGGTAGACCTTAACTCCATACACTGTCCTCTAACCTAGGACCTTTGTGTGTGTATTTGTGCTTTGAATCTATAAAGCATCATATCATTTCTAGTTTCAAGGAATTCAACGGTCCTTTGCAAATTCGAAAAGCCTTACATTTTAAAGTCTAAAATTTTTTCCAACTTTCTTAAAAAGCAATATTCGCAATCGAACGTTGAAATTCTTGAAACCATTGCATGGCATTAGCATCACATTTTTGCATTGCATTTATCCCCCAGTTTCTCCTTCTTGGTCCTATCGTCTTCTAGGGTACCTTTGAGTCGTCAAGCTGATTCCTCGACACAGATATCAGACCAAAAACGGAACAGGAGTCACTTTGATCCTATTCTCATGACTTACACAGAGCTATATCCTGACTTAGTTCGGCAAGGACTGATTACTACAAAGGTTTTACCACCTCCTCTTAATCCTCCAGTTGGATTTAGGGCTGATCTAAAGTGTGCTTTTCATGAGGGTGCCTTAGGCCACGACTTGGAGCATTGTTTTGCATTGAAAGCTAGGGTGCGTGAACTGATTAGAGCCAGAATACTTGATTTTACGGATAGTCGTCCGAACGTCCAGACAGATCCCTTGCCAACACATCAGAAATGAAGTTTTGTCACTAGGCCTTTTGTTTCTCGTTGTTTGCACTTTCCTTATTTTGTTTAAGTTGTTTGCTTTCAATTATGTTTGTACTTTCATTAATGAAATAAGCATTGCGACTTTTGATTCAATTCATTTCCGTCCATTTATTTGCATCTTTATGCTTTATTTTTCAAATGTTTACTTCTTGTCCAAAATTTCGATATGCTAAGATCAGAGGGAGGATGACGAAGATGTTATACCCATAACTGCTGTCAGTATGCTTTCAATTAAACCTTGTTGACGATGTAAGGCATTGTTTCAATTCCCAAACACTGGAGAAATAAGGAAGTTAATCCCTCGTTACCCCCTTCGAGCCTAGAAGTTGGAGTTTCTTTCGTTACAAAAAACCCACAATTTTAACCTTGGGATGGGTAGTTCTCAGTTAACTTGGTTGTGTGTTCATACGATACACCTTTCATTAACAAATTTTCCTTCGCACACGTCAAACAAGTGTCAAAGATGTTTTCTAATCAAAAGGTCGATGATGGTTCACCGTAATCATTAAAATCAAACAGTCACTTTCCTTCACACAAAAAAATAATATAAAAAAAGCAAAAGAAGTCCGCTAAGTCAAAACCTATGAAGGAGACTTAGGCAAAACTGGGGCATCCCGCTGACTGTAAACTCTAAAATAAACAGTTCAGGCAAAATTTAGGGATAATCTAAGAGATTTTTAAATCCCTATCTTGAAAATCCTCAATGTCAAAACAATCAAATGTTATAGGGGAGTAGTGGCTGCCTTTTCATAGGTCCCTTTGACTTCTGAATCATCACTGCGACGATCAATGAAATCCCTAACTTATGGGAACCTGAATGCATAGTATGAGTTAACTGAGCATAGGATTGAAGATCATCACGTAGATTGGGTGGGTACAAATAACTTTTGAGCCTTTATCTTTTGTTTCATAAACCGTGAACCAGGCCACGTTACAACCCTCAAAAGACCTAACTGAAACAGGGTTATTTAGAAAGTATACTACAACAAGGTTGCGTAACCTGACTCCAAAAGATCCTTGCGAATCATTTATTTTGGCAATACACTTTTATTTTAAACTTTGAGTGTCTTGAACCGCCTTGTTCTGACTAACGACTCATGTATTTTCCATCTTTCAAAAATAATTTTTCAAAAATCGCATGAACTTTGCATTACCATGTTTGTATGAATATTTTTGTTTGCAAACTGGCTTTCCTCTAAGGAATTTTCAAACAATGAGAAACTTGGTCAAGTGATCTTATCAGGGGCAAGTTCCTTTTACATCCTGTCAAAGAATCAGTTCAAGATTTGTTCAAGGCAATATCTTCTCAGATTTGGTTTATCCAGAGAATTGTTCAAGACTCAGACTGGGGCAAGCCCTCCGAGGATACAGCAAAACAGTCGATTCCATGAATTAGACAACTGAAGCAATTATCAGTTCATTTGACCTGGGGCAGTTTACTTGCATAATCCCTAAGCAGTTATTCATCATTCCTACAGTGACTATCAACAGAATGACAGTGATCTCCGTGTTGAGGAATCAGTCCTCCAGTTTTGTCATCTCACAGAAAGAGTCGAGTCTTGTCGTCGACGTCTGCATTTGCATTTGATCATATGTCATAGCATAATTCCTATACATGTGCACATCTTGGGTGCTTTATTCCCCATTTACATTTCTATCTTGGGTGCTTTACTCCCCATTTACATTTTTATCTTGGGTGCTTTACTCCCCATTTACATTTCTATCTTGGGTGCTTTACTCCCCATTTACATTTCTATCCTGGGTGCTTTACTCCCCATTTACATGTCTATCTTGGGTGTTTTACTCCCCACTTACCTTCTATCCTTGGGTGTTTTATCCCCCATGTACCTTTATCCCGGGTGTTTTATTCCCCGTTTACCAGATATTCTTGGGTTTACCTAACATCATGTTGTTTTACCCCCATTTGCTTTTTTTTCTCCCTGCGGTCGTGTTTTACTCGTGTCTTACCTTGCGAACAATTTCTAATTTACTTGGCACCTATCAACAATTTTGTGTCGTGTCTACCCGACGTTCTTCCAAATATGACATGTCTTCTTCCCTATTGCAATTCCTCGGTGGGTCGTCCCCAGTGACGTTGTTTCGTCTGTATCCGTGCATTTGTCATTTTCATCATACGCATCATATCAGATTCATATTATATTTAGCATTATAGTTCGTTTTGTTTTGTCCATATCATTGCATAGCACTGCGTCTAAAGGCAAAATTTTCGGTTATCTGTATTTAAATCCCTCCACCACGATTTCTCGAGTCTCCGTTGCTCGAATCACCCGGTGAAGTTATTTAAATAGGGGCAACTGTAATACCCCAAATTTTGCCCTAAGATTTGTCGTCGCATTTCATTGCATTTAATCAATTACTAACAAATTTGTGTAGTCGTTTGACTTTTTGCAGGTAAATATCATATGGCATGTTTTTTTTCTAAAAAGTAAAAATGACACAATTGGCAAGAGGACATGTGTAAGGAGTTGTGAGTGTGAGAGGTTGAGAGTTCGAATCTCACCTTAGTCACTTTTTGTTTTTTATTATTTTTACTCTAAATGTTTCTATCTCTCATTAAAAAATAACAAAAATAGTTTTTTATTATTATTTAATTATTATTTTCATATTTTAATTAAATCATTTTTTAAAATATTATTTTTTTCACTTTTTTCTAAATTATTCATAAAAATATCCAAAAAATCATAAAATAAAAAATATTAGAAAAAATTTTGTTCTTTTTATAATATTTTTGATTTTAGGAATCAATAGGATTATTAGTTTTTATTTTAAGTTTATTTTAATTATTTTAAATTATTTAAATTTTATTTTTTCTTAACTAATTATTTAGTTTGGGCTTTAAAATGGGCTTTAGGGACATTATTGACAATTTGGTGTTAACCCTAATTTGTTCCCTATATATACATGTGTTGCTTCGTTGAAAAAAGGGGGAGAATGAAAAAAACCTAAGAGGAGTGAGTGCCGTTTGCCGTTATTTATTTTTCTTCTTCATCCATTACTATTGTTTCTTTTTCTTCATCGTTTACCGTTATTTCTTTTCCTTCATCTATTACTGTTGTTTCTTTTTCTTCATCTTTTACCGTTATTTCTTTTTCTTCATCTATTACCGTTATTTCTTTTTCTTCATCTATTACTGTTACGTTTATATATATATATGTAATTTTTAAATTGTTAGAGTTTATATATATATATATATATATATATAAGATTAATTTTTGATCGAATTATGTCGATACGATGTTTGCACATTTGTGTGCATGACGCGTGACATTTGTGTTAGTTCGATCTGGTTGCGATGATCGCATTTTTGTGTGAGCAATAATACTATTTTTTGCTTAATTTCTTTTTCTTTGCGATAAATTTTGTTTCGTCCGATTTAGATCTGGTTGCGATGAGCGCATTTCTGCGTTAGCAACATTGTTGGGTTATTTGGCACATTTAAAATTCATTATTGCTTTATTATTATTATTATTATTATTATTATTATTATTATTATTATTAGTATTAGTATTATCATTATGTATTATTATTATCATTATTATTACCATTATTATTATTATTGTTATCATTAATTTATTAAAACTTGTTATAATATAAAAATCTGTTTTTTTAAAATAAATAACATTAACATCTTTTCCAAATTAATATGAAAACCTATTATTTTTAAGAAAAACTTTTTTTTTAGATAAATTTAAAATAATAACTAAAATCTTTTTTTTTAAATAATAACTAGAACCGTTATTTATTTTATTTTATTATTGTTCAATTCAAATTTCATTATCATATTGTATTTGCTCCTCTCATGTAACCTCGCGAACTTAACAATCGCTCTTTAAATTCTGCCTTTAAATTTCTGCTTGCATGGTTTAAATTATGACATTATCTCTCTGTTTGCATGATTCAATTATCTCACACGTTTACCATTATTTCTGTCACATTGCACACATCCGAAGGTTAGGTCTAACTGTTTGGCCGCCGCGCCAATAGTCCGTAAAACTTCACACATTCAATTTCAAATCCTCAAAACTACAAACTACAAACCCTAATTTTCACAAATGCCTCGCCGCAGGCCAAATTACAATTTTACCCCTAGCATTAGGTCAAAGAGCCGCCGCGCTCATTTTAGGGTTTCCCGCCCCGGAATCCCTAACCTAACCCTAATTCACTTAACAATTCAACGTAGAGATTTGGAGTTTCTAAACTCCACGTAAGCGTGTCCTTAAGATGCGTTTATTCCCCTTGAGACCTTAACCACAGTCAAGAAGTCTCTAACCTCCCTTTTGAGGGGAACTACAGTTACTCTGATTCCATTCCCGTAAGGATATGTAGGCACAAGATGCGATGTCTTGCCGAGTAAACTTAGAATTAACCCCTAGGTCTTTTTTAATTTTCAATCCTTTGTATATACCCTAAAGCAAAATAATTAATGAAATAAATAAAAAAAAATAAACAAAAGGTTCCCGTAGAGTACTACGGAAGTTTAGGGTGCTAATACCTTCCCTAATCTTAACCAACCCCCGAACCTTAGATCTCTCCCCTTTAGGTTTTTCCTTTCTTTAACCTTTCCTTCGGATAAATCAAAGACCAGTTGTAAATGAATTAAGATTCAAGTTAATCAATAGCTTGACATCCAAATTTCACCGCAACAGTGGACAAACGCTTCAGCGAGGTCCTTCCATGTGCGCACGCTAGTGGGCTCCAAACCCATGTACCACTCGAGGGATGGCCCGGAAAGACTGTCTTGGAAGAAGTGCATCAGCAACTTCTCGTCTTCGGAATAGGCAGACATCTTCCTATAATACGATCTCAGGTGGACACGAGGGCAAGTGGTGCCCTTATATTTCTCAAAGTCAGGCACCCTGAACTTAGGAGGTACCTTTAAATCAGCAATTAACCCCAGCTTGGACATATCAACGCCCAACGTATTCTGATTCTCAATATCTCTCATTTTATCTTCCAGTGCCTTGAATCTGAGCCGCGCTTCAGCATTCAGCTCCCCTTCAGCACCTCTTTGAGAGAACACATCATCCTGATGATCCTCAAGCCATGGTTGAGGCACCAACAGATTCCCGACGCCTGCATTGCCGTTGCCCGGCCAGATGTTGACATTAGCTCCCAGACTCCCATTACCGACGCCCGTCGTATTGAGTCCGATATTGGCCATCACATTGCCATTAGCACTGCCGTTGCCCCCGGCCACGGGGACACCATTCTGCGGAGTATCAACTGGTGGAGGAGTAGGCACGGCCCCGCCATGGAGTATGTCGTTGCTATCAACCCTGGAGATCAAGGGCTGAACCAAAGTCCTGAGCTGGTCCTGACCATTGGCGACCACTTGCATGAGTTCCATGAAGCGATCCATCCTCTCACGGAGCTCCTGAATGTTTGTTTACACTTGATCCATGATCCTGGTCTGATTAGCTCTAGTCGGATAATGGTGAATTAGTCTCTGATCAATCCTGGAATCACCGGAAACAGCCTGGGACCTGTAAACCTGAAAAACCTGTAAACACTAAAGGGTTAGGAAAAACAACAAAATGCTCGCCATGCAAATGCTTCATGCAAATGCATGTGTGTGTCTGTGTGTTTAGGAGATTTCCCCCGACCCTAGTGCCTGAGTGCCAGTGCTGATAATAATAAGAAGAAGAAGTCCGAGCCCAATCATGGAAACAACAATCTCATATATAAAGAAAGCCTGACAAGGCAGTACATAGCATCAGCGAGTACAAGATGAATCAACAGCGTGACCTCAGCCAACAAGCCTGGTGATGGTCAACATACAACGATGATCAAAACAAAAGGAATACAAATAGTCAAGTGCGGCCACGGGCACGATACTCTTCTAACAACTCCCTCGTCTCTGGATGATCCGGCAGAGTGAGCAACCCCTCGACGGGCAATTCCCTCTGCACAATGGTATACTGAAGTCCCTCAACTGAACTTTCCCATGCTCCTTCGCCAAAGCAATCTTCTAACTTCCGCTTCTTGGACTCAAATGTCAGCTTGCGCTCCTTCAGGTTAGCGAGAGCTTTGTTGAGCTGGCCTTCGGCGGCGTATCTGCGAGCGGTTTCTTCATCAAACCTCTGCTCACTGTCTTTCACCTGGGCTTCCAGCTTGGAGATCTGCAGCATCAGCTTATCCTCCCGCTCTTTCTTGGTGGCCAGGGAAGCCTTCCAGTGCTGGTTGAACTTGGATATCCTCCGCTATGCCTCATCCAAGTGCTGCTTCTTCGTAGCCAGTACGTCGTTGACAGCTTTGAAGTCTCGACCCATGCATTCACGCTCGGCTATCTGCTTAGTCAGGTCTGTATCCAGCTGGTTCACCAACTCTGTTTGTCTTTTGATAGAATGAACGGGTTCGTTCCTCTCGCTTCGGAGCTGAGCTAATTCCTTCTCAAGTTCTTCATTCGCCCGCTTCAATTCATCCCGCTCAGCTAATACCTGGTTATGCTGCTGAATGGGCACAGTAGCAGGCTCTTCGATCATTGGAGGGCTTTCTGGCTTGGCCTGAGGAAACGGCATCCCTATAGCATCGACCCTGGCTCTGATCCAAGTCACGTACGGGGGGTAGGCTTGATTGTTGCTTTTTCCTAGCAATGGCTTTCCTCGCTTACCGATACCATTCCACGCGCGCTGAAGCTTGGACAACAAATCCCCCTCTAGAATACCAGTGAGGTACAGAGATTCCTGTACCTCCTCCTCCTTCGGCGGAGTTCTCAAAGCATACGCGAACTGTCGAACCAGCAACGAAGGATTGTAGTTTATACAACCCTTCCTACCTATCAAAGGCACATTTGGAAACCCGCTGCCACTGAAGATCACCTCAGTACCCAACCTATCTCTGTCGAACCAGTCAATATCCTCTGCAGATAAACTCATCAAACGCTCAGGCCATTCAGCTGTGGCTGCAGACAAGACAAAAGGACCCCTCTTGGGCAGATGACTTTCAAGCCATTTGTACAGCAAGGGTACGCAGCATGAGACGTTCTTCCCCCTCCTGTTCTCGTTTTTGTAGTGAACTGAATGATAGACATCTCCTATCAAGGTAGGGACTGGATTCCCTGAAGCAAAGATATGAAACGCATCAAAGTCTACAAAATCTGGCATATTAGGGAACAGGATGATGCCATATATGCATAGAGCGAGGATAGCGTTGAACGCGACCCAACATCCGTCCTTGGCACACTGCTGAGCTTTACCTACCAGAAACTGCAATGAAAACCCAGGAACCTTGTTCCAACTAGTCAACACTAACTCGGAGGCGTCCAAATGAAGTGAAGGAGCTAAACCAGCCAGATCAGGCTCAGCATCCATGTGAACAAAAGGCATCTGCCTCTTGATAGGCACACCTAGCAAATCAGCGTACTCTTCTAGCGTAGGTGCGAGAATGAAGTCCTGAAAAGTGAAACATCTCAGCAGAGGGTCGTAGAACTACAACAGAGCGTATAACCCATTCAACTCGAACACAGCAGGCTTATGAACCAAACTGAGCAACCTGCCGTAAGAGTTCCTGAACTCATCCCTCACAGAATCATCTGCTAGAGCTATCAAACCAGTCAACTTAACCACATCAGGGGTAGGGAACTTGTAAGCCACGGTCTTCCTCAGAGAGCCCATAACAATACAATAGGAGGCACGAAATCCTGGATCGGGGAAAACGGTACCTGCAACACAGACACACGTTAATGAAATGCAAATGAATATGCAAACTAATGCAAAATGCAATCATGCAATAGGAGGCCAAAGCAACTGCTGCTGTGGAGATTCTGTATCAACAAAACCACAACCACTGATAGGAAGAAAACCCCGGTGTAGGACCACAAATCTGATCTGCCAAGAACAACCATCTGATAGGACCATATTCACAGGATCATAATTCTGCTCTGTCAAGAACAAATGTCTGATAAGAAGGACCTCTGATGTATGATCAAGAAATATCTGCTGATGAGGTCTTCAGACCCCAAATCAAAAATCTGCTCTATCAAGAACAAACATACAGCTGCTGATGAGATCTTCAGACCCAAAAATATGCTCTATCAAGAACAAACAACATCTGCTGATGAGATCTTCAGACCCCAAAAACCTGCTCTATCAAGAACAAACAACTGATGACAATACTCTGCTCTATCAAGAACAACCATACACATGATGATAAGATCCTCTGATCAAAACCTGCTCTATCAAGAACAACCATACACATGATGATAAGATCCTCTGATCAAAACCTGCTCTATCAAGAACAGACAAATCTGTAACTGAGAAACCCTGGCACCAACAAAACTGATTCACTGTCAAGAAAACTAGGTAGTCTGAAGGTCAAGGTTTCCTACAATAAACCCAACCCTGCTCACAGGTATGGACCTAAACTGACTCAAGTTCGGCATCCTATGCGTTCATCAGCGTCACAGACATTCAAGAGGGGTGATACGATACCCAGAAGGTGTGGCATCACCAGCTCATGAAGCGGCCTCACTCGGCTGAATCACAAACGATCGGTCCCCAGAGTCGACAATCCACCAAACCAGCAACCGTCTCAACCCAAAGGGTTGAAAGAGAAGCCAACCGGATGAACCTCGTCTGAGCGTGGATTTCATGAGACACTAGTGCCTGCAAATCAAGCACGCGCCCACTAATTTCCACTCTAAGTCTATAGTGCACTCAAGCCTGGGTCTGGCTTCTCACTTATCAGAACTCCCATCCCACAACAGCACAGATAATCATATTATACTGAATATAAAATGCGGGAAATAAAGTGCGAGAAGTAAAATGCGAAAAATAAACGCAACCCAACAAGTAAACATACAAGCGTTAGGATTGACTCTCGCAGGGAACCGTTGGAGTCCCCAGCAGAGTCGCCAGCTGTCGCTTGCGCGAAAATAAGGTGCCGGCACAACAGAAGAGTCGCCACCTTTCGTTATTTATCCCTCAGAGCGGGAAAGGAAACGATCGGAAAAAACCTGACGAAAAAGGGTAAGACAAGGTCGTCGCAACCGTTGTCTGGATTCGGGAGTCGGTTACGCAAGGGGAAGGTATTAGCACCCCTCACGTCCGTCGTACTCGACGGGATCCTCGCTTGTTGTGTTTACTTGGACGGGTTGGTTTTATTCTATCTACCTATCAGGGATGGCTTAAAAAGAAAAGAAAAATGACTCGTCCAAGTAATGAGAATGAGAAATCAGAGTCAACGTAGTTCGGCCTACGACGGGTTATGGGGGAAGGTAGCTCGCCAAGACATCGCCATCTTGTGCCTACGTACTCTCAACAGGTATGAGAGATCAGAGCTCACGTAGTTCGGGAAACTACAGTTTATTTCCTGTCTTTTACGAAAGAAGTGTTTTTTATTGTGTTTGCGATTTCAACCGCACTAGAGACTATGACCTGAGAGTGAATGCGTCGCATGTCACCCAAAGGGTACCATACTAAACATCCAGACTGTGGAAAAGAAACTCTCCCACAATCCTTTCTCAGATAGCTTAAGGCTCGTAACGTACGAAAGAAATCATTCATGATTACTGTATCTTAAACTGTTTTGAGATGAGAAGAGAACAGGCCCAACTAGGAGGGAAACTATCAAGTCCTACTGTTGTCATGCCATGGATTCATCCTATGGTTGAGGTTTGAACAAGGAACTCCTAGAAGTTGTCATGCATAGGTTTCAACCTAAAGTTCTATCATCAATTCCTTATCAAAGGAAATGAGATTCCTAAGGGATCATGTCAATGATACACCAAAACAGACAAAGCATCAGCTTAACAATAAAATGCATGCAATCCACAAGCTCATCTCAACCTCAAGCCAGAATGAATACAACAATCATACTGAAATATAAACAACATGCCATCAAGCAACATACAGTAAACTGCAATCATACAAATAAAAATGAAATAAAATGCCATCAGGCAAACAAACCACATGGGCAAGGGAGCTGGGCTCTACCGAATACCCGCAAGCAAAGCCACACAGTAACAGTACAAGCAGAGGGAGCAACTCAACCTCTAGTGCAATCATGCTCCTAGATTCTACCTAGTCTAGATATGAACTTACTCTAATGCATCAAGCAAGTCAAACAAAACACATCAATACAGAAGAAAAAGAAAGCAGATCAACTCCTCTCTCAACCCCAAGCTTCGGCTCTTCCAACAACAATGCAGTCTTCAGACTTCAATCACTCCTGACAAATATCAATTTGCTTTTCCAAGTTTCAACCTTTCAACATAAGTTTCAACTTATCTTCTCCTTTAAGCTTCAGCTTCTTGATCAGCTCCACCTTCAGGCTTCACCTAATCTTCAAGGGTCTTCAAGTATCAACTTGCTCTTGTTGCTCTTCAAGCTTCAGCTGGAATGGCAATACTCAAGGATTCGTCCTCTTCAACACTCTTCATTGAAGTCTTCATCTTCAAACTCAAGCTCAACATCTCAGGATAGTCAAACCAGATGAAATCACTTACTGGATAAGCTGGGGATATTGAACTGCTTATTGACCACCAAAGGTGACCTATAAGGGTTCAACATCAAAGGAATGGTTCCCTCAAAAGTTCTACTTCCTAGGTACATCACTTATCCCTCCAAAGGAGAGAGGTGTATACCAGGGAAGGACTCTGAATCATAGGGAGGAATGGAGGTGAAAGATACCATCCATGTTTAAGAAAGAAGTTATCTAAGTCTAAACTCTTCCTAATCCCTAACCCTAAAACAATCAACAAAACAAATAAGATCAAGCTCTAAAGCTCCTCAATGCATCTCCAAGTCTTCTACTATACTCCTCAATGCTCCTCAGAACAATACCAAGCTCTCCAAGCCCACAAAGCAAAGCAAACAACAATACAAGCCCACAAGGGCAACACAAACAATCATCAACTACAAAAATCATCTAAAAATAGTATACTACTATATTAAATCATAATATAATTTCTAAGGGATCCTACATACCTACCCTTAATGTCCTATATGTCCCATAGTCTAATTTTCCCTAAAAACCCAAAATTCTAGTATTATTATGGACCTATGTTGAAGTTTGACCTAATTCTACACAACCTAATGTCATCTAATCAAAACTATCCTAAAATTCATCACAAAATTATGGAATAAATCCAGGGGGAAGCTAAAGCATATATCTAACTATCCTAAAACGAATGGCCTAAAAATGTTAAGGGAACTACCTAAAGAAAATTCTACAAATTCATGGATCAACATAAAAGAAATAAAAATGCAATAAAAGTAGAAAATATACAAAAAATACTAAAAATGCGTGAAAGGAAAATATTTTTATTTTATATTTTTATTGACAAAAATATGAAATGGGAGCAAAAATTCCCATTAAAAAATATTTAATTTTCAAATTGATATGATTTTTTAAAGATTGAAATAAAATGGAAGAAAATAAAAATGAGAATAAGAAACTGGGGTGCAGGAAGTAACCAAACATAGTTCAATTCACATATGGGCCCAGAATGGGGGGTTCAGAAAGTAACTAGCGCTAAACCCATTTATTAATCAGAAATTAATCAAAAACATAAAGAAAAATAAAAAATAAGCGGTGCAAATAGAAACCAAATACAGTTCATTTTTGCAATGGGCCAGGATTGGGGGTGTGGGTAGCAAAGATCATTTAAGCCCAAGAAACCACCGTTTAATGAAACGGTGCGTTTCACTCGCTCTCAAATCCCTCCCAAAATGCAATTGAATCGTGCCCGTTGGATTAATGGAGAGTCAACCGGTCAAGCTAGCATTTGATGGCTGGGAAGTTATCTTCTTCCTTCAGCTAGGGTTTGCTGAAACCACCATGGAAATACAGAACATGAAGCTTCATCTTCCTCAACTCGTGCTTTCTCATTTCTCCATCAAAACTCAAAGTTTAAAACCCTAACATGCTCCATTTTTCATGCTGAACACAATCATAATCTCAAATTCCATTGAATCTCCCTCAAACTTGAAACCCGATAGCAACTTCAAATTATTGATCAAGAACCAATCTTAACAATTCTCAAAATTAATGGCCCTAAACTCATCCTCATGCTTCCCTAAACATTTCTTGCTATTAAACAAGGCTTATCTCTCAAGATTCAACAAGATACAAGGCCAAACAGAAATGGTGTCCACTATCCAATCTTCACCAATTGCTTTCTAACTTTCCAAAATCCATCTCTTATTAGTCTCTAACATTTCTACACTAACAAATTAACCTAATTATGCCTAAAACATGGTGTAGGGAAGAATTTGAAAACCTGGTTAATCTTGATGAACAGATGATGAAATCCACCAATTCAGACCTTGAAACTCTTCAGAAAGTTTCCCTAGATGCCAATCTTGCTACTGTTTGCAACAATTTTGATGGAGAAAGCCTCAATCTCAGAATTCGATTCTGACTTGCTACCTTGAAATTTCAGTCACCAACTCTTCAATTCACCATGGATTTGATCTCAATTCAATCTGCACAGCTTCACTATGATGTGTGGAATGTGTTTGAATGGAAAGAATGGATGGATATGAAGAAGAATGAAGAAATGAAACTTGACTTGCAATGGAAGATTCTTGATCTCACTCTCTCTTCTCTGCACCAATTCTCACTAACCTTGCATCTGAGCAAGTCATACATGTTATATAGAGTGGTTTAGAATCATCTAGAACCATCTAGGACAATCCAATGAGTATTTGGAAATCTCATGTCATGACATTTTGATTTCAATTCTCCTTACATGCTATCTCATGCCATGGTCCTTTTAACCTTCAATTCTGACTTGAAATTCTCCCCATATGAGATTTATGATGAGTTACAATGCATAACCAACTTGTTTATTGAGTTTTGTTGAGTTTTGCTTTGGTACCTTAAGATGCAAGTAAGCCAATTCCAAAGCAGCCCTATGATCTAGGCCTAAAATCAAAATTGTGGCTGAACCATTGTTCTTAGAATGCCCTTTTGAGTCAAAATGACCTATTATATGACATGGTTTGGATTTATAGCTTGTGATTTCCAATTTTCAATTTCACCTTAATTAACTTATGCCTCCATTTTAGGCCATTTTCATCACTTTTTGATACAGGCCTTTTCAACATCTCATGACCTCCTTACTAGCCTTAAAACATCATTATAAGCAAGTTTGATGTTGAATATTTTTCCATTTGAAGCTTGGAAATAGGAGATATGGCCTTATGCTTGAAATGACCTATAACCTCCAAATGACCAAAATGCCCTTGACTTGTCAAAGCCATAAGTTGAGTTCTACAAATCCTATCAAGGACTTATAGTACTCTCTAGAAAGCTAATACTATGATCTACAACATTCATGTTGACCAAGAGTTCATAGGAAGCATCCTACTAGGGAAACAATTGGATACAAGTTGGGTAACTTTCAAGGACCCAGATTCACATACCTCAGATGACCTGTAATTTGTCAAAGCCATAACTTGAGCTCTACAAATCCTATCAAGGACTTCTAGTACTCAAATTAAAGCTAAGAACAAGCTCTACAACATTCATGTTGTGGGGAAGAGGAGATGACAATCACATCTTAAGCTAAACTGCCTTGAAGATAGGGATCAAACTAGGGGATTTTACACTGTCGAGCCTTAGAAACCCTAGCTTAAAACTTCTCAAACTCCTCAATCATGATGAGTTAGCCTAGGAATTATCCTTATAGCATCTCAATACATCACTCCATGATCACATGGCTCTTGGATTAGGTCTCAACCCTCTCCAAATCATCAGTTGACCTAGGGTTGACCCAGTCAAACCCTAATTCCACCACTCATGGCTGAATCTTTTGAATTCTTGTACAATGACCTATCTAGGCTTCATGATGGATTTCAAGACATCTCATAAGCTTTCTCAAAGCTTAAAGTCCATCCTCATAGCCTCATAATCATCTGAGGAGCTCCCACAACTCTCAAGTTAGTAGACATACAACCTTGGTTTCAACCAATCTCTCTGAGGATCTCTTGAGTTCTCTGACAAAGATATCAATCCTTGAACACTTGAATAACCTTCTTGGCTAGCTTCAAAGTCTCATACAACTCTTGATGGGTAAATAAATGTTGGTCAAATTTTGGGGTGCAACATCGTCCATGGCAATCTTGCATCTCGTTGATGGAGTGAGAATTCAGGCATAACTGGGTTCCCCTTGGTCCACTTGGTCTTGGAGAGCTGCTTGCACGAGGTAGCACCCTTGATTGTTCTTGGAACAAATTTTACATTAATGATAGTTGTGAGATGGCACATGGCCATACCCGCTTTGCCTGTAATGCATTTTTACCAAATTTGTTCCCAGTAGGCGTACGTCGTGAATTTGATAATTGTTGCCTTGTCCTTCATCTATCAAGTTCACTTAAGCTTTTTCATGTTGTGAAAATGGGTTTGTTTGGACATTCGGATTCATATCTTTGAAAGATAAAACTCCATTTTTTAACGAGCCTTTGTACGTCATATTTGAAACTGAGGCAGTTATCAATGTTATGCCCTGGTCCTCCTTGATGATAAGGGTAAGACTGATTAGCTTTGAACCATTCGGACTGCTTCCTCAAGGCGTACCCTTGTATTTACCATCTCGGTAAAGTCACTAGGTGAACTTGCAACCATTCGGTCATAATAAAATGAGCTCAAGGTTTTCAAGAAGATTTTTGTCATTTCTTTCTCCTCTGGGGGAGGACAAATCTGGGCGGAAATTTCATGTCATCTTTGAGCGTACTCCTTAAGGGTTTCCTTATCTTTCTGGGACATTTCTCTGAGCTGGTTCCTATCGGGTGACATATCCAAATTGTACTTGTACTGCTGAACAAAATCTGCCCCGATATCTCTAAAAGTACTGATCTTTGCACGGTTTAATCGCATGTACTATTTGAGCGCGGAACTGGTTAAACTGTCTTGAAAGTAATGGATTAATAGTTGTTGATTTTCAATCTGAGTAGACACCTTTCTGGCGTACATTATCATATGACTCTGAGGGCAAGAATTGCCTTTGTATTTTTCAAAGTCATGCACTTTGAATTTGAGCGGTATTTTTACATTAGGGACCAAACAAAGGTTGGCGGCACCTTTGCCAAACAAGTCCTGTCCGTGAATGGCAGGTAGTTCTTTCTGCATTTCCAAGAACTTTTCTTGAAATTCATTCATTCTTTCGTATACTTCTTCATGCTTTTCAGAAGTGGTCTGAAGATTCTGTTCCTCCGAGATAGTATGTATTATAGGTTGTGTTGTAGACATTACTGCAGTAACTCTTGGTGCTTCAGTGACCTGAAGTTTGTAACCTTTAGGTCTGGAGGTTCTGGCTATGCCTTCTGGGTATTTAGCGATCGGTGGTATGTATCCTTCAAGTATAAAATTGAAAGGCATGCCTTAGGGAAAACCTTTCGGCATATTGTACTGAGGAAGACTGATGGGTATCTCAAATGCTGGTGTAGACACAATTTCTAAAATTACCGTCCTTTGGGCTGGTTGATCCTAAGCTACTGCCAGGGATTCAATCATGTCGTTGAGTCTTTCCATACCCTCTTTTAGAACAGTGACCTCCTCTCTTAACTCTTTACTTTCTTCCTCAAGATCCTCCATTTTCTTTTGGCGATTGGCCCGAGTATTGTACGAATGAGACAGTTTGACTCTAAAGTGCGACACATGTGTGAGACTCTATGACAAATATGTGTAATGCAAGAATGGTGAACGATATGCAGAGAAATGAGAATGACCTTTTTTTATGTTTTCAAAAGAACTTTTAACAATAATGTTGCAAATATCATACAACAATGGAAACCTTTTATTATATTCAAAGGGCTACAACATCTTACAGGGAAAAGTAAATTATTTTACAAAGTGCATGGAGGAAAACTAGGCATATGAATTCTAGGGATTTTCTGACGAAGGTCTAGATGCTGGTTGCTGACTCCCTTTTTCTCTTCTTTGATCGAACCCCTTCATCCGTTGCCGGGACAATGTTCCTTTGCCAAGTGAAAAGAGAGAGCAAGCTTCTCCGTTCCTCTTGACTTTCTATAGAATGTTGCTCTAATATCTAAATCAGAGCATCCTTCTCTTTCAATAGTTCTTGGATCTTTGTGCATTCCAAGCTGACGATCTGGTACTTGTTCTTCCAAGAGTTCTTCTCGCATTGGACCTTATTGAAAGCAACCTAAATTTTTCTGTGTCCTTCATGAAGTAGAGAATAAACTCTTTCAAGGGAAAAACTTCTTGAAGAGGGCAAGGCATCCTCAACTTTATGGCTCTGGTTTGCACCCATCGGAGATAAGGCTTTGCAGAGACGCAGTTTTGCCTTCCCAAAGACTTTCTTCCTTTTCTATGAACATGTTTCCAGGCATGCACAATTTCCTTCTTAAGTGCTTGTTATTTTCTTCTTCCTTGAAGAAAAGACCTTCTAGATGAATTTTATATGGTATGTCCTTCATCAGTTATCCGAGCTGACGACGAGCTAACATTGGATGATAATTGATCCCTCCTTTGGTACCAGTGAGAGGCACATTGGGAAAACTTCCACATTTGTCAATGATTTTTATTCCGTCATAGACCTGATTGTACCAATCTATGTCAGAATGGGTGAGATACATAATCTTTTGTAACCATCGCATACTACTCTTGGGATCCCAAAAAGTGGCAGATTTGGGTAAGTGGGAAATAAACCATTTGTAGAGTAATGGTATACAACATGTAATCATTCCTCCGCTGTATAAATTCCTTAAATAGACCAAGTGATAAGCATCTACGAGAAATATTGGGACTGGATTCCCAACTAAGAATATCTTGAAAGCATTGATGTCGACGAAGTTGTCAATGTTAGGAAAGAGGAATAACCCAGAGACGAGCAGAACAAAGACATCCTTGAAATTTGTTATTTTTCCTATGCTGGAAAAGTATATGGCTTGTTGCATCATGTTGCACCCCAAAATTTGACCAACATTTCTTTATCTAGCTTATGTTTCATTTCATTCACATTAGCATTATCATTTGCATTTCATTGACATGGGTGCAGGGGATCAAGAGGTATGAATACCAATCAAGAGATATACAAGACTATGAAGCTAGCCAAGAAGGTTATTCAAGTGCTCAAGGGTTGATATCCTTGTCAGAGAAGTTAGAAGATTCTCAGAGAGAGTGGTTGAAACCAAAGTTGTGTACCTCCTAACTTGAGAGATGTGGGAGCTCCTCAGATGACTCTGAAGCCATGAATGTGGACTTGAAGCCTTGAGAGAGCTCATGAGAAGGTTTGAAGATCACTTTGAAGCCTAGACAGGTCATGGTGCAAGATTGAGAAGCCTCAGCCATGAGTGGTATAATTAGGGTTTGACTGAGTCAACCCTAGGTCAACTGATGATGTTAACAAGGTTGAGACCTAATCCAAGAGCCATGTGATCATGGATTGATGCATTTAGATGTTATAAGGATGATTCCAAGTTCAACTCATCATGATTGAAGAGTTTGAGAAGTTTCAAGCTAGGGTTTCTAAGGCTTGACAGTGTAAAATTCCCAAGTTTGACCCCTATTTTCAAGGCAGTTTAGCTCAAGATGTGATTGTCATCTCATCTTACCCCCAACATGAATGTTGTATATCTTGTTCTTAGCTTTAATTTTAGTACTAGAAGTCCTTGATAGGATTTGTAGAGCTCAAGTTATGACTTTGACAAGTTATAGGTCATCTGAGGTATGTGAATCTGGGGCCTTGAAAGTCACCCAACTTGCATCCAACCTTTGCCCAAGAAGGATGATTCCTATGAACTTTTGATCAACATGAATGTTGTTCCTTATCTTCTTAGATTTCTATAGAGTACTAGAAGTCCTTGATAGGATTTGTAGAACTCAACTTATGGCTTTGACAAGTCAAGGGCATTTTGGTCATTTGGAGATTATAGGTCATCTCAAGCATAAGGCCATAACTCCTATTTCCAAACTTCAAATGGAAAAATGTTCAACATCAATCTTGCTTAAAATGATGTTTTAAGGCTAGTAAGGAGGTCATGAGATGTTGGAAAATCTTGTAGCTCAAAGTGGTAAAAATGACCTAAAATGAAGGCATAAGTTAAATAAGTCAAAGTTGGAAATTGAAATTTTCAAGCTACACATCCAAACCATGGCATGTAATATATCATTTTGACTCTAGAAAACATTTTAAAGACAATGGTTTATCCACATTTTTTATTTGAGGTCTAAATCATGGACTTGCTTTGGAAAATGGTTACTTGCATATTAAGCAACATTTGCAAAACTTAGAATTGAGGCATGGGCAAGGAGCTTGGCAAGCTAAACCCTTCCAAATTGTCACTAGGGGAGAATTTGAAGGAGATTGAGATGAACTTCAAGCTGCAAACAGAATTGAGCATGGTATGATAAGTGATTCAAAATCTCATGACATGAGATGTGTAAAATCTCATTGGAAGGATCTAGAGGGTTCTAGATCATCCAAACTTCACCTATATATTGAGTAGAATGCATCCATGGCAAGGGTTGTTGATCATTGAAGGTTTGAGCATAGTTTGGAATTGAGTTTTCATAGATTGCAATTGAAATCGGTTTCATCAATTTCTTCCATTTCCTTCCATTTTCTCGATTGGTTCTTCTTCCCTGAGTATCAAGGATCAATTCCAGATCATTTCCAAGAAGGATTGGTGGCTAGATCGTGTGGGAGCAAGTGATTTTCAGCACCTGCAACTCTTCATCGTGTTTCAAGATTGAAGCACTCTCCATTGAATCTTTTGCATACAGAAGCAAGAAGGAGGTTCAGTGATCGTGGCCAGAAGATTTGAGAGCTTGAAGTGAAGGATTCGTGCATCTGTTATTCAAGATTTTCCAGGTTTGCAACCTTCTTCCTATAGCTTGATTTAGGTAGAATTAAGTTGAATTATGGTGTTAGATTAGTTGTAGAATGGCCTAGGATGATTTTCAGATGGTTAATTGTTGGATTATAGACAAAATAGGAAGATCACCATTTTCGGTTGAGATTGGGAGATGTTGATTCTTGGGGTTTCAGAAGAAACTAATGGCATGATTGAGTTCGTGGCAAGATTTGGAGTGTGTTTCATGTTTTGACCATTTGCATTGGAGGCTCCTAGGGTGAACTAGGGTTGGGGAAGACGACCGGAGCTCCATCGGCGGTGGCCGGAGCTGGGCGCGAAGCTCAGAGCTTTAAAATGGAGAAGATGAAGTTCTCACCATTGGATCTTGGTCTGACCATTGACTAGAAGCTGATCCAAGGGCTGTGTTTTATTTCTGAGTTGTGAAGGATTTCAAATGAAACACTGCGTTTCATTTATTCAAGCGTTTGGGCTCAATAATCTGAGTGTTATCCACACCCCCCAGCAAGCCCAACCCATGATTTTAACTGGAAATGATTTCTATTTGCACCGTGTCCTTATTCTTTTATGTGGATTTTCATTATTTTTTGATTTAATTCATGAGTTTTGTAAAATTCATAATAAATTGAATATTAACCCAATTAAATCCATTCTTTTTGCATATTACTCATGATTGAGTCTATTATTTTTTTAGAAAAAAAATATTTTCATTTCATTTAATTTCTGATTTAATTGGAATTTTATATTTTAATTGATATTAAAATGTTCATGTTTGATGCATGTTTTTGTGGAATTTTGTTTGATCTCATGGTAATGATTCTTGGCCTAATTTTTTGTGTGTGATTAGGTTAGACATGTATGATCCCATAATAGTTTTATCACATTTTTGTGATGAAAATAGGTGTGCTTTCTAGATTGATGTTTAGATGCTTCCTTTTTAGGGTTTTAGGTTGATACCTTGTAATGTAGGATTTAGTTCTAGGTCCAAATTGATGATTTGATCTTTGAAACTAATACGATAGAGTCATGATTGACCTAGGTTTCCATAGTAATTTTTGTAGGATTTTACAATTGAGTTTAGTATTTTAGTTAGGACTAACTTTAGTGCTAGGGTTTAGGTGATCCTAATTTACTAATTCAACTAGTTTAACTCATTTAGTTCCCTTAGATTAGGGTTTGTGCTTGGCTTGCCTTTGATTGAGATTGAAGACAAGTTGAATACAAGAGGAAGATGCTTGAAGTTGCTTGAGGTTTCTTGAAGCTTTGTATTTGTTGGTGCCTGATGATGTCTGTTGAAGATTAGGAGATAGGACATAGGGAAAGCCTTGTAGTTAGAATGATTTCTTTCACAAACATGGAAAGCATCTTGTGCTTCCATTCCTCCCAATGATTAAAAGTCCTTCCATGGTATTCACCTCCCTCCTTTGGAGGGATAAGTGATGGTACCTAGGAAGTAGAACTTTTGAGGGAACCCTTCTTTTGATGTTAAACCCTTATAGGCCTCCTTTGGTGGTCAATAAGCAGTTTAATATCCTAGCTTATCCAGTTAAGTGATTTCTTCTGGTTTGAGTACCTTGGAAAGATTTTGAGCTTGAGTTTGAAGATGAAGGCTTCATTGAAGAGTGTGGAAGAGGATGATTCCTTGAGCATTGTTATTGTAGCTGAAGCTTGAAGAGCAAGAAGAACAAGTGGATACTTGAAGACCCCAGATGGAGATTGAATGAAGAGCTGAGGCTTGAGAAAGAATTGAAGGATGAAGTTGACACTCCCATGTGATTGAAGGTTACTCTGAGAAGCTGAAGCTTGTAGGAGAAGAAGGCCAAGTTGAGACTGGTGAAGCAAAGAGAGCTGAAGCTTGAAGACTAAGTGGATACTTATGAAGATGATTCAATGGAGAATGAGTGTAAAGCTGAGGCTTGAGGAATAAGAGATAAGATAAGTTGATACTTACATGGACGATTGAGAATCTGAAGGAGTCAAGTTGACACTTGCAGCTAAGAGTGAAGCCTGAGGGTGGAGTTGACTGAAGAGCTGAAGCTTGGAGAAGTGAAGATAAGTTGAAACTTATGTTGAAGGGTTGAACTTGTGAAGAGCAAATTGATATTTGCCAATAAAGATGATAGCCTTGAAGGGTGCTTAAAGTCTGAAGACTGAGTTGCTGTTAGAAGAGCTGAAGCTTGGAGTAAGAAAGAGGGGTTGATCTGCTTTCTTGTCTGTTTTCTTTTCTGTATTGCTGATATGCCTTGTTTGATTTGCTTGATGCATTAGAATAAGTCCATGATTAGGCTGACTTTAATCTAGGAGCATGATTGCACTGGAGGTTGAGTTGATCCCTCTGCTTGTATTGTTACTGTATGGCTTTGCTTGCGGGTATTCGGTAGAGCCCAGCTCCCTTGCCCAAGTGGTTTGCTCTTCTTGATAGCATTTTACATTTTTTATCTGTATGATTGCAGTCTATTATATTCTGCTTGATAGCATGCTGTTACTTTTCTGTATGATTGCAGTTTACTGTATTATTTCCTCAGTATGATTACTGTTATTCATTCTGGCTTGAGGTTGAGATGAGCTTGTGGAGGCTGCTGCCCCACACACATTTCCTCCTTCACTTGCATTGCATGCATTTTACAGTCGTTTACTGTTTACTGGTTAAGCTGATGCTTTATCTGTTTTTGTGTATCATTGACATGATCCCTTAGGACTCTCATTTCCTTTGATAAGGAAGTGATGATTAGAACTTTAGGTTGAAACCTATGCATGATAACTTCTAGGAGTTCCCTGTTTCAAACCTCAACTATAGGATGAATCCTTGGCATGACAACATTAGGACTTGATAGTCTCCCCGTAGTTGAGCCTCTCTCTTCTCATCTCAAAACAATTTAAAATACAGTAATCATGAATGATTTCTTTCGTACGTTACGAGCCTTAAGCTATCTGAGAAAGGATTGTTGGAGAGTTTCTTTCCCACAGTCTGGATGTTTAGTATGGCACCCTTTGGGTGACATGCGACGCATTCACTCTCAGGTCATAGTCTTTAGTGCGATTGAAATTGCAAACACAATAAAAAACACTTCTTCCGTAAAAGACAGAAAACAAACTTCAAACCTTTTTGCCCCATGGGCCCATAATTAAAAGGAAGCTTTTCTGAAGAAAAGAGTGTCGTTAAACTTCAGCGCCAACGCAAACAGGCTTTGTCCCTAACTGCCGGAACTGTTGTTTAACCCTACTCGATAAAACAGATGAATCTGAATCCCCGTAATCCGTAGTATCACGAACTACATAAGCTCTGATCTCTCATATCTGTTGAGAGTATGTAGGCACAATACTGACGTATTGGCGAGCCACCTTCCCCGTAACCCGTCGTAGGCCGAACTACGTTGACTCTGATTTCTCATTCTCTGATGAGAATACGTAGGCATAAAGCGTGACGCTTTGCCGAGTCATTTTTCTTTTCTGTTTAAGCCAGCCTTGATAGGTAGATAGATAAACCAACTCGTCCCGTAAACACAACAAGCGTCGATCCCGTCGAGTACGACGGACGTGAGGGGTGCTAATACCTTCCCCTTGCGTAACCGACTCCCGAACCCAGACAACGGTTGCGACGACCTTGTCTTATCCTTTTTCGTCAGGTTTTTCCGATCGTTTCCTTTCCCGTTCCGAGGGATAAATAACGAAAGGTGGCGACTCTTCTGTTTTGCCGGCACCTTATTTTCGCGGAAGCGACAGCTGGCGACTCTGCTGGGGAATTGATGGTTTCTTGGGATCCAACGTCCCGTATGCGAGTCAGTTTGGGGATCCGACGTCCCCTGCGAGAGTCAATCCTAGCGCTTGTATGATTACTTGTTGGGTTGCATTTATTTATCGCATTTTATTTCCCGCATTTTATTTTCAGTATGATATGATTATCTGTGCTGTTGTGGGAGGGGCATTCTGATGAGTGAGAAGCCAGACCCAGGCTTGAGTGAACATAGCATTAGTTGTGGAAATTAGTGGGCACGTGCTTGCTTGGCAGGCACTAGTGTCTCATGAAATCCACGCTCAGACGAGGTTCTCCCGGTTGGCTTCTTTTTCAACCCTTTGGGTTGAGGGGGTTGTTGGTTTGGAGGATTGTCGACTGATCAGTGCATATTTATGTAAATTCTCCTACATTTTTACTTAGGCATTTCTTTATTTTATTTTGTTTATTATTATATTTTATTATATTTTCTTATTTTATTTTATTTTTAGTTTAATTTAATTATCGCAACTATTTTTCAGCTTTAGCAGTCTGCACGAAAACGATCATAACTGGAGTTCCGGGAATCCGTTTGAGGCGTTCTAAAAATCTCCGGAAAGCTAAGAGAGAGAGCTATGACTTTCGTGTTGGAGTCGAAGTCAGATTCGGAGCTCAAAATTCCAGAATTTCGTTTCAAGTTACAGCATTAGAATTCTGTTTTAGTTTTGATCTTGTTTTGGGCCTGAGTTATGTTTTTGACCCAGTTGGGTTATGAACTGAATCCATTGTTTTATTTTGAGGGAAAACCTCGTTTACAGTATCCAATTCACTATTCACAAAAATATTGAAAAAAGCTTGTAGACTCATGGAAAACTAATACCTCCGGGCAAATTCTGCTGTGTACGGTTTCAACACTTTGAGGTTATTATTATGTCAATTTACTCTGATTCCTTTCAATCCTTTTCTATGAAGTCATCTGCTTAATTTGATTGCAATTGTTTGCTTAATTCAATTGTTGTTCATAGGATAGAATTGGTTAAATTCGCTTGTATGCATGTTCCTAAATTTAATTGCGTATTATCGTTTCTTAATTCGTTAATTCGTCATATTCTTAACAGTTTGCTTAATTCGGTAAACAGGAACATAATTCATTTGATGTTGATAAGCGCTTGTCTGATTAATATCATAATCGAATAGGATTGGTACCGTTTAGGGATTGATGTTATAATAACCAATGATAAGTCGGAACCCGAATCAGTAGGATTAGCCGTTTTAGTTTATCTGATAATCACTTTTTTAATCACTTTTTTTTCCTCTTATTTTATTAATCAAAACTTAAAACCCCCATAAACATTTTCTTTAGTTGGTTGAAATAATACAAGAATCCTTGTGAGAACGATATTTCGAGTCATTTGTCGCTATATTACATTTTTATCAAAACTACTCGTTTTTGATCCGCGAGCGACCGCGGATCAAATTAGAGAAACCTTTGCTTTATATTTTGTTTTGTTTTGTTTTCAGTTATAATAATAAAAATTTAAAAAAAATGCATCTTTTTGAAAGTTCTAGGCTAAAGACTAATTTGAGATTAGTTTGCGGAGACATGGAAAAAATTCACAAGATCGGTATCGTCTTAACACCGTAAGTCTCTTGCATATGGAAATTGATTTGAATTCTTATTATGGTTTAGCCTTGAATTTTCATTCTCTGACAGCTCTTGAGTAGTTTATTTCAGCAGTCAGCACCATCTCATACACATTCTACGCAGGGAAGCCGATGAATATAAGTGAGTGATCAAATTGAAAAGAAAAAAAAATAAAAAGAAAAAGAAAAGAAAAAGAAAAGAAAAGAAAAAGTTGAAAAAATTTTATTACTCGTTAGTTGGTTCAGCGGTTTCTGGTGTTGAACTTGGTAGGGTGGATTACGGTCCGATCCCCCGCAACTACAATTGAGTCGACAAAGGGTTATGCCACGTAAGTACCATAACCCCAAACAAAAAGGATCAGAGTCACTAACCGGTCGCCTTGCTATGAGTGTGTGGAGATAACGGGCTTAATGTGATTGCGCCTGAATGAAAAAGAGCAAAAAGGAGGAAGAGCAAGTTAGGCTTCAACATAATAACATGATTCAGGTTGATTTGTATATTCAGGAGGTTTATGTCTGCACAATTGTGGATTAGTGTTCCTACGATATCCTTAGTGTGTAAGATTAGTACCTATCGATGCAAACTTAAGCGATGAAGACTTGTAGCCTGGAATGAGTAACTATTGATGTGTGTGTGCTTCCCTTGTTTTGTTTTAATTTTGCTTGGAGTGCAAAAGTTCAAGTCCGGGGGAATTTGATCAGTGCATATTTATGCAAATTCTCCTACATTTTTACTTAGGCATTTATTTATTTTATTTTGTTTATTATTATATTTTATTATGTTTTCTTATTTTATTTTATTTTTGGTTTAATTTAATTATCGCAACTATTTTTCAGCTTTAGCAGTCTGCACGGAAACGATCATAACTGGAGTTCCGGGAATCCGTTTGAGGCGTTCTGAAAATCGCTGGAAAGCTAAGAGAGAGAGCTACGACTTTCGTGTTAGAGTCGAAGTCAGATTCGGAGCTCAAAATTCCAGAATTTCGTTTCAAGTTACAGCATTAGAGTTCTGTTTTAGTTTTGATCTTGTTTTGGGCCTAAGTTATGTTTTTGACCCAGTTGGGTTATGAACTGAATCCATTGTTTTATTTTGAGGGAAAACCTCGTTTACAGTATCCAATTCACTATTCACAAAAATATTGAAAAAAGCTTGTAGACTCATGGAGAACTAATCCTCTTTGGACGGATTCACTGTACTCAGGTTCAAACTTTGAGATTGTTATGATAATTACAGTTTAATTTCTTTGCCTTTCAATTATATCATGTGATTCTTGTTTGCTTAATTCAATTATCATATAGTGTAATTGATTTAATTTGATCGATCTGTGTTCCTAATTTTAATCGTAGATTAACTCTGCTTAACTGTTAATTTGCCCTATCATTTACCGTATGCTTAATCCGGCCATAGGAACATGTTCTCATAAAATCAACCACGCTTGTTGACTGATTTTTCATCAAATAGGATAGAATTCCGCTTGGGAAATTGTATTTTCATCGATCGATGATTAGTAAGAACTGAGATAGTGGATCCGTTGCTTTAATCACCTATTTCACAACAACTTATTTCAATAATCAATTATTTTAAGTTTTTTTTCTTCTTAATCAGAAACCTAAACCAAACCAACCCCCCATATTTCGTTACTGTAATTGATTATTCCTACAAGAATCCTTGCGATACGACTCGAGTCATTGTCGCTATATTACATTTTCTTACAAAACACTCGTTTTTGATCCGCGAGCGACCGCGAATCAAATTGGCGCCGTTGCCGGGGATTCTTGTTGATTTAGCCAATAGTCTAGTTTTAGGTTTTGTTTGTTTAATTTTCTGCATTTTTGTGTATTTTCTTGCGTTTTCGCGTTCGGCCGTCCTGTTTCTCGTCAGACCAAGTAAAAAAAAACAGATTTTGGGCAAATCGCCTTCTTTTTGAGATCTGTTTCGTGAACTTGAAGCAGAAAAATCGTGCGATCAGAAATCCTTAACTCTAAAAGAGTTATAGGTGTTGGCCCCTCGAATCGCCAATTCCTCTTTTTTCTATTTTTAATTAATTTTTTACTGTTTTCACTATCTCAAAAAAATCCAAAAAAATTTCCAAAATTCTTATTTGATCTAATTAGGTTGAATTTTGTGTTTTTAGATTTTTTCGATTTTATTTTAAACATCTTCCTTCTTTGAGTTTGATTCTGACCTATAGGGACATTGTGGGAATTATCGGATTTGTTGCTGCATTTGCAATCCTGGCCATAATCTTTGATGCAATGAGACATCCCATGGAAGAGTATTCAGTGTTTCAGATTGAGTTACTTTCTGACTTAGTAGACGATATACTTCCCGAGTTTTTATCTGATTTCCCGTCTTTACTAGACTATGATGATATTTTCTCCTGTGATGTATGCACTAACACTAATGTTTGCTCTACTTGTGCCGAGATAAATGTTGCATTGCGGACTGATATTTTACAGGTGGATAAGGTTATCGATAAAGTGGTTTATGAAGCTAAAACTCTTAACATCACGGTTGCCCCAACCTCACCATCCATTGAACAACCTCCCCCCTTGGAGCTTAAACCAATTCATACCAATCTGAATTATGCTTATTCAGATATGGATAAAAAGCTTTCAGTTATAATTTCTTCTAACCTTGATTTTGATGAAGATAATAAACCTTTACAGGTTTTGAAGAAACATAAGAAGGGAATTGGATGGACCTCGATAGAAGTGGGAAGAAAAGCAGTGAAGCAACCCCTTAACCCATTGATCTCTGATGTTATGGAAAAGGATATCAAATTCACGTGCCCATTCGACACTTTTATTTATCGAAGATTCTTATTTGATCCTGGAATAAAAGGTGAAGGCACTAATACAATTTTCAAGAGCGATGGATGCTATCCAAAGTTACTCCCCACTTTGGAAGAGGAGACTGCAGGAAATCTCTCTTTGGGAAAGGATGCATATATGATCACTTATCCACCTTGACTCGTCGGGTGTGTTCTTTCCTTTCCCTCACTCTTATTGTATATTTATGTCCTTTCATTGAGGACAATGCTTGTTTTAAGTCTGGGGGAGAGAAACCTTTGCTTTATATTTTGTTTTGTTTTGTTTTCAGTTATAATAATAAAAATTTAAAAAAAATGCATCTTTTTGAAAGTTCTAGGCTAAAGACTAATTTGAGATTAGTTTGCGGAGACTTGGAAAAAATTCACAAGATCGGTATCGTCTTAACACCGTAAGTCTCTTGCATATGGAAATTGATTTGAATTCTTATTATGGTTTAGCCTTGAATTTTCATTCTCTGACAGCTCTTGAGTAGTTTATTTCAACAGTCAGCACCATCTCATACACATTCTACGCAGGGAAGCCGATGAATATAAGTGAGTGATCAAATTGAAAAGAAATAAAAATAAAAAGAAGAAAAAAAGAAAAAGAAAAGAAAAGAAAAAGTTGAAAAAATTTTATTACTCGTTAGTTGGTTCAGCAGTTTCTGGTGCTGAACTTGGTAGGGTGGATTACGGTCCGATCCCCCGCAACTACAATTGAGTCGACAAAGGGTTATGCCACGTAAGTACCAAAACCCCAAACAAAAAGGATCAGAGTCACTAACCGGTCGCCTTGCTATGAGTGTGTGGAGATAACGGGCTTAATGTGATTGGGCCTGAATGAAAAAGAGCAAAAAGGAGGAAGAGCAAGTTAGGCTTCAACATAATAACATGATTCGGGTTGATTTGTATATTCAGGAGGTTTATGTCTGCACAATTGTGGATTAATGTTCCTACGATATCCTTAGTGTGTAAGATTAGTACCTATCGATGCAAACTTAAGCGATGAAGACTTGTAGCCTGGAATGAGTAACTATTGATGTGTGTGTGCTTCCCTTGTTTTGTTTTAATTTTGCTCGGAGTGCAAAAGTTCATGTCCGGGGGAATTTGATCAGTGCATATTTATGCAAATTCTCCTACATTTTTACTTAGGCATTTCTTTATTTTATTTTGTTTATTATTATATTTTATTATGTTTTCTTATTTTATTTTATTTTTGGTTTAATTTAATTATCGCAACTATTTTTCAGCTTTAGCAGTCTGCACGGAAACGATCATAACTGGAGTTCCGGGAATCCGTTTGAGGCGTTCTAAAAATCGCCGGAAAGCTAAGAGAGAGAGCTACGACTTTCGTGTTGGAGTCGAAGTCATATTCGGAGCTCAAAATTCCAGAATTTCGTTTCAAGTTACAACATTAGAATTCTGTTTTAGTTTTGATCTTGTTTTGGGCCTGAGTTATGTTTTTGACCCAGTTGGGTTATGAACTGAATCCATTGTTTTATTTTGAGGGAAAACCTCGTTTACAGTATCCAATTCACTATTCACAAAAATATTGAAAAAAGCTTGTAGACTCATGGAGAACTAATCATCTTTGGACGGATTCACTGTACTCAGGTTCAAACTTTGAGATTGTTATGATAATTACAGTTTAATTTCTTTTCCTTTCAATTATATCATGTGATTGTTGTTTGCTTAATTCAATTATCATATAGTGTAATTGATTTAATTTGATCGATCTGTGTTCCTAATTTTAATCGTCGATTAACTCTGCTTAACTGTTAATTTGCCCTATCATTTACCGTATGCTTAATCCGGCCATAGGAACATGTTCTCATAAAATCAACCACGCTTGTTGACTGATTTTTCATCAAATAGGATAGAATTCCGCTTGGGAAATTGTATTTTCATCGATCGATGATTAGTAAGAACTGAGATAGTGGATCCGTTGCTTTAATCACCTATTTCACAACAACTTATTTCAATAATCAATTATTTTAAGTTTTTTTTCTTCTTAATCAGAAACCTAAACCAAACCAACCCCCCATATTTCGTTACTGTAATTGATTATTCCTACAAGAATCCTTGCGATACGACTCGAGTCACTGTCGCTATATTACCTTTTCTTACAAAACACTCGTTTTTGATCCGCGAGCGACCGCGGATCATCGACTCTGGGGACCGATCATTTGTGATTCAGCCGAGTGAGGCCGCTTCATGAGCTGGTGATGCCACACCTTCTGGGTATCGTATCACCCCTCTTCAATGTCTGTGACGCTGATGAACGCATAGGATGCCGAACTTGAGTCAGTTTAGGTTCATACCTGTGAGCAGGGTTGGGTTTATTGCAGGAAACTTTGACCTTCAAATTACTTGGTTTTCTTGACAGTGAATCAGCTTTGTTGATACCGGAGGTTCTCATCATCAGATATATGATTGTTCTTGATAGAGCAGTGTGTTGGTCCTGTATCAGAGGACCTTATATTCAGAGATATATATGTGTGTTCTTGATAGAGCAGGTTTATGATTGGGGTCTGAGGATCTCATCAGCAGATGTATGGTTGTTCTTGACAGAGCAGAGTTTTGGTCATCAGATGTTTGTTCTTGACAGTGCAGAGTTTTGGTCCTATATCAGAGGTCCTTTATCAGATGTTTGTTCTTGACAGAGTAGATTTTTTGGTCCTGTATCAGAGGTCCTGTATCAGATGTTTGTTCTTGACAGAGCAGATTTATGGTCCTATATGTGTGTGTTCTTAACAAAGCAGATTTGTGGTCCGATACCAGGGTTCTTACTATCAGATATAGGGGTTGTTCTTGATAGAGCAGGATTATGGTTTTGTTGATGCAGAATCCCCACAACACAGTTGCCTTGATCTCCTGCTGCATGATTGCATTTTACATTGCTTTGCATACTCATTTGCATTTCATTAACATGTGTTTGTGTTGCAGGTACCGTTTTCCCCGATCCAGGATTTCTTGCCTCCTATTGTATTTGTTATGGGTTCTCTAAGGAAGACTGTGGCTTACAAGGTCCCTGCCCCTGAGGTGGTTCAGTTGACTGGTTTGATTGCTTTAGCAGATGATTCTGTGAGAGACGAGTTCAGAAAATCTTACGGCAAATTGCTCAGTTTGGTTCGTAAACCTTCTGCGTTCGAGTTGAATGGGTTGCACGCTCTGCTGCAGTTCTACGACCCTCCGCTGAGATGCTTCACTTTCCAGGATTTTGTTCTCGCCCCTACGCTGGAAGAATGTGCTGATTTGTTAGGTGTGCCTATCAAGAGGCAGATGCCTTTTGTTCACATGGATGCTGAGCCTAATCTGGCTGGTCTAGCTCCGTCACTTCATCTGGATGCCTCCGAATTGGTATTATCTAGTTGGAACAAGGTTCCCGGGCTCTCCTTGCAGTTCTTAGTGGGAAAGGCTCAGCAGTGCGCCAAAGACGGATGTTGGGTCGTGTTCAACGCCATCCTCGCTCTGTGCATATATGGCATCATTCTGTTCCCCAATATGCCCGACTTTGTAGACTTAGATGCATTTCATATCTTTGCATCAGAGAATCCAGTCCCTACCTTGATAGGAGATGTCTACCATTCCGTCCACTACAAAAACAAGAACAGAAGGGGCAAGAATGTCTTGTGTTGTGTGCCCTTGCTTTATAAATGGCTTGATAGTCATCTGCCCAAGAGGGGTCCCTTTGTTTCGTCTGCAGCCACAGCTGGGTGGTCCAAGCGTCTGATGAGTTTATCTGCAGAGGATATTGACTGGTTTGACAGAGATAGGCTGGGTACCGAGATTATCTTCAGCTGTAGCGGGTTTCTAAACGTGCCTTTGATAGGCAGGAAGGGTTGTATAAACTATAATCCGTCTTTGCTGGTCCGACAGTTCGCGTACGCTTTGAGAGTTCCGCCGAAGGATGAAGAGGTGCAGGAATCTCTGTACCTCACTAGTCTTCTAGAGGGGGATCTGTTATCTAAGCTTCAGTGCGCTTGGAATGGCATCAGTAAGAAGGGAAAGCCATTGCTGGGAAGAAGCAATAATCAGGCCTACCCTCCGTATGTGACTTGGATCAGAGCCAGAGCAGATGCTATAGGGATGTCGTTTCCTCCTGCCAAGCCAGAAAGCCCTCCAGTGATTGAAGAGCCTACCACCGTGCCTATTCAGCAACATAATCAGGTGTTAGCTGAGCGAGATGAATTGAAGAGGGCAAATGAAGAATTGGAGAAAGAATTGGCTCAGCTCCGAAGCAAGAGAAACGAAGCCGTTCATTCCTTCAAGAGGCAGGCCGAGCTGGTGAACCGGCTAGGTACAGACCTGACTAAGCAGATAGCCGAGCGTGAGCGCATGGGTCAGGACTTCAAAGCGGTCAACGACGTACTGGCTACGAAGAAGCAGCACTTGGACGAAGCGTATCGGAGGTTATCCAAGTTCAACCAGCACTGGAAGGCTTCCCTAGCCACCAGGAAAGAGCGGGAGGATAAGCTGATGCTGTAGATCTCCAAGCTGGAGGCCCAGGTGAAGGCTAGTGAGAAGAGGTTTGATGAAGAAATCGCTCGCAGATATGCCGCCGAAGGCCAGCTCAACAGGGCTCTCGCTAACCTGAAGGAGCGCAAACTGACGTTTGAGTCCAAGAAACGGAAGCTAGAAGATTGTTTCGGCGAAGGAGCATGGGAAGATTCGGTCGAAGGTCTTCAGTACACCATTGTGCAAAGGGAATTACTCGTCGAAGAGTTACTCACTCTGCCTGATCATCCAGAAACGAAGGAGTTGCTAGAAGAATATCGCGCCCGTGGTCGTGCTTGACTGTTTGTATTCCTTTTGTTTTGATCATTGTTGTATGCTGACCATCACCAGGCTTGTTGGTTGAGGTCACGCTGTTGATTCACCTTGTACTCACTGACGTTATGTACTGCCTTGATGGGCTTTCTTTCTATATATGAGATGTTATTTCCACGACTGGACTCAGACTTCTTCTTATTGTCAGCACTGGCACTCAGGCACTAGGATCGGGGGAAATCTCCCTAACGCACAGACACACGTTTGCATTTTGCATGAAGCATTTGCATAACGAGCACTTTGTCGTTTTTCCTAACCCTTTTGTATTTTCCAGGTTGTTTCAGGTTGTGCCAGGATTGATCAAAGACCTATCCACTGCTATCCGACCAGAGCAAATCGAACCAGAATCATGGAGCAAGTGCAAACTGATGTTCAGGAACTCCGCGAAAGAATGGATCGCTTCATGGAGCTCATGCAAGCGGTCGCCAATGGCCAAGATCAACTCAGAACTTTGGTTCAGCCTCTGATTTCAAGGGTTGATAGCAATGGCGTACGCCATGGGGGGACTGTGCCTACTCCTCCACCAGTTGAAACTCCACAGAATGGCGTCCCTGTGACCGGGGGGAATGGCAGTGCCAACGGCAATCTGATAGCTAATATGGGACTCAATGGCAATACGACGGGCGTCGGTAACGGGAGTCTGGAAGCTAATGTTGGGTTGGGCAACGACAATGCAGGTGTTGGGAATCTGTTTGGGCCTCAGCCATGGTTAGAAGATCGTCAGGACGACGTGTTCTCTCAGAGAGGTGTTGAAGGAGAGCTGAATGCTGAAGCGTGGCTTAGGTTCAAAGCACTCGAGGATAAGATGAGAAATATCGAGAATCAGAACACTTTGGGCGTTGATATGTCCAAGTTGGGACTGATTGCTGATTTTAAGGTACCTCCCAAGTTCAAGGTACCTGACTTTGAAAAGTACAAGGGCACCACTTGCCCCCGCGTCCACCTGAGATCGTATTACAGAAAAATGTCAGCTCATTCTGATGACGAGAAGTTGCTGATGCACTTCTTTCAAGACAGTCTGTCCGGACCCTCCCTCGAATGGTACATGAGCCTGGAGCCTACCAGTGTGCGCACGTGGAAGGACCTTGCTAAAGCATTTGTGCACCACTACCAATACAACAACGACTTGGCCCCAAACTGAGTCCAGCTGCAGAATCTGTTGCAAAGGACCAATGAAGGGTTTAAGGAATACGCCCAGCGGTGGCGTGAGTTGGCAGCCAGGGTTCAGCCGCCGATGGTTGAACGTGAGCTTGTGCAGATGTTCGTAGCCACCCTCCCGGGGGTTTACTATGAGAAGCTGGTCAGCGGCATGTCTGGAACGTTCTCAGATCTCATTATCACAGGTGAGCACATCGAAAATGGGATCAAGCTTGGGAAAATTCAAGGTGAGGCATCCTCAGCTGGAGGAGGCGGAAAGAAACCTTATAGTGGCAAAAGACGAGAAGGAGAAACGAGCGCTGTGTCCAACGCTCGAAGGAAGGGTAAAGGCCCTCACCAGCAGGTGGCCAGTATAACTATCCCGGCAGTTCAACAGCCGCCGCAGCAGCAGCAGCAACCGAATCAACAGGGGTACAGAAAGTATCAGAATAGGGCACCTTTGTCGAGCCGTCACCTCGAGACACCGCCCATGTCGTACGCGCAACTATTGCATACTTTGATTCAGCTACAGTTGATCCAGAAGAGGACCTTGGCTCCCTTGACAGGGGCACCTCCGCCAGGGTACGACGCGAATGCAACTTGTGAATTTCACTCAGGGGCGCCAGGCCACACAATAGAGAACTGCAAAGCCTTCAAGCATAAGGTGCAGGACATGGTGGATGCCAAGATCATCAACTTCTCGGATAATGTGCCAAATGTCACGAAGAATCCTATGCCGAATCATAGGGGAAGCGGAGTGAACGCCATTATCGAAGACGAGAGTTTGGATTTGTTGACTGACATCAGAGATCTGAAGACGCCACTTAGCTTCGTCAAGGCTAAGCTGATGAAAAGGGGTTTCTTTCCAGGTTGCGGAAAGCTGTGTATGGACTGTGCCACACGTTCTGATGGATGTGAGCAGTTGGTAGAAGGAATTCAAAGTCTGATGACTGAAGGGATTTTACAGTTTAGCCGGAGAGCCGAATGCGGATCAGGAGAGGTAGTGCTGAAGCAAGATGATGAGGTCGCCACCATCACCATCCCTCGCCAGACGATAACTATTTCTGCACCCAGACGCCCACAATTACCATCACCAGAGCTGGGCCGATACCCTTCGAAAGCACTAATGCTGTCCCATGGCATTATGGGGCTGAAGTCTACTGCAATGGACAGAGGTTGGAGCTAGAACCATTTAGTTCGTCTGTGGAGAACCTGGCGGGAATCAGTGGTATTACTCGCAGCGAAAGAGTGTTTGCACCACCAGAGGTCGTGGCGGATAGAGCAGTCAGAGCTGATGCAGCTGATAAAGGTAAAAGTAAAGTCATTGAAGAGACCCCTCGTGGGGTAGAAAAAGACTTACTTGTTAAAGACGCCGAGGAGTTTATGCGGTTGATTAAAAAGAGTGACTACAAGATTGTGGATCATCTCCATCAGACACCCTCAAAAAATTCCATCCTGAATCTGTTGCTGTGTTCTGAAGCACATCGCAACGCGCTGCTGAAGGTGTTGAACGCTGCATATGTACCGCAGGAAATATCGGTAAACCAGCTGGAAGAGGTTGTAGCCCACGTGAATGCTGGAAATGGGTTAGGGTTCACAGACCTAGAGCTGACGACGAAGGGGAGGAACCACAATAGCGCCCTGCACATCTCGATAGAGTGTAGGGGCACGATCATGTCGCACGTGTTGGTGGACACGGGTTTGTCGCTTAATGTTCTTCCGAAGAAGGCATTAATGAAGTTGGATACCCGTGGAGTGATTTGCACACCCAGTGATCTGGTTGTGAAAGCGTTCGATGGAACCAAACGCCATGTTTTCGGGGAGGTGACGTTGCCAATCCAAGTCGGGCCAGAAACGTTCGACGCAATCTTTTACATTATGGACATCATGCCTGCCTACAGCTGTCTCTTGGGCCGGCCGTGGATCCATGCTGCTGGAGCCGTGACCTCCACGTTGCACCAGAAACTCAAGTATGATATCGGAGGTAGCATCGTGACCGTGTGTGGCGAGGAAGACATAATGGTGAGCCATTTGTCGTCCTTCAAGTATGTTGAGATGGATGGGGAAATCCAAGAAACCCTATGCCAAGCGTTCAAAGCTGTTAAAGTCAAGGACGTAGCTCCTGTAGTCACTGAGAAGCCAGAGATGACTATCTCTTCCTTCAAGGAATCCCGGGTCGTTGTCCAAGCCGGATCTGCCCCAGGCTGGGGGCGAATTTTGGAGATACCTAACAAGCAAGACAAGTTTGGGTTGGGATATTCTCCTGGAGCTGAAGCCTCCTCTTCTAGCAGTGCGTCGCGAGGTAAAAGGCCGATCCAGTTTACCAGTGGCAGGGTGATATTTGAAAGCATCAACGCGGTGTCTGAAGACAATGGGGATAGCGACTGTGACCTCGACTCTTGGATCCAGCCAAGCAAGCCAGGCAAGGGCCTTACCAACTGGTCCGTCAAGGATATCATCCAGATGACAAGCGAAGAGTAATGATTTACTTTTTCCAATCATTATACAACCCTATGTCCTACCCGGGGCATAGTGGTTTATTGTCAGGGCCTTGTTGGATTATGTACATGCATTTTGTTAATAAATCAAAGGCGTTTTCCTTCGTATTCAAATATTGTGATCTCTGTTATTCCTGTTTTATATTTGTTTTGAAAAACAATAAAATGGCAATGGGGTTTGTGCTAACCTGCACATCCTTGTTTTAAACTTAACCCTTGTTATTGCAGGATCCACATAACAGATGACATCGACTCTGGACCTTCTACGACTCACTTCGACTTCGATTGCCCGATCTATCAAGCCGAAGAAGAGATTGATGAAGACGAAGACCTTCCTGAAGAGTTGGACCGCTTGTTGAAACAAGAGGAGAAAGTTATTCTGTCTCATGAAGAGGAGATTGAGATCGTGAATCTGGGTTCTGAAGAACTCGTCAGAAACGTCAGGATAGGGGCTGCGCTGCAGAGTGATGTCAAGCGGAGATTAGTCGAGATGCTGAGAGAGTACAGTGACGTCTTTGCTTGGTCATACGAAGATATGCCCGGACTTGACACTGACATCGTGGTCCACCACTTGCCGTTGCGAGAAGATTGCCCTCCCGTCAAGCAGAAGCTTAGAAGGACAAGACCAGATATGGCCGTTAAGATCAAAGAAGAAGTGCAGAAACAGCTTGATGCTGGCTTCTTAGCGGTGACTACTTATCCTCCGTGGGTCGCCAACATAGTGCCTGTACCGAAGAAGGACGGTAAGGTACGAATGTGCGTCGATTATCGGGATTTGAATAGGGCGAGCCCTAAGGATGATTTCCCGCTGCCTCATATCGATGTGTTGGTCGACAATACAACGCAATTCTCCGTGTTTTCATTCATGGATGGCTTCTCCGGTTACAACCAGATCAAAATGGCGCCGGAGGACATGGAGAAAACGACGTTTATCACGCCTTGGGGAACATTTTGCTACAAGGTAATGCCTTTCGGTCTGAAGAACGCAGGGGCCACTTACCAACGAGTAATGGTAACTTTGTTTCATGACATGATTCATCATGAGATTGAAGTCTCTGTTGATGACATGATTGCGAAGTCCCAAACGTAGGAGGGACATATGGTCAATTTGCTGAAGCTTTTTGAGAGGCTTAGGAAATTCAAGTTGAGGCTGAATCCTAACAAGTGTACTTTCGGAGTACGGTTCGGAAAGTTACTGGGGTTTATCGTGAGCGAAAGAGGCATCGAGGTTGATCCTGCAAAAATAAAAGCAATACAAGAAATGCCAGTGCCAAAAACCGAAAAAGAAGTTCGCGGTTTCCTAGGCAGAATAAACTACACTGCAAGGTTTATTTCTCAGCTCACAGCCACGTGTGAACCGATGTTCAAACTATTAAAGAAAGATCAGGCGATTATCTGGAACGAGGATTGCCAGAAGGCATTCGACAAGATAAAGCAGTATCTACAGGAACCTCCAATCTTGATACCCCTAGTGGCTGGACGACCTCTAATCATGTACTTGACAGTTCTTGAGAATAGTATGGGGTGTGTTCTCGGTCAGCACGACGAGACGGGCAGAAAGGAGCATGCCATTTACTACTTGAGTAAAAAATTCACTGATTATGAATCTCGTTACTCGATGCTGGAGAAGACGTGTTGTGCACTAGCCTGGGCTGCCAAACATTTACGACAGTACATGCTCAATCACACCACCATGCTAATTTCGAAGATGGATCCGATTAAGTACGTCTTCGAGAAGCAAGCGCTTTCGGGCAGGATTGCCAGATGGCAAATGGTGTTGACAAAATATGATATTCAGTACGTGTCCCGGAAGGCCATTAAGGGAAGCGTATTGTCCGATTACCTTGCCGAACAGCCGATCGAAGATTACCAGCCAATGAAATTTGAATTCCCTGATGAGGATATCATGTTTCTCAAAGCGAAGGATTGCGATGAGCCGTTGCCCGACGAGGGGCCAGATAGGAAATCCCAGTGGAAATTGATATTTGATGGGGCAGTTAATTCTTATGGAAGTGGTATTGGGGCAATCATCACGACCCCCCACGGATCCCATATCCCGTTCACTGCGAGACTGACGTTTCCAGTCACCAACAATGAAGCGGAGTACGAAGCATGCATCATGGGTCTATAAGAAGCAATTGATTTGAGAATCAAGAACCTAGACGTATATGGTGACTTGGCGCTTGCGATCAACCAGATTAAAGGGGAGTGGCAGACTCGTCAATCGAATTTGGTGCCGTACATGAACTATGCCAGAAGGCTGCTTCCGTTCTTTGATCGAGTGGAACTCCATCATGTGCCCAGGGCCGAAAACCAGATGGCTGATGCCTTAGCCACGTTGGCTTCGATGTATAAAGTCAATTTTTGGAATGAAGCTCCAAGAATTGTCCTTTCTCGTCTTGATAGATCTGCATTCGTCTTTGCGATCGAGGAAGCCGCCGACGGCAAGCCATGGTTCCACGACATCCAGACTTTTCTTATGACTAAGGAGTATCCTGCGGGTGCGTCAACCCAGGATAAGAAGACTCTGAGGAGGCTATCTGGAAATTTTTATCTCAACCCTGATGGAGTTCTGTATAAAAGAAACCACGATCTCGTGCTACTCAGATGTGTAGATGAGAAAGAGGCGAGTATGCTCATGGAAGAAGTCCATGAAGGCACATTTGGTACACACGCCGGCGGGCATGCTATGACGAGAAAGATCCTGAGAGCAGGATATTACTGGCTGACGATGGAGTCGGATTGCTTTAAATTCGCGAAGAGATGTCATAAATGCCAGATTTATGCTGATAAAGTTCATGTGCCGCCATGCCCGTTAAATGTCATGTCCTCCCCGTGGCCGTTCTCCATGTGGGGCATCGACATGATATGCAAGATCGAGCCCACTGCATCCAACGGTCATCGCTTTATTCTAGTAGCTATCGACTACTTCACCAAGTGGGTGGAGGCAGCCTCATATGCTAACGTGACCAAGCAGGTGGTGGCTAGATTCATAAAGAGGGATATCATCTGTCGTTACGAAATTCCCGAGCGGATCATTACTGATAATGGTTCGAATCTGAATAACAAGATGATGAAGGAGTTATGCCAGAGTTTCAGGATTGAACACCACAACGCATCTCCTTACCAGCCGAAGATGAATGGCGTCGTTGAAGCGGCCAATAAGAACATAAAGAAGATTGTTCAGAAGATGGTTGTGACCTACAAAGATTGGCACGAGATGCTGCCATTTGCATTGCACGGTTATCGTACAACGGTACGTACGTCAACTGGGGCAACTCCTTTCTCCTTAGTGTACGGTATGGAAGTTGTCCTACCGTTAGAAGTGGAGATCCCTTCTTTGCGAGTTTTGGTTGACGTGAAACTCGATGAGGCATAATGGATTAAGAACCGACTAAACCAACTCAGCCTGATGGACGAGAAGAGGTTAGCATCGATTGCATATGGTCGTCTGTACCAAAGCCGAATGAAGAAAGCCTATGATAAGAAGGTGCGTCCTAGAAGCTTTCAGACGGGTGATCTCGTCCTGAAGAAGATTCTTCCTCCACACTCCGATCACCGGGGCAAGCGGACTCCCAATTATGAAGGTCCGTACGTCGTCAGCAAGGTCTTCTCGGGAGGAGCTTTGTTGTTATCCACGATGGATGGTGAAGATTTTGCATCCCCGGTGAACGCGGACGCAGTAAAAAAAATACTTTGCTTGAAAGCGACCCGCTGGACAGTAAAAAGAGAGTCCAGGCAAAAATGGGGCATCCCGGCGAACCATAAAAAAGGAAAAAGGTTCGGGCAAAAATTAGGGATATAAATTGAAAAGAATGTACACCCGCAAAGTCGAAAACCCAGATGGGCGACTTTGGCAAAAAAGGGTATCCCGGTGAATCGAAAACCCGCAAAGGGCGATTCACGCAAAAGTTAGGGATTTTAAAAAGCAAATGACTGCGTTCCGCGTGTGGACTTTCATTGTTTAGTGGTTTGGAGGACCTGAGGGCCGTTTATCTGAATCAATCTCTTCTGAAGCTGAAGCGTCGGAGAAGTATCGAAGTCGGGTGGGTCCTAGAGGGATCAACTCATGGTGTTCGTCTACGCCTTGTTGCCGACATTTGTATATACTGATGTATATTTATGTTTTTACCTTTTTGCGCGGCTTCCTCATTCCAAGAGCTTGCATCCGTTGTAAAACATTTTTACCCATTCAGGGGTTCGTTATCAATAAAATGTATACTATTCAACAATTATGTTTGTTTGTTTAGCATTTATCTGTTTTGTTTGCGAAAAAAACGCCAATGTTTTTGATAAAATGTGCATACATAAACTTACTGGCCTAGGCCACTGATTGTTGAAACAATGAATTACTTAAACATTGTCACAGGATGATAACCTTGACAGGTCCCTTTGAGAAGGGTATCTTGTCTGTTTGTTTGTGTTGTTACAGGTGTATCATGTACCAGACAGTACGCCGTACGCATCCCCAAGCAGGATGATTCCTCCTTCTCCAGCATAGTTCAGCAGCCTCTCCCCGCAGAGTCCGAACGTGAGATCGTAAGGCATTGATATGTTTCCCCAGGCAGAGAAGATTCTCTCCCCAATTGGATGTATCCTGAAGGAACGTCCTATCCCCAGCTGAGTCATACACTAAAGTGTGCAGCAATTGATAGTTCCAGACTGAAGTCTTCAGCAGAATTGAAATTCCCTGTAGAGTCGTACTCTCCCCCGAAGCAGAATGATTTCTTCTTCCCCAGCTGAGTTTGCAGATCCCCAAGGGAGACGAGGCCTTGGAAGCAGTTGGAACCATGATCGGTTTTCCCCAGTAGAGTGTTGAATAGCTGATGCTGTGTTTCCCCACCGGAGCCGTTATCTCCAGGGAAGTAGCCGTGAAGGCCGTGCAGTTTATTTCCGCGATTGACATCGCTTTCCCTCAGCAGGTTCAGGTCCTCGTAGAGCTTCGTCCCCCTGCAGCAGTCAACTGAAGTTCACTTCCCCACAGAGCCCGATTGAGATTGGCGTGACCTTTTTCTCCCCTGCGGAGTTCGATTGAGATCGGCGTGACTTTGTTCTCCTCAGCAGGATGATTCCTTCCCCCTATCAGAGTGGTTCTTTCTCCTTGACAGGAGGATTCTCCCTTCAGCATTTATTTTGCCGAAGGGATCGCATCATTTTGCATGACTGCATAGCATTTATCATAAACGCGTAGCATTTCCACCGTGTGGAGCATTGCGCCATTGCCGAAGCATATGCATAATAAGCATGATCTAGGTTGTTACCGTTCTTGTTTTGCAGGTGTTCCGCCGCAGAATTGATTGCTCAAGATGATTCTCGAATTCTCCCCAACGGAGTCGATTGCTCAAGATGACTCTTGAAGTCCCCAGCAAAGTCTTCGGCCCAAGATGATTCTTGAATTCTCCAGCGAAGGCGTTCGTTTAAGATGATTCTTAAAAGCCCCGGTGAAGTCGCAAGAGTTGGTTGCTCAAGTTGATGCTTAGAGTCCCCGACAGAGTGTGCTCAGGATGATTCCTGAAATCTCCGGCATAGTGTTTGCTCAGGGTGATTCCTGAAATCTCCAGCAGAGTTATGGGTTCAGGATGATTCTTGAAGTCCCCACGGAGTTATTTGGTCAAGATGATTTTTGATGTCCTCAGCAGGGATGATTCCTGGACCCCGAAGCAGTGTTACTTGATAGTTCTCCAGAATCCCCGGCGGAGATGTGTCATCCCCAACAGGTTTCTGAACAGAGAAGTTGAAACTTCCTTCGAAGACTTGATGATTGAAGTCCAACCGTATTGACGAAGAAGTTCTCTCAGCTGATGCGGAGTGCCTGATGGCGGAAGTTGGATATCCCCAATTGGTTCATGACTGACTGAGAATTCTATTCCCGACTTACTGATGAAGTCCGGCTGATGCCCGGAAATTTCTTTGAATGCCCGATGGCATGACTAACCTGATTGTTGACCTGATGAGTCCCGAGGAACCTTGATGCCTGACGGCATGACTGACCATGTATTACCGGTTACCGTGTGACCAATTCTCCAGCTAGTTGCCATGCAGCTAATATTTCAATTTGCGAAGATTTGTTCCCATCAGAGTACCGTGTACTTGGGTAGTTGGCAAATTTCCGGGTTTGTCGGTATTCAACCGTCTCGCACCTTGATTGGTTGAGAGCCGTTCGCTTCTCACCCAGTCAGGTTCAAGCCGTTTGAATAGGGGCAGCTGTTGCACCCCAAAATTTGACCAACATTTCTCTATCTAGCTTATGTTTCATTTCATTCACATTAGCATTATCATTTGCATTTCATTGACATGGGTGCAGGGGATCAAGAGGTATGAATACCAATCAAGAGCTATAAAAGACTATGAAGCTATCCAAGAAGGTTATTCAAGTGCTCAAGGGTTGATATCCTTGTCAGAGAAGTTAGAAGATTCTCAGAGAGAGTGGTTGAAACCAAAGTTGTGTGCCTCCTAACTTGAGAGTTGTGGGAGCTCCTCAGATGAATTTGAAGCCATGAATGTGGACTTAAAGCCTTGAGAGAGCTCATGAGAAGGTTTGAAGATCACTTTTAAGCCTAGACAGGTCATGGTGCAAGATTGAGAAGCCTCAGCCATGAGTGGTATAATTAGGGTTTGACTGAGTCAACCCTAGGTCAACTGATGATGTGAACAAGGTTGAGACCTAATCCAAGAGCCATGTGATCATGGATTGATGCATTGAGATGTTATAAGGATGATTCCAAGGTCAACTCATCATGATTGAAGAGTTTGAGAAGTTTCAAGCTAGGGTTTCTAAGGCTTGACAGTGTAAAATCCCCTAGTTTGACCCCTATTTTCAAGGCAGTTTAGCTCAAGATGTGATTGTCATCTCATCTTACCCCCAACATGAATGTTGTAGAGCTTGTTCTTAGCTTTAATTTTAGTACTAGAAGTCCTTTATAGGATTTGTAGAGCTCAAGTTATGACTTTGACAAGTTATAAGTCATCTGAGGTATGTGAATCTGGGGCCTTGAAAGTCACCCAACTTGCACACAACTTTTGCCCAAGAAGGATGATTCCTATGAACTTTTTGTCAACAGGAATGTTGTTCCTTATCTTCTTAGCTTTCTAGAGAGTACTAGAAGTCCTTTATAGGATTTGTAGAACTCAACTTATGGCTTTGACAAGTCAAGGGCATTTTGGTCATTTGGAGATTATAGGTCATCTCAAGCATAAGGCCATAACTCCTATTTCCAAACTTCAAATGGAAAAATGTTCAACATCAATATTGCTTAAAATGATGTTTTAAGGCTAGTAAGGAGGTCATGAGATGTTGGAAAAACTTGTAGCTCAAAGTGGTAAAAATAACCTAAAATGAAGGCAAAAGTTAAATAAGTCAAAGTTGGAAATTGAAATTTTCAAGCTACACATCCAAACCATGGCATGTAATATATCATTTTGACTCTAGAAAACATTTTAAAGACAATGGTTTAGCCACATTTTTTATTTGAGGTCTAAATCATGGACTTGCTTTGGAAAATGGTTACTTGCATATTAAGCAACATTTGCAAAACTTAGAATTGAGGCATGGGCAAGGAACTTGGCAAGCTAAACCCTTCCAAATTGTCACTAGGGGAGAAATTGAAGGAGATTGAGATGAATTTCAAGCTGCAAACAGAATTGAGCATGGTATGATAAGTGATTCAAAATCTCATGACATGAGATGTGTAAAATCTCATTGGAAGGATCTAGAGGGTTCTAGATCATCCAAACTTCACCTATATATTGAGTAGAATGCATCCATGGCAAGGGTTGGTGATCATTGAAGGTTTGAGCATAGTTTGGAATTGAGTTTTCATAGATTGCAATTGAAATCGGTTTCATCAATTTCTTCCATTTCCTTCCATTTTCTCGATTGGTTCTTCTTCCCTGAGTATCAAGGATCAATTCCAGATCATTTCCAAGAAGGATTGGTGGCTAGATCGTGTGGGAGCAAGTGATTTTCAGCACCTGCAACTCTTCATCGTGTTTCAAGATTGAAGCACTCTCCATTGAATCTTTTGCATACAGAAGCAAGAAGGAGGTTCAGTGATTGTGGCCAGAAGATTTGAAAGCTTGAAGTGAAGGATTCGTGCATCTGTTATTCAAGATTTTCCAGGTTTGCAACCTTCTTCCTATAGCTTGATTTAGGTAGAATTAGGTTGAATTAGGGTGTTAGATTAGTTGTAGAATGGCCTAGGATGATTTTCAGATGGTTAATTGTTGGATTAGAGACAAAATAGGAAGATCACCATTTTCGGTTGAGATTGGGAGATGTTGATTCTTGGGGTTTCAGAAGAAACTAATGGCATGATTGAGTTCGTGGCAAGATTTGGAGTGTGTTTCATGTTTTGACCATTTGCATTGGAGGCTCCTAGGGTGAACTAGGGTTGGGGAAGACGACCGGAGCTCCATCGGTGGTGGCCGGAGCTGGGCGCGAAGCTCAGAGCTTTGAAATGGAGAAGATGAAGTTCTCACCATTGGATCTTGGTCTGACCATTGACTAGAAGCTGATCCAAGGGCTGTGTTTTATTTCTGAGTTGTGAAGGATTTCAAATGAAACGCTGCGTTTCATTTATTCAAGCGTTTGGGCTCAATAATCTGAGTGTTATCCACACACCCCAGCAAGCCCAACCCATGATTTTAACTGGAAATGATTTCTATTTGTACCGTGTCCTTATTCTTTTATGTGGATTTTCATTATTTTTTCATTTAATTCATGAGTTTTGTAAAATTCATAATAAATTGAATATTAACCCAATTAAATCCATTCTTTTTGCATATTACTCATGATTGAGTCTATTATTTTTTTAGAAAAAAAATATTTTCATTTCATTTAATTTCTGATTTAATTGGAATTTTATATTTTAATTGATATTAAAATGTTCATGTTTGATGCATGTTTTTGTGGAATTTTGTTTGATCTCATGGTGATAATTCTTGGCCTAATTTTTTGTGTGTGATTAGGTTAGACATGTATGATCCCATAGTAATTTTCTCACATTTTTGTGATGAAAATAGGTGTGCTTTCTAGATTGATGTTTAGATGCTTCCTTTTTAGGGTTTTAGATTGATACCTTGTAATATAGGATTTAGTTCTAGGTCCAAATTAATGATTTGATCTTTGAAAATAATGCGATAGAGTCATGATTGACCTAGGTTCCCATAGTAATTTTTGTAGGATTTTACAATTGAGTTTAGTATTTTAGTTAGGACTAACTTTAGTGCTAGGGTTTAGGTGATCCTAATTTACTAATTCAACTAGTTTAACTCATTTAGTTCCCTTAGATTAGGGTTTGTGCTTGGTTTGCCTTTGATTGAGATTGAAGACAAGTTGAAGACAAGAGGAAGATGCTTGAAGTTGCTTGAAGCTTTGGATTTGTTGGTGCCTGATGATGTCTGTTGAAGATTAGGAGATAGGACATAGGGAGAGCCTTGTAGTTAGAATGATTTCTTTCACAAACATGGAAAGCATCTTGTGCTTCCATTCCTCCCAATGATTAAAAGTCCTTCCATGGTATTCACCTCCCTCCTTTGGAGGGATAAGTGATGGTACCTAGGAAGTAGAACTTTTGAGGGAACCCTTCTTTTGATGTTAAACCCTTATAGGCCTCCTTTGGTGGTCAATAAGCAGTTTAATATCCTAGCTTATCCAGTTAAGTGATTTCTTCTGGTTTGAGTACCTTGGAAAGATTTTGAGCTTGAGTTTGAAGATGAAGGATTCATTGAAGAGTGTGGAAGAGGATGATTCCTTGAGCATTGTTATTGTAGCTGAAGCTTGAAGAGCAAGAAGAACAAGTGGATACTTGAAGACCCCAGATGGAGATTGAATGAAGAGCTAAGGCTTGAGAAAGAATTGAAGGATGAAGTTGACACTCCCATGTGATTGAAGGTTACTCTGAGAAGCTGAAGCTTGTAGGAGAAGAAGGCCAAGTTGAGACTGGTGAAGCAAAGAGAGCTGAAGCTTGAAGACTAAGTGGATACTTATGAAGATGATTCAATGGAGAATGAGTGTAAAGCTGAGGCTTGAGGAATAAGAGATAAGATAAGTTGATACTTACATGGATGATTGAGAATCTGAAGGAGTCAAGTTGATACTTGCAGCTAAGAGTGAAGCCTGAGGGTGGAGTTGACTGAAGAGCTGAAGCTTGGAGAAGTGAAGATAAGTTGAAACTTATGTTGAAGGGTTGAACTTGTGAAGAGCAAATTGATATTTGCCAATAAAGATGATAGCCTTGAAGGGTGCTTAAAGTCTGAAGACTGAGTTGCTGTTAGAAGAGCTGAAGCTTGGAGTAAGAAAGAGGGGTTGATCTGCTTTCTTGTCTGTTTTCTTTTCTGTATTGCTGATATGCCTTGTTTGATTTGCTTGATGCATTAGAATAAGTCCATGATTAGACTGACTTTAATCTAGGAGCATGATTGCACTGGAGGTTGAGTTGATCCCTCTGCTTGTATTGTTACTGTATGGCTTTGCTTGCGGGTATTCGGTAGAGCCCAGCTCCCTTGCCCATGTGGTTTGCTCTGCTTGATAGCATTTTATTTTTTTTATCTGTATGATTGCAGTCTATTATATTCTGCTTGATAGCATGCTGTTACTTTTATGTATGATTGCAGTTTACTGTATTATTTCCTCAGTATGATTACTGTTATTCATTCTGGCTTGAGGTTGAGATGAGCTTGTGGAGGCTGCTGCCCCACACACATTTCCTCCTTCACTTGCATTGCATGCATTTTACAGTCGTTTATTGTTTACTGGTTAAGCTGATGCTTTATCTGTTTCTGTGTATCATTGACATGATCCCTTAGGACTCTCATTTCTTTTGATAAGGAAGTGATGATTAGAACTTTAGGTTGAAACCTATGCATGATAACTTCTAGGAGTTCCCTGTTTCAAACCTCAACTATAGGATGAATCCTTGGCATGACAACATTAGGACTTGATAGTCTCCCCGTAGTTGAGCCTCTCTCTTCTCATCTCAAAACAGTTTAATATACAGTAATCATGAATGATTTCTTTCGTACGTTACGACCCTTAAGCTATCTGAGAAAGGATTGTTGGAGAGTTTCTTTCCCACAGTCTGGATGTTTAGTATGACACCCTTTGGGTGACATGCGACGCATTCACTCTCAGGTCATAGTCTTTAGTGCGATTGAAATTGCAAACACAATAAAAAACACTTCTTCCGTAAAAGACAGAAAACAAACTTCAAACCTTTTTGCCCCGTGGGCCCATAATTCAAAGGAAGCTTTTCTGAAGAAAAGAGTGTCGTTAAACTTTAGCGCCAATGCAAACAGGCTTTGTCCCTAACTGCCGGAACTGCTGTTTAACCCTACTCGATAAAACAGATGAATCTGAATCCCCGTAATCCGTAGTATCCTGAACTACGTAAGCTCTGATCTCTCATATCTTTTGAGAGTACGTAGGCACAATACTGACGTATTGGAGAGCCACCTTCCTCGTAACCCGTCGTAGGCCGAACTACGTTGACTCTGATTTCTCATTCTCTGATGAGAATACGTAGGCATAAAGCGCGACGCTTTGCCGAGTCATTTTTCTTTTCTGTTTAAGCCAGCCTTGATAGGTAGATAGATAAACCAACTCGTCCCGTAAGCACAACAAGCGTGGATCCCGTCGAGTACGACGGACGTGAGGGGTGCTAATACCTTCCCCTTGCGTAACCGACTCCCGAACCCAGACAACGGTTGCGACGACCTTGTCTTACCCTTTTTCGTCAGGTTTTTCCTATCGTTTCCTTTCCTGTTCCAAGGGATAAATAACGAAAGGTGGCGACTCTTCTGTTTTGCCGGCACCTTATTTTCGCGGAAGTGACACATCAGAAATTTAGCTGGTAAACCCTGAATTCCTCCTTTGGTAGTCATGTGAGCTTTGATATTTGAGTCTTCTAAAGAGGTAGCTTTTGCAAGGTTTGATCTTTGGGAATTTCTTCCAGTCTAGAAAATGGATCTTGATTAGTGATAGGTAGATCAATCAGATGAGAGTACTGTTCCAATGTTGGTGTGAGTTGATAATCTGGAAGTGTAAAGCAGTGGTATACTGGATCATAGAACTGAACAAATGTAGACAGAACTCCTTCCACCATATTGACCTTCGAAAGAGACAACAGTCCTCCGTGCTTAGCTTTAAAAGCCTCCGGATTAGTAATCAACCTTCCCAATTTCCTCAGGTCTTACAATTTGGGAATTTTGATGGTGTACTTGTGTGTTTTCCTTCTACCAAAATCCATATAACAACTTCTTATATTTGCAAATGATTATTTTAGTTCTTTTAAAAAACAGATTTTTCTTTAGTTTATTTTTAGGTATGAATGAAATGCATGAATGCATGAATGCAACAAACAAAAACATTTAAAAATATAGGTTTAAGGGTTCATCATCATGAGCATGGAACCATGGATCTACCCGTCCCCAAGGTATGTACTAGGTCTTTTTTGCACCTGTAGAACGGGTTCTAACAAGGTTCCCAAAATCACGGACCCTTCTTAATAATATTACCAGCAAACTGATTAATTCATGAGAGCTGTAATATCCCTAGGACAAATCTCATTTGAGTGTAGTATCGCGTATCAACTATAACCGATAGTCACCATACTACCTAATGGTCAAGTGGTTAAATGCTTACTAATCCTCAGTTTCAAGGATGCCCAGTAGAAAAAGTAATGTTTTCACGACTTGTTCGTTCAACATCAGTAATTCCAAAAGGGTACCTCCACTGATTCAGTGGACTTTCAAGTTAGCTTGGTCGAGAATCACTCCCTATAAGCCTTCCCGAGTCTGCCACCTCCTATCTTAAAGGGTGCTCTCTGACTCACCACATGCGTATCAATCGCATTCCCAGATAACAGTAATTTAAACAAGTATAGTAGATAAGCAGATAGTATGACATCAAATGATATTAAAAATAAGAAAGCAAATAAATAGCAAAGAGAAAAAAGTAATGCAAGGTTTAACCCTCTTAGGGGATGGGAATGTCCCTAGTGAAGTCATCATTTTTCTGTAGCATCGGTTTTTATGGTGCGATCACTACCGCTTCTGGTGCTACTTTTTGATTTATATATTTATCCTATGAAGCTTAAAAGTAAGGGGAAGATATCTTAAATTAACCCTGCGCACAAGTGTTTTCCCTACAAATGCGAAGAGATCTGGAGTCAGGGGTTGGTTATACAAAGGGAAGTTATTAACACCCAGAGTATCTATAGTAATCTAAAGGAACCTTCATCGCATTTAATTTTTACTGTTTGAATTGCCTTCTTGAGTCTATTTGTAGTCCTGTGGGGAAAGTTTCTTCGTTGCAAGGTTGAGTAAATGTTTTTGTTGTTTTAGGATTTTCTATTGTTTTTGGAAAGGTATCTGGACCTAATATTTATTATTAGTGCGCTCGCTAAGATTTTGCAATTTTATGCCTACGTATTCTCAAAAAGGAAATTGAGAAATCAGAGCATTCGTAGTTCCTCCTATTCTATGAGAGGAAAAAAAGTTTGGTGTCTTGTTCAGAGCCCATGATTGAAGCTAAAAGAGTACTTGTGTTTTGTTTAAAGCCCAAGATTGAAGCTAAAAAGAGTATTTGTGTCTTGTTCAAAGCCCAAGATAGAAGTTAAAAAAGTATTTGAGTCTTGTTCAAAACCCAAGATAAGAAATCAAAAATGAAAAATAGATTTCTCTTTCGTGTTTTATTTCTTTTTTTTTTGTTCCTATTCTTATTTTTTGTGCTATGAAAAAGGGACCTCCAAAAATTGGAAAGGATTTTTTCGTTCCTGTGTTGCACCCCAAAATTTGCTCAATCTTTTCTTGCCTGATTTGTGTTTCATTGCATTTCATTTGCATAGTTACATCATGTACATAGTTCTAATCATTGGCACATCATAGCATAGCATGCATCCAACAGGGGATCAAGGGTGTCTATCAAGAGAAGAGCCTAGCAAGAGGTGTTATCCAAGTATGAGAAGTCATCCAGACCATCAAGAAGTGATTTGAAGTCTTGAGAAGTTTGAGTGCCTACATGTGGGTTTTGCTCCTATCTTGAGGAATATTGAGAATCATTAGTGGGATGTGAAACATAGAATGTGAATTTTAGGTGTGTATGGATCTCATGGAATGCCTAGAGGGCCCTATTGAAGCTGAGACAAGTCATTGATTCAAGTATGAGAGCCACATTTGAAGTGCAGCCAATTAGGGTTTCATTTGGGTCAACCCTACTTCAATTGTGCAAATTGGAGGGCATCAAAGCCTGCTTTGAGGTCATGGGGTTCATGGATTGGTATGTTGATACATGTGTGGTGTTGTGCCAAGATTAAGCAAAGAAGAATCAAGGAGGTGGGAAATTGCTAAATTAGGGTTTCAGTGTAAAATCCCCTGTTTAGTGCCTAACTTCAAAGCCACATAAGTCCAGATACAAGTTTCAAATGGATCTTTGGACAACATGAAACTTGTAGATCATTTCAATACCTTTAATTTTAGTACTAGAAGTCCTCAAGGGGATTTATAGAACTCAAGTTATGGTCCTTGCAAATTACAGGTCATCAGATGACTATGAAATTTATCTGTGAAAGTCACTTGACTTCCAAGCAACTTTTGCCCTTCAAGGAGTTTTCAAATGGATTTTTGGCTAACATGAGAGTTTTAGATCTTGATCTTAGATTTTCATAGAGTACTAGAAGTCCTTGATAGGATTTGTAGAACTCAAGTTATGATCTTTGCAAGCCAGGGGTATTTTGGGTATTGGTGATTATAGGTCATTTGTGATCATAGGTCCATAACTCCAACTTGCAAGCTTCAAATGGAAAATTGTTCAACATGAAACTTGTTCAAAATGATATTTTGAGTGTAACCAAGTGGTTATGGGGGTTTGGTTTGGCTTGGAACACAAATTAATTTGGAATGGCTTTGAAAGGGAGAAATTAAAGTGATTAAAAGGTCAAAAAATGGAATTTCTTGATTTAGGGTCAAACAAGTCCATACTATATGTCATTTTGATCAGAAAATGCATTCCAAGAATGATTACATTACCAATTTTTGCATTTGAGGTCATTTACATGTGGTTCCCTTTTGTAACCTAAGGATGAAGCAACACTTCAATTCACATCCATGGGATCAAAAACAAGGAAGATACACATCCCATTCATTTCAAAATGTCATAAGGTGAGAAATTCAGGTGAAATCAAGGCCAAGAATAGAGCTGTACATGAGCTGTGCATATGATATTTTCAAGGAGAATGAGAAATTCAAAATCTCATTGTGGTTGTCACAGAAGTTTCTAGAGAGTTCTAACAACTTCTATATAACCATTGCAACTGATTCAGATCATTTTTTGGGCCAGCATTGGAGGGAAACAAGAAAGAGAAACTGAAAATTTCTCAAGTGCATCAAGAATCGAGTTTGGAGATTGAAGGAGATTCAAGGCAAATTGCTTGTTTAAGAAGCTTGGGGGAGTGTTCTTGAGTGATTCTGGAAAGAATTGGAGGCTGGATCGAGCAAAATCACCATCTGTTCATCCCTCAAAACCAGGTTTGCAACTTTCTTCTTTTAGCTTAATTTATAGGGAGATGCATAGAATTTGTTATGTGGTTAGATTAGGGATGAGGCTAGGATGGATTTCAGTCCAAGAATTGGACAATTAGAGACCAAATTAGGTGCATCACCATTTCTGTTGAGGCGTATATCTCTTGGTTCTTGATGAATTAAGCATGTTTGAATAGCAAGAACTCATGCCTGATAAGTGTAGATGAGCTTAGGAGCTTTAACTTTAGGTTTTGAGTGATTCACGATTTGAGCCATACTCTGAAACTTGGATCGGGTTTGAAGATTGAATGAGAATCAATGAAATTGGAGGCCATATTCGTGCTCATGGGATGATTTTGAGTAGGATAGGAAGTTAAGTTTTGATGTTTGATGTGTTTTATGCAAACCCTCACCGGAGACGAAGGTGGCGCAAAGCTCAGGCCACCGTCCTGAACTTCCCTCTCATTTTCAAATGTTTTGGAGACAATGAGGTGTGATCGTTGGATGATGTTTTGACTTTGACTGAAGACACAAGTGCACGGCCAGGATTTCATTTCACAATCTGAAGAGGATGAGTTTCACATACGAAACTCTGTGTTTCATTTATTCAAGATTGGTTGGGCTTAATGGATCCTTGCTATTCACACCCCAGTTTAGGCCCATTGGTGAATTACAACGAGAAAACATTGCTATTCAACACACACCTTTTTCCAATTTCCATTTGTTTTTCCTGATTTCTTTTACTTTGGTTTGGGCTTAGTCTGAAGCGCTTTTGACACCCCCCTTTGGGCCCAGTCTGGAGAAATAACTGGATAATACTGCTATTTGCCACGCGCTTTTCTCTATTTTCTTTATATTTTCTTTTATTTTACATTTTGCATATAGTTAGAAATTAATTCACAATAAATAGGAAAATTAACATTTTTAACCTAGATTTTTTCCCCTGACTCTCTAGAGAGTCTAGAATTTTAGGAAATTGAGAAATTATTAATTCATGCATTTTAGAATTTAATTGCATTTTTTGAAGTTTAATTGCTTTTATTTTGAATATGTTTGATATGTGATCTTGTTGATTTTGGTATGACTAATTGGTGTGTGATTTTGAGGTGATTATTTTTGGTATAGTTAGCTTAGAAATGCATGTATCCCTAGTAATTTTATCATAATTTTGTGAGAGAATTTTAGGTTGTTTTGAACATTAAGCAATAGGTGGTGTAGAATTAGGGTTTTAGGATTGTACCCTTAGGTTTAGGGCATAGTTTTAGGTCTTAATGAATGGTTAACCCCCTGGTTTTTGTATGGAGATATTCTTAAGAGGTTTAGGAACCCTTAGAATTGTTTATAGGATTTTACAATCATTTTGGTATTTTAATTAGAATTAGTTTTAGGACTAACTTCTAGGTGTTTCTGATGAACTAACTTGACTAGTTTAACTCAATAGTTCCCCTTAGATTAGGATGGTGGTGCTCTTGTGCTTGGGTGAAGATGAAGACCAATTGAAGATGCTTTGGAGAGCTTGAAGGAGCTTGGAGATGAAGCCTTGTCCTCTTGTGGAGTGCTTGTTAGGAGCTTAGGAAAACTAGGGTTTTAGGAAGAGCATTAGATTAGTTTTGCTTGTTTCTTCAAACATGGAGTATATTGTTCAGCTCCATTCAATCCAATGACATAAAGTCCTCTTAAAGAAGTCACATCCCTCCTTTGGAGGGATGAATGGCATGCTTTAAGAGTAGAACTTTGAGGATGCCATTCTCTGACAGTGTTAAGATCTTAATGGCTTCCCTTGGTTGTCATTGAGTTTCTTAACACTTCAACTTGATCTTGTTGAATGATTCTCCCTTGGAGGTTGCTTGTTGAAGCTTGTTGAGAATGAAGTTTGTGCTTGTTGAAGCTGGTTGCTTGTTGAAGCTAGGGTTTTGAAGCTTGTTGAAGCTAGGAGTTTGTGCTTGTTGAAGCTAGTTGCTTGTTGAAGCTGGGGTTTTGCTGCCTGTTGAAGATGAAGTCAGGAGCTTGTTGAAGTTATTTACTGGCTGGGGAGCTTGTTGAAGCCTATTGCTTGTTGAAGCTAGGAGCTTGTTGAAGCTAGGAGCTTGTTGAAGCTTGGTGCTTGTTGAAGTTTGTCTGTTGAAGCTATTCATGAAGATGAAGGTTGTTGTTGTCAACTTTTTGCTGTTTAATCAACCTATTGATGTCAGAGCTACTGCTTGTGCTGTCAACTGTAGGAGTTTGGTGCTGCTGCTTGGGCTGCCTCCTCTGCTGTGGTCTTGGTTTTTCTGTATTGTTTGTTGGCTTGTGCTGCTTGCCCCCTAGGTTTGAAGTGAATGTTGATTCACTTTGCCTGTTGTTTTCCCCGGTTCGAGGTTGAGTGGGACTCCCTTGCCTCGCTTGTATTGCTGCCTTGCATGCACTTTACTGTATTTGCTTGCTTTCTTTTCTGTTTATCCCCTAGGATCTCTGATTTCCTCTGTGCAGGAGGGAATTATGACAGACATTAGGATTCTTATCCACGCATGACAACATTAGGTTAGTTTTTATTCCTTTTCAACCCTAGGCTTTTTAGAGCTTCTTTCTCTTCTTATCTCAAAACAACTCAAAAATACAGTAATAAGGTTAATCGATGTCGTACGTAACGAGCCTTAAGCTATTTGAGAAAGGGTTGTTGGAGAGCTTCTTTCCAGTAGTCTGGTTGCTTAGTGTGGTACCCTTTGGGTGACACGTGACGTAGTCACTCTCAAATCATAGTCTCTAGTGCGTCAGAGATTGCAAACAAATAAAAAAACACTTCTTTCGTAAAAGATTCAAAACAAACATCAAAGTGTCATTTTTGTCCGCTTGGACTCTTAATCAAGAAAAACCCTTTTTGAAGGTAATAAAAAAAAGCAATCAGACAAGCTTGTGTCTCCCGTAGCCCGAACTATGTTTGCTCTGATCTTTCATGCTGTATGAAATTACGTAGGCATAGGATGCCGTATCCTAGCGAGCAACTTTCCCCTCCTTTCCCGTGGGTAGGCGAACTACGTTGACTTTGATTTCTCGTTCCAGGCGGGAATAGGTAGGCATAAAGTGCGATACTTTTCCGAGTCATTTTCTTTTCCTTTTAACCCAGACCTGTAGAGTAGATAGAATAACAATCCGTACTAGAAAACAAGCGTGGATCCTGTCGAGTATGGCGGACATGAGGGGTGCTAATACCTTCCCCTTGCATAATCGACTCCCGAATCCAGGAATTTGGTTGCGATGACCATTCTTTTCCCGTTTTGCGTTAGGTTTACTCTGAGTGTTTCCTTTCCCTTTTGTGAGATAAATAACGCATGGTGGCGACTCTTCTGTCATAGCCGACGCCGATTTTCGCAGTAGCGACAGCTGGCGACTCTGCTGGGGACTCCAACGGTTCCCTACACGAGTCAGTCCTAGCGCTTGTTTTCCCGTCGTGGGTTTTGTATGGATTTACCTTTCTGTATTTACTTTTAGCATTATATTACTGTTGTTATGCTGGGTAGGGGTTCAGATTGAGAGATAAGCTTGACCTGGGCTTGAGTGCACCTAGAATTAGTTGTGGAAAGTAGTGGGCGCGTGCATGCTTTGCATGTACTAGTGTCCCACAAAATCCACGCTCGGACGAGGTTCTTCTAGTTGACTTCTTTTTCAACCCTTTGGGTTGAGGGGGTTGTTGGTTAGTTGGATTGTCGACTCTGGGGACCGATCAATTGGAAGTTGGCTAAGTGAGGCCTCTTCAGGACATGATGATGCCACACCTTCTGGGTATCGTATCATCAGTCTTGAAAGTCTGTGACGCCGACGACCGCATAGGATGTCGTACCTTGTGTCAGTTGATAGGACACCTACCTGTGAGAGGGATTGGGGCATGCAGAAAACTTGACCTCCAGACTACCCGATTTTCTTAGCATTGGATCAGTATGCGTGGTTACTTGGGGTTCTTCATCAGGACAGTGTTATTGGTCTGTTGAGACCAAGCTGGAGCTTTGTTGTAGGTCTGTTGAGACCAAAGTGGAGCATTGTCATGGGTCTGTTGAGACCAGGTTTGAGCAGTATTGTGGGTCTGTTGAGACATATATTGTGGATGGATCTCTTCAGCAATATATCACTTGATCCCTGTTGCATGTTTGCATATTGCATTGTTGCATACTCATCTTGCATATCATTAACGTGTGTCTGTGCTGCAGGTGCATTTCATACCTTCTGATTCTAGTTGCTCGGATTTCTGTTTGCTGCTATTATAGATACTTTGAAGAAGATTGTGGCATACAAGTTACCTACTCCAGATGTTTCTTCTTTGCTTGGTTTGATGTCTTTAGCTGATGATGATGTGAAGAGAAGCTTCAGGAAGAGTTATGGGAAGCTGCTTAAGTTGGTTTGCAAACCATCCACGTATGAGCTGAACGGATTATACGCGCTGATGCAGTTCTATGATCCCCCGCTGAGGTGTTTTACTTTCCCTGACTTCGTTCTGGCTCCGACTATGGATGAATATGCTGAGATCTTGGAGTTAACTATTCAGAACAGGGTACCCTTCATTCATATGGGTGCTGAGCCCAAGCTGGAGGACTTGGCTGTTGCTTTGCATTTAGACTCCTCGGAGTTGTTGTTAACCTCGTGGAATGGAGTTTCTGGTTTTTCTCTCAAGTTCTTGGTTGGGAAAGCACAAGAGTATGCCAAGAGTGGCTGTTGGATTGTGTTTAATGTTATCCTTGCTTTATGTATCTATGGCATTGTACTGTTCCCTAATATGCCTGACTTTGTTGATTTGGATGCATTCCATATATTTGCTTCAGGAAATCCTGTGCCTACACTGATTGGAGACTTCTATCATTCTCTGCATTATAAGAACGAGAATAGGAGGGGCAAGAACATCTCGTGTTGTGTGCCTTTGTTGTATATGTGGTTTGATAGTCACCTGCCCAAGAAGGGTATCTTTGCTGAGTCTGCAGCTACGGGGGAATGGTCTGAGCGTCTGATGAGGCTTTCTTCAGAAGAGGTTGTCTGGTTTGATAGGGATTTACTAGGATCTGAGATTATCTACAGTTGCGCCGGGTATCCTAACGTTCCTCTGATTGGGAGGAAAGGGTGCATTAACTACAATCTGTCATTGTTGATTAGGCAATTCGATTATACTTTGAGAAGCCCGCCAAAAGAGGAGGAAGTGCAGGAATCTCTGTACTTCACGGGTGTTCTGAGTGGAGAATTGTTATCCAAGCTTCAGCATGCTTGGAATAATATCAACAAGAAGGGTAAGCCAGTGTTGGGTAAGAATGATTGTCAAGCCTATGCTCCGTACCAAGTCTGGATCTAAGATAGGGCAAAGCAGGCGCTGATGCCGTTTCCTGCAGTATTACCTCCTGCTCCCCTCGTGGCTGAGGAGCCAACTATTGTGTCTATTGAGAGATATGAGCAGGTTGTGAAGGAGAAATAAGAGCTGATGAAAGCCAACGAGAAGTTGGAAGAAGAGCTAGTGCAACTCAGTAGCGAAAGGAATGAAGCTGTATATTCCTTCGAGCAGCGAACAAAGCTGGTGAACTAGTTAGGTGCAGAACTGACTGAACAACGAAAGAAGCGTGAACGTTTGGGGATAGATTTCAAGAGCTCTCATGATATGCTGGAGTCTAAGAAGAAAGCACTTGATATAGCCTACCGGGAGATCTCCACATTCAACAAAACCTGGAATGCTACACTGGCAAATAACAAGGAGAGAGAAGATAAGCTGAGGTTGCAAATCTCCAAGTTAGAGGATCAGTTGAAAGCTATCCAGAAAAAGTTTGAAGAAGAGGTTATGCAGAGATATGACGTTCAGAACTCGTTGAACAAAGTTGTCAAGCGTAAGAAAGAGTCTGCATCCCAGAAGTGGAAGCTGGAGGAGTGCTTTGGAGAGGGTGTTTGGCAGGAATCCATTGGGGATATCCAGCGTGTTATCAGGCAAAGAGACTCGCTCGTTGAAGGGTTGCTTTCCCAGCCGGATCATCCCAAGACTAAGAGATTGTTAGAGGAGTATCAGGCATATGGTCGCACTTGATTACCTTATGTACTGTTGTATATGCTTTATTTGCATTGTGCTGGCCATCACCAGGATTGTTGGTTGAGGTCATGCCTTCTTGTTATTGCACATTCAGTGATATTGTATTTCTGCCTTGATGGGCTTGTCAGCAATATATGAGATGTTTTCTCCATGGATGAATCCAAGCTTCTTAGCACTGTCACTGCACTGGCACTTTGGCACTAGAATCAGGGGTTGATCTCCCTAACGCACAGACACATATTGCATCTGCATATTCATTTTGCATTGCCAGTTACTTGTTGAATCTGTATCTTATTTCCTGCATCTCACAGGTTTTTCAGGATTGACGGCCAAAGAATCCACCGCTATTCAACCCGAAACAACTGTAAGAAAGCAATGGATCAAGTTCAAGTCGAGATGCAGGAAATCCATGAGAAGCTGACTCTGTTCATGCAAGCTATGGAGAGCATGGCCAAGGGCCAGGAGAATATTCAGACTTTGGTGCAGCCGCTGCTGACGCGGGCAAACGGAAATGGCAATACTGACCACAATTCTGTTGGAACTCCTCACCGGGAGGATGAGATACCGGCAGTCACTCCACCTGTTGTGACTGTCAACGGAAACACTGGTACGGGTGCAGGTGCTGGCGCTGGTAACGACAATACTGGAAATGGTGGCGATGGGGATGTTGTTAACAACAAAGGCAACACTGGGGATGCCGATCAAGGATTCGGTGACAATGATGGCTTTGGAAACAATGGGTATGGTAATGTCAATCAGGACGGGAACTTCGGGTTCAACAATCAAGGCTTTGGTAATGACGGTTACGGCAACAATCAGGGGTATGGCCACGGTAATGGTGGATTCGGTAATGTGAATAACAACGGCGCTGGAGCATTTCCTTTCAACAAAGGTTTTGGACCTGCTGGGGTCAATCAAGGGTTCGGCAACCGAGGACAGGGTCCTATGTTCAATCAGCAAAGATTTGGCTGTAACATGGGTTACGATGGGTATGGCAATGACTGGAATGTGGATCATCAGGACGACGCTTTTTCGGGAAGAGGTATGGGACCTGAGGGCCCCATTGACCCTGTTCAGAGGATCAGAATGCTAGAAGAGCAGATGAAAGGTATGGTTAATCAGAACTCCGCTGGGTTAGATATGACTACTATGGGGTTGGTACCAGGGCTGAGGGTGCCATTAAAATTCAAGGCTCCAACATTCGACAAATACAAAGGGGATACCTGCCCAAAGGTCCATGTACGTTCTTATTATAGAAGGATGTCTGCATATTCCAATGATGAAAGGATGCTCATGCATTTCTTTCAGGATAGCTTATCTGGACCATCATTGGAATGGTACATGGGACTGGAGCCCACTCAGATTAGAAGCTGGAAGCAGTTGGCTGATGCTTTCGTTATGCATTACAAATATAACAGTGATTTGGCGCCAAACAGAGTTCAGTTGTAGAGTCTGTCGCAGAAAAGTGGTGAAAGTTTCAAAGAGTACGCGCAGCGGTGGCGCGATATGGCAGCTCGGGTGCACCCTCCTTTGGTTGAAAGGGAGATGAATGACATGTTTGTGGGGACATTTACAGGAATGTACTATGACAAGTTACTCAATGTCTCGATGGGAAGTTTCTCTGATATGATCCTTATGGGGGAAAGGATCGAAAATGGAATTAAAATTGGAAAGATTCAGGCAAGCAAATCTACTTCAGCTGGGGGTACGAGAAAAGCGTTCGGCGGAAGACGATAGGGTGATACCAGCGCTGTGTTTGGTGGTATAGGCCGAGGTAGAGTTAGAAATCAGTACATTCAACCTCAACAAATAGCCAGTGTTACTATTCCAATTCCTCAACAACAACAACAACAGCCGCAGCAACAACCACAGCAGCTACAAAGGCAGAATCAGGGTCAGAGAAGGTTTCAGAATGCAAAGCCGAAGAGGGTATTTGATAAACCTCCGTCGACATATGCAGAGTTTCTTCAGACACTGCTGGGGTTGAATTTGGTCGAGAAAAGAACATTGGAACCGCCTACAGGACCGGTGCTTCCTTATGGGTATGACGCTAATAAGCATTGTGAATTCCATTCCGGGGCGCCCGGACATGATGTAGAATCTTGTCACGCTTTCAAGCATAAAGTTCAAGACTTGTTGGACAGTAAAGCCATCAACTTTGGCCAGGTGGGGCCCAATATTGTACAACAGCCTATGCCTAATCATGGGGCAAATGCCATCTTGACAGAAGAAAAGTTGAACTTGTTGTTAGATGTCAATGAGTTGAAGACACCATTGAGTGAGGTGAAGAGCAGGTTGCTCAGAGGGGTGGTATTCCCTGGTTGTGATGAATGTTGTTTAGAGTGTTGGACCCAGCCTGGGGGTTGTACTGATTTGAAGCAGGGCATTCAGGCCATGATCGACGAAGGGACCTTGCAATTTGATCGAACTGCGGTTGAGAAGCCTGTGGAGACATTATGTGATTAGTAGAATGATGTTGCAACGGTGACGATCCTGAGGAAGACTATAACGATAACGGCGCCAGCCCAGCGGCCAACTATTACGATTACCAAAGCAGGGCCTATTCCCTTTGAGAGTACGAAAGTTGTCCCGTGGACATACGGATTAGAAGCATATTGCAACGGTGAAAAGATTGTGGTGAATAGCCAGCCAGCTGGGGCTGTTGATAATGTCGTTGGAACGGGGGGCGTGACTCGTAGCGGAAGGATCTTTACCTCACCTGAAATAGAAGCAGAGAGATTGGCCAAAGGCAAAGCCAAAGTAAATGAAAGCGGGCCTACTCATTCGAAAGAAAAGGATACTTCACTCAAGAACGTAGAGGAGTTCAATAGACTGATTCGGAAAAGCGACTACAAAATTATTGAACACCTACAGCAGACGCCGTCGAAGATTTCTATCTTGTCGTTGTTGTTATGTTCCGAGGCCCACCGAAACGCCTTGCTAAAGATTCGGGATACGTCATTTGTGCCTCAAGAAGTTTCTATAAATCAGTTAGAGGGGGTAATGGCACATGTCAATGCTGGACATAGCCTGGGCTTCACAGATTTTGATCTAACACCCAGGGGTCGAGAACACAACATGGCTTTGCATATATCGGTGGAATTCCAGGGCACCGTAATGTCGCGGGTATTGGTGGATACTGGATCGTCGTTGAACGTATTGCCAAAGAAAGCCATGATGAAATTGGACATACGGGGAATTATTTGCACGGCCAGCGATTTGGTTGTGAGGGCGTTCGACGGGACGAAAAGATCAGTGTTTGGGTCAATAACATTACCGCTTCAGGTGGGGCCAGATATTTTTGATACCGAATTCTACATCATGGATATTCATCCAGCTTATAGCTTCCTTCTTGGGCGCCCATGGATCCACGCTGCAGGGGCCGTAACGTCGACATTGCATCAGAAGTTAAAGTACATGGTAGGTGATAGTGTTGTTACCGTTTGCAGGGAGGAGGACATTTTGGTCAGTCACCTGTCATCGTTCAGATATGTTGAAGTCGACGGAGAAATACACGAGACACCTTGTCAAGCCTTCGAAAGGTTGCGGATTAAAGACAAAGTTCAGGGTCCCAGCAAAATGCCAGAGGTGGCAGTGTCATCCTACAAAGAAGCTCAGGCTTTAGTGCAGACTGGTGAGACTAAAGGTTGGGGGCAGGTACTGGAGATCCCCGTGAAGAACGACAAATTTGGGCTAGGGTATCGACCGACGTCGTCAGCATCATCTTCAGGAGCGCCCAGGTTCAAGGGACCGATAACGATTACGCCAAGCGGGGTGTGCCTTGAGACAATCAACGCTATTTCCGATGCTGAAGACGGAGATAGTGACTGCGATATGGACGCGTGGATCAAGCCAAGTGTGCCAGGACAAAGTCTCTGCAACTGGTCCATCCGGGAAACTGTCCCAGTAACTCTTAAACAGTAATGGTTTGTTTTGTCAATTGTTGAATAATCCTATGTCCTACCCGGGGCATAGTGATTTTACCTTAGGGCTACTTGATTATGTGTATTGCACTGTTTTAATCATGAAATAAAGGCGTTTTTCATATACAAATATTGTGATCCATGTTTTTCTTGTTTTTACTTTAACAATAAATGGCAACGTGGTTATTTGCTTTGTTTGCGTGTTGAAGCGTTTAACCATTTCCTTTGCAGGACTAATGTTTCAGATGACATCTTCTACGAACCGCCTATGACTCGTTTCAACTTCGAGCACCCGGTATTCCAAGCAGAGGAAGAGATTGTTGAGGATAACGAATTGCCAGAGGAGCTGACTCGTTTGTTGAAACAGGAGGAGAGAATCATTTTGCCTCATCAGGAGGAAATTGAGATTATCAACTTGGGGTCAGAAGAAGTTGTGAGAAATATCCGTATATGGGCCGCGCTGCAGAGCGACATCAAGCAAAAGCTGATTGAGATACTGTGAGAGTATAATGATATATTTGCATGGTCGTACGAGGATATGCCTGGGTTGGATACGGATATGGTTGTGCACCGTCTGCCGTTGCGAGAGGAATGTCCGCCTGTTAAACAGAACTCGGGAGAACCAGACCAGACATGGCTGTGAAAATCAAAGAGGAAGTTCAAAAATAGTGGGATGCTGGTTTCCTAGCCGTTACAACTTATCCGTCATGGGTCGCCAATATAGTACCAGTGCCGAAGAAAGACGGTAAAGTGCGAATGTGTGTAGACTACCGTGATTTAAATAGGGCGAGCCCGAAAGACGGCTTTCCACTTCCTCACATTGATGTGCTGGTTGATAACACTGCTCAGTTCTCCGTATTCTCCTTCATGGACGACTTCTCAGGCTATAATCAGATCAAAATGGAACCAGAAGACATGGAGAAGACTACCTTCATTACTCCCTGGGGAACATTTTGCTACAAAGTGATGCCCTTCAGACTAAAGAACGCTGGGGCAACATATCAACGTGCTATGATGACTCTCTTTCATGACATGAAGCACAAAGAGATCGAGGTTTATGTTGATGATATGATTGCCGAATCTCAGACAGAGGAGGAGCATTTGGTTAATCTGCTGAAACTGTTCAAAAGGCTTAGGAAGTTCAGGTTGAGACTGAACCCTAACAAGTGCACCTTCGGGGTGAGATCGGGTAAATTGCTGGGGTTTATTGTGAGCGAAAAGGGAATAGAGGTTGATCCTGCAAAGATAAAAGCAATACAAGAAATGCCAATGCCTAAAACAGAAAAAGAAGTGCGTGGGTTTTTAGGGAGGTTGAACTACATCGCTCGGTTCATATCTCACCTAACTGCGACATGCGAGCCGTTATTCAAGTTGTTGAAAAAGGATCAGGTGTTGACCTGGAATGAAAATTGTCAAAAGGCGTTCGACAAGATAAAAGAATACTTGCAGGAACCTCCTGTTTTGATACCCCTAGTGGCCGGGAGACCTTTGATTATGTATTTGACGGTTCTTGAGGAAAGTATGGGTTGTGTTCTCGGTCAACATGACGAGACCGGACGTAAAGAGCATGTGATCTACTATTTGAGTAAGAAGTTTACCGACTGTGAGTCCAGATACTCAATGCTCGAGAAGACGTGTTGCGCGCTAGCCTGGGCCGCCAAACGTTTGAGGCAATACGTGCTGAATCATACAACCATGCTAATTTCAAAGATGGATCCAATCAAATATGTGTTTGAGAAGCAAGCACTCTCCGGAAGAATTGCCCGATGGCAGATGGTGTTAACAGAATACGATATCCAATATGTCTCGCAAAAGGCCATTAAAGGTAGCGTTCTGTCAGAGTACCTTGCGGAGCAGCCGGTTGAGGACTACCAATCGATGAGGTTTGATTTTCCTGACGAGGATATCATGTACCTGAAGATGAAAGATTGTGAAGAACCGTTGCCGGAAGAAGGACCAGAGTTGGGTCCCAAATGGCAGTTGATATTTGACGGAGTTGTTAATTCCTATGGTAGCGGAATAGGTGCAATTATCACTACTCCTTATGGGTCGCACATCCCATTTACTGCCCAATTGACTTTTCCTGTTACCAATAATGAGGCTGAATATGAGGCTTGCATCATGGGTCTGGAAGAAGCCATTGATTTGCGAATCAAGAACCTGGATGTATACGGAGACTCAGCTCTAGTAGTGAATCAGATTAAAGGAGAATGGGAGACACGTCAGCCCAATTTGATACCTTACATGAACTATGCAAGGAGATTGTTGCCTTTCTTTGACAAGGTAGAATTGCATCACGTACCGCGAGCAGAAAATCAAATGGATGACGCCCTGGCGACATTGTCTTCAATGTATAAAGTTAACTTCTGGAACGAGGCTCCCCAGATTGTTATCTCTCGGCTCGATAGGCCTGCATTCATATTTTCCATTGACGAGGCTCCCGATGGTAAGCCCTGGTACTTTGACATCCAAAATTTCCTGAAGAACAAGGAGTATCCGGCTGGGGCATCCAGTCGAGATCAGAAGACTCTCAGGAGATTGGCTGGCAATTTCTATCTGAACCCGGACGGTGTCCTGTACAAAAGAAACCACGACTTGGTGTTGCTACGCTGTGTAGATGAGAAAGAGGCGAAGTTGCTCATGGACGAGATACATGAGGGTACATTTGGTACACATGCTGGTGGGCATGCTATGACGAGAAAACTGCTGCGGGCAGGTTATTATTGGCTAACTATGGAAACAGACTGTTTCAAGTTTGCAAAGAAGTGTCATAAATGCCAGATTTATGCAGACAAAATCCATGTGCCTCCAAGTCCTCTGAATGTGATGTCATCACCGTGGGCATTCTCGATGTGGGGGATTGATATGATTGGCAAGATTGAGCCTACGGCATCAAACGGACACCGGTTCATTTTTGTGGCAATTGATTACTTCACCAAATGGGTGGAAGCAGCGTCATATGCTAATGTCACCAAACAAGTGGTAGCCAGATTTATCAAACGAGATATTATCTGCAGATATGGAATCCCTGAGCGGATTATCACCGACAACGGTTCGAATTTGAATAATAAAATGATGAAAGAGATGTGTCAGAATTTTAAGATTGAGCATCACAACTCTTCTCCTTACCGGCCCAAGATGAATGGCGATGTCGAAGCGGCCAATAAGAACATAAAGAAGATTGTTCAGAAAATGGTTGTGACGTATAAGGACGGGCACGAGATGTTACCTTTCGCTTTGCACGGTTATCGTACGACGGTACGCACATCAACTGGGGCAACCCCTTTCTCATTGGTATACGGGATGGAGGCGGTGTTACCGTTGGAGGTTGAGATTCCTTCCCTGAGGGTTTTACGTGATGTCCAACTCGACGAGGCAGAATGGATTAATGATAGACTGAATCAGCTCAGCTTAATGGATGAGAAGAGACTGGCTTCTCTAGCATACAGTCGGTTATATCAGAGCCGGATGAAGAAAGCTTACGACAAGAAGGTGTGCCCCCGAAGCTTTCAGACGGGCGATCTTGTTTTGAAAAAGATTCTCCCACCACAATCAGATCACAGGGGCAAGTGGACTCCCAATTACGAAGGTCCTTACGTTGTCAGAAAAGTCTTCTCTGGAGGAGCCTTGTTACTATCCACCATGGATGGTAAGGACTTTACGTCTCCTGTGAATTCGGACGCAGTTAAAAAATACTTTGCTTGAAAGTGACCCGCTGGACAATAAAAAGAGAGTCCAGGCAAAAATGGGGCATCCCGGCGAACCATAAAAAATGAATAAGGGTTCGGGCAAAAGTTAGGGATAAAATTGAAAAGATGTACACCCGCGAAGTCGAAAACCTGAAAAGGGCGACTTCGGCAAAAAAGGGTATCCCGGTGAATCGAAAACCCGCAAAGGGCGGTTCACGCAAAAGTTAGGGATTGAAAAAGCAAATGACTGCGGTCCGGATTTGATACGGCATTGCTTAGTGGTTTGGGAGTACCTGGGGGGCTGTCTATCCAAAAAAACAATCTCTCCCGAAGGTAGAGTACCGGGAAAGTGCAGAGTCAGGCGAGTCATAGGAGGATCAACTCATGGTGTTTGTCTGTGCCACGTTGCCGACATGTATACAAATATTGTTTTGTATTTTCTCTATGCTTCCTGTGCATATATTTATGTGCGTTTGTGCGCAACTTCCTCTTTTCAGGAGTTGCATCCAGTGTACAAAACTTTTCCTATTCAGAGGCCCGTTATCAATAAAGCATGTTATTCAGTACTTGATGGTTGTTCTTTACTGTTTTGTTTGTGAAAGACGCCGATGTTTTTGATAAAATTGCACTTACATAATCTTGTTGGCCCTTGCCAATAATTGCTAAAACTTCGAATTGACTGAAGTAATGTCACAGATGCTAACCCAGATAGATTCTGTTGTATAGGCCTGTTTTGTCTCGTTTGTGTTTTGCAGGGTTCTTACATTTGGAGAAAACGATCAGGAATTGTATTCCCCAGCCAAGGTCGCTTAACGTAAGACCTGACTCCAGTTGATGTCATTCCTCAGCTAGTCGCAGCTTATCCCTAGAGAGTTGAAATGACATTTATCCCTTCCCGAAGGAGGGAATTATTTTCCCCAGGAGAGTGTCCTCATGGAAAGTCGTCCATAGGATTAACCCCAGCAAGTCAAAGTCAATGTCCCCTGCAGAGGTTGCGCTCCTCAGCGAATCGAAGATGTGCACGTTGAATCTCCAGCATGGGAGATTCCCGCAATAGTTAACCAAGTTGTTGGTTCGAAAGGTTTATATCCGCGAAGGATGGTTTTATTGCTCCCCACAGGTCGTCATGCCATTGACAAGATATTGATCCTCAGCAGAGTGGTAACTCTGAATGTGTAAACTGTGCCTAGACAGTGTGCTTTACCCAGAAGTGTCGCTTCTTCCCCAGCTAAGTTTGTTCACCAGCAGGATGTTTGTTCTTTCCTCCCAGTGGAAATTGGTGTTTAATCTCTCCCCGGCAGAGTTGGTCATGTTTCTGGCATTTATTTTGCCAGAATACTTTGTGATACTTGTTCTCACCAGCGGAGTTGGCTTCATCCTCAGCATTCATGTTGTTGAGACATCATTATCAGAGTAGCCCCGGCAGCTTGAGCCTGCATTTTCATTTGCATATATCGTCATATTTGCATCTACTCAAACGTGTAGCATTTCCGTGCCGTACGGAGCATTGTGCCATTTTCAAACATACGCATTTTGAAACAATAAATCAGGTTGGTTAACCTTTTGCTTTCAGGAGTGTTTTCTCAGCAGGAGTATGGAGTTCTAGCTCAGATCTATTACCAGGTATTCGAGGTCTCGCCGTGAGATGTGTGATGATACGGTTCATCTTACTATTTTCCCCACAGAGTTGCTTGTTGAAGTTTCTCTTATCCGGCCAGTGGATTATTTTCTCCAAATTTGTTATTACGTCAGCATCAAAGGGTTTCATGAATCAAAATTTCAGAAGCTGCCGCCGATTATCGGAACAGGCGTCCGGCAGTTTGGTTTCCAAATATCCCCCGTAGGGTCCTCCTCAAAGCCGCCGTCACGTCAGTGCTAAAAGGTTTGTGGGTTGGGACCAATGGAGTTAGCTACTACAGAGATAAGCAGAGAAACTGTATTCAGAGTATCTTCCCGTATGGATAAATAGATGTATTTTCCTACTGGTTGACAGAAGTATTTTCCCCGGAAATTGCCAAAATTTTACTGCCTATGTTGATAGGAGTTCCTCGTGTTGATGAGATATGAGTCCTGACGTGGACAATTTATTCCTGTATTGATGGGATTCCTTCGTGTTGGCTAGTCCTGACGTGGACAAATTTATTTTCTCGTGTTGACGAGATGTGCTAGTCCTAACGTGGGCAGATTTGATTTCTCCGTTTTGACGGAATGTGAAGTCCGGACGTGGACAAAGTGATTACTCTTCGTGTTGACGAAATGGTGTCCTGACGTGGACTATTTATCCCCAGCAGATATCTTTCTTCGTATTGGCGAAATGTGTGTCCTGACGTGGACAAGTTTGTAGTTCCTCGTGATGACGAGATGCGCGAGTCCTGACGTGGACAAATTTATCTTTCTTCGTGTTGACGAAGCGGTGTCCTGACGTGGACAATTTGTTTCTCTTCTTGTGTTGACAAGGTTAGTCCAGTTGTGGACGGAGGTGTTTTTGCAAAAATTGTTCAGTACCTGTGGCGTTACATAGGTGGTTGAAGTTGAAATCAGAATTATGATCAGACGTTGGATCAGTTGTTGTCGTAACAACCAGATTCAGTTGGTGGATGTCGTTCCCCTAGCAGTGCAATTTATTCCTGCGGTTGGAAAATTTTCGGGTTCCTCGGTATTCAACCGTCTCGTACCTCGACTGTTTGAAGGCCGTGCGCTCTTCACCCAGTCGGGTCCAAGCCGTTTGAATAGGGGCAGCTGTTGCACCCCAAAATTTGCTCAATCTTTTCTTGCCTGATTTATGTTTCATTGCATTTCATTTGCATAGTTACATCATGTACATAGTTCTAATCATTGGCATATCATAGCATAGCATGCATCCAACAGGGGATCAAGGGTGTCTATCAAGAGAAGAGCCTAGCAAAAGGTGTTATCCAAGTATGAGAAGTCATCCAGACCATCAAGAAGTGATTTGAAGTCTTGAGAAGTTTGAGTGCCTACATGTGGGTTTTGCTCCTATCTTGAGGAATATTGAGAATCATCAGTGGGATGTGAAACATAGAATGTGAATTTGAGGTGTGTATGGATCTCATGGAATGCCTAGAGGGCCCTATTGAAGCTGAGACAAGTCATTGATTCAAGTATGGGAGCCACATTTGAAGTGCAGCCAATTAGGGTTTCATCTGGGTCAACCCTAGTTCAATTGTGAAAATTGGAGGGCATCAAAGCCTGCTTTGAGGTCATGGGGTTCATGGATTGGTATGTTTATACATGTGTGGTGTTGTGCCCAGATTAAGCAAAGAAGAATCAAGGAGGTGGGAAGTTGCTAAATTAGGGTTTTAGTGTAAAATCCCCTATTTAGTGCCTAACTTCAAAGCCACATAAGTCCAGATACAAGTTTCAAATGGATCTTTGGACAACATGAAACTTTTAGGGCATCTCAATACCTTTAATTTGAGTACTATAAGTCCTCAAGGGGATTTATAGAACTCAATTTATGGTCCTTGCAAATTACAGGTCATCAGATGACTATGAAATTTATCTGTGAAAGTCACTTGACTTCCAAGCAACTTTTTCCCTTCAAGGAGTTTTCAAATGGATTTTTGGCCAACATGAGAGTTGTAGATATTGATCTTATCTTTTCATAGAGTACTAGAAGTCCTTGATAGGATTTGTAGAACTCAAGTTATGATCTTTGCAAGCCAGGGGTATTTTGGGTATTGGTGATTATAGGTCATTTGTGATCATAGGTCCATAACTCCAACTTGCAAGCTTCAAATGGAAAATTGTTCAACATGAAACTTGTTCAAAATGATGTTTTTAGTGTAACTAAGTGGTTATGGGGGTTTGGTTTGGCTTGTAACACAAATTCATTTGGAATGGCTTTGAAAGGGAGAAATTAAAGTGATTAAAAGGTCAAAAAATGGAATTTCTTGATTTATGGTCAAACAAGTCCATACTATATGTCATTTTGATCAGAAAATGCATTCCAAGAATGATGAAATTACCACTTTTTGCATTTGAGGTCATTTACATGTGGTTCCCTTTTGTAACTTAAGGATGAAGTAACACTTCAATTCACATCCATGGGATCAAAAACAAGGAAGATACACATCCCATTCATTTCAAAATGTCATAAGATGAGAAATTCAGGTGAAATCAAGGCCAAGAACAGAGCTGTACATGAGCTGTGCATATGAGATTTTCAAGGAGAATGAGAAATTCAAAATCTCATTGTGGTTGTTACAGAAGTTTCTAGAGAGTTCTAACAACTTCTATATAACCATTGCAACTGATTCAGATCATTTTTTGGGCCAGCATTGGAGGGAAACAAGAAAGAGCAACTGAAAATTTCTCAAGTGCATCAAGAATCGGGTTTGGAGATTGAAGGAGATTCAAGGCAAATTGCTTGTTTCAGAAGCTTAGGGGAGTGTTCTTGAGTGATTCTGGAAAGAATTGGAGGTTGGATCGAGCAAAACCACCATCTGTTCATCCCTCAAAACCAGGTTTGCAACTTTCTTCTTTTAGCTTAATTTATAGGGAGATGCATATAATTTGTTATGTGGTTAGATTAGGGATGAGGCTAGGATGGATTTCAGTCCAAGAATTGGACAATTAGAGACCAAATTAGGTTCATTCCTGAGGAGTGTCGCTACTGCAAAAAATGAGGCCGGCAAGACAGAAGAGTCGCCACCTTTCGTTATTTATCCCACAGAAAGGGAAAGGAAACAATCGGAAAAACCTGACGCAAATGTATAAGACAAGGTCATCGCAACCATTGTCTGGGTTCGGGAGTCGGTTACGCAAGGGGAAGGTATTAGCACCCTTCACGTCCATCGTACTCGATGGGATCCACGCTTGTTTGTTTATCTGATGGGTTTGTTACATCTATCTACGCTAAAGGTATGGTCTGAAAAGAAAAGAAAGTGACTCGGCAAAGCGTCGCACTTTATGCCTACGTATTCCCGTCTGGAACGAAAAATCAGAGTCAACGTAGTTCGCCTAACTATGGGTTACGGGGAAGGTTGCTCGCCGAGATATCGCATCTCGTGCCTACGTACTTTCACACAACGCGAAAGGTCAGAGCAAACGTAGTTCGGGCTACGAAGAACACAGGTTTGTTCAGCATCTTTTATCCAAGTAAAGTTAACAATTAGTTCCAGCAGTTGGTGTTTGCAGCTCGGCCTTTGGAGACTTAGGCGTTACCGTTTGCGATAGACCCGAAAGTTAACAGAACTTTCCTTTAAGAAAAGGGTTTTCCTGATTAAGGGTCCAAGAGGACAAAAAGAGTTTGATCTTTGTTTCCTGTTTTTTAGAGAAGTGTCTTTTATGGATGTTTGCAACTGATATCGCACTAGAGACTATGACCTGAGAGTGAATGTGTCGCATGTCACCCAAAGGGTACCATACTAAACATCTAGACTGTTGAAAATAAACTCTCCAACAACCCTTTCTCAAGTAGCTTAAGGCTCGTAGCGTACGACGTCAATTAACCTTTATTACTGTATTTTAATTTGTTTGCAGATGAGAAGAGAAACGACGCACTAAAGGGGAACTGATCCAATCCTAAAGTTGTCATGCAAAATTGATCCTATGGTTGAGGTTAGGGGGACGCTAACTAATGTTATCATGCATGGTTAGAACCCTAATGTCTGTCATAACTTCTCTTGAATAAGAGAAGTCAGAGTTCCTAGGGGAACATGGAAAAGGAAAACAAACAGCAAAAGAAATAATTGTAAAGAAATTACTGTAAACAAAATGATGTAAGTAAAATGCATGTTATGCATCACACAAGCAGAAGGAGTTGCACTCAACTTCTAAACAAACAAGGCACAAAGGCCACACACCACACAGGCAAGGGAGCTGAGCTCAACCAAATACCAGCAAGCAAAGCCACACAGTAAAAATACAAGCAGAATGAGTCCCACTCAACTTCTAATGCAAACAAGCAAGGGGAGAAGCTCAACCCTTAGGATGCTCTTAAGCCTATATCACTATATGAGGAACCTAGTCTAAATGCAACACACAGTCAATCAGCCACACAAGCAACAACAAAACAACCAGAGAAACAACGGACAAACAACTCAACAACAAAGCAAATAAACAGCAAACAGACAAACAGTCTACAAACAACAACTTCAAACCATCTTCAATAGAAGAAAAGCTCCATATTCATGCTTCAACAAGCTCCAACATAATGGAAGAGAAATCATATCAAGATATTGGATTAATGGTGGGAAGCACGAAGGAAACCAAAGGAATCCTGCCAGACACTCAACCAGTCATCTGAAAAAGGCATCCTCAAAGGTTCTACCTATTGCAAAATGCCACACATCCTTCCAAAGGAAGGATGAGGCTTTCACATAGGGACCTTGAATAATAGGATGAAAATGGAAAGCAATCAAAGCAATCCATGTTTGAGGAAGAAAGAAAACTACTTCTAAGCTCTTTCTTAAACCCTAATTCCTATAAGCTACAAGAAAGCTACCAAAAGGAAAGGAGAACTCCAAGCCAAGATCCACAATCAACTCCACAGAAGCTACAAAATGCCCATAACAAAATCCAAGAAGAATCACAAGCTCATCATGCACCAAAAGCCACCATTGAAGGCAATACAAAGCAAGCACCAAGTTAGGAGCACCAATTGAACAACCTAATTGTAAATTATATCTAAAATAGCAAACTAGATTCTAAAAATCTATAAATTTTTATAAGGGAACATACAAATGTTAAAAACCTATAGTCCAAATATCAGAGCCTAACTCAATTTCTAAGGCAACTAATAAAATCCTAAATTATAAATTGTCAAAGGGAAACCATGAAAGGGAAGGCTCTAAAACCCTAATCCAAAACAGAATCTATGATTATCTAAAAATCAAGAGAAAATTCCTGAGGTAACATACATCTCTAATATACAATCTAGCAAAAAATTAAGTCAAGATTCCATACCAATTGACCAAACAAAAATTAGCAAATAGATGTATCAAATATGCAAAAATAAGGAAATATCAAAAATAGAAAAATGCCAATTAAATTGCAAAATCATCAAAAATTAAATCTAACAGCATAGAAAAATCACAAATGAAGAGAGGATCATGGAGATATTTTTAGTTTATTTTTTTGACAAATAATGAAATTAATATGATTTTTCAAAGCAAGATGCAATTAAAAATAAAAGAAAATGAATTAAGAAAATCAAATAAGCAAGAAAATATCACACGCGTTGGATGGATTGACTCAGTAGGCTAATCAAAAGGCTCACACACTCTCCAACTCAGATGCCACATAGCTGCCAGCCAGGATTAGTGAAACAGTGCGCTTTGGGAGGGTCAAAGTTCAAAGCTCGGTTTAAATCCCATCCACACGATGAACATACAAAGTCTAATCTTCAGCCAGATCCAATGCTTATCCTTCATCTTCTCCAATTCAAACTCAGATGAAGGGAAACTGTTCCAGTAGTGGTCCGGTGGTCCTCTCCATTTTTCCTCCTGATCTCAAATATGACATTCAGTTCCTCTAAATCCTACTAGATTTTGAAACCCGATCGTGAATCCAAGCCAAGTCATAATCTGAATTATCATCAAAACCTAATCTAATGCCACAGATCCACTCTACATTCTTCAGAGATCATCAAGAACTAAACAAATCGTGCTAGAGCTCCATGATCAAGCAGTTATAACTCTCAACAGAAATGGCATCATATCTTAAATTGTCTCTAATCAACTAAATTCTTATCCAGATTTCATCTATATTTCAAACCAAAGCCTATCCACATACTAATCATGCCTAGATCATGCTATAATCAGTGTAAATTTGAAAGCTATATACCTGACTTTGAGCTTCAAATTGAGGTATCTAGAACACGATTCTAGCTTCAAAACACTGCAGATCTCTTCAATGCTTGATGAGGAACGTGTTTGTAACTTCAATTTGCTTGGAACTGGCTTGAAATGGAAATCACGATTTTCAACTCTCCTCTTGAAACTCCAACGTCAATCCTTGGTTTTGGTACGAAATGATCTCCCAAAATGGAGAAAAATCTTCTTCTGAGCTTAAATACAAATGGTTTGTGGGCTTTTGAGGTCCAATTGAGGCCCAAATCAGCAAATCCAATTTTCAATTTTCTTTCACAAAACCAACCATGGTGAATACGAATTCTGACTTGAAACTTCTCTTGGAAGCTTTCATTCAACTCCTTGTGGTCTGGTGAGGGTGTTTGGAGTGATTTGAGTGCTTGAATCCATCACATGACCAAATTATGAAGTGTTGCTTATTCATGAAGGTACAAGCCATAAAACTATGAAGTTGACCTCAAATGGAAAATTCAAATTTCCAATGTTCTTAGAATAACTTCTGATTAAAATGAGTATTCATATGGCCTATTTTGAACACAAATGAATTAATCATGAATTTTTCAATTAAATGCCTTTAAATTCTTCCTTTTGCAAAATTTCTCAAACCAAGTCTCACCTAAATCCAAATCAATTCATCATGAGTATATGGTTGACCTAAAAACATCATTTTGAGCAAGTTTTGTGTTGGACAAGATCTCATTTGAAGCTTGCAAGATGGAGAAAATGACCTATAATGCCAAATGACCTATAATCTTACTTTCCCAAAATACCCCTAACTTGTAAACCTCATAACTTGCGTTTTACAAATTAGATGGAAGACTTCTAATACAATTTGAAAAGCTAAGATCAAGACCTAAAACTTTCATGTTGGTCAAAAGTTCAAGAGAAACATCCTTCTAGGTCAAAAGTTCATTGGAAGTTGGTTGACTTTCACATACAAATTTCACATTCCTCAGATGACCTGTAACTTGTCTGGGTCATAACTTGAGTTCTATAAATCCAATGGAGGACTTATAGTACTAAAATTAAATCTAAGAGCATGCTCTACAAGTTTCATGTTGATCAAAAATGGAAATGAAACTTGCATCTTGAGATAAGTGGTCTTGAAGTTAGGCACTAAATAGGGGATTTTACCTTAAGAACCCTAATTTAGCAACTCCTCACACTTTGAATTCTTCTTGCATAGATCTTGGAATATCATCTCATGTGTCTCAACACAACTATCCATGATTGTAAATACTCAAAAATGAGCTTTGATCCTCTTCAATTTCACAATTGACTTAGGGTAATTCAGATGAAAACCCTAATTGCAACACCCTCAACTGTGGCTCCTCACACTTGGCACAATGAACTGATTGAGCTCCACCATGAACCTCTCACCTTGGTCAAGACCTCACAATCCATTGATGATCTTCAATTGGTCCTCAAATTAGGAGACTAACCCCTTACAAACAAATGAACTCCTCAAGAACCCAACCCTCTTCCTGATGGCTTTGGTGACTTCTCAAACTTGCACAAGACCTCTAGATAGGCTCTTCTGGATATAAACCACATTTGATCCCCTATTAAATGAACAATGCTATGTTATGCAAATGTTAGATCAATGATATGCTAATGCAATGACACATAAACCAAGTAAGAGAAGGTTAGACAAATTTTGGGGTGCAACAAGGAGCATTTCCTGTTGTGGTTTGTAAAATATTATTGTGAACTCTCAAATAAAGAGAAGTGTATTGTAATGTCTTTGGCGAACTTATCTAATGGATTTATGAAGCAATGCCATTTGACGAATTGATGATGTTGAGGAACCCACTGAGGGTGAATGAACCGTCCTGTAGAAACTGTCGTTTGTCGTTTTGAATAAGGCGTTAGTCAAAACGAGTTGCTCAAATAAAGAGATTATTTATAGTCCGAATGTAGATGGTTGAGAAAACCTGTGATATTTGGAGCAAAACCTGTCTTCATGAATATTCTTCCTGGGGAATATAGTGCAAAATAAATGCACACTTGATCCATGTTTGAAAGTTAGAGATTATCCACAATGTGATTGCCAAGGACCGAAATTCAATTCGGGAAGTAGCCGAAGAGAAAATGTCAAGCAAGACTCGACCATTGAGGTATGAACTCAAATGGAATGTACTGAAATAACCGTCTTCCACGAGGATCGAACTTCATGGGGGAAGTAGAAATATTGTGCTTTCTCTGCTTAAGGCTGACAACTCTAATTGAAGGGATAAGACACACCCAAACGCCTGGGGATAACCACGACCAAAGCGATATAATAAAGCAAACACAAAGAGATGCAAAGAAATTCACATGCCATGTTATCTATCTATATGCTATGCGTATGCTGATGAACTGGGAGAGGAGAAAAAATAAACGTCTCAAACGGAAAGGTACTCAAGCAAAATCTCCACAGACCTCGTACCACCTGTAGAGAAAACCTGATCGTAAACAAACTTCATCTCTGGATAAAATAAATATCCTCTGCTTGGGGAATCATATATGATTGACGTTCCTCCATGGATGAAATAAACATCCTTGGTCATCCTTTTGTTATTCATATATCAAGTAAAACACAAAGTATTGAAAAAGTTTAAATCAATCTGGATTTTGCTATCAAGAATAAATATTTTTTATAAATGAAAAACTTTTATTGAATGGTGGTCAGCAGAAAGGCGTGACCCCAATATTACAGTGTTGGAAAATAATAGAGATTGCATCGAGGGAATAACAACTTGCTCTTCCTAAGTTAACGAGAACTCCCCGAGTTCTAAAAGAAATACTTCTTGACAGCGTCTGTATTCACAGGGCAAGTGATTTCTTCTCCGTCCATTGTTGCTAACATCAAAGCACCTCCTGACAAAACCTTTCTTACTACATATGGTCCATCATAGTTCGGGGCCCATTTTCCTCTGACATCGGCGAGGAAGGACTGAATCTTCTTGAGCACGAGGTCGCCTTCTTTGAATACACGGGGTTAAACTTTCTTGTCAAATGCCTTCTTCATCCTTTGCTGATACAGTTGTCCATGGCATAGTGCCGCCATCCTCTTTTCTTTGATTAAGTTCAACTGATCATATCTGTTATGGCACCATTCAGCTTCTGATAACTTTGCATCCATCAAAATCCTCATAGAAGGAATCTCAACTTCTATCGGGAGTACTGCTTCCATACCGTAGACCAGTGAAAATGGAGTTGCCCTAGTTGATGTGCGTATCGTCGTACGATACCCATGAAGTTACATTAGCGTATCGTCGTAAGAAGCCGCCTCGACCCACTTGGTAAAATAATTAATGGCTACTAAGATGAATCGGTGCCCATTAGATGCTTTCGGCTCTATCATACCAATCATATCAATTCCCCACATAGAGAACGGCCACGGGGATAAGAGAACGTTCAACAAAGTCGGAGGCACATGAATTTTATCTGCGTAAATCTGACACTTGTGACATTTTCTAGCAAACTTGTAACAATCTGATTTCATCGTGATCCAATAATAACCAGCTCTTAAAAGTTTCTTGGCCATGGCATGTCCGTTGGCATGAGTGCCAAAGGATCCTTCGTGAATTTCCGTCATTAACATATCTGCTTCTTGTTTGTCAACACATCTCAGCAAGACCATGTCAAAATTCCGTTTGTATAACACATTGTTACTTAGAAGAAAACTCCCAGCCAACCTTCTCAAAGTCTTCTTATCTTTGTTGGAAGCTCCCAAAGGATATTCTTGAGTTCTAAGGAATACTTCAATGTCATGGTACCAGGGTTTTCCATCTTCAACTTCCTCGGCGGCAAAGATGTAGGTGGGTCTGTCAAGACGTTTTACTTCAATCCAAGGACACTCATTCCAAAAGTTCACCACAATCATTGAGGTCAAAGTTGCCAACGCATCTGCCATCCTGTTCTCATCACGAGGGATATGATGAAATTCGACTCTATCAAAGAACGGTAACAGTCTTCTAGCATAATCTCTGTATGGGACCAAATTATCATGTCGAGTTACCCACTCTCTAGTGATTTGGTTGATTACCACTGCAGAATCACCAAACACATCCAAATTCTTAATTCTCAAATCTGTTGCTTCCTCAAGACCCATAATGCACGCTTCATACTCAGCTTCATTATTATTACATTTGAATGTTAATCTAGAAGTAAACGGGATGTGGGTCCCTTGAGGAGTCACAATAATAACACCTATCCCTTTTCCATGAGCGTTGACAGCTCCATCAAAAACTAAACCCCATCGAGATCCTGGTTCTGGTCCTTCACCATGCAAGGGTTCTTCACAATCTTTCATCTTTAAAAACATAACATCTTCGTCGGGAAAGTCATCGTTTGAAGGTTGATAATCCAAAATAGGCTGGTGAGCCAAATGATCAGCCAAAACACTTCCTCTAACAGCTTTCTGAGTATGGTACTCGATATCATATTCGGATAACAACATCTGCCATCTAGCAATTCTCCCAGTCAAAGCGGGCTTCTCAAAAATATACTTGATAGGATCCATCTTCAACACTAACCAAGTGGTGTGATTCAACATATACTGGCGCAAACGTTTGGCGGCCCATGCCAAAGCACAACAAGTCTTCTCTAACATAGTGTATCTTGTTTCACAATCGGTAAATTTCTTGCTCAGGTAATAAGTGACACGATCTTGCTTTCCTGTTTCATCTCGTTGACCGAGTACACAACCCATTGAATCTTCCAAAACAGTCAAGTACATAATCAAAGGTCGGCCTTCAACTGGCGGTATTAGGATAGGTGGTTTAAGCAAATATTCTTTGATACTATCAAAAGCCTTTTGACAATCTTCAGTCCAAACATACCCTTGTTCTTTCCTCAGAAGCTTGAAAATAGGTTTACATGTAGCAGTCATCTTGGATATAAACCTAGAGATATAATTCAAACGTCCCAAAAAACCTCTGACTTGTTTCTCGGTGGTAGGAGCTGGCATTTCCTGGATAGCTTTCACTTTGTCGGGGTCCACTTAAATCCCTCTTTGACTGACAATAAAACCCAATAGTTTCCCTGATCGTACCCCAAATGTACATTTGTTGGGGTTCAGACGGAGCTTGTATTCCCTCAAACGACCAAACAGCTTAGACAGGTGTTTAAAATGATCATCATCAGTCTTTGACTTAGCTATCATATCATCCACATAAACCTCAATCTCTTTGTGCATCATATCATGGAACAAAGTAGTCATGGCTCTTTGATATGTTGCCCCTGCATTCTTTAATCCAAACGGCATAACTCTGTAACAAAAGGTGCCCCAGGGTGTGATGAATGACATCTTCTCTCTGTCCTCGGGAGCCATTCTAATCTGATTGTAACCTGAAAAATCATCCATAAAGGAGAAAACCTCATATCTTGCGGTACTGTAAACCAAAATGTCAATGTGAGGTAACGGAAAGTCATCTTTCGGACTGGCTTTATTCAAATCCCTGTAATCTACACACATGCGAACCTTACCATCCTTCTTCGGAACGGGCACAATATTAGCCAACCAGAGCGGATACTCGGCAGTGACAAGGAAACCTGGATCAATCTGTTTTTGTACCTCCTCCTTAATCTTTAGAGCCATGTCGGGTCGAGTTCTTCTGAGCTTCTATTTTACTGGCGGGCACTCTGGCTTCAAAGGTAGACGGTGTTCAACTATAGCAGTGTCTAATCCAGGAATATCCTGATATGACCAAGCAAACACATCAACAAACTCTCCGAGCAAAACGATCAACTGTTTCTTCACCTCAGGCTTGAGCAAAGCTCCAATTTTCACCTCCCTATAGATTTCTTCTGTTCCCAAATTGATTACTTCCACCGGCTCTTTATGAGGTTGGATAGCTTTCTCTTCTTTCTCAAGCAGTCTGGAAATATCTTCTGGGATATCATCTTCTTCGCCTTCGGCTTCATACACGGGAAACTCAAAATTCGGAGAAGGCAGTGGATCATTATTCCCAGGATGCAATTTATGTAGTAATCTGCGCAAGTGATGTGATTTTTAATAAGTTTTCGTAAAGTGGAAAGTGTGCGTACGCGAGATGCTACTTATTATTTTCCAACATCGTAAATAAATATAAGAAAAATAACACACAAATGAAAACGAAAGTGATTTATTGATGATAGCAAAAACCAAAGAGACACGCCCAACAAAGTCACCTTTGCCTTAGGCAGAGCAAAAGGGAATTATTTAAAAGTAAGCCCTAACAATGCAGTTCCGCCTTGGGCAGAGCGAGAAATTTAAAAACGAATGCTTTACTTCGATATATGAATGACAACAGGGGCTTTAACCACACTCTAGTTCTTCACAGTAACTCCTGGGGTTACAAAGTCTGGAACATCCCCATCTGAATCTTCCTCGGTCACAGCGTAGACGCCAAAGCTGTAGTCAAACTCATCAGAAACATAACCTGGATCTTCCATATAGGGCTCATAATCTTCATAAGGAATGGAGGACCTTGCAGAACCGTCTGATATGTAACCTTCAAGCTCATCCTCTAACACAGCATTAACTTGAGGATGGTGGACGATCCCCCCCCACTACGGAATACTTCATTAATCAGCGGAAACCCTTGATTTTTGGTAGTTTGTTGAGCAGAACTACTGGTGAAACCAAGACCTTCTTTATTTCTGTTTTCTGGTAAAGACAACACCTTGCCCCAACCTGTCTGAGGACCGCCGTTTACTACACGTTGTGCGTCTTTGAATGATGACATGGATGCCTGAGATCTCTGGACACCCTCGCCCATAATAGACAAAGCCTGAAACCGCGTACCAACTTCTTCCTCAGCTTCAACATACGAGAATGATGACAAATGACTCACCACCAAAGCTCTTTCTCCATAAACTGTAACTATTTTCCCCTCAAACGCATATTTCAACTTCTGATGCAGGGTAGAAGTAACTGCCCCGGCTTCATGTATCCATGACCTCCCTAACAAACAGCTATAGGCGGCACGAATGTCCATGACTTGAAACGTGATCATAAAAGTCTGTAATCCAATAGTCATCGACAAATCCACCTCGCCAATTACTGTCTTCCTAGACCCATCAAAAGCTTTGACGACAACATGACTTGGCCTCATCGGCGGTCCCTGATAGGATAGCTTAGATAGAGTAGTTCTAGGCATCACATTTAGAGAAGATCCAGTATCAACTAACACACTGGACAGAGAATCATTTCCGCAGTTCACAGAAATATGTAGAGCCATGTTATGTTTCTTCCCTTCCTCTGGGAGATCGTCCTCATTAAAACCCAGATTGTCACATGAAGTAATACTTCTAATGATATTGTCAAACTGTTCCATAGTTACATCTTGTTCAATATACGCTTGCTCTAAAATCTTCTGTAGTGCTTTTCTATGAGCCTCAGAACTCATCAGCAATTGTAACACAGAAATCTTCGACGGGGTTTGCAGGAGCTGATCTGCAACTTTATATTCACTTCTCTTGATCACTTTTAGACATTCATCTGAATTAGACAAATTGGATCCACCAGATTGCCCCACAATCGGATCTTTTGAGCCTAGTTGTTCCAATGAGACCTCCTTTTCTTTCGGTGTTACAGTCGGGTAAACTCGACCGCTCCTTGTTACTCTGCTGACATCTGCGATGTTAACTACTGAAGGTACAGTGGGAAAAGGCACTTCCTTTCCATTTTCTAACATGGTGGCGTTGTATCTGTATGGGATAGCCTTACTAGAAGTGTAAGGGACGGGTCCGGGCACGTTGATTACCAAAGGAGTAACAATCGGCTTTCTGCTATTATAAACGATTTCGATACGCTTCACTTCCTTAAAGTGAGGCACTATAACACAAACCTCTTCGGCCCTTTCATCCGAAACTTCTTGATCATCATCTGCCAAATAGTCTTGAATCATGTTGACGGAGGGTGAACCATGCGGGGGTAACGGATTAACCTGCACATTAGGGTCGGAATCCTTGAAGGACAAAATTTCGCACTTAATGAGTCTCTAGACATCTGTTTTCATACCAAAATAACTCTCAATATCGTGACCTGGGGCACCCTGATGGTAGGGACAAAACCTGTCAACTCTATAAGAAGAAGGAGGATTTACAGGAACCATAGGTGGAGCTTTTGTCTGAATATGACCCTTCTGGATCAAAGCTGGGAACAAATCAGCATATTTCATAGGAATGGGCTCAAAGTTTATCTTTCTATACACACGACCCTGATTGTTGAATGGCCGATTCTGCTGAGGATACTGTGGATTTTGCTGAGGTTGTGGCTGTTGAGCATTGGGGGACTGAGGTTGCTGACTCGGTTGCGGAGACTGTAATTGATAAGTTGGAGCATTAAACACTGGTGATACTGCTGCAACTTGGTGTGAAGGCGAATATCTTTTTCTAAATTGTCCCTTTTGAACGGCGTTTACACTCTGCTCTTTTTTCTTCACAAACCCACTCCCATACTTCTTAACATTGTTAGGAGCACTCTCTTCCTTAGCCAACCCTCCTTCACGGACACCTTCCTCTAAGCGCATTCCCATATTAACCATTTCAGTAAAGTCACTGGGTGCACTGGCTATTATTTTCTCATAAAAGAAAGGACCAAGGGTCTTCAGAAAAATCTTGGTCATCTCTTTTTCTTCTAACAGTGGTGTGACTTGCGCGGCCAACTCGCGCCAACGTTGGGCATTTTCCTTAAAATTCTCCTTATCTTTTTGTGTCATAGCCCTCAATTAATCTCGGTCGGGTGCCATGTCCATATTATACTTATATTGCTTGATAAAGGCTCCCCCTAGATCATTCAAAGTTCGAATCTTCGTACTATCCAACCCCATGTACCACTTGAGTGCAGCACCTGTCAGACTATCTTGGAAATAATGAATGAGCAGTTGATCATTATCAGTTTGGGCAGACATTTTTCTGGCATACATAATAAGATGACTCTGAGGACAAGTATTCCCTTTGTACTTCTCGAAATCAGGGACCTTGAACTTCGGTAGAACCTTGACATTTGGAACCAAGCACAACTCAGAAGCGCTCTTTCCAAACAAATCCTTCCCACGAAGGGCCTTCAACTCCTTTTGCATCTCAGAAAATTGGTCTTGAAATCCATCCATCCTTTCTTCCAAACCCACAGTCTCGGTCGGCGACCCCTGTAAAATTGGCTCATCCAGAATATACGGAACAACATTCACATGTGGAGATGCAGTAGTCATCACAGCAGTAACTGCAGGAGTAGCTTGGACAGTGGCCACAGCAGGGATCTCAGGCACAAATGAACGGTAGCCGGCCGAAAAGAAATTAGGAGACAACCCCCACGGGAAACCTTGAGGCATGCTATAGGTCACTTCGGCAACAGAAGACATCACTAGGATCGGTGTTGGTGTCACTTCAGAGATCACAGTCCTTTGAACATCTTGGTTGTTGAGTGCGGCTTGATTGGACAAAGCTTCCACTGGACCATTCAACCTCTCCAAACTTTCTTTCAGAACTGCAACTTCATCACGGAGTACTTTGTTTTCCTGTTCTAGTTGATCTATCTTCTGGCACTGACTAGCTCGAGTATTGTATTGGTGATTCAGCTTGTCTATGGAGATGAAGCAAGAGTGAGACCCTGGAATGCAAACAATGATATACTTATGCAAAATGAAAATGAGTATGAAACTTCAAGAAACTCAAATTATCTTCGGTATTATAACGTTGGAAAAAAAACTTATTTATTTTGATATTTGAGGAACATTACAAAGCAAAGTACTATTTTAAGAGTTTATTACATTGAACCAAAAGCAAAAGAGAACTTGGAGATCTACTCCCTATGCTCCTTCTGTGCACGAAGTTCTTCTTCTAACTGGCTGATGCGTTCTTGTAATTCGACCTTCTCACTGATGAGTCGATCGACACATTCTTCCCAAGCCACCGTCGCTGGGGGAAGATCATCTCTGGTGTCGGTTCTGGAAGAGGTGTGAGAGGAAAATAAATCCTCTCGCGCCTTTCTCTTCTTTGCAAATTCTATCTCTGGCAGCTTCTGGGACTTCTCTTTCTCTACCTTGAGGGTGAAAAACTTGTTCCTCCAAGCTGTCTTCAATTTCCGAGCCTCATCCAAGGCAGCCTTAACTTGATCTACTTCACTTACATCAAACCAATCGGGATCATGAAAACTCAGCACCATAGGTTCATGAAAAGGAAACGGCATCTTGAGGTCGAGATCCCTTTCTCGCACCCAATGTAGATAGTCTTCAGAGGCGTCGTCATTGGGGAACCCTAAAGCAGTCGCCCCTTCCTTATTGACATATCTCCATGCATAAATTATGACGGTCTTCAGGTCTGGATCTTCCCCTTCTTTGAGAAAAATCCCTTCCAACAGAGCTTGGTCACGTATTTCGATCATGGGATGCCCAAATTGTCTGCGGGCCAAAGCGGGATTGTAACTTATGCATCCTTCTCTCCCAATGAGCGGTATGTTGGTGAATCCTCCGATGCTGGGAATCATACATATACCTCCATAAGTAGGGTCATACCATACAATATCTGAGTGAGTAAGGGCAATCACTATCTCGGACCAACGGGGTGTTTCTACCTCATCCCAAATAGACGGATGCCGAGTTAGGCGAGCGATGAACCATGAGTACAGCAAAGCGGTACAACAAATGATATGTCCTCCCCCTTCGGCATTCTTCGAGTGGATTGAATGGTACGTATCAGCTAGCAAGGTGGGAACGAGATTCTTGAGTATGAACAGTTTAATTGCATCCATGTCGATAAAATCATCAATCTTTGGGAACCAGAAAATCTCGTAGACAAACAAAGAAAAGGTAGCTTCCAAGATAAGGACCTCTCTTCTTTTAGCATGGTAACAAACTTTTTCGATCAAGAAATCAGCTGGGAATCCAAGGACTCCTTCCTTAGTGGTTAAGTGTGCTTGAACATCTGCTAGGCTGAGATGAGTAGCATTTGCAATTTCTTGGTGGCTGGGTATGTCTTCCTGGCCGGTGAATATTGGTCGGGCAGTCACAAGTATCTTCAAGAAATCCAAATACTCTTCCAGGGTTGGCATCACCTAGTAATCCGGAAAGGTAAAGCACTGGTACAACGGGTCATAAAACTGCACAAGAGTCTCCAACAGCCCTTCTTTCATCTTGAGCTCGAGAAAACGGAAGACTTCTCCATATTCTATTGCAAAAGCGTGACGGTTCTCGATGAGATCTGCCAGTTCTCTTAAGCTTTCAATGTTAGGACTCTGAAAAGTGTACTCCAATGCTTCTCTCTTGAAGTCCATGGTTATAATACCTGTGAAATAAAATTGAGTTTCTTGAAGTGAATAAAGAAAAGAATGTAATGCAAGATGAGTAGGACTTCATGGGATCCTGACTATTTATAAACATTGCGGTAAAAGAAACGTTTTATTAATTTTGAAACGGATTACATAAGTATTCTTTTAAAGAGTCCCAAATAAAAGCTAAATAAAAGCTAGTAAAGACACTAAGGAAGTTTTGAATTCTGCTGCTTGAGCTGCTCTTCCAACTGAGTCTTCTCACGGGTGAGATTGTCCACAATCATCTTCCAGATGGTACACTGAGAATCGGAGGAAAATATATCCTCTAAAACCTTCCTCCTCTTGTAGGGGAGTAACTCTTCATCCTTCAACTGCAGTTGCACCTGAAGCTCAACAATCTGTCTCTGAAGTCCATCGTTATCTGCAACAGACACTTGATACTTGTTCTTCCACACTTATGATTCGTGTTGTGACTTCCTCAAGGCAACCCCTAACTTCTCAGCATCATACATAAAAGTATGAGTAGGTTCTTCTCTTGGAGGTATAGGATCTTGACGAGAATAAGGCATCCTCAGCTAGATTTCCCTATTCCTAACCCACTGAAGATACGGTTCCAAAGACACACAGTTGGGCTTTCCCAAACTATTCCTATCTTTCTTATGCAAATGTTTCCAAGCTTCCACAATCTTTTCTCGGAGCTCTTGGTTATCCTCAAAGAAAATACTCTCAACTTGTATGCTCTTAGGTGGTCTCTTTAACGGATATCCCAACTGTCGACGAGCTAAGATGGGGTTATAACTGATCCCTCCACCAAAGCTGAGCAACGATATATTAGCAAAATCTCTACATCCATCAATGATTAGAATCCCATCATACTCATGACTATACCAATCAATGTCGGAATGAGTCAAAGCCATAATCCTTTCTGGCCAACTCCTATCATTAAGATACCAAAAGGAAACATACTTGGGCAACTGCGTAATGAACCACTTGTATAATAAGGGCACATAGCATGTAATCATTCCTCCACCATAAAGGTTTCGGAGATGTATAGAGTGATAGGTATTACCCAATAGAGTCGGCACTGGATTGTTCTTCATGAAGATCTTAATTGCATTAAGGTCAACAAATTCTTCAAAACTCGGAAACAGGAGCAGCCCATAAACATGTAAGGCGAAGATTGCCTTGAACGGAGCCTTGTTCGTAAAATGAGTATAAAATAAGGCCTTCTTAAATAAAAAATCTGTAGTCAAACCAAAAGTCCCACTTTTAACAACCATGTTGGCCTTGACGTCAGATACCTTGAGATAAAGGGCCTTAGCAATGTCTCTTTCTTCGGGATCCTTCTCCAAGAAAGGAAAAGGAGATTCTTCTATAATAGGAAAACCTACCAAAAAGGAGTATTCTTCCAAAGTTGGCAACAACTGATAGTCTGGAAAAGTAAAACAGTGATACATCGGATCATAAAATTGTAAGAGCGGAAAGGAGATCCTCATTCGCCTTACGTCTCAACAAAGATAGTAACTTCCCATATTTACCCTTGACCTTCTCTTGGTCTTCAATCGAAGCTCCCAACTCCCTTAGGTCATCCAATTTGGGACTCTTAAAAGTATATTTTAAAGTATTTCTTCGGTTAGGATCCATAATACCCTACAATGTTCATAAACGAAGGTAAATCCCATGAAGTCCAATGCAGTATGATGCTATATGAATGCAGCAAACACAAGCAGGCACATAAGGGCACACAAAGATAAATAAACAAAGGTCCTAGGATTGCAACGAGCATGGGGCCAAGGGTATACCCATTCCCAAAGGACATGGACTAAATGTGGATTGTACCTGTAGAACAAGGTTCTAAAGAGGTTCTCAAAATCATTAGTCCATCTTTCGGATATTATCAATTTCCCAACTAACTCGGGGATTAATAATATTCTCAAGAGAACTTCTTTTGAGTGTAGCGTCGCGTAGCACTATTTCGGGACTTACTCCCTCATAGCCTCGCACTACGTCCTAATAAAGGCCAAAGTGGGGTTAAAGGTAACTACGGTCCTTAGTATCATGGACTCCAATTGAGAGTAGTAAAAGTTTTCACGACTAAACTCGTTCAACCGAACCATTTTCAAAAGGGTCTCAATTAAGCGGGATTCTCGAGTCAACTTAGTCGGGACTCACTCCCTATAAGCCTCGTCGAATATATCACCATCCTATCTTAAGTTCACTCAAGTACGGGTGTAGGACTTTGTCTCACCACTCAAGGATAACAGCCCAAAAGAAATAAAGAATAACAAATAAGAAAATAAATAAGCAAATATATGAAGCAATAAAGAAACAAAACAAGATAGGGAGACCCACTGAGAGTCCCCAGTGAAGTCGCCATTTCTGTCGCGGTGAAATTTGGATACCAAACTATTAATTAGTTTGAATCTTTAATTCATTTTGCAACCGAACTTTGATTAGTCCAAAGGAAGGGATAAAGATCGAAATTCCCACAATGCAATGCAAATGTAAGCTAGAGAGTTATAGGTTCAGGGGTCAGTTAAACTTAGGGAAGGTGCTAGCAACCTAAGTTTCTGTAGTACTCTACAGGAACCTCTTGTTTTATGTTTGTTTTATTGCTAAGGTTTATCTGCTTAAGGCTAAAAGACCTAGGGGTTTATTTCTAAGTATACTCGATAAGATATCGCATCTTATGCCTACATATCCTTACGGGAGTGGAATCAGAGTATCTGTAGTTTCCCTAAAGGGTTTGAGGAGTTCTTTGACTGTGGTCAAAGTTCCTACGGGTTTAAGGTAGCTGGTTGATTGATTTCAGGAGAAAAAATGAGTTGTCATTTTAAGGGAGATTTAACCGCCACAAGTATAAGAGATTGTATTGTTGTGGGGTGGAGATTCTATCTCGCTTAAGATGATTAACATCTATTTCTCTATTGTGTTTGAATATTTGTTTTGAGTTGTTTTGTTTTCCTATGTTGTAAAATATAGAGGAAAGGTCCTTCCTATGGGGTAGGATCTATCTTAGGATCAACTTGAATGGGATCAAGGATCGTGGGGAATATGATGCAAATGATGTGCACTACACACAAGTGTTGAATCATGTGTAGGTTCTTCCTTTGGACGGAATGCGATGCGAGGAAAGTCAATTGATAATTGTAAATTGCGGACAGAAGTAAAAGCAGATAAAGTAAACATACACACGCATGAAAGCGCTAAGTGCACAAATGTGTAAATTATGGATGTGAGTGGAATCGGGGGGTGCGCGATTGATTGAATTATGAGGGTTGATTAATTTTAATTTGGGGTTGATAAAATGGTTGGATTGATTTATGGGAAAATACCTTATTTATTAGTTTTGATAGAAGGTTTTGATTATAAATGATTAGATTTGGGTAGAATAATTTTGATTAAATAAAGATTTATTCAATAAAATAAATTATAGTAAGTGATAAAAAGTTTTATTACAAATTGATTTAGTTAAATAAATTGTTTTGAATAATAAAAAAAGAGTCCCTGTGTTATTTAGAAAAGAAATAAATTATTACCTCATTATTAATTAATTTATTTCAAAAAAGGTTTTACTAACTAAGAAAATAGTTTGTTATCTATTTATTATTATTAAGTTATTTTAAATATAAAAGATTTACTAAGTAAAAAGAAAAAGGATTTTAAAGTAAATAAAATAAACTATTTCAAAAAAAAATAGATTTTCGCTGAATAGTTATGATAAAAAAGTTGATTAAGGGGTTAACTTAATTAAAAAAACATTAGTTAATTTTAAAAGGTTGATTGAGGTTAATTAGATTAAAAAGCATGATTATAGGGTGATTAGGGAGTATGAGTGTGTGCAGGTGTATGGTGTATTTATTATCACAGGATTACAATATGGAAAACAGAAGAACAAAATAAAACAAACAAGAAAGCGAACGAAACCCTAGCCCGCCCAATCGCCCCTCTCGTCTTCGTCTTCCTCCCACGATCTCTACTTCCTCTTCTTCCTTTCTTGCTACATCAAACCTGCAAAACAACAATCATGGTAATAATAAGCTGATTCACACAGAAATTTTACCCAGAGAAGACTGGCGATGTCTCAACGAGGACGGTGGCGACGGCTTCGCGATTTCGACAAGGGATTCGCAGTGATGGCTTTCACGGCGTGGTTGACGAGCTTACGAGTCTGGACGGTGCTTCTGGCGACACCTGCAGAAAAAGATAAGCCTCTTTCGAATTCTAGGGTTTCTTAGCTTTGGGGTTATTTGCAGTGTTTGCGAATTCGGTCCCTTCTTCTGTCTCAAATTCCTCCTTTTATAGGCTTCAGCTGAAATCAATCGCTTGAAATCTGATTTAAAAGTTTTGAATGCCTGATTGGACTTTCCATTTTAGTGTAGACCGGATTTGAAAACTTTCCTCTTTCAAATGATTTTGTTTAATGAAATCCCAATCTGTGATATCCTGTATCAATCATGCTTAAAGCTTTTGTCTGTCCAGATTCAATGTCTTGAGAATCTTTTTCCTTTAAACCGGTATATTCCTCCACTAATTGCTAACTCTGAATTGGCAACCTGACAGGTGTGGATAGCGAAGGATCTTGGGCCAGGGAAGACTAACATCCCAGAGTAGTTTACGGTAATAGAACTGGTGAGCCCAAAGCCTCATCGTTGGGAGCAGTCCTGAACTTTGAAAACTCATCTACGTGTACTTGAACTGGTGATTCCAAAGTTGCAAATTCATCCCTGTTTCTTGAGCAAGAATCTAATGTGAACTACTGCTGTGAGGTTTTATGTTACAGGTGAAGATATTGTTTCTGAAACGGATTTGGATACACTCCCAGCCCTCAAATGGTTGTCCTCGTACTATGCAGCAAATTTGTCCTGATTAGCTATAAATGTTTGAGCCCTATTGGTTTCTTGATGACACTTTTTATCGTTGATGTGGGTTTACGAATGATGTTGTTTTAGATTAGCGGTCTTTGGGACTAGCAGGGGTTATGGTTCTTTGCTTTGTAGCAGACAGTCATTGCATTCAACAAAGCTAGCCTCAAGTGAGGTGTCTGAAGATTGCAGTGGGTGGAATATGCTGTGAACTCCTGCTGGAATTGATCTACTATTTGTGAAGAGTTTTAACCTTATGTCATGTGTTTGCAGGTTGCTGCCCAGTCAAGCTCACTCTCATCACCATGTTCAAACTTTGGCCATGATTCACTATGATATTTGCGAGGGCTGGCATGAACTGGATTGTGAATTTCATTCAATGAGTGTCCCGAATGAATTTACAATTTTGCTGGCGTAGACGTGTTATCAATTATAGAATCAGAATTCTGGTTTGGCACAAAGGCATCAGCACGAAGATCTTGTGTCTTGTTGGCAGGGGAACTTATTAGAATCAGAAGGCCAGTAGTGCTGCTTAGTGCTGTAACTTAATTTCTTGCTCTGTTTTGCCATACTCTACAATTACATAACTCATGTTTTCAATCTTGGTCACGCTTTTCCTGACTCAAATTACATCAATCTTGCCAAGTGACTTTGGAATGTTTGGTTGTATTCTTACAAACTTCAAATCTTTTATGTTTGCTCTTGTCTTGCAGGTTTGACACTGGTTATTTCTTCTGCAGAAAGCTGAACTGCTCAATTCTCTAATAGCAATGGTTTGGTCGTAGCGGATGTGAACGGTGTGACGCTGCTGGCGTGAGGTTATTGCTCTTGATTGTAGTTACTGATGTGCCCAGGTATTTTCTCTGTTGGTTCCTGATCCTTCGCACAAACAAGTAGCTTCTCAAGCTCAGAGTTTGCTAAAAACTGGTTAACTTCTTAATGTAGGGGGCTTGACGCAAGGGTGTTTCGGAAGGTGGAATCATGCCCATATAAGGAGCTGCAATCTCATTTGGTTATTTGAAATTGGTTATTGAATGTAGAGATAGGGTTAGCATTTGGCTGTGGGTATTGACTGCCTGCTACTGGATTACTGTTGTCTGCAGGTTGAGTTTCCTACGGAGGTGGCGGCAATGATCCATTATTTTGTGCACCATAAGGAGAAGCTGGTTGCTGCTGTTCTGCAACCTGACTATTCCAGACAGGACCTGTACTTGTGTATGCAGTGATTGCTCATACTGAGGTGAACCAGCATTCAACACACTTCCATTGGGGTAAAATACACCTTAAGATATGAATGTCTGCTGTTGGTGAAATTGAGGAGTAAATTGACCAAATTGGCCAGCAACATTAGCTTGCTGGGTTGGCTGGGTATTAACAGAAACTGGCACATTGTTTCCATTAGAAAACATATCAAAGTGAACAAGGACATTTTGTTGAGATTTAGGACTTACTGCCTGTTGTTTTCCTACAGGAACAAGAGCTAGTGAATTATCTACTTTGGTGAGTCATAGGTATCACTACTGAGAAGGTCCCACTTGGGATCAACTTTGGCAGGTACAGCAGAACCAATAGATGTAGCTGGTGCAGGAAGCATTAACTGATTCAATCTTTGGGTGCCTGCTTCAACACTAGCAGTTCTGTTATCAGTTTGTATACTAGTATCCTCTGTGTCAATCAAAGGACCATTAGCATCTACACGTGCTCCAGTAGGTGTTGAATTTGATTTCCCTGTTTGATGTTGAAGAAGAGATAGAAGCCAATATAATCATGGCAGTTGTAGATGGAGGAGGATTCTCCGCACGAAGATGTCTTAGCACGACTTCAATAGCGAAGAGACAATCGGCAACTATTGCGTCGAAGCCTGAAGAAGTTCCAGCTGCTGCACCAGCCGCAACAACTATTTTCTTTCTCTATTGTTTGCCATCATCAATGAGAATCCATTGGCGCATGACTTTTCAATATCCGTACTAGGACGACAAGGTGTCAAACTTTGATAACTTCAAGAAGTATCACAAGGTAGCTTGTGAATCTAGACACTCCATCTTGAACTTGATAATTATATGGAAATTTATCCTTTTGTAGAAAAACTGTGGAATGATGACGTATTTGTAACTTGAAATTAGCTCATTCTTGCACATCCAAATAATCTTCTTATTGTAAAGTTTGTGATCTTGGAATCTCTTGAGTTTGGATCATGATTCAAAATATATGTAAATCCCCTTGATTTTATAACTTAAGTACACTATGTTTCTCATGCCTTGAATCTTGAAATTCCATGCTTGATCCTTTAAATTTGAGTCTTTGACAACCTTCTACATCAATCTTGAGTCTTGTAAGGCAACTAGACTTTGTATCCATACATGCAAAGTTTGGCGTTTGTCAACAACATGAACTTTTGAAAAGAACATGGATCTTAAATACCTAACTTGGTAAACTTTCAAAGATGAAACCTCTTGTCATGAATTTTGTGGATATTTCAAATTGAATCATGACTTGACTTTGAATCCCCTTCTCTCTTTTTTCATGAGCACAATGGATAAATCTTGAATTTTGGTCTCATGAATCTCTAGTATGGAATTGGTTGTATTTTGAACGATGATAGACAACCCTTGACAACAAGATGGCATAAACCCCAATCCTTGAATAATAGGCCCTTATATGCATCACTTCACGATTCCCTGAATTCCCAGCAGTAACCTATCTTTCACACAATAAACAAACAAGTTGGTTAAAACGGTTAGCTATGCATAATGATTGACTTAAATGATATACAAGAACATGCCCGAGGAGGTGGGATCTTAAGGTCAAAAATTAGGGTGCGACAATAATCACACACAATGATAAGATAATAAGATTTCACACCCTTACCCTATTAAATCGTAGCATAGATGTTGTTCTTGATGATTCTCTAAGTTTTTCCTCTTTCTCATCTTCTCTCTTCTTTCTCTTCCTTTTCTCTTCTTTCTTTCACTTATGTTTCTATTCTTTTTGTTTTTCTCTCTTATCTCATTCTATTTTCTTTCCTTTCTATTTCTCTCAAAACATCTACCAAATTACTTTCTCACAAAATATCCAACTTAACATTAAATACTAAATGTCTAAAATACTCTCCAATCTATTTTCCCCGAAAACTCTCAAAATCGGTAAAATAGCAAAACATATCACAATAACACATCAAATTCACAATTAATATAATTATTACTCAAATTAAATAAAATACTCAATAAAATGTAATAATCAAAATCGGGACATTACAACTCTCCCCCACTTTAGAAATTTTCGTCCTCGAAAATATTACCTGATTCAAACAAGTCCGGATACGACTCTCGCATCCCACTTTCCAATTCCTAAGTCATATTGCCTTCAGAAGCGCCTCCCCACGCTACTTTCACAAGCGCAATATCCTTGCCTCTAAGTTTCTTAACTTCACGGTCCAAAATCCTAACCGGTAAAACTTCAATCGTAAGGTTATCTCTCACCTCAACCTCGTCCATAGGAACAACATATGACGGATCCGGAACATACTTCCGAAGTTGCGAAACATGAAACACATCATGCAAATTCGAAAGATTCGGAGGCAACACCACACGGTAAGCTACAACACCAACTCGTGCAGTAATCTGATACGGACCAATAAAACGAGAAGTCAACTTCTTCGACTTCAAAGCACGACCCACACCCGTAACCGGTGTAACTCTCAAAAACACATGGTCGCCTTCTTGAAACTCAAGATATTTCCTTCGCTTGTCATGATAGCTCTTTTGTCTACTCTGAGAAGCTTTCATCTTTTCCCGAATAAACTTCACTTTTTCTGTCGTTTGTTGTACCATCTCCGGTCCAACTACCGACTTTTCACTCGCTTCATGCCAACACAAAGGTGTTCGACATCTCCGACCATACAAATCCTCAAATGGTGCCATACCAATACTGGAATGAAAACTGTTATTATAGGTGAACTCAATCAATGCCAAATAACTATCCCAAGCACCACCTTGTTCTAGCACACAAGCATGCAACAAGTCTTCCAATGATTGAATTGTCCTCTCGGTTTGACCATCTATTTGCGGATGATAAGCCGAACTCAATCTCAACTTAGAACCCAAAGCACTTTGCAAACTTTCCCAAAATCTTGATGTAAATCTAGGATCTCTATCCGACACAATACTCTTAGGAACCCATGTAACTTCACAATCACGTGAACATAAATCTCGGCTAACTTCTCCAAAGGATAACTAATATCAATCGGAACAAAGTGAGCAGATTTAGTAAGCCTATCAACAATGACCCAAATAGCATTATGACCTCTTTGCGTATTCGGCAATCCCGTAACAAAATCCATAGATATACTATCCCATTTCCATTCCGGAATGTCCAACGGTTGCATCAATCCACTAGGCTTCTGATGTTCCACCTTAGACTTCTGACAAGTCAAACACGAATACACAAAACGAGCAACATCCCGCTTTAACCCGGACCCCCAAAAGATCTTCTTCAAATCTTGATACATCTTGTTCGCACCCGGATGGATACTTAAGTTACTTCGGTGTCCTTCTTCCAATATCATCTTTTTCAACTCCGAATCATCGGGAATACAAATACGACCACGAAATCTCAAAAATCCAAAATCATCAACCTTGAAATCCCCACTCTCATTCTTCATCAAATCAACGAACTTCAAATCCAACTTTTGCTTTTCACAAACGGTTGCAAGAAAATCATTCGTAACATGTAGCATACCAAGTTTCACACTACTCGGCGTTATTTCACAAACCAAACTCAAGTCTCTAAGATCTTCCAAAAGTTCCCATTATTTCACCATCAATGCGGACATATGTAACAACTTCCGACTTAAGGCATCGGTCACCGCATTCGCTTTACCCGGATGGTAATTCAAACCAAAGTCATAATCTTTCAAAAGTTCTAACCATCTTCTTTGCCTCATGTTCAATTCTTTCTGATCAAATAAATACTGCAAGCTCTTATGATCACTAAAAACTTCAAACCTTGCACCATAAAGATAGTGCCTCCAAAATTTCAAAACAAACACCACGACCGCTAATTCCAAATCATGTGTAGGATAATTCTTTTCATGCACTCTTAATTGTCTCGAAGCATAAGCCACAACTTTTCCATCTTGCATCAAAACACCACCTAAACCTGTCAATGAAGCATCACAATACACCATAAATGGATCCGTAGGATTCAGAAAAATCAAAATCGGCGTCGTCTTCAACCGTCTCTTTAGCTCCATGAAACTCTCTTCACAATGAATATCCCAAATAAACGATTTTCCTTTACAAGTCAACTGCGTCAAAGGAAGTGCCAACTTCGAAAATCCTTCAATGAACCTCTGATAATAACCCGCCAATCCTAAAAAGCTTCACATTTCCGTAATCGACTTAGGAGTCTCCCATCGTCTCACTGCATCAATCTTGGATGGATCAACACTAATACCACTACCGGAAATAAAATGCCCAAGAAAACTTACTTCCGACAACCAAAACTCACACTTAGACAACTTAGCATACAATTGTTTCTCTTTCAAAATTTGCAACACAATCCATAAATGCTCTTCATGCTCCTCTTGAGACTTAGAATAAATCAAAATATCGCGGATGAACACAACCACAAAATACTTATGTCCCATCTCGCCACACTTGTAGCACTTTACGGAACCAGAACTTCCTCCTCCAGATCTCTTCTCAAAGTTTCCCTTATGCTTGCCCTTATCAATTGGTGTCACATAAGGTCCACTCCTAACTTGTTGCTTTCCTTTCCTCTCATTCAAACTCTTATAGTGTGTAGAATGAGCCTTGCTATCTTCTTCGAATATTCTACAACATTCTGTCAAATCCGTAAACCTCCTTATTCTTTGATACCCCATAGCTTGCTTAATCTCAGGACGCAAACCACTTTCATACTTAATACACTTAGAGAACTCAGCATCAACTGCAGAATAATGAGGATGAAATTGAACCAATTCCACAAACTTAGCAGTATACTCAATCACAGACATATTACCTTGTTTCAACTCAAGAAATTCCATCTCTTTCTTCCCTTTCACACTTTCAGGGTAATACTTTCTCATGAACTCAGTACGAAACAAATCCCAAGTGATTGTTTCCTCATTCACCTCAAGAATTTGAGGCATACCGACCCACCAATCATCGACCTCTTCTTTCAGCATGTGAGATCCAAGCCTCACCTTATTACCTTCCGCACAATCCATGACTCTAAATATTCTTTCAACTTCTTTCAACCAAAGCTGAGCACCATCAGGATCAAACCTTCCTTTGAAGACCGGGGGTTGATTCTTCCTGAACTCATCATTCGCATTCACATTCGACGCACCCTGTACTACCTTAGCCATTACTTCCATGGCAGCAGCCATCGCAACATCATTTCTACCAGCTATATTCTGATCAACCCAGAAACAACAACAAGGTTAAACCACAACTTAACCGTTAACAACAATAAGACAGACACAACTGACTCAATACTAGCTCTGATACCACTAATGTAACACCCTTCTAAACCCCACAGAAAATATATGAATAATCAGAGTAAATAATCATGCATTCACAAAAGTGCGTCACACTTAACTTTCAAACATCAAAAACCATCTGTCATGCTCATTAACACTTCAATAAATAATCATGCTTCTTACAATTTCACTTTGCACGTAGCAGCGGATTCATTTTATAACATAATTCTCTTAACAGAATATTCAGATTCATCACATACTTCAACATTACTTAGGCACCAAGACCAACATCATAATATTCCAATGAATATAAAAACATAACATAGAATACATAATGTATCTTTAAAATATAAACCAAACAATCCCAGTGTTACATGACCAGAGCATGAATCGACCCAACATAATTAAATTACTAAACAGCTACACCAATAGCGACTTCACAACTACAAGCAACTCTACTCTCGATACCTGCACGATGTCATATAGGACATCATTCCATCAGAAGGGTGAGAAATATTATCATAATAAAAATGCATATGATTATATATGTACATTAACATAAAAATATGCACACACTACGATCTCACCATATTTTATCATAATCCACACATATACATCACAATGCATATGTTCCCAATTCACATCATTATACACAAACATACACATCCATGTTTCTTCACCACAATTCATCACAAAGTATACACACACACACACACACATACACACACACACACACACACACACACACACACACACACACACACACACACACACACACACACACACACACACACACATATATATATATATATATATATATATATATATATATATATATATATATATATATATATATATATATATATATATATATATATATATATATATATATATATATATATATATATATATATATATATATATATATATATATATATATATAACATCAAGCATATTTATCATGCATATATCCAAAGTTCTCAATTCAACAATTCACACACAAGCATACTTTCATATAACAATGATATCTATGCCATGTGACTTATATAAAACTCATCAATTCTCACCAATCCCTATTTGGGATTATGGGTACATCGTTTATACCCCACCAGGAACAACATCTCAGTTATTCTACCCCGGTGATTATTCCACTAGGAACGATATCTTAGTCATTCTACCCCAGTGTATACGACCATGTCACTATACCTCACTAGGAACAACATCTTGTTATTCTACCCCAGTGAGTACGAGCCTTACACATATACATATTTTCAACATCATCATCACATTTACCAAGCAATGCACATATATTCACAATATATTCTCATACATCCTTAACATACAATCGCATACAATTATTATGCATTCACAATTCAATACCATCACCACATTTATCAAGCAATGCACACATATTCACAATATGTTCTCATGCATTCTTCACATACAGTTGCATACAAACAATATACATTCACAATTCAATATCATCACCACATTTATCACAATTCAATCATATATATATATATATATATATATATATATATATATATATATATATATATATATATATATATATATATATATATATATATATATATATATATATATATATATATATATATATATATATATATATATATATATATATATATATATATATATATATATATATATATATATATATATATATATATATATATATATATATATATATATATCGCAACTGTTGCACCCCAAAATTTGCCTAACATTTTCTTTACCTAACTTGTGTTTCATTGCATTCATGTTAGCATTATCATCTGCATTGCATTGACATGTGTGCAGGAGATCAATAGGTATGACTACCAACAAAGGGCTACACAAGGTTATGAAGCTATATAAGAGTCTTTATTCAAGTATCCAAGGGTCGATATCCTTATCAAAGAAGCCCAAAGTTCCTCAGAGAGAGGGTTGGACACAAGGATGCATATCTCCTAACTTGAAGGTTATGAGAAAGTCATCTGATGATGTTAAATTCATAGGTAGGGACTTGAAACCTTGAAAGATCTCATGAGAAGTATTGAAAGTCATTTTGAAGCCTAGACAGGTCATCATGTGAAGTATATGAAGCTACAACCAAGATGGGTGCATATATTCAAGCAATGCACACATATTTTCAACATCATCATCACATTTACCAAGAAATGAACATATATTCACAATATATTCTCATGCATCCTTCACATACAATCGCATACAATTATTATGCATTCACAATTCAATACCATCACCATATTTATCAAGAAATGCACACATATTCACAATATGTTCTCATGCATTCTTCACATACAATCGCATACAAACAATATACATTCACAATTCAATATCATCACCACATTTATCACAATTCAATCATATATATATATATATATATATATATATATATATATATATATATATATATATATATATATATATATATATATATATATATATATATATATATATATATATATATATATATATATATATATATATATATATATATATATATATATATATATATATATATATATATATATATATATATATATATATATATATATATATATATATATATATATATATATATATATATCGCAACATATATATAATTCATCATTCATTCATATACATCACAAGGTATATTTATTCACAATAAACATATTCATCACTCCACATAAACAGTTACAATTATATTTATTTACCAATACACAATTCATGATGATAAATGCAACTCATAGGGACCGACTCACGACTCTATGCAGATGCACATGCGGTACCGACTCTTTCAGCAGGTTCAATCGAAGAACCAAATGGAACCATCACTCGTTACCGAAGTAACTCCCCGTTGGGCCTACGATGTTCACTCATTGCTCACACCCCACATGGGCACACGATGTTTCAGGATTGCTCAAACCTCACACGGGCACATAATCCGATTGCTCACACCCCACACGGGTACACAATCGTTCAGCAGATTCTACGCAGAATCAATCAGCACAAGAATGTATGTCATGATGCTTCACATGCAAAATGACTTCATACACTTCTTGAAATGCATACATATTCATAATATTTTCATGCATTTTCATCTCATCTAATCTCATACAATCATCATATGCGTTCACAGCAATCATGCCAAACGGCAACCGAACGCTCTAATTATTTAAGCCTCACTTACTTAAAATAATTAATCTCAATTAATCGGTAAAATTAGCTAAAATTCGGCTAAAAATAATATTTCTTTTCACCAAGTTATAGAACATATTATTAGCTTCAGTTTGATATAAAGAACGACAAAATCCGATAAACGGTGAAGAAGTTATGAATTTTCAAAGTTTCGAAAAAAATAATATTTTCTCACACTTACAGTGTTAACGGGTTAACGCATTCCGTTAACCGGTTAACGGCTCCAAAAACTCAGTTTTTGGCCATTTTTAATACCGTTAATTGGTTAACACCTGAAAATTTTAGAAAAACAGCTACGGGTTTGTACCCAAAACCCCCAAAAACCCGACCGTTTTAATTATTTTCTCCCGATTAAATACCTACACATTATTACCAATCATATAGTAACAATTTAGGATCATAAAGCGCAAATTCTACGACTTCCGATTTTCATCCCAAATCTTAACCTCTAATTGTCCAAAAATGTCAAAACTCACAAATTCAACCAAATTCAATCAAACAAAATTCAATAATCACGGCTAAACATTACCCGACTAAACTACGCAATTTATTTCAAGTTTCATCCGCGAAAACATCGGTTTCTATCGATTTTTCCTAATTCGACCTAAACGGAAATGTGTCGAAAAAAACCAAACAATTCCAACCAAAACATACATAATCATACACAATGATAAGATAATAAGATTCCACACCCTTACCCGATTAAATAGAAGCCTAGATGTTGTTCTTGATGATTCTCTAAGTTTTTCCTCTTTCTCCTCTTCTCTCTTTCTTTCTCTTCCTTTTCTCTTCTTTCTTTCACTTATGTTTCTATTCTTTCTCTTTTTCTCTGTTATCTCATTCTATTTTCTTTCCTTTCTATTTCTCTCAAAACATCTACCAAATCATTTTCTCACAAAATATCCAAATTAACATTAAATACTAAATGTCTAAAATACTCTCCAATCTATTTTCCCCGAAAACTCTCAAAATCGGTAAAATAGCAAAACATACCATAATAACACATCAAATTCACAATTAATACAATTATTACTCAAATTAAATAAAATACTCAATAAAATGTAATAATCAAAATCGGGGCGTTACAGAAACAATGTTGAATGAAGAAATCTTGAATTATGTCTTGTGATACTTGTGCATTAGGAACATTGCATTTGAATACCTTAAGTTTTTTTAAGTAACTTCCCCTTGAAGAAATCCACATGAATAGACTTTCCAATTTGAATCAATCCTTGGATAATGCATTAAAACATATGCTTGAAATTTTTGACACCATACGGAATCCATACACCAATGCCTTGAATCATGTTATTTGATCTCATGAAAATGTTGAATTCATGCCATACTTGAATCCATGTTCATCGTAATGAATACAAATCAACTAGAAAATAACAAGTGATTGAAACAGTAATGCGCATGTCCACACAAATTCACAAACTTATGTTTCGTGTCACCTTGATCAATGAATCCCTATCTTCAATTGAATCTCAAATTCAAGAAACAACATATCCTATCTAATATATTCGTGAAGTCCTAATCCATAACTTAAGCAGCAAAAAACATCTTGTCTTGATAAAATCACAAAGCAAGCCCCAATCCACTAATAAGCATCATTAGGAAAAGGAGACCTTGATTCAATCCTCTACACCATCTGTAAAGAAATGATTTGTGAAGCAAGCAACTGAGAGTAACCTTTAGATGATGAACTTTTCTTCAACATGGCTCGTGATGCACGATGTCTTTCATTATTGACCCAGATTAGGTCAAGCTCTCATCTCAATTAGATGAATCGACACCGAACCAATCCATTCCTTTCCTTGCAAACCCTACATTCTTGCCATGCACCATGGTATGATGGATGTATGATATGAAAGGCTAGGGTGAAAATGAGGGTGTTACAGCTGCCCCTATTTAATCTTCCTGGACCTGACTGTACGAAAGACAACGAATTTCAAACATTCAAGGTCAAAGTAGATTAAATACTAGAATACTCGAGACTTTTGGCGATGGAGAGAGACGGAGGTAGGGCAGGTATACTGGTTTATGCTATGACATGCAATGGTATGCTCAATGAAATCACAATGATGGGCTTTGCAGTCTTAGTAATAGGAACAATCTTTGCAGGATTCCAAGAAAAGTGATATAGTGGTTCAATTGTGATCTAAAATTCCTTTTGCAAAAGGCAGAGAGGTTTCTTGCGAAAGGCAAACACGACTCAGCTAAGGAGTACTCTGGACATTCTGCTACATAAGGTAGAGGGAGTTTGCAAAAGGGTAAAGAAAATAAATCTCCTTCTGCAAAAGGCAACAAGGACTCCTAAACAAAAGGTTAGGAGGAATATATGATTGGTCTTCCTCTCGCAAAAGGCAAGGAGAAATCTTAAACAAAAGGTTAGGAGGAATATAATCTCTCATACAAAAGGTAAGGAGATTTTCTCAACAAAAGGTTAAGAAAAACATGTGGAACATCACTCCACTGATGATTTAATTTCTCATACAAAACGTAACGAGAATTTTCCTTCTACAAAAGGTAGAGAGAACTTCTGAATAAAAGGCTAGGAGAAATAGGTGTTTCCTCCTACAAAAGATAGAGATGACTCCTGAACAAAAGGTCAGGAGAAAATATAATCTCTCATACAAAAGGTAAGGAGATATTCTCAACAAAAGGTTAAGAAAAAACGTGTGGAACATCACTCCATTGATGACTTAATTTCTCATACAAAAGGTAACGAGAATTTCTGGAAAAAAGGTTAGGAGGAACATATGTTTCCTTCTATAAAAGGTAGATAGAACTCCTGAACAAAAAGACTAGGAGAAACAGGTGTTTCCTTCCTACAAAAGGTAGAGAGTACTTCAAAATTGGTTTTCCTCTTGCAAAAGGCAAAGAGGACTCCAGAACAAAAGGGTAGGAGAAAATGTTTTCCTTTTACAAAAGGTAGATAGGGCTCTAGAACAAAAGGTTTGGAGGAAGGTTCCTTCTACAAAAGTTAGAGAGGATACTTGCAAAAGGTAAGCTGAAAAGAACTTGTGCAAAAGGCATGGAAGGTCTTACAAAAGGTAAGTTGAGGGTAATAACCATCATCATGAAAAAGGTAGAGGAAACTTGCATAGGGTATCAGAACATCATTTGACCTCACAGGCACGTCGACGGAGATGACATTCTCTAAGTATGGCGACCATTCAGTTCTTGGCCACACAGGCGGCAAGTGTCCAAATTAGTCGAAACGGGAATATATTATTCGTCCATTCCCATATTTGTACCAATAAAAAGTTCTTTCGTGTGTGAAAGGCGGCAAGAAAACACTTACAAAGGGAAAGCGAAAGAATAAGATTTCACGCAAAAGGTAATGAAATCCCTTACAAAAGGCAAGGTGACTTCTATGCAAAAGGCAGGGAGGAGATACTTATTGAAAAAAGACTTAAAAAAGGTAAGTGAAGAAAAGGTGAATACCCTAAAGAGTCCTGACAGGATGTCCATATGAGTTTCGCATCTTCGAGGATGATTGGCTAAGCGTGCATGTAGTGATGCAAAATGTATGCAAAATGTCAAGTATATGAGGATATGGAGGTTATGAGTGATGATTTGTGCCAAGTAATCGAGCGTGTTTTCGGGTGTCAAGATTAACTTCTCGACATCCTTGTGATAAGATTTGGATCACCTCAAGAGGGTTTTAACAGGCAAGCTGTACGATTGGCTAGATTTCCCCTGACTTGGTTGAGTCTAGGTGACCTTTGTGATTTGACGATGCTTTGTGTACCAGTGCGTCTATTAGAGATCAAGGTTATCCTTTATACACTTTAACCGGAGAGTAACTTCATGTTTTCTTTTGTTGTTTATTATCATTATCCCAAAATTCTCAATGCAATGTTTATTAAGAATGAAAATTCCGCTTTTGCAAACAAGCAGTAAAAGTAAAAATGTGGAACACAACTTGATGAAAGAGATTTTAATGATGATAAAGTGACCCATAAATGGGTAATTTAAATAAGGGTACAATTCCTAAAAGAGGTAATTGCAAAAATATGACAAAAAAGTACAATGGCAATGAGAAAAAAAAACTCGGATTTCCACTGAGTTCCAATTCTATTATGATCTCTACGACCTCGAAGATTTTTGTACACTGCTTATGAGGAAGGTGGTTGTATTGATCTTTCACATTTGGAATTCCCTTGATCCTAGTGACGAGCTCATAGATTCTTCACAGATCGCAGACTCTCGCCTTTTTAAAATCCCTAACTTTTGCCTAGACCACCCTTTCGGGTTTTCAGTCTACCGGAATACCCTTTTTGCCTAAGTTTCCCCTGAGGGTTTTCAACTTATCGGGTTTTATTATTTTCTTTTTTATTTTTATTTTATACTTAACTTTTTCATGGACCTTTTCTTTTTGTCGTCCACCGGGTTTGTTTTCAGGCGTAGTATTTTTGACTACGTATACGTTCACGGGAGATGACAGGTCTTCATTGTTCATGTTTGATAATATCAAGGCTCCTCTAAAGAAGACCCTTTTCATAACATATGGACCTTTATAGTTTGGTGTCTATTTTCCCCTTGGATCTGTGTGGATTGGCAGAATCTTTCTCAATATCAAGTCTCCCACTTTGACGTTTTGAGGACGAACTTTCTTGTCAAACGCCCATTTTAACCGATTTTGGTATCGCTGGCCATGACAGATGGCTTCCATGCACTTTTTGTCGATAAGATTAAGCTGATCAAGTCTTTCCTGCAGCCATTATGCTTCATCGAGCTTGACATCGGTCAAAATCCTCAGGGAGGGAATTTCTACCTCAACGAGGAGCACTGCATCCATGTTTTATACAAGAGAGAATGGGGTCTCCCCAGTGTAAGTGTGTACTGAAGTAAGGTATCCATGCAAAGAAAACGGTAGCATTTCGTGCCAATCTTTGTATGTCTTCACCATCTGTTGCACCCCAAAATTTGCCCTCCTTTCTTTTCTAACCTTGACGGCTCTTGTTCCGCATTCATCTGCATATCATCTAGGTCGATCATCTCTCACATACTGTCCATGTTATCAGCCGGAATAGATTTATCGGAATTACAACCGCTCTGTTGGCATTTTGGACGGTTTAAACCGTTTTTACGGATAAGCTTTATTTTGAAATTGGACGAAATGTTGCATTTCTTCCGAGTGGTTTATTCCGCGCTATCAATTTTAGTCCAGTCTTTTATTTTCGAAAATTTTGATATCCGATTCTTTTTACTCGTTTTTAATCATTATTTTCTTTTAGTTCATTATTTAGGTTATATTTTTAAAATAGTCCTTTTTATAGTTATTTCTAATCTAGTTAGTATTTTACTATAGTTTGTTTTTATATATAGTTATTTCTAAATGGTTTATATTTCAATACATATACTCATTTTAGTGTCCATTAACATTTTCTTTAAAACCCATGTACAAACACCAAAAAAAAAAGAAGCTCATAACAAACAAGTCCATTTTGTATTCATATTTTGGCTACAAAAATCCAGCAAATAGGAAAAGCTACAAAAATCCAGCAAATAGGAAAAGCCCATAGCCCCGTTTTTTTTACAAAGCAAAAAGGGAAGAGAATAAATTAGAGTGTCAAAAAATCCTGCACACAGAGGCCCTGTGAAACGGCACGCAAAAGCATTTTCTATCCCAAACTTCAGCGTAATACCTCGAAACCGCAGCATTTCTGACCCCACCAAGCCATTTCACATTGCCACTGCAGCAGAACACAACCACTAGCCTTTTTTTTCATACTCGATTCGAACCAGCACAACTTGTACTATGCGATCCTATCTCCACTTTTCCAGAAAAAAGGTAGAACAATAAAACTCCAATAACTCCACTGTTATACCAATACATTTTCACAACGACATTGTTGTTTTGTACGATACACACCACCTTAAAAACAACAGCTCCAACTCTGCAACATTTCAAAAAAAACCTGTCCATAACTGACACACCAGGCCTGCTCCAAGCGTACAATCCTGCTAAACCGCAGCACAAAGCACGCTACTTCCCCACCCACGCGTTCCATACACAACAAAACCCACAATCAGGCCCCTTTTCAACTCATCTGCAACCCTTAATACCTCTTCAATCTCCTTCAACCGGATAACCTAAACCTGTTTTTTAACCTTCAATATGAAACCAAGCTTCTGCTAACCTTCACCTTCTTCTTCATTAACATCAACAACTCACAAACATCCACCATTGTAACCCTCCCAATCTTCTTCTAAGAAAACCCCAACCATTTCCCTTTAAAACCCAACTATTTACAACCATACTCCAAACCTCCAACCACACCTTGTTATATTCACTCACCCAAACCACATCCCAATCAAAACCAAAAAATGATTTCAGAACCCAGCCATAAGAAAACAGAAGAACGAAACCCAAATGAAAAGACGATTAGAAACCGTAAATCGAACCAGAGAGAAATAGGAGAAGAAGTGGACATAAACGATTCAAACCTACACGGCCCAGGATTGCAAAACAGAACTTGCTATTGAGACAAACGCGAACGGAGCAAAGAAAAACCGATCACTTTGATTTCATTTTTGTTTTATTACACACATTACATTTCGGCCAATGACGAGACTTCTAAGTTGTTATACATCAAATTATTGATGGAAACGACAAATCTGAGACCAAGTTTTCATCTCATTTTCGTTTTCGATTTTTATTCATCTTTATTTATTTTCGTCGCTTTTTGGGTCGATGACGAGACCTCTAAAGACATTATCGGTCAAATTATTGATAGATGACGTTTTGTCCGAGACCCACATTTTTCTCTCCTCATTTCTTCTTCATTTTGATTTTCATTTAATTTTCTCGATCCATGAGGTCTTTCAATTCGTAAGCGCCGTTTTATCGAAGTCGATAACCTTTGCAATTTCAAATCTATGGATAATGACCATTTGGGTCGTTTTCTTTACTTTGGGATCGTGATAGTCTACCTTCGATTAATCGACATAATGTTTGCGATTAAGACGAGATCCCACCTTTTTTGGTCTGTGCGACACGATTAAACTGGAGAATGATCCTCAATATCATTTCTCTATCTTGTCTTTTGCACAGATATCGATTCACGTGACCTTCTATAGTTCGACTTTCATCATAAGTCGAGCTACGGCGGTTTAGCGTCACATTTGTCCCGATTCAGTTCACTAACAAACTAACCACTAACTTTACTTTTTGTCAAATATCAACTGGTTTAAATTCAGTCATTATATTCTTGTATATATTGTTGTATATCCTGTATATTGTTATCCTGTGTATATTCATCTCTTCATCTTTCACATTCTTTCAAAACACTAAATAAATATCGAAGCCATAAAATCTTAAATTGGTGGACTACTGTTTATTTGTCAGAGTGACGGACCTTTGGACATTTTCAGGAACCCTTGCATGGAGTTGCGCCCGACTTTCGCTCAAGGCTTAGTCTAAAACACATTGCGCACACACGGCTTCCTCTTAGGCTACCTGACAACGGGACTTTTTTTTTCCGTGCAATCCCATGTAATTTGCATGTACCCCTCTTCCATTTTCAATGTACGTATTTTGTATTTCTTTGACTGCGGCTTATCGTCTATGAGCACCCATAGGGACTAGAATATACTGTTTTCAAACTAATTCTCGATTCTTCATCGAGCCATTTTCAAACTCACTTCCATACCACAGCGCTTTTACACGCAAGTAGTAGTCAAACCATTGATCCAACGTCAAGCGGATTTTATCAAACCAACTTTCAAACCAATTCACCATTTCTCTTTTACAACTTTTTCTCCTAAAACCTCGGCCCCGTACCGAGTGCATCTTTAAACTCTCTTCACAATAAGACTTGAATGGTCGTGGAGTGGTTAGGCGTAGGCCTTCTCCTATCCCAAGTGATTGACATTACCTTTAGGGTTCACTGTCGCAAAGCGCTTACAATTTAAGATCAAAACATTTTTAATAAGAGAATGAAGTTCTCTTTGTATTGAACTAAAGAGAGAGGATTGAGTGTAGACTTCTTCCTCTCCGAGTATTAGGATACTCACTGTAGAGTGTGTGGTCTCGATACTCGTCTTTCAATACGAAGACGCGACTGCATTCGCCACACTTTTTCACAATAAAACTTTGAGATCAATAATTGGGTACTACCCGCAAGGGGTTACTATCCGAGGACCTATTTCACCCCTAAAAACAACTTCCACAAATCAAATGAGACATCTTTCCTCGAATGGAGAAAATTAATCTATTCAAAAAGGATGTGTTACGTCCGTTCTACCACAAACAGATAACGCTTAAGTATCCAACGAGCGAGCAACAATACACCTAACAGCTAGAATGCGCTACGTTAACATCATCCACAAAAACACTGGTTAACAAGTTTCTCAAACTACGTTGCTCTGATTTCTCATGCCAGATGAGAATACGTAGGCACAAGACGACGATGTCTTGGCGAGCACCCCTTTTCTTTTCCTCTATCCGTTGTTGGCCGAACTACGGCTGGTATGATTTCTCTTGTCTGTTGAGAATACGTAGGCATAGGATTGCGATAATCCTAGCGAGCACTCTTCTTTCTTTTCCACCTTTTCCCCGAAAGGATATGCTACGTCTGTTCTACCGCAAACAAGTAACGCCTAAGTCTCCAACGAGCGAGCAACAATACACCTATACTGCTAGAATGCGTATGCTAGCATCGTCTGCCAGAACTTCCCAGCAAACCGTAGGCCGAACTACGGCTACTCTGATTCTTTACTTCTTTTAAGTGAAGATACATAAGCACGAGGGCCCCCAATCCTTGCTGAGCACACTTCTATTTTTCCCGTAGTTTCCAGAACTACGTTGACTCTGACTTTCTCATATTTGTTGAGGATATGTATGCCTAGGATCACGAAGTCCTACCGAGTCTCTTCTTCCCCCGTTATCCCTCTTTTTCCTGTTTCTAACCTTTCTCTGTCCCTTGGAACACTCTTAAAAAGTAATAACCTTTAGCAAATAACCTCACACATAGACAAACAAATGGTTCCCATCGAGTACGATGGATGCAAGGGGTGTTAATACCTTCCCTTTTGCATAACTGGCTTCCGAACCCATTCTTTGGTCGCGAAGCCAACTTATCCGTTCTCTTCTTAGGGTTTTTTCGATGTTTTCCATTCCCGTTAGGGGATAAATAAATTTTGATGGCGACTCTTCTGTCTTTCTTTTCGCCTCCCCGACGTTGCACGATTTTTTTGTGTAGCGGCACCATCTTCTGAACAATCTTCTTGATGTTCTTGTTCGCTGCCTCAACAACGCCATTCATCTTCGGACAGTATAATGATGAGTTGTGATGCTCGATCTTGAAGTTTTCACACAATTCTTTCATTATCTTATTATTTAGGTTTGACTCGTTGTTAGTAATAATTTTATTTGGAACCCCATAATGACATATGATATATTTCTTGATAAAGCGAGCGGCCACTTGTTTGGTGACGTTGGCATACGATATGACTTCCACCCATTAGTCAATGGCCACTAAGATGAAACGATGACTGTTTGAAGCAGTTGAATTAATGCGTCTAATCACATCTATACCCCACCTGGCGAAAGGCCAAGGCGATGTCAAAACATTCAGAGGAACTGGTGGTACATGTATTTTATCTGCATAGATTTGACACTTGTGGCATGTTTACATGTGATGATAACAATCAGTTTCCATCGTCATCCAGTAATAGCCAGCCCTCAAGATTTTCTTAACCATCGTCATCCAGTAATAGCCAGCCCTCAAGATTTTCTTAACCATCATATGTCCATTGGCATGTGTCCCAAAGGAGCCTTCATGGATTTCATTTATGATTTGGCTTGCTTCGTGTCTATCCACACATCTGAGCAAGACCGAGTCATAGTTTCGCTTGTAAAGCACATCTCCGCTTAAGAAGAATTTGGACGAGAGCCTTCTCAAGTACTTCTTGTCTATGATGGAAATGTTCTCTGGATATTCTTTCTTTTCTAGATATCTGTTGATATCATATAACCAAGGTTGATCGTCAGTTTCTACCCCAATTGCCAGGCAATAGGCGAGCTCATCAAGATATTCAATACGGATAGCAGGTGCCTCATTTTTGCATTTAACTTTGAACATGGATGATAGCGTGGCGAGAGCATCTGCCAATTGATTGCTTTCTTTGGGAATGTGGTTGAAATTAATCTCATCAACGTATGGGATTAGCTTCAAGGCATGGTCTCGATATGAGATTAATTTGCCATCACGTGCTTCCCAATCACCTCTGACTTGACTGATAACTAAAGTAGAATCCCCATACACTTCTAGAATCTTGATTCTATGATCGATAGCGGCTTCAATCCCGAAGATACATGCTTCATACTCAGCCATGTTGTTGGTGCATTCAAAACACAAACTCATAGTAAAGGGAAATGAAAACCAGTAGGAGATGTGATAATCGCCCCTATGCTATTGCCTTGAGCATTTGCGGCACTATCGAACACAGGCATTCATCGTGATCCTAGTTTGGGTCTATTATCTGGGCCTCATGTTCCATAGTCTCTGACAAACATGACGTCTTCATCAGGGAAGTCAAATATGATGGGCTGATAATCTTCCACAGGTTTGTGGGCAAGATAATCAGACAACATGCTCCCTTTGATAGCTTTTTGCGAGACGTATTGGATGTCATATTCTATCAGTACCATCTACTAACGGGCCACTCGTCCTATGAGAGCAGGCTTTTTGAAGATGTACTTGACCGGATCCATCTTTGATATCAATAATGTTATCTAATTCAACATGTATTGCCTCAAGCATTTGGCAGCCCAAGCAAGCGCACAACATATTTTTCCAATATTTAGTATCTCGTTTCACAGTCAGTGAACTTTTTACTTAAGTAGTATATAGCGTGTTACTTTCTACCTGTTTTGTCATGCTGCCCCAATACACATCCCATAGATCCTTCTAGAATGGTCAGGTACATAATGAGAGGTCTTCCTGGCACGGGAGGCATCAAGATCGGTGTCGCTTGCAAATATCCTTTTATTTTCTCAAACGCTTTCTGGAAATTGTCATTCCACACGATTGCTTGATCTTTGCGAAGCAACTTGAATATTGGCTCACATGTGGCTGTTAGGTGAGATATGAATCAAGCAATGTAGTTTAATCTCCCTAGAAAACCATGAACCTCCTTCTCCGTTCTCGGAGCTAGCATATCTTGGATAGCTTTTACTTTGTCAGGATCGACTTCAATCCCTTTTTGGCTCACGACAAAACCTAGAAATTTACCAGATCTTACCCCAAAGTACATTTATTTAGATTTAGTCTCAACCTGAACTTTCTCAACCTTGTAAACAACTTTTCCAAGTGGATGAGATGTTCCTCCTCAGTTTGGGATTTTGCAATCATATCTTCGACGTAGACTTCAATCTCTTTATGAATCATATCATGAAAAGAAGTCATCATTGCTCTTTCATACGTTACACCAACATTTCTTAAACCAAATGGCATAACCTTATATCAAAAGGTTCCCTAAGGGGTAATGAAGGTAGTCTTTTCCATGTCTTTTGGGGCCATTTTCATCTGGTTGTATCCGGAGAAACCATCCATGAAGGAGAACCCATGTTTTCCACTAACACATCAATGTGTGGCAGTGGAAAGTCATGTTTTGGGTTGGCTCTATTCAAGTCTCTGTAGTCGACACACATTCCATCTTACCATATTTTTTAGGCACAGGTACAATGTTGGCGACCCATTGAGGATAGTTTGATACTGCTAAAAAACCTACATCAAATTTCTTTTGTACTTCCTCCTTAATCTTAATGGCCATATCGGGTCGAGTTCGTCTCATCTTTTGCTTCACAGGAGGACAATCTTCCTTGAGCGTCAGTTTATGTACTACGATTTCAGAATCCAATCCAGGCATGTCTTGGTATGACCAAGCAAACACATTTGTATACTCATGCATGAGCTCGATCAATCTTCTCTTCACATCCTCTTCTAGGGAAGCGCCTACCTTGACCTCTTTCTTATCATCCTCTATTCCGAGATTGACAACTTCCACTGATTCTTGATGCGGTTGAATGATCTTCGAATCTTGCTTTAACAATCTAGCTAGCTCCTCAGGGAGCTCAGAGTCTTCCTCACAGTCCTCATCGACATGGTAGATCGGGTTATCAAAGTCATATTGGACTGTAGCAGTATTGTTATCACTGGAATCTTAGATGGATCTACATGATTGGTGATTTTATGCTTTATTTTGAGAAGATGAAAAAAGGAAAATGCAAGAAAACATTTCCATTTATTTATGCAAAAATAAAAAAGAAACACAGGGAACACAATTGAATGCAAAAAGTTTATTTCATTCATGATAAATATTAATTGAAAACATGGCGGCCCTACAAGATAATCCTTATGCCTTGGGTAGATCATAGGATTTGAAAGGAAAATAAGGAAAACTACTCTTCGACAAAGGTGACTTATTATATCTCTACGACAGTCTAGTTGTTGAATCGGTGCCCTTGGATACACCACGCATACTTCATTTGGTGCATCGTCTTCAGCTTCCACAAAGGTGACCTAGCCATCTACAAGATGTCCATCACTAGTGAAGACTAGCGGAGAAGCGAGCCTTTTTCCTTTGTCAGAGGTTGTCTTCTACTGAGCTGTATGATTTCTTGGGTAACCCAAGCCATCTCTATTCTTGTTGACAAGTAATTCCAACACTCTGCCCCAACCTTCGGAGTGACCGGCTTCAATCACAGTCTTCGTGTCCTTCCAAATAACCATAGGAGATCCAAACCTTTCTGATTTTTTCTCTTCTTTCTTAGCAGGGATCATTTCCACATTTATCAGATCAAGTGCTTGAAAAGGGGTCTCATGGACTTCACCTCCCACTTCAACATAGTGAAATGAGGATAGATGACTCACTAGTATATCCTCTTTTCCCTTAATAACAATAAGCTGATTGTTGATCATGAACTTTAGTCTTTGATGCAAAGTGGATGTTACGGCACCGACGGCATGAATCCAGGGACGGACTAGAAGACAACTATAGGTTGGATAGATATATATCACATACAATATGATGATGAAAGTATGAGGTCCTATTTTGATAGGGAGGTCAACCTCCTTAATCACAGTCCTTCTTGCCCCATCAAAAGCTTTCACTATCAACGAACTGGGTTTCATCATCTACCTCTCAATGGTCATCTTAGACAAAGAATTCTTTGGCAAAACATTTAGTGATGACCCAGTATCTACTAGCACTATCGACCAAACAACATCAATGTGTTCGAAGGAAATGTGCAAATCTTTGTTATGATTCTTCCCCTCAGGGGGAAATTCTCCATCATTGAAGCTTATAATATGCGCAGAGGCAATATTTGACACAACTCCTTCAAACTGCACAACAGATATCTCCTGAGAGGGATGGCCAACTTTTAAAAACTTTATCAACGACTCCTGATGGGCAGGAGAGCACATTAGTAACGACAACATGGAAATCTTAGAAGGTGTTTGGTTGAGTTGGTCAACCACCTTATAGTCACTTTTTCGGATAACTTGCAAAAACTCTTCAACATCATCACCAAGATTTGATTTATGAGTAGAGGCTTTCCCCTACTCAACTGTTGTCTGCTTCCCACTTGTCTTATTCATAGCTCCAAGGTTACTGTTTGGTGGTGGTGTAGGTGCAAAGACCCTCCCACTTCTGGTTACTCCGCCTGTTCCAACAATTTTCTCTACAAAACTCTTAGCTTTCACAGTATCTTCTTCCACCTTTTGCCTATTGATGTAAACAATTGAATCATAATTCCAAGGGATAACCTTAGTGCTCTCAAAGGGGAAAGGAGCAAGCATAGATATCACTAGTGGAGCAAGTGAAGGTGGGGACGATAGAATCTCAACTTCATCATACGGTATTTCCAATGGTACACGAACTTGATCATATGCAATCTGGATAAGACACAAATCATCATCACACAGGATTTCTAGAGGCACACTAGGCTGATTATACAAAATCATCAATTGTACAACATCATAAGGAATTTGCAGTGGCATACGGTCTTGACCATGTGGATTGTTCAATGGTTCATCATCATACGGAGTTTCAATTGGATCATAGGGAATTTCCAGAGTTTCCACTTCTTCAGCATTTGATATTCGTTCTACCAATATAACGCCTTGGTCTAACAACTTCTGGATGCCTATCTTCAATTCATTACATCTTTGGGGATCTGCCAAACAGTATTGACACTTTGCGGTACATCTTGGGAAAATGTCCTTCGTCAGTATCTGCTCCTTAATGACTGCAAAGGAATTCTTCATCTTGTCAACCTTCGACACTAACTTCTTTCCTTTCGAATCTTCAATCATATTTGTGGCATGATTATGATTTGGCATCAGATTATTGGTAACATTGGGAGTATTTATGGTGAAATTGATGGCTTTAGAATCAGTAAGTTCTTGTACTATGTATTTTAGAGCCTTACAATTCTCGATGTTATGTCCGGGAGGTCCAAAATGGAACTCGCAATGAGCATTTGCATCGTAGATAGGAGGTAGAATAGCTGTGGGAGCCTTTATCTCTCTTAATTGTACCAATGAACCTTTAAGCAAGAATGGAAGCATCCTAGCATAAGTTGTTGGAATGGGGTCAAACTTTTTCTCAGGTCTCCTCTGCCTTGGTTGACCCTGATAATAGTTTTGACGCTGAGGTACTTGTTATTGGTAGGGGGCTTGTTGTTGAACAACTGGTTGGCTTGCATGTACGGGGAGAGGTTGATGATATTGATTTGGAGTAACAACGACCACATGATGATAAGATCTTTTATATGCTCCAGCTTTCCCCTTATCCATCAAAGCAACATTTGCTTCACCTTCCCTTTTCCTTGAGAAACCTTGGTAGGGCTTCTTAGGTCCACTATAAGCTCCATCAACATTTTGGATTTTTCCTATCTTCAACATGTTCTCAATCCTTTCTCCGGCCATAACTAAATCTGAGAATACATACGATGTACATCCTGCTAGGCGCTCTAGGAAAGGTCCTTGGAGAGTTCCCATAAACAGTTATGTCAGCTCTCTTTCATGAAGAGGAGGTTGGACCCTAGCAGCTAGGTCCCTCCATCTTTGAGCATATTCCTTGGATGACTCACTAGATTTCTGTGTCATACCTTGGAGTTGTGTGCAATTGGGCGCCATATATGAGTTGTACTGGTAGTGCTTCAAAAACGCTTCAGCTAATTCCTTTCATGTCGTGATATACGTACGTTCCAACTGCATGTACCATTCAAGAGATGCCCCACTAAGGCTATCTTAAAAGAAATGCATCAACAGTTTTTCATCATCGGAATGAGCAGCCATCTTCCTACAGTATGATCGGATGTGTGTTCGAGGATAACTGGTTCCCTTATATTTTTCAAAGTCAGGGACTTTGAATTTGGGAGGAATTTTAATGCCAGGCACTAAGCACATGTCTGCGGCATCTAATACAAACGTGTTTGGTCCTTGCAATCCTTTTATTGTTTCTTGTAAGGCAAGCACTTTATTTTCTAAGTCGGTATTTGGTGGCCCAAAAGCATTCATGACCGAGTCATCATGAGGGTTATAGAAACCTTTGTGGTCATCAAAATGAACTAGAGGTGCAATCACACCACCAGCATTATGAACTGCACCACCGGGAGTAGGGATTGCGCCAGCAGGAATAAGAACTGTGCCAAAAGGAGTAGGAATTTCACCACCAGGAGTGGGAACCGTGCCAGCAGGAGTAGGAATTGGAATGTTAGTAGCATTTCTCTCTGCAGTCTGTCTCATTTCTTCTTGTCCTCTAGCCATAGCCTGGATGACTTCCATCTGCTGGCCCATCTGAGACTTCATATGGGTCATCTCTTCTCTAAGATCGGTGTCGCTTGTGCGAAAATAAGGTGCCGGCACAACAGAAGAGTCGCCACCTTTTGTTATTTATCCCTCAGAACGGGAAAGGAAACGATCGGAAAAACCTGACGAAAAAAGGGTAAGACAAGGTTGTCGCAACCGTTGTCTGGATTCGGGAGTCGGTTACGCAAGGGGAAGGTATTAGCACCCCTCACGTCCGTCGTACTCGACGGGATCCTCGCTTGTTGTGTTTACTGGACGGGTTGGTTTTATCTATCTACCTATCAAGGCTGGCTTAAAAAGAAAAGAAAAACGACTCGGCAAAGCGTCGCACTTTATGCCTACGTATTCTCATCAGAGAACGAGAAATCAGAGTCAACGTAGTTCGGCCTACGACGGGTTATGGGGGAAGGTAGCTCGCCAATACATCAGTATTGTGCCTACGTACTCTCAACAGGTATGAGAGATCAGAGCTTACGTAGTTCGGGACACTACGGTTTATTTCCTGTCTTTTACGAAAGAAGTGTTTTTTATTGTGTTTGCGATTTCAATCGCTCTAGAGACTATGACCTGAGAGTGAATGCGTCGCATGTCACCCAAAGGGTACCATACTAAACATCCAGACTGTGGAAAAGAGACTCTCCCACAATCCTTTCTTAGATAGCTTAAGGCTCGTAACGTACGAAAGAAATCATTCATGATTACTGTATCTTAAACTGTTTTGAGATGAGAAGAGAACATGCCCAACTAGGAGGGAGACTATCGAGTCCTACTGTTGTCATGCCATGGATTCATCCTATGGTTGAGGTTTGAACAGGGAACTCCTAGAAGTTGTCATGCATAGGTTTCAACCTAAAATTCTATCATCAATTCCTTATCAAAGGAAATGAGAGGCCTAAGGGATCATGTCAATGATACACCAAAACAGACAAAGCACCAGCTTAACAGTAAAATGCATGCAATGCAAGTGAGGGAGGAAATGTGTGTGGGGCTTCAGCCTCCACAAGCTCATCTCAACCTCAAGCCAGAATGGATAACAGTAATCATACTGAAATATAAAACAACATGCTATCAAGCAATAACAGTAAACTGCAATCATACAGAAGAAATGAAATAAAATGCCATCAGACAAACAAAACACATGGGCAAGGGAGCTGGGCTCTACCGAATACCCGCAAGCAAAGCCACATAGTAACAATACAAGCAGAGGGAGCAACTCAACCTCTAGTGCAATCATGCTCCTAGATTCTACCTATTCTAGATATGGACTCATTCTAATGCATCAAGCAAGTCAAACAAAACATGCCAATACAGAAAAGAAAACAGAAGAAAGCAGACCAACTTCTCTAAACTTCAAGCTTCAGCTCTTCCTACAGCAACTCAGCCTTCAGACTTCCATCACTCTTGACAAATATCAATTTGCTTTTCCAGGTTTCAACCCTTCAACATAAGTTTCAACTTATCTTCTTCCCTGAGCTTCAGCTCCTTGATCAGCTCCACCTTCAGGCTTCACTATCATCCTAAGTATCAACTTGATCTTCTTCAGGATCTCCAGGTATCAAAGCAAGTATCAGCTTGCTCTTGTTGCTCTTCAAGCTTCAGCTGGAATGACAATGCTCAAGGATTCATCCTCTTCTACACTCTTCAATGAAGTCTTCATCTTCACACTCAAGCTTAAAATCTCTCAGGATAGTCAAACCAAATGAAATCACTTACTGGACAAGCTGGGGATATTGAACTGCTTATTGACCACCAAAGGTGACCTATAAGGGTTCAACATCAAAGGAATGTTTCCCTCAAAAGTTCTACTTCCTAGGTACAATCACTTATCCCTCCAAAGGAGAGAGGTGTATACCATGGAAGGACTTTGAATCATAGGGAGGAATGGAGGTGAAAGATACCATCCATGTTTAAGAAAGCAGATAACTAGGTCTAAACTCTTCCTAATCCCTAACCCTGGAACAATAACAAAACAAATAATATCAAGCTCTCAAGCTCCTCAATCCCTATTCAAGTCTTCTACTATGCTCCTCAATGCTCCTTAGAACAATACCAAGCTCTCCAAGCCCACAAAGCAAAGCAAACAACAATTCAAGCCCACAAGGGAAACACAAACAATCATCAACTACAAAAATCATCTAAAAATAGCATACTACTACATTAAAATATAATATAATTTCTAAGGGATCCTACATACCTACCCTTAATACCCTTATATGTCCCAATGTCTAACTTGACCTAGAAACCCAAAATTCTAGTGTTATTATGGACCTATGTTAAGGATTAACCTAATTCTACACAACCTAATGTCATCTAATCAAAACTATCCTAAAATTCATCACAAAATTATGGAATAAATCCAGGGGGAAGCTAAAGCTTATATCAAACTATCCTAAAAAGAATGGCCTAAAAAAGTTAAGGGAACTACCTAAACAAAATTCTACAAATTCATGTATCAACATAAAAAGAGATAAAATGCAATAAAAGTAGAAAATATACAAAAAATACTAAAATGCCTGAAGTGTTTTATGTTTCAGTTTTATATTTTTCTTGACAAAAATATGAAGTAGGAGAAAAAACTCCCATTAAAAAATCCTTAATTTTCCATTTATTATGATTTTTCAAAGTTTGGAACAAAATGGAAGAAAATAAAATGAAATATGAAGGGATGGGGTGCAGCTAGCAAACAGATGCAGTGTAATTCACGTATGGGCTCAAAATGGGGGGTTCAAATAGTATAAGCGCTAGGCCCAATTTAATCAGAAAAATCAATTAATAAACTGAAAAGAAAATGAAAAGGGAACGGTGCAAATAGTAAGCAAATGTAGTGTGATTTTGCAATGGGCCAGGATTGGGGGTGTTGGGAGCAATTGATCACTTAAGCCCACAAAGCAAGGTTTAATGAAACGCTTCGTTTCATCCTTCTCATAATTTTCCTTCACACGCGAAATCAAATCCTGGCCTTTGGATCTTCAATCAGTCAACGGGTCCACGCCTGATCCAATGGTTTCATGGTCGTCTTCTTCCTTCAACCATGGCAATGGAGGGAAAAGCTCCATGAACAGAGCTTCAAACCCCAGTTCGAAATCCATCGAATCTCAACCAAAAATCATGATCCAAAGCCCTAATCCACTCTAAATTCAATCCTGAATCTAACCATGGTCTCAGAACTCATTGAAACTCTCTCAAACCTAAAACCCGATAGCAACTTCAAATTATGCTTGAAAATCAACACTCAAGATTCTTGAAATTGTGATACTCATTCTCTTCCTCATGTTACCCTGAACAATTATTGCTATCACACTAAGCTTATCTCCCAATATTCAGCAAGATACAAGGTCAAACAGAAATGGTGTCATCATGTTGATCATCACTAAATCTCTTCAAACTCTCCAAAATCCATCACCTATGTGTCTCTAACCTTTCTACACTAACAAACTAACCTAATTATGCATAAAACATGGTGTAGAGTGAATTTTACAAACCTGGTAAATCTTGATGAACAGATGATGAAATCCTCCAATTAAGACCTTCAATCTTTCCCAATTCCTTCACTGAGTAGTATTCTTGCTTCTGTATGCAAAAAGAATGGTTGAAACTGCCTAATTCTTGGAAACCGATCTTGAGTTGTAGAGGTGAAAATCCAAAAGCTCATACACGATTCATCAATGGAATTGCCCCCAATTTGATCTGCACACCCTCACTATGATTTATGGAATGTGTTTGTGTAGAAAAAAGGAATGGAAATGAAGAAGAATGAAAAAATGAAACTTGACTTGCAATGGAAGATTCTTGATCTCACTCTCTCTTCTCTGCACCAACTCACCAACCTTTGCTTTGAGCAAGTTCTAAACATCTTATAGAACTTGTAGGAACTGTCCAGAACCTTCTGGAACACTCCAATGATAAAATGAATATCTCACCTCATGATATTTGATTTCACTTCTCACCATATGCTATCTCATGCCATGGTCCTTGTAACCTTTGATTCTGACTTGAAATTCTCCCCATATGAGATTTATGAGGTGTTACAATGCATAACCAACTTGTTTATTGAGTTTTGTTGAGTTTTGCTTTGGTACCTTAATATGCAAGTAAGCCATTTCCAAGGCAGCCCTATGATCTAAGCCCCAAATCAAGATTGTGTCTGAACCATTGTTCTTAGTATGTCATTTGGAGTCAAAATGACCTATTATATGACATGGTTTGGATGTACAACTTGTGATTTCCAATTTTCAATTTCAACTTATTTAACTTATGCCTCCATTTTAGGCCATTTTCATCACTTTTTGATACAAGCCCTTTCAACATCTCATGACCTCCCTACTAGCCTTAAAACATCATTCTAAGCAAGTTTGATGTTGAAGATGTTTCCATTTGAAGCATGGAAATAGGAGATATGGCCTTATGCTTGAAATGACCTATAACCTCCAAATGACCAAAATGCCCTTGACTTGTCAAAGCCATAAGTTGAGTTCTACAAATCCTATAAAGGACTTCTAGTACTCTCTAGAAAGATAAGAAGATGCTCTACAACATTCATGTTGACAAATAATACATAGGAATCATCCTACTAGGGCAAAAGTTGGATGCAAGTTGGGTGACTTTCAAGGACCCAGATTCACATACCTCAGATGACCTGTAATTTGTCAAAGTCATAACTTGAGCTCTACAAATCCTATCAAGGACTTCTAGTACTAAAATTAAATCTAAGAGAAAGCTCTACAACATTCATGTTGTGGGGAAGATGAGATGACAATCACATCTTGAGCTAAACTGCCTTGAAGATAGGGATCAAACTAGGGGATTTTACACTGTCAATCCTTAGCAACCCTAGCTTGAAACTTCTCAAACTCCTCAATCATGATGAGTTGGTCTAGGAATCATCCTTATAGCATCTCAATGCATCATTCTATGATCACATGGCTCTTGGATTAGGTCTCAACCCTCTCCAAATCCTCGGTTGACCTAGGGTTGACCCAGTCAAACCCTAATTCCACCACACATGGCTGAGTCTTCTGAATTCTTGTACAATGACCTCTCTAGGCTTCCTGATGGTTTTCAAGACATCTCATAAGCTCTCTCACAGCTTCAAGTCCACCCTCATAGTCTCAGAATCATCTGAGGATCTCCCACAACTTTCAAGTTATGAGGCACACAACCTTGGTTTCAACCAATCTCTCTGAGGATCTCTTGAGTTTTCTGACAAAGATATCAACCTTTGAACCTTTGAATAACCTTCTTGGCTAGCTTCAAAGTCTTATACAACTCTTGATGGGTAAATAAATGTTGGTCAAATTTTGGGGTGCAACAGCCGCCCCTATTCAAACGGCTTGAACCTGACTGGGTGAAGAGCGACTCTCAGCCAATCAAGGTGCGAGACGGTAGAATACCGATAAACCCAGAAATTTGCCAACTGCACGAATACACGGTACTCCGATGGGAACGAATCTTCGAACACTGAGATAATAGCTGCACGACAACTAGCTGGAGACATACTGATCTGAACCTTGTCGTCAATTATCCATATTAAATTCCTCTGACATTGTCGTCAGACACATGACCTCGCCATCAGGCATTCATGAAAACAAAGCGTCTGACATCGCCGTCGGACGACCAAAACACCCAACATCGCCTCTGGAAGACTGAATCACCTGACATCGCCGCCAGAAAAAAAAACATCCAACATCGCCGCTGGAGAACTAAAGAATCTGACATCGCCGTCGGACAACCAAAACACCCAACATCGCCGCTGGAAAAATAAATCACCTGACATCACCGCCAGAAATAAACATCCAACATCGCCGCTGGAGAACTAACTCACCTGACATCGCCGCCAGAAACGAACATCCAACATCGCCGCTGGAGAAACAAAGAATCTGACATCGCCGTCAACCAAACATCCAACCTCGCCGCTGAGACATCAAAGAATCTGACATCGCCGTCAACCAACTATAACTCTGAGAAACACCCGACATCGCCGTCAAGTACTCAACATAATCTGACTTCGCCGTCAACTCTCAACATTGTCTGACCTCGCCGTTAGGGTGAAGAAACTCCATTGGGGAATTGGTCACACGGTAACCGGTAATACATAGTCGATCATGCCATCAGGCATTCAAAGAACACTGTCGGGCATCAGCCGGACTTCAACCATCAGGTTGATCATGTCGTCAGGCATTCAAAGAAATTGTCGGGCATCAGCCGGACTTCAACCATCAGGTTGATCATGCCATCAGGCATTCAAAGAAATTGTCGGGCATCAGCCGAACTTCAACCATCAGGTTGATCATGCCATCAGGCATTCAAAGAAATTGTCGGGCATCAGCCGGACTTCATCAGCAAGTCGGGCATAGAATTCTTGGTCAATCATGAGCCACCTGGGAACATCTAAACCTCTGCCATCAGGCACTCTGCATCAGCTGAGAGAACTGCTTCATTAACACAGTCAGACTTCAATCATGGAGTCTTCAAGGGAGATTTCAACTTCGCCGTTAAAAAACCTGCTGGGGATTTCAGGAATCATCCTGAACTGAAGACTAGGGACTCGAAGCATCAGCTTGAGCGACCAACTCTGGAGACTGCACTGGGTACTTAAGAATCATCTTAAGCAAATGACCCTGTTGAGGAATTCAAGAATCATCTTGAACCGAAGACTTCGCTGGGGATCCCAAGAATCATCTTGAGCAAGCGACTTCATTGGGGAGAATGTCAGGAATCATCCTGAGCAATCGGTTCTGCGGCGGAACACCTGCAAAACAAGAACGGTAACAACCTAGATCATGTTTATTATGCATATGCTTCGGCAATGGCGCAATGCTCCACACGGTGGAAATGTTATGCGTTTATGATAAATGCTATGCAATCATGCACAATGATGCGATCCCGTCAGCAAAATAAATGCCGAAGGGAGAATTCTCCTGTCAAGGAGAACGAACTACTCAGATAGAGGAATCATCCTGCTGAGGAGAACAGGGTCGCGCCAATCTCAATTGGACTCGCAGGGGACACAACTTCAGTTGACTGCTGCGGGGGAAACAACTTCAGTTGATTGCTGCAGGGGAACGAAGCTCTACGAGAACCAGGACCTGCTGAGGGAAAGCGATGTCAATCGCGGGAATAAGCCACATGGCCTTCATGGCTACTTCTCTGGAGATAACGGCTATGTGGGGAAACAAATTCAGCTGTTCAACACTCCACTGGGAAAAAAAAACCAATCATGGTCTGAGCAACTTCCAAGGATTCGGCTCTCTTGGGGATCTGCAAACTCGGCTGGGGAAGAAGAAATCATTCTGCTTCGCTGGAGAGAGTACGACTCTGCGGGGAATCTCAATTCCGCCGGGGAAGAAGGAATCATCCGACTTCGGGGGAGAGTACAACTCTGGTGGGGAATTTCAATTCAGCTGGGGAAGAAGGAATCATCCGACTTCGGGGGAGAGTACGACTCTGGTGGGGAATTTTAATTCCGTTGGAGACTTCAATCTGGCACCATCAGTTGCTGCATACTTCGGCGAACGCACATTTCTATGAAACCTGCACTTGTGACCCGGTGCTGGGGGGGGACGTACGCTTCGGCGCCTGATTCAGCTGAGGAGATGATGTTTCTTCAGGATACATCTGATTGGGGAGAGAATCATCTCTGCCTGGGGCGACATATCAATACTCGCGACCTCGCGTTCAGACTCTGCGAGGAGAGGCTACTGAACTCTGCTGGAGAAAGAGGAATCATCCTTCTTCGGGATGCGCACAGCGCATTGTCTGGAATATGCTACACCTGTAACAACATAAACAAACAGACAAGATACCCTTCTCAAAGGGACCTATCAAGGTTATTATCTCGTGACAATCTTCAAGTAATTAATTGTTTCAACAATCAGTGGCGTAAGCCAGTAAGTTTATGTATGCGCATTTTATCAAAAACATCGGCGTTCTCTTTCGCAAACAAAACAGATAAATGCTAAACAGACAAACAGAATCACTGAATAGTATGCATTTTATTGATAACGAACCCCTGAATGGGTAAAAATGTTTTTACAACAAATGCAAGCTCCTGGAATGAGGAAGCCGCGCAAAAAATAAAACACAAATATACATCAGTATATACAAATGTCGGCAACGAGGCGTAGACGAACACCATGAGTTGATCCCTCTATGACCCACTCGACTTCGATACTTCTCCGACGCTTCAGCTTCGGAAGAGATTGATTCGGATGAACGGCCTTCAGGTCCTCCAAACCACTGAACAAAGAAAGTCCACACGCGGAACACAGTCATTTGCTTTTTCAAATCCCTAACTTTTGCGTGAACCGCCCTTTGCAGGTTTTCAGTTCACCGGGGTACCCTTTTTTGCCGAAGCCGCCCAGTGTAGGTTTTCGACTTCGCGGGTGTACATTTTTCAATTTATATCCCTAATTTTTGCCCGAACCTTTTTATTCTGTTTTTGGTTCGCCGGGATGCCCCTTTTTTGCCTGGACTCTCTTTTTTGTCCAGCGGGTCACTTTCAAGCAAAGTATTTTTTAACTGCGTCCGCGTTCACCGGGGATGCAAAATCTTCACCATCCATCGTGGATAACAACAAAGCTCCTCCCGAGAAGACCTTGCTGACGACGTACGGACCTTCGTAATTCGGAGTCCACTTGCCCCGGTGATCAGAGTGTGGAGGAAGAATCTTCTTCAGGACGAGATCACCCGTCTGAAAGCTTCTAGGACGCACCTTCTTATCATAAGCTTTCTTCATTCGGCTTTGGTACAGACGACCAAACGCAATCGATGCTAACCTCTTCTCGTCCATCAGGCTGAGTTGGTTCAGTCGGTTCGTAATCCATTCTGCCTCGTCGAGTTTCACATCAACCAAGACTCGCAAAGAAGGGATCTCCACTTCTAACGGTAGGACAACTTCCATACCATACACCAAGGAGAAAGGAGTTGCCCCGGTTGAAGTACGTATCGTCGTACGATAACCGTGTAGTGCGAACGGCAGCATCTCGTGCCAATCTTTGTAGGTCACAACCATCTTCTGAACAATCTTCTTTATGTTCTTATTTGCCGCTTCAACGGCGCCATTCATCTTCGACCGGTAAGGAGATGAGTTGTGGTGTTCGATCTTGAAACTCTGGCACAGCTCCTTCATCATCTTGTTATTCAGATTCGAACCATTATCAGTAATGATCCGCTCGGGAATTCCGTAACGACAGATGATGTCCCTCTTTATGAATTTAGCCACCACCTGCTTGGTCACATTAGCGTATGAGGCTGCCTCCACCCACTTGGTGAAGTAGTCGATAGCTACTAGAATGAAGCGATGACCGTTGGATGCAGTGGGCTCGATCTTGCCTATCATGTCGATGCCCCACATGGAGAACGGCCACGGGGAGGACATGACATTCAATGGGCACGGCGGCACATGAACTTTATCAGCATAAATATGGCATTTATGACATCTCTTCGCGAATCTAAAGCAATCCGATTCCATCGTCAGCCAGTAGTATCCTGCTCTCAGGATCTTTCTTGTCATAGCATGCCCGCCGGCGTGCGTACCAAATGTGCCTTCATGGACTTCTTCCATGAGCATACTCGCCTCTTTCTCATCTACACATCTGAGTAGCACGAGATCGTGGTTTCTTTTATACAAAACTCCATCAGGATTGAGATAAAAATTTCCAGACAGCCTCCTCAGAGTCTTCTTATCCTGGGTTGACGCACCCGTAGGATACTCCTTAGTCATAAGGAAAGTCTGGATGTCATGGAACCATGGCTTGCCGTCGGAGGCTTCCTCGATCGCAAAGACGAATGCAGGTCTATCAAGACGAGAAAAGACAATTCTTGGAGCTTCATTTCAAAAATTGACTTTATACATCCAAGCCAACGTGGCTAAGGCATCAGCCATTTGATTCTCAGCTCTGGGCACATGATGGAGTTCCACTCGATCAAAGAACGGCAGTAGCCTTCTGGCATAGTTCATGTACGGCACCAAATTCGACTGACGAGTCTCCCACTCCCCTTTAATTTGGTTGATCACAAGCGCTGAGTCACCATATACATCTAGGTTCTTGATTCTCAAATCAATTGCCTCTTCTAGACCCATGATGCATGCTTCGTACTCCGCCTCATTATTGGTGACTGGAAACGTCAGTCTCGCAGTAAACGGGATGTGGGATCCGTGGGGAGTCATGATGATAGCCCCGATGCCACTTCCATAGGAATTAACCGCCCCATCGAATATCAATTTCCACTGGGATTTCCTATCTGGCCCCTCGTCGGGCAACGACTCATCGCAACCCTTCGCTTTGAGAAACATAATATCCTCGTCAGGGAATTCAAACTTCATAGGCTGGTAATCTTCGATCGGCTGCTCGGCCAGGTATTCAGACAGTACGCTGCCCTTAATGGCCTTCTGGGACACGTACTGAATATCATATTCCGTTAACACCATTTGCCATCTGGCAATCCTGCCCGAAAGAGCCTGCTTCTCGAAGACGTACTTGATCGGATCCATCTTCGAAATTAGCATGGTGGTGTGATTGAGCATGTACTGTCGTAGACGTTTGGCAGCCCAGGCTAGTGCGCAACACGTCTTCTCCAGCATCGAGTAGCGAGATTCACAGTCAGTGAACTTTTTACTCAAGTAGTAGATGGCATGCTCCTTTCTGCCCGTCTCGTCGTGCTGACCGAGAACACACCCCATACTATTCTCAAGAACTGTCAAGTACATGATTAGTGGTCGTCCAGCCACTAGGGGTATCAAGATTGGAGGTTCTTGGAGATACTGCTTTATCTTATCGAATGCCTTCTGGCAATCCTCATTCCATGTAATAGCCTGATCTTTCTTTAAAAGCTTGAACATCGGTTCACAAGTGGCCGTGAGCTGAGAGATAAACCTTGCAATGTAGTTTATTCTGCCCAAGAAACCACGAACTTCTTTTTTTGTTTTCGGCGCTGGCATTTCTTGAATGGCTTTTATTTTCGCAGGATCAACCTCGATGCCTCGTTCGCTTACGATAAACCCCAGTAAATTTCCGGACCGTACTCCGAAAGTACATTTGTTAGGATTCAGCCTCAACCTGAACTTCCTAAGACTCTCAAAAAGCTTCAATAAGTTGACCAGATGCTCTTCCTCCGTTTGGGACTTCGCAATCATGTCATTAACATAGACCTCGATCTCATGATGAATCATATCATGAATCAAAGTTACCATTGCTCGCTGGTAAGTGGCCCCTGCGTTCTTCAGATCGAAGGGCATTACCTTATAGCAAAATGTTCCCCAGGGAGTGATAAACGTCGTTTTCTCCGTGTCCTCCGGCGCCATCTTGATCTGGTTGTAACCGGAGAAGTCATCCATGAACGAAAACACGGAGAACTGGGCTGTGTTGTCGACCAACACATCGATATGAGGCAACGGGAAATCATCTTTGGGGCTCGCCCTATTCAAATCCCGATAATCGACGCACATGTGTACCTTACCGTCCTTCTTCGGTACAAGCACTATGTTGGCGACCCACGGAGGGTAAGTAGTGACCGCTAAGAAGCCAACATCAAGTTGTTTCTGCACTTCTTCTTTGATCTTAACGACCATATCTGGTCTCGTCCTCCTAAGCTTCTGCTTAACGGGAGGGCAATCTTCTCGCAGCGGCAAGTGGTGGACCACGATGTCCGTGTCAAGTCCGGGCATATCTTCGTATGACCAAGCAAAGGCGTCACTATACTCTCTTAGCATCTCGACCAATCTCTGCTTGACATCACTCTGCAACGCAGCCCCTATCCTGACATTTCTGACGAGCTCTTCAGAACCCAGGTTCACGATCTCGATCTCCTCCTCATGAGGCAGAATAACCTTTTCCTCTTGTTTCAACGAGCGGGCCAACTCTTCAGGAAGGTCTTCGTCTTCATCAATCTCTTCTTCGGCTTGATAGATCGGACAATCGAAGTCGAAGTGAGCCGTAGAAGGTCCAGAGTCGATGTCATCTATTATGTGGATCCTGCAATAACAAGGGTTAAGTTTAAAACAAGAATATGCAGGTTAGCACAAACCCCATTGCCATTTTACTGTTTTTCAAAACAAATATAAAACAGGAATAACAGAGATCACAATATTTGAATACGAAGAAAACGCCTTTGATTTATTAACAAAATGCATGTACATAATCCAACAAGGCCCTGACAATAAAACCGCTATGCCCCGGGTAGGACATAGGGTTGTACAATGATTGGAAAAAGTAAATCATTACTCTTCACTTGTCATCTGGATGATATCCTTGATGGTCCAATTGTTGAGGCCCTCGCCCGGCTTGCTTGGCTGAATCCAAGAGTCGAGATCACAATCACTATCCCCGCTGTCTTCAGACGTCGCGTTGATGCTTTCGAAGATCACTCCGCCACTGGTAAATTGGATCGGCCATTTACCTCGAGACGCACTGCTAGACGAAGAAGAAGAAGCTTCAACTCCAGGAGAATACCCCAACCCAAACTTATCCTGCTTGTTGGGTATCTCCAAAATTTGCCCCCAGCCTGGGGTAGATCCAGCTTGGACAACGACCCGAGCTTCTTTGAAAGAGGAGAGATTCATCTCTGGCTTTTCTGTGACTACAGGAGCTACTTCCTTCACCTTGACGGCTTCAAATTCCTGGCAGAGAGTTTCATGGATTTCGCCATCCATTTCAACATACTTAAAGGATGACAAATGGCTCACCATTATGTCCTCCTCGCCACAAACTGTTACGATGCTTCCCCCGACAGCGTATTTGAGCTTTTGGTGCAACGTGGAGGTCACGGCACCAGCAGCATGGATCCATGGCCGGCCCAAGAGGCAACTGTAGGCAGGCATGATGTCCATAATATAAAAGACCGTGTCGAACGTTTCCGGACCGACTTGGACCGGCAGGGTCACCTCCCCGAAAACGTGGCGTTTAGTCTCGTCGAATGCTTTCACCACCAGATCACTGGGTGTGCAGATCACTCCACGAGTATCCAACTTCATTAAGGCCTTCTTCGGAAGCACATTAAGCGACGAACCCGTGTCCACCAGCACGTGCGACATGATTGTGCCCCTACACTCTATCGAGATGTGCAGGGCGCTGTTGTGATTCCTCCCTTTTGGCGTTAGCTCTAAGTCTGTGAAACCTAGCCTATTGCCAGCATTTACGTGGGCTACCACCTCTTCTAGATGATTCACCGATATCTCTTGCGGTACATAGGCGGCGTTCAACACCTTCAGCAGCGCGTTGCGGTGTGCTTCAGAACACAGCAACAAGTTGAGAATAGAAATCTTCAAAGGCGTCTGATGGAGATGGTCTACAATCTTGTAGTCGCTCTTTTTGATCAACCGCATAAACTCCTCGGCATCTTTAACAAGCAAATCTTTCTCTACCCCACACGGGACCTCTTCGACGACTTTGCTTTTACCCTTATCGGCTGCATCAGCTTTGACCGCTTTATCTGCCACGACCTCTGGCGGTGCAAATACTCTTCCGCTGCGAGTAATACCACTGATTCCTGCGAGGTTCTCCATAGTCGACCCATACGGTTCCAGCTCCAACTTGTGTCTGTTGCAATAGACTTTAGCCCCATAATGCCACGGAACGGCGTTAGTGCTCTCGAATGGTATTGGCCCAGCTTTGGTAATAGTGATCGTGGGCGGTCTGGGTGCAGAAATGGTTATTGGCCGGCGAGGGATGGTGATGGTGGCGACTTCATCGGCCTGCTTCAGCACTACCTCTCCTGATCCACTTTCAGCCCTCCGGCTAAACTGCAGAATCCCTTCAGTCATCAGACTTTGAATTCCTTCAACCAACTGCTCACATCCATCAGAATGTGTAGCACAGTCCATGCATAGTTCCCCGCACCCTGGAAAGAACCCTCTTTTCAGCAACTTAGCTTTAACGAAGCTGAGCGGCGTCTTTAGGTCTCTGACATCAGTCAACAGATATGCACTCTCTTCTTCGATAATGGAGTTCACTCCGCCTCCCCTATGATTCGGCATAGGATTCTTCGTGACATTGGGCACATTATCAGAGAAGTTGATGATCTTGGCATCTACCAGGTCCTGCACCTTGTGCTTGAAGGCTTTGCAGCTCTCGATTGTGTGGCCTGGAGCCCCTGAGTGGAAGTCGCAAGTGGCATTTACGTCGTACCCTGGTGGAGGCGCCCCTGTCAAGGGAGCCATCGTCCTCTTCTGAACCAACTGAAGCTGAAGCAAGGTCTGCAAGAGCTGCGCGTACGACATGGGTGGTGCCTCCAAGTGACGGTTTGCCAAAGATGCTCGATTCTGGTACTTTCTATACCCCTGTTGATTCGGTTGCTGCTGCTGCTGCGGAGCTGCTAGGATATTTATACTGGCTATCTGCTGCTGAGGGCCTTTGCCCTTTCTTCGAGCGTTGGTCACAACGCTCGTTTCTCCTTCTCGTCGTTTGCCAGCATAAGGTTTCTTTCCTCCTCCTTCAGCTGAGGATGACTCACCTTGAATTTTCCCGATCTTGATTCCATTCTCGACGTGCTCGCCCATGATAATGAGAGCTGAGAACGTCTCAGACATACCGCTGACTAACTTTTCATAGTAAACCCCTGGGAGGGTAGCTACAAACATCTGCACGAGCTCGCGTTCAACCATCGGCGGCTGAACCCTGGCTGCCAACTCACGCCACCGCTGGGCGTACTCCTTAAATCCTTCATTATTCCTCCGCGACAAGTTCTGCAGCTGAACTCGGTTCCGGGCCAAGTCGCTATTGTATTGGTAGTGGTGCACAAACGCTTCAGCGAGATCCTTCCATGTGCGCACGCTAGTGGGCTCCAGACCCATGTACCACTCGAGGGATGGCCCGGAAAGACTGTCTTGGAAGAAGTGCATCAGTAGCTTCTCATCTTCTGAATAAGAAGACATCTTCCTGTAATACGATCTCAGGTGGACACGAGGGCAAGTGGTGCCCTTATATTTCTCAAAGTCAGGCACCCTGAACTTAGGAGGTACCTTGAAATCAGCAATTAATCCCAGCTTGGACATATCAACACCCAAAGTATTTTGATTCTCAATATCTCTCATTTTATCTTCAAGTGCCTTGAATCTAAGCCGCGCTTTAGCATTCAGCTCCCCTTCAGCACCTCTTTGAGAGAACACATCATCCTGATGATCCTCAAGCCATGGTTGAGGCACCAACAGATTCCCGACGCCTGCATTGCCGTTGCCCGGCCCGATATTGACATTAGCTCCCAGACTCCCATTACCGACGCTCGTCGTATTGAGTCCGATGTTGGCCATCACATTGCCATTAGCACTGTCGTTGCCCCCGGCCACGAGGACCCCATTCTGCGGAGTATCAACTGGTGGAGGAGTAGGCACAACCCCGCCATGGAGTATGTCGTTGCTATCAACCCTGGAGATCAAAGGCTGAACCAAAGTCCTGAGATGGTCCTGGCCATTGGCGACCACTTGCATGAGTTCCATGAAGCGATCCATCCTCTCGCGGAGCTCCTGAACATCTGTTTGCACTTGATCCATGATCCTGGTCTGATTAGCTCTAGTCGGATAACGGTGAATTAGTCTCTGATCAATCCTGGAACCACCGGAAACAGCCTGGGACACCCTGTAAACCTGAAAAACCTGTTAAACACAGAAGGGTTAGGAAAAACAACAAAATGTGCGTCATGCAAATGCATGCGTGTGTCTGTGTGTTTGGGAGATTTCCCCCGATCCTAGTGCATGAGTGCCAGTGCTGATAATAATAAGAAGAAGAAGCCTGAGTCCAATCATTGAAACATCAATCTCATATATAAAGAAAGCCTGTCAAGGCAGTACATAGCATCAGCGAGTACAAGACGAATCAACAGCGTGACCTCAGTCAACAAGCCTGGTGATGGTCAGCATACAACAATGATCAAAACAAAAGGAATACAAATAGTCAAGTACGGCCACGTGCGCGATACTCTTCTAACAACTCCTTCGTCTCTGGATGATCTGGCAGAGTGAGCAACCCCTCGACGAGTAATTCCCTCTACACAATGGTATACTGGAGTCCCTCAACCGAACTTTCCCATGCTCCTTCGCCGAAGCAATCTTCTAATTTCCGCTTCTTGGACTCAAACGTCAGCTTGCGCTCCTTCAGGTTAGCGAGAGCTTTGTTGAGCTGGCCTTCGGCGGCGTATCTGCGGGCGGTTTCTTCATCAAACCTCTGCTCACTGTCCTTCACCTAGGCTTCCAGCTTGGAGATCTGCAGCATCAGCTTATCCTCCCGCTCTTTCCTGGTGGCCAGGGAAGCCTTCCAGTGCTGGTTGAACTTGGATATCCTCCGATATGCCTCGTCTAAGTGCTGCTTCTTCGTAGCCAGTACGTCGTTGACATCCTTGAAGTCTCGACCCATGCGTTCACGCTCGGCTATCTGCTTAGTCAGGTCTGTACCTAGCTGGTTCACCAACTCTGTCTGCCTTTTGAAAGAATGAACGACTTCGTTCCTCTCACTTTGGAGCTGAGCTAGTTCCTTCTCCAGTTCTTCGTTCGCCCGCTTCAATTCATCCCGCTCAGCTAACTCCTGATTATGCTGCTGAATAGGTACAGTAGTAGGCTCTTCGATCATTGGAGGGCTTTTTGGCTTGGCATGAGGAAACGGCATCCCTATAGCATCGGCCCTGACTCTGATCCAAGTCAAATATGGAGGGTATTCTTGATTGTTGCTTTTTCCCAGCAAAGGCTTTCCTCGCTTACTGACACCATTCCACGCGCGCTGAAGCTTGGACAACAGATCCCCCTCTAGAATACCAGTGAGGTACAGAGATTCCTGTACCTCTTCATCCTTCGGCGGAGTTCTCAAGGCATATGCGAACTGTCGAACCAGCAACGGCGGATTGTAGTTTATACAGCCCTTCCTGCCTATCAAAGGCACGTTTGGAAACCCGCTGCAACTGAAGATCACCTCAGTGCCCAACCTATCTTTGTCAAACCAGTTAATATCCTCTGCAGATAAACTCATCAGACGCTCGGACCACTCAGTTGTGGCTGCAGACGAAGCAAAAGGACCCTTCTTGGGCAGATGGCTATCAAGCCATTTGTACAGCAAGGGTACGCAACATGAGACGTTCTTCCCCCTCCTGTTCTCGTTTTTGTAGTGGACTGAATGATAGACATCTCCTATCAAGGTAGGGACTGGATTCCCTGAAGCAAAGATGTGAAACGTATCAAAGTCTACAAAATCGGGCATATTAGGGAACAGAATGATGTCGTATATGCATAGAGCGAGGATGGCATTGAACGCAACCCAACCTCCGTCCTTGGCACACTGTTGAGCCTTACCCACTAGAAACTGCAAGGAGAACCCAGGAACCTTGTTCCAACTAGTCAATACGAACTCGGAGGCGTCCAAATGAAGTGAAGGAGCTAAACCAGTCAGATCAGGCTCAGCATCCATGTGAATAAAAGGCATCTGCCTCTTGATAGGTACCCCTAGCAAATCAGCATATTCTTCCAGCGTAGGTGCGAGAACAAAGTCCTGAAAAGTAAAGCATCTCATCGGAGGGTCATAAAACTGCAGCAGAGCGTGCAACCCATTCAACTCGGACACAGAAGGCTTATGAACCAAACTGAGCAACCTGCCGTAAGATTTCCTGAACTCATCCCTCACAGAATCATCTGCTAGAGCTATCAAACCAGTCAGTTTAACCACATCAGGGGTAGGGAACTTGTAAGCCACGGTCTTCCTCAGAGAGCCCATAACAATACAATAGGAGGCAAGAAATCCTGGATCGGGGAAAACGGTACCTGCAACACAGACACACGTTAATGAAATGCAAATGAGTATGCAAACTAATGCAAAATGCAATCATGCAATAATAGATCCGGGCAACTGGTGCTGTGGAGATTCTGTATCAACAACCACTGATAAGAAGGAAACCCCGGTGTAGGACCATAAATCTGATCTGCCAAGAACCACCATCTGACGGGACCGTATACATAGGATCATAACTCTGCTCTGTCAAGAACAAATGTCTGATAATAAGGACCTCTGATGTAGGATCAAGAAATATCTGCTGATGAGGTCTTCAGACCCCACTCAAAAATCTGCTCTATCAAGAACAAACAACATCTGCTGATGAGATCTTCAAACCCCACTCAAAAATTTGCTCTATCAAGACCAAACAACACATCTGATGATAAGATCCTCTAATCAAAACCTGCTCTATCAAGAACAGACATACACCTGATGATAAGATCCTCTGATCAAAACCTGCTCTATCAAGAACAGACATACACCTGATGATAAGATCCTCTGATCAAAACCTGCTCTATCAAGAACAGACAAATCTGCAACTGAGAAACCCCGGTACCACCAAAACTGATTCACTGTCAAGAAAACCAAGTATTCTGAAGGTCACAATTTCCTGCAATAAACCCAACCCTGCTCACAGGTATGGCCCTAAACTGACTCAAGTTCGGCATCCTATGCGTTCATCAGCGTCATAGACATTCAAGAGGGGTGATACGATACCCAGAAGGTGTGGCATCACCAGCTCATGAAGCGGCCTCACTCGGCTGAATCACAAATGATCGGTCCCCAGAGTCGACAATCCACCAAACCAGCAACCGTCTCAACCCAAGGGCTTGAAAGAGAAGCCAACCGGATGAACCTCGTCTGAGCGTGGATTTCATGAGACACTAGTGCCTGCAAAGCAAGCACGCGTCCACTAATTTCCACTATAAGTCTATAGTGCACTCAACCTGGGTCTGGCTTCTCCCTCATCAGAACTCCCATCCCACAACAGCACAAATAATCATATTATACTGAATATAAAATGTGGGAAATAAAGTGCGAGAAGTAAAATGCGATAAATAAACGCACCCCAACAGGTAAACATACAAGCGTTAGGATTGACTCTCGCAGGGAACTGTTGGAGTCCCCAGCAGAGTCGCCAGCTGTCGCTTGCGCGAAAATAAGGTGCCGGCACAACAGAAGAGTCGCCACCTTTCTTTATTTATCCCTCAGAACGGGAAAGGAAACGATCGGAAAAACCTGACGAAAAAAGGAGAAGACAAGGTCGTCGCAACCGTTGTCTGGATTCGGGAGTCGGTTACGCAAGGGGAAGGTATTAGCACCCCTCACGTCCGTCGTACTCGACGGGATCCTCGCTTGTTGTGTTTACTGGACGGGTTGGTTTTATCTATCTACCTATCAAGGCTGGCTTAAAAAGAAAAGAAAAACGACTCGGCAAAGCGTCGCACTTTATGCCTACGTATTCTCATCAGAGAACGAGAAATCAGAGTCAACGTAGTTCGGCCTACGACGGGTTATGGGGGAAGGTAGCTCGCCAATACATCAGTATTGTGCCTACGTACTCTCAACAGGCATGAGAGATCAGAGCTTACGTAGTTCGGGACACTACGGTTTATTTCCTGTCTTTTACGAAAGAAGTGTTTTTTATTGTGTTTGCGATTTCAATCGCACTAGAGACTATGACCTGAGAGTGAATGCGTTGCATGTCACCCAAAGGGTACCATACTAAACATCCAGACTGTGGAAAAGAGACTCTTCCACAATCCTTTCTCAGATAGCTTAAGGCTCGTAACGTACGAAAGAAATCATTCATGATTACTGTATCTTAAACTGTTTTGAGATGAGAAGAGAACAGGCCCAACTAGGAGGGAGACTATCAAGTCCTACTGTTGTCATGCCATGGATTCATCCTATGGTTGAGGTTTGAACAGGGAACTCCTAGAAGTTGTCATGCATAGGTTTCAACCTAAAATTCTATCATCAATTCCTTATCAAAGGAAATGAGAGGCCTAAGGGATCATGTCAATGATACACCAAAACAGACAAAGCACCAGCTTAACAGTAAAATGCATGCAATGCAAGTGAGGGAGGAAATGTGTGTGGGGCTTCAGCCTCCACAAGCTCATCTCAACCTCAAGCCAGAATGGATAACAGTAATCATACTGAAATATAAAACAACATGCTATCAAGCAATAACAGTAAACTGCAATCATACAGAAGAAATGAAATAAAATACCATCAGACAAACAAAACACATGGGCAAGGGAGCTGGGCTCTACCGAATACCCGCAAGCAAAGCCACATAGTAACAATACAAGCAGAGGGAGCAACTCAACCTCTAGTGCAATCATGCTCCTAGATTCTACCTATTCTAGATATGGACTCATTCTAATGCATCAAGCAAGTCAAACAAAACATGCCAATACAGAAAAGAAAACAGAAGAAAGCAGACCAACTTCTCTCAACTTCAAGCTTCAGCTCTTCCAACAGCAACTCAACCTTCAGACTTCCATCACTCTTGACAAATATCAATTTTCTTTTCCAGGTTTCAACCCTTCAACATAAGTTTTAACTTATCTTCTTCCCTGAGCTTCAGCTCCTTGATCAGCTCCACCTTCAGGCTTCACTATCATCCTAAGTATCAACTTGATCTTCTTCAGGATCTCCAGGTATCAAAGCAAGTATCAGCTTGCTCTTGTTGCTCGTCAAGCTTCAGCTGGAATGGCAATGCTCAAGGATTCATCCTCTTCTACACTCTTCAATGAAGTCTTCATCTTCACACTCAAGCTCAACATCTCTCAGGATAGTCAAACCAGATGAAATCACTTACTGGACAAGTTGGGGATATTGAACTACTTATTATCCACCAAAGGTGACCTATAAGGGTTAAACATCAAAGGAATGGTTCCCTCAAAATTTCTACTTCCTAGGTACAATCACTTATCCCTCCAAAGGAGAGAGGTGTATACCATGGAAGGACTTTGAATCATAGGGAGGAATGGAGGTGAAAGATACCATCCATGTTTAAGAAAGCAGTTAACTAGGTCTAAACTCTTCCTAATCCCTAACCCTGGAACAATAACAAAACAAATAAGATCAAGCTCTCAAGCTCCTCAATCCCTCTTCAAGTCTTCTACTATGCTCCTCAATGCTCCTTAGAACAATACCAAGCTCTCCAAGCCCACAAAGTAAAGCAAACAACAATTCAAGCCCACAAGGGCAACACAAACAATCATCAACTACAAAAATCATCTAAAAATAGCATACTACTACATTAAAATCTAATATAATTTCTAAGGGATCCTACATACCTACCCTTAATACCCTTATATGTCCCAATGTCTAACTTGACCTAGAAACCCAAAATTCTAGTGTTATTTTGGACCTATGTTAAGGATTAACCTAATTCTACACAACCTAATGTCATCTAATCAAAACTATCCTAAAATTCATCACAAAATTATGGAATAAATCCAGGGGTAAGCTAAAGCTTATATCTAACTATTATAAAAATAATGGCCTAAAAATGTTAAGGGAAATACCTAAACAAAATTCTACAAATTCATGTATCAACATAAAAAGAGATAAAATGAAATAAAAGTAGAAAATATACAAAAAATACTAAAATGCCTGAAATGTTTTATGTTTCAGTTTTATATTTTTCATGACAAAAATATGAAGTAGGAGAAAAAACTCCCATTAAAAAATCCTTAATTTTCCATTTATTATGATTTTTCAAAGTTTGGAGCAAAATGGAAGAAAATAAAATGAAATATGAAGGGATGGGGTGCAGCTAGCAAACAGATGCAGTGTAATTCACGTATGGGCTCAAAATGGGGGGTTCAGATAGTATAAGCGCTAGGCCCAATTTAATCAGAAAAATCAATTAATAAACTGAAAAGAAAATGAAAAGGGAACGGTGCAAATAGTAAGCAAATGTAGTGTGATTTTGCAATGGGCCAGGATTGGGGGTGTAGGGAGCAATTGATCACTTAAGCCCACGAAGCAAGGTTTAATGAAACGCTTCGTTTCATCCTTCTCATACTTTTCCTTCACACGCGAAATAAAATCCTGGCCTTTGGATCTTCAATCAGTCAACGGGTCCACGCCTGATCCAATGGTTTCATGGTCGTCTTCTTCCTTCAGCCATGGCAATGGAGGGAAAAGCTCCATGAACAGAGCTTCAAACCCCAGTTCGAAATCCATCGAATCTCAACCAAAAATCATGATCCAAAGCCCTAATCCACTCTAAATTCAATCCTGAATCTAACCATGGTCTCAGAACTCATTGAAACTCTCTCAAACCTAAAACCCGATAGCAACATCAAATTATGCTTGAAAATCAACACTCAAGATTCTTGAAATTGTGATACTCTTTCTCTTCCTCATGTTACCCTGAATAATTCTTGCTATCACACTAAGCTTATCCCCCAATATTCGGCAAGATATAAGGTCAAACAGAAATGGTGTCATCATGTTGATCATCACTAAATCTCTTCAAACTCTCCAAAATCCATCACCTATGTGTCTCTAACCTTTCTACACTAACAAACTAACCTAATTATGCATAAAACATGGTGTAGAGTGAATTTTACAAACCTGGTAAATCTTGATGAACAGATGATGAAATCCTCCAATTCAGACCTTCAATCTTTCCCAATTCCTTCACTGAGTAGTATTCTTGCTTCTGTATGCAAAAAGAATGGTTGAAACTGCCTGATTCTTGGAAACCGATCTTGAGTTGTAGAGGTGAAAATCCAAAAGCTCATACACGATTCAACAATGGAATTGCCCCCAATTTGATCTGCACATCCTCACTATGATCTATGGAATGTGTTTGTGTAGAAAAAGGAATGGAAATGAAGAAGAATGAAGAAATGAAACTTGACTTGCAATGGAAGATTCTTGATCTCACTCTCTCTTCTCTACACCAACTCACCAACCTTTTCTTTGAGCAAGTTCTAAACATCTTATAGAACTTGTAGGAACTGTCCAGAACCTTCGGGAACACTCCAATGATAAAATGAATATCTCACCTCATGATATTTGATTTCACTTCTCACCATATGCTATCTCATGCCATGGTCCTTGTAACCTTTGATTCTGACTTGAAATTCTCCCCATATGAGATTTATGAGGTGTTACAATGCATAACCAACTTGTTTATTCAGTTTTGTTGAGTTTTGCTTTGGTACCTTAATATGCAAGTAAGCCATTTCCAAAGCAGCCCTATGATCTAATCCCCAAATAAAAATTGTGGCTGAACCATTGTTCTTAGAATGTCATTTGGAGTCAAAATGACCTATTATATGACATGGTTTGGATGTACAACTTGTGATTTCCAATTTTCAATTTCAACTTATTTAACTTATGCCTCCATTTTAGGCCACTTTCATCACTTTTTGATACAAGCCCTTTCAACATCTCATGACCTCCCTAATAGCCTTAAAACATCATTCTAAGCAAGTTTTATGTTGAAGAGTTTTCCATTTGAAGCTTGGAAATAGGAGATATGGCCTTATGCTTGAAATGACCTATAACCTCCAAATGACCAAAATGCCCTTGACTTTCAAAGCCATAAGTTGAGTTCTACAAATCTTATCAAGGACTTCTAGTACTCTCTAGAAAGCTAAGAAGATGATATACAACATTCATGTTGACCAAGAATCCATAGGAATCATCCTACTAGGGCAAAAGTTGGATGCAAGTTGGGTGACTTTCAAGGACCCAGATTCACATACCTCAGATGACCTGTAATTTGTCAAAGTCATAACTTGAGCTCTACAAATCCTATCAAGGACTTCTAGTACTCAAATTAAAGCTAAGATCAAGCTATACAACATTCATGTTGTGGGGAAGATGAGATGACAATCACATCTTGATCTAAACTGCCTTGAAGATAGGGATCAAACTAGGGGATTTTACACTGTCAATCCTTAGCAACCCTAGCTTGAAACTTCTCAAACTCCTCAATCATGATGAGTTGGTCTAGGAATCATCCTTATAGAATCTAAATGCATCATTCCATGATCACATGGCTCTTGGATTAGGTCTCAACCCTCTCCAAATCCTCAGCTGACCTAGGGTTGACCCAATCAAACCCTAATTCCACCACACATGACTGAGTCTTCTGAATTCTTGTACAATGACCTCTCTAGGCTTCCTGATGGTTTTCAAGACATCTCATAAGCTCTCTCACAGCTTCAAGTCCACCCTCATAGTCTCAGAATCATCTGAGGATCTCCCACAACTTTCAAGTTATGAGGCACACAACCTTGGTTTCAACCAATCTCTCTGAGGATCTCTTGAGTTTTCTGACAAAGATATCAACCTTTGAACCTTTGAATAACCTTCTTGGCTAGATTCAAAGTCTTATACAACTCTTGATGGGTAAATAAATGTTGGTCAAATTTTGGGATGCAACAATCGGCTTGATTTTGTTCAATTTGATCCATTAGTAGTCTTTGATTGCCACGGGTGTAGTAGGTGTAGAAGCATGCTTCATCTCAAGGCTTCAAGGTTTTGATGATGACAACAACAAGACTCTATCTCATTTCATCTGTGCAAAAAGTCAAAAGCTTTCAAAAGACCAAGATCAAAGTATTATGGAAGTGATCAACATTCAAGCTTCATGTACATTTGCTCGATCATCTTTCAAGACTTGAACACAAGCTATGGTATATCAAAATTCTCTAATTTAATTGATATACAAGTGTTTAAATCATTTATCATTTGATCATAATGCATGAACATGTTTTTGAAACAATTGGAATTGGTATAACATTGTTTTATTAAGTATTTTTCTAAAAAATAACAGTATTAACCTATTAACCATATGGGTTAACCAGTTAACCATTTCAAAACTTAAATTTTCTGGCCTAACGTTCCATTGTTAACCGATTAACCATATAGGTTAACCGATTAACACTGAACGTTTTCTGAAAAATTGCTTTGTTTTGAATTCAAATGTTGTGTGATTGTTATACCATTTCATCTTTTGAATTATATTTTAACATACCCTTTTGAAATGGTGTTTTGGCCCATATAAATTCTGATAATTTCAAATCAAAAAAACACCTCCAACAATTTTCAAAAACAATCATTGAATCATATTCACTACTTTTCAAATAATTTCAAATACATTCAAAAAGTGTTCATACTTGCATAACCTTTCACATCCATTTGTTTGAACACTTGTGTTGAGATTAAGTTGTGAATTCTGATTAAAGGAGAAGATCAATCTTTGTATTGATATTACTATTATACTCTCAAATTACAAAAAGAATTACAGAATAGTCTGTTGTGACTTGTGATCCAGGATTGTTGGACACAAGGGTTAGTGTTTTGCAAGAGGATTGTTCTTGCACACTAGTTTGTTTTTGTTGTTAGATTGTAGGCCTCACCGGTTGATGGTGTGATAGGTTGTACTTTCTAAAACAATAGTGAAAACTCTCTTTCATGTGGAAAGGGGAGTGGAGTACCTTCGGATTGTGAATGGAACCACTATAAATCTTGGTGTCCACTTTCTTTATGCTTTCTACTGCATCCATCACCAAGAACATAACCAAAGAAAAATTAAAGAAAACCAAAAATCTGAAAAAGTTTCTCTAAGCCTAATTCACCCCCCTCTTAGGCATACTCTGAACTTACAATTGGCATCAGAGCAGGTTTAGGTAACCTGTTCCTAACGATTCAGTATGGCTTCCGCAAGTACCAACCCGGTTTTCAAAGATGGTGGAAGTAGTAACAAGCCACCACTCTTTTCTGGAGAATATTTCGATTTTTGGAAAATCCGTATGAAGGCACATCGTGAGGCTCAAGGAGACGGTATATGGGAAACCGTAGAAACTGGTCCACATGTTCCTACAAGTGTGGTAAATGGTGTTGGAACCCCAAAGATAAAAGCCTCATATGATGAAGATAACAAGAAGAGAATTTTGAATGAGAAGAAAGCAATCAACATACTTCAAAGTGCTCTCAGTATGGACGAATTCTTCCGTATATCACAGTGCAAATCAACAAAGGAGATTTGGGACACCTTGGTAGAAACGCATGAAGGGACAGCCGAAGTAAAAAGATCAAGACTTAATACTTTAAGTCAAGAATATGAAATGTTCCGTATGCAACCTTTTGAATCCATTGTTGCCTTACAAAAGAGATTCGTTCATCTAACAAATCATTTGATTGCTCTCGGGAAGACCTTCACCAATGATGATCTCAACTTGAAAGTCCTAAGATCCTTAACAAGATAATGGCAACCGAAGGTGATCGCTATTTCGGAAAAGAAGAGTCTTTCAACGATGACATCCGCTTCCTTATTTGGCAAACTTCAAGAGCATGAACTGGAACTTGGAAGGCTTGAGAAGCATGAAAGTCAAGACAAGAAGTCCAAAGGAATTGCCTTGAAGATTGACACAAAGGATGACAAAAATGACGAATCTTCCGAAGACGAAAATTTCATGCTTCTAGTAAATAAGCTTGGTAAGTTTTTTAATAATAATAAAAATTCCTCTTTTTCTAAAAAGAATAGACATTTTAGGAAAAAGGAAGTATCCACATCAAATCAAGAAGTTACATGTTACGAATGTGGGAAACAAGGTCACATAAAGCCGGATTACACGAAACTCGCAAATAAAGGGAAATTCAAAGGCAAAAAGGATTCCAAGAACAAAAAGGCTTATGTTGCGTGGGACGATAACGAGATAAGTTCATCATCGGAGTCGGAAAGCAATGAATGTGCAAATATGGCTTTAATGACTTCACACCACTCCGATGAAGAAAATGAGGTTAGTAGCAATTTTTCTGTTTATGATAATGATGCACAAGAAGTTATAGATGAACTTCTAAAAGAATGCAAGACTTTGTATAAAAGCATCTCAGCACAAAAGAAAAGAATTTCATTTTTAGAAGAACAAAATTCTGTTTTCACAAAAAATATTGAAAATGAAAAACAGAAATTAATAAATGAAAAACAAAGTCTTGTATGTAAGAATTGTGAATCTCTATCTTTTCAAATTGTGCAACTTAAAAGAGTTTTAGAAAGATACGAAAAAGGTCAAATTGGCTTGGAAGAAATTCTTAAACATCAAAGATATCCTAATGATAAAAGTGGATTAGGATATTCTAAATTTTCAAAACCAAGTACCAATGAGACCATTTTTGTAAAAGCAAGTGGACAAGTTGCTAAAGAAAAGAGAAGCATTTCTAAAAATCAGCATCAAAATCATAACAAGATAAAAGTTGCGAAGAAAAAGAATTATGTTCCTAGATATAGAAGTCACTTTCAACCTACGTGTTCTTATTGTGGAATTAAAGGCCATACACCTAATGCTTTCTATGTGCGCAATATTGGTATTGCTAAAGGGCATTATGTGTGGGTTGAAAAAGGTACTAACTATCAAGGACCCAAAGCAATTTGGGTACCTAACACTACTTAATTTTGTGTTGTAGGTATGCTTCAAGACAACGTCTAATCAATGGTATCTTGATAGCAGTTTCTCGAAGCATATGACGGGAGACATGAACAAATTTTCAAGTCTATCATTAAAGGCCAAAGGATACGTCACTTACGGTGATGATAATAAAGGAAAAATTCTTGGAGTGGGAACCATTGGTGCACCTCCATGTATAATCATCGAAGACGTTCTTTATGTGGAAGGCCTTAAACACAACTTACTTAGCATAAGTCAATTGTGTAACAAAGGGTTCCGAATCAACTTCACAAAGGAGGAATGCTTGATAGAACACGAAGTCACTCATGACATTTTGCTAAAAGGTAAAAGATATAATAACATTTTTATGATTTCTTTTGATGACTCTTCCTTGAAGGTAAAGTGTCTTATGGAAAACAACAACGAGGCATGGCTTTGGCATAAAAGATTTGCTCACATCCACATGGAGCATCTAAACAAATTGATAAAGCATGATCTAGTTGTTGGACTCCCAAAGATAAAATTCATCAAGGATAAATTATGCGATGCATTTCAAAAGGGAAAACAGACCAAGACAACTTTCAAATCCAAGCAAGTGGTTTCTACATCAAGGCCACTTCAATTATTGCATATGGATCTCTTTGGTCCATCAAGAACAAAAAGCTTCAGAGGTAATTTTTATGCTATAGTTATTGTTGATGATTTCTCTCGATACACTTGGACATTGTTTTTAGTGCAGAAAAATGATGCTTTCAAAGCATTCAAAAAGTATGCAAAACAAATTTAGAATGAGAAATCACTCACCATAGCCTCTATAAGAAGCGATCACGGTGGGGAATTCTAAAATTCAGACTTTGAAGATTTTTGCAAAGAGCATGGAATTTCTCATAATTTTTCAGCACCAAGAACACCTCAACAAAACGGTGTCGTAGAATGGAAGAATAGATCACTGGTGGAGCTTGCAAGGACAATGCTCAGCGACGCAAGTCTTCCTAAATATTTTTGGGCAGATGCAGTTAGTACAGCATGCTTCGTAAGCAACCGGGTCAATACTTCTCAAAAAGACTCCGTATGAGTTGTTCAAGGGTAGAAAACCAAATATAGCATTCTTCCACATATTCGAATGCAAATGCTTTGTTCTCAACAGCAATAAGGATAATCTCGGTAAGTTTGATGAGAAATCCGACGAAGGTATATTTCTTGGTTATTCTCTTTATAGTAGAGCATTTAGAATTTTTAATAAGAGAACTCTTACTATTGAAGAATCCATTCATGTTTCGTTTGATGAGACTAACCCCTCGAAAGAGGATAATATTATTATGGATGATGATGATGATATAGTAGGTTCTTCACAACAACAAGAAGAGACTTCAAAGAATCAAGAAATACCACAAGAAGATGTCACTCAAATCATTGAAGAACATCAAGATCTTCCGAAGGAATGGAGAATGCATAGAGATCACCCGATAGATAAAGTTATTGGTGATATTAGCCAAGGCGTTGCAACTCGACTTAATCTAAAGGATGCTTGTCTCAACATGGCTTTTGTGTCTCAAATTGAACCAACCAAGATTGATGAAGCCTTAGGCGACGACCAATGGATTGTAGCAATGCAAGAAGAACTCAACCAATTCGAAAGGAATCAAGTTTGGAGTCTTGTACCAAGACCAGACCATAAGCACATCATAGGAACAAGATGGGTGTTCAAGAAAAAACTTGACGAGAATGGGATCATAGTTCGTAACAAAGCAAGATTGGTCGCACAAGGCTACAACCAGGAGGGAGGAATTGATCTTGATGAAACGTTCGCTCCGGTAGCAAGGTTAGAAGCAATTAGATTACTACTTGCTTACGCTTGTTCTATGAATTTTCAATTGTTCCAGATGGATGTCAAAAGCGATTTCCTGAATGGCTACATCAATGAGGAAGTCTACGTCAAACAACCTCCGGGTTTTGAAGACTTCAAGAATCCCTCGCATGTTTACAAACTGAAAAAGGCACTCTACGGACTAAAACAAGCACCAAGAGCATGGTATGACCGCCTTAGCAATTTCTTATGTGAGAAGGGATTTACAAAAGGAAAGGTTGACAAGACATTGTTCATAAAGAAGATCAAAGGAAACACTTTATTGGTTCAAGTCTATGTCGACGACATCATCTTCGGATCAACAAACAAAGAGCTTTGCGAAGAATTTTCACTTATGATGCAAGGAGAATTCGAGATGTCCATGATGGGAAAATTGAATTATTTTCTTGGACTACAAATCAAGCAAACAAAGGATGGCATCTTCCTCAACCAATCCAAGTATTGCAAGGAATTTTTGAAGAAATTCGATATGGATAGTTGCAAGGTGATGTCCACTCCTATGGGATCCGAAACGTACGTTGATCAAGATGAATCTGGTACTCTAGTTGATATAACAAAATATCGAGGTATGATCGGTTCATTACTATATTTGAAGGCAAGTCGTCCTAACATTATGTTTAGCGTGTGTTTGTATGCACGCTTTCAAGCAAGTCCGAAGGAATCGCATCTCACAGCCGTAAAGAGAATCATAAAGTATCTCAAAGGGACAATGAACGTCGGATTATGGTATCCTAAAGGTAGTATTTATTCTTTAGTTGGTTACTATGACGCTGACTATGCAAGATGTAAGACCGATAGAAAAAGCACAAGTGGTACATGTCACATTCTCAGGAATGCACTAGTATCATGGGCCTGCAAGAAGCAAGCATGTGTGGCTCTCAGTACAGCCGAAGCGGAATATATTGCATCAGGAAGTTGTTGTGCTCAAATTATGTGGCTCAAGCAACAACTCCTCGATTACGGTGTAGATCTCGGGTGCATTCCTCTTCGATGTGATAATACAAGTGCCATCAACATTACAAAGAACCCGGTCATGCATTCAAGAACAAAACATATAGATATCCGGCATCACTTCCTTCGAGATCACGTTTTGAATGGAGATGTAGATGTTACTTTCGTCGACACGCACAATCAACTCGCCGACATCTTTACCAAACCATTGGCGAAAGAACCATTCTACAAAATTCGGCGAGAACTTCGAATTCTTGATGAAGGTGACATCTGATCTTTTGCTATTTTATGTATGCATGATATTATGTATGTTTTCAATATGTTTTCAATTATGTTTGTATTCTGTTTTTCACAATTTTTTCAAAATTCTCATGTGTTAACCGATTAACACTGTTAATTTTTCAATTCTGACTCAATTTTTTAATATGTTAACCGATTAACCTATATGGTTAACCGATTAACACTGTTCAAATTTCTAAAAATCAGAAACGAAAATAAATTAGAATTTTTGAAACATTATATGTGTTAAATGCTTTTTTATGTGGTCAATATTCTCTTAAGTGTCCAAATTCATATCCTTAGAACTCTTCCTCTTCTTTGACTCATTATTGGACATTGGCTCTTCCAACCCTAAGTTTTAAAACCCACTATCTCTCTCCCACTATCTAAGTTGGATAACTCCTCATAACCATCTCCATCTTCTCAAACCCTAACTTCCTCAGAATCCACAACTTCAGTTCCATCAAACTCATCCATGGCTTCAGCATCAAACCGCGACAAGGGAAAGCTACCAAAACACCATTCTGCATCTGATGAAGAAGATGAGGAGGATATGGCTGATGAGGACATTTAGAGAATATGTCGCTGTTGCTGTCTTTTATTGCTTTCTAGTCATTAAGTTTTTTAAGTTTATATTCTTAACTTTGTTTCATTTGCGTTGTACTCATACACTACTTTGGTTGCACTCTGTTGCATGTTTAATTTTATTTTAGTATGTTTTGCTTACCTACTTGATTATTCTTTTGATTGCTTTTATAATTGTCGATATTTTCTAGTTTTGTTTGAAAGCTCCTTCCTTTTTGCTGATGACAAAGAGGGAGAAGAGCTTTGGCTTTCTAATGTCTATGTGTGCAGAATTTTTGTCTGTTTTTTAGCCTCTGTTTTTAGAAAGGGGGAGTTCATGGACATAGGGGGAGAAACAAGACCAGGACCAAAATTCATCAACATATTGCACAAGACTCAATCGGTTTCCATCATCAAAAAGGGGGAGATTGTAGAAGCATGCTTCATCTCAAGGCTTCAAGGTTTTGATGATGACAACAACAAGACCCTATCTCATTTCATCTGTGCAAAAAGTCAAAAGCTTTCAAAAGACCAAGATCAAAGTATTATGGAAGTGATCAACATTCAAGCTTCATGTACATTTGCTCGATCATCTTTCAAGACTTGAACACAAGCTATGGTATATAAAAATTCTCTAATTTAATTGATATACAAGTGTTCAAATCATTTATCATTTGATCATAATACATGAACATGTTTTTGAAACAATTGACTTTTGGTATAACATTGTGTTATTAAGTATTTTTCTGAAAAATAACAGTATTAACCGATTAACCATATGGGTTAACCGGTTAACCATTTCAAAACTTAAAATTTCTGGCCTAACCTTCCAGTGTTAACCAATTAACCATATAGGTTAACCGATTAACACTGAACGTTTTCTGAAAATTGCTTTGTTTTGAATTCAAATGTTGTGTGATTGTTATACCATTTCATATTTTGAATTATACTTTAACATACCCTTTTGAAATGGTGTTTTGGCCCATATAAATTCTGATAATTTCAGATCAAAAAACACCTCCAACAATTTTCAAAAACAATCATTGAATCATATTCACTACTTTTCAAATAATTTCAAATACATTCAAAAAGTGTTGATACTTGCATAACCTTTCACATCCATTTGTTTGAACACTTGTATTGAGATTAAGTTGTGAATTCTGATTAAAGGAGAAGACCAATCTTTGTATTGATATTACTATTGTACTCTCAAATTACAAAAAGAATTACAGAATAGTCTGTTGTGACTTGTGATCCAGGATTGTTGGACACAAGGGTTAGTGTTTTGCAAGAGGATTGTTCTTTCAAACTAGTTTGTTTTTGTTGTTAGATTGTAGGCCTCACCGGTTGATAGTGTGATAGGTTGTACTTTCTAAAACAATAGTGAAAACTCTCTTTCATGTGGAAAGGGGAGTGGAGTACCTTCGGATTGTGAAGGGAACCACTATAAATCTTGGTGTCCACTTTCTTTATGCTTTCTACTGCATCCATCACCAAGAACATAACCAAAGAAAAATTAAAGAAAACCAAAAATCTGAAAAAGTTTCTCTAAGCCTAATTCACCCCCCCTCTTAGGCATACTCTGAACTTACAGTAGGGATGTCGGTAAGTCGGCTTGTCTACTGCAGAAGGTCAAGTTCTTGTAATTTTTTGGGTATTGCTTTGTGGAATGTGGAATGATGCATGAATGCATATGGAATATTATTATGTTATGCGCAAAGCTCTTGGTAACCTTTTGTGGTACCCCAAAATTTGCCCAACATTTTCTTTACTTGGTTTATGTTTCATTTCATTGTTCTAGCATATTGCATTGCATAACATTTTGCGTTTTTACAGGGGATCAAGAGATGTGTGTGCAACAAGAGGAATGTGCCAAGGGTTCTAAGCCTAATTAAGAGGTTGTATTCAAGTCAACAGAGGAGGGTTATCATCACCAGAGATAAGTCAAAGCCCCTTGGATAGGCAGATAAGTGTATGTGGTTCACCTCCTGTTTTGGAGGCTATTTGAAGACCATCTGAGGATCACAAGCCCATCGTTATGAAGAGAGATAATCATTTAAGCTCATTGGAGGCCTTGAGGGTCATTGTGGAGTTCATTCAAGTGTTTATACCAAGTGTGAAGAGTTACAGTTGAAGGTGGTGCAATTAGGGTTTTCATCTGGTCAACCCTGAGTCAACTGTGAAATTGAAGTTGATTAAGACTCAATTCCAAGTCTTTAAGGTCATGGAATATTGTGTTAAGATACATGGGATATCATTTCAAGATAAATTCATCAAGAATCAAGAGTGTGAAGAGTGACTGAATTAGGGTTCTCAGTGTAAAATCCCTTGTTCAGTGCCTAACTTCAAGACCACCTATTTCAAGATACAAGTATCATCTCAACTTTTGATCAACATGAAACTTGTAGAGCATGCTCTTAGCTTTCTTTTAAGTACCAGAAGTCCTTGATTGAATTTATAGAACTCAAGTTATGATGCAGACAAGTTACTGGTCCTCAGATGAATGTGATTTTGGTCAACAAAAGTCAACCAACTTCCAGGCCATTTTTGACCTAGAAGGATGTTTCTCCTCAATTTTTGATGAACATGAAAGTTGTGCCTCAGGATCTTATATTTCCAAAGAGTACTAGAAGTCCTTCATCTGATTTGTAGAACTCAAGTTATGAGGCTTGCAAGGCAGGGGTATTTTGGGAAAGTAGGATTACAGGTCATTTTCATTATAGGTCATTTCCATCACTTTGCACACTTCAAATGGAAATCTTTCCAACATCAAACTTGCTCCAAATGGGGTCATTTCCTCAACCAAACATCAAGACATCAAAGTTTTGGCCTAGATTGAAGAATCCCTAATGAAATTTTCATGGAAAAGGGCTTAAAAGGGAAAAATCAAAATTAATCCATTTGAAAACATTTTGTACCAACCTTGTGCATATTTTGAGTGCCAAACACATTTGAAACACAATGACATCTTTGGATTTGGAATTTGAGTGCATTTTGGTAGCCATTTTCATGGTTTCTTCAAGATTAAGTTACACATTAAAGACATGCCATAAGACCAAACCAAGGAGTCATTCTCAGCCCTTTGATCCACCAACATCAGATGCAAGCCAAAGGAGCCATTTTTACAGCTAATCAAGGGGAAATTCGTTCACTATTCAAATGACCACAAGTGAAAAAGTGAAAATCCAATTGGGCTTAAAGGGGACAGAATTGGGCCTTGTTTCAATCTAAATCCAAAATATTTAATCCTAGGATTCTTCCCATGCCTTCAGAACTCGTTTTGGTGAACATTGGAGCAAGAACAGATTGAGAGAAAACAAGAGAAAAGTCAAAAATCGTTTTCCAGTTTTACTGAGTTTCCATCAAAACAAAACATCCTAAAACATTCCTCAAGCTTCACTGAACGTTTCTGGATAACTTATTGCAAGCCTTGATAACACATTGAGCTTTGAGAAAGCTTATTTTCTAGGTTTCTTTCTTTCAAAATATCCCTATGTTCAAGCACTTTTAACATTCCATTTTCATGTCATTTTAATCTTTGTACATCATAGATGGATTCTGGATTGATTTGGTAGCTGTTTGCAAACTTTTTTTCATTTGAGCATTTTTCTATTTCTTTTCGTTTTGGCCTTTTAAGACATGATCCATGAAAATGGCTAGTGGATTCATGATCCACGTAACCTGGAGATCATTTATGGCTTTTGTTTTGTTCATTTAGATGAAGATTTGAGGGTTCTGGGTTTTTGGCCGTGAAGGGTTGATGATGGCTCGCCGGAGAAGACGATCAGAACAGTGGTTCCGGCCGTCTAGTTCTCCCCCCCTTTTTTAAACCCAGTCAGTCTCACGTGTCTCGTTGCTGGCCATGTGATGTGTTTACTTTTCAGTTCAACATCTCAGATTAAGACCTATGGTGGGCTCGCTTTGACTAAACACACCAAATCATGCTGGAAATCTCATTAAATGAGTTGGCACGTTGTGAAGCCTTGGATGCGCTTACTTTTTCAGCCAACGTACCTGATTGAGTTCCACCATATGCCTTGGTTTGACTTGCCATACTGAACCAACACGTTTTTATTTTCTTTTTTATTTCTGTTGGGTTGGGTTGCTATTAGCACCCCCCCCCCTTTGTGGGCCTTTTTGAATCTCAACACTTCTGGGTTGCTACTGGCACCCCAACCCCTTTGTTTTATTTATTTCTTTTTCTTTTGTTTTTATTTTATGTTGTTTAGATTTAATTTATTTTAAAATACTTCCAAGTATGATAAAATCCCAAAAAAATATGTTTTCGAATTTTTGATATGTCCTCTTATTTTTAGAATTTTTTTTTTATTTTATGATTTATTTTTCAATTAAAAATGGGATTTAACTTTGGAAGTGTTTTATGTAACTTAAATCTTGACATGCTTTGTTCTTTATTTTATTTCTCTCATTTCATTTTGATCCAATGAATGAAATTCAATCCTCATATCAATGATGAGTTGAAGAATTTTTGAGGACCATTTTCCCCCTGATTGGTTGACTTTTGAGTTGACTTTTGATGCCTTTCATTTGAACCTAAGCAATCCTCCTTCACAATGGAGCACCCTTGTGAATCAATTTCTATGGTGATGTTGTGAAGTGATTTTGATTGCAATATTTTGGTCTCTGGTTGCCAACGCATTTATGAGCTTCTTGCATTTAATTGGATAATTTTTGAATCATTTTCCTATTTTTAGAGTAACTTGCAAGTCAAGTTACCCAAAGGGAAGTTCATACATACCTCTTGACCTAGTTTGACTTGGATATGAAATTTTTGGCTCCTTTGAGCTCTCAATGCCTATTGTTTCATGTTGTTAACATGTTAAGGATGATGCTTGCTCATTTTTAGGTCATTAAATTGTATTTTGCTTGTTCATTTGGTTGTTGACTTTTGGGTTGCCAATTAGGGTTTCATTGTGAAACATGCTTGCTATCCTTTGGGAATTTGCTTGCATTTCCTTGTGGTTTACTTTCTTTTTTTCTTTTGAGAACCTTTTATTTCATTCCCCTTGCTGTCCAAGGACTTTGGAACACCATTTAGGTTTGTCTAAGCTCCCTCCTTTGGAAGTATTTGAAACATGGATTGAATGGTGAACCATGAGGACACTTTTGTTGTATCTTTTGCACAAATCATGATGATGCCTTGGTTGAATGATGTTTGGGGAATGCCTGGCTGTTTTATACTCTTGTTCTAGCCCCTCTTTGAGTTAGGGTTCTTTTCCTTTCTCTTTTCATGTTGTTTTGCTTTGTGGCATTATGGTTGATGTTGTTTGGTTTAGGCCATTTCATCCCACTTTTGATGCTCTTGTGTGTTTCTATTGATGCATTTCTTGTTCCTTTTATATCTTGCATTTGTCATATGAGTTCTTAAGGTTGAGATGAGCTTGTGGTTGTCTTTACCCCACACAATTTCCTCCCTCATTTGCATTCCATGTTTGTATCCTTGCATGTTTATGTCGTTTCCTGTTGTTTCTTTGTCTCCTTCCCCTTAGGACCTCTAATCTCTCCAGGGAGATTATGTTAGACATTAGGATATTAACCATGTATGATAACATTAGGTAGCATTTCCTTTATCTCAATCTTAGGGTCACCATTGCATGACAACTTTAGGCTTGGATTTAGTCCCCCTTTTAGTGTCCTTTCTCTTCTCATCTCAAAACAATCATAAAACACTTAATAAAGATAATGGATGTTGTGCCATGAGCCTTATACTTGGGAAATGGTGATTGATGGGCCACCTCTCAATTGCCTAGAGTGTTTAGTAAACGTCCTTAGGGCGATATGCGACGCATTCGATCCTAGGTTTTAGACTTTGGTACAACATGAATTATAGACACTCCAATTCAAAACGTTTCTTCTCTAAAAAACACAAAAATACTTCAAACCTTTTTCATCCTTCGGGATCTTAATCAGGAAAACCTTTTCAGATAAAAAGAGTGTCGTTAACTTTTAGTTCTACCGCAAACGGTAACACCTAAGTCTCCAATGGTCGAGCTACATACACCAGCTGCTAGAACTACTTGTTAACCCTACTCGGGCCTAAAAAACAGTTGAACAAACCTGTGTTCCCTTTTATCCTGAACTATGTTGCTCTGATCTTTCATACCAGATGAAAGTACGTAGGCACAAGACGCGATGTCTTGGTGAGCAACCTTCCCCCCTTTCACCCGTAGTTAGTCGAACTACATTGACTCTGACTTCTCATTCCAGATGAGATACGTAGGCACAAAGCGCCGTTGCTTTGCTGAGTCACTTTCTTTTTCTTTTGTCCTCAAGCCTGTAGTTAGATAGTTTTAATCACCCTTTTAGATAGACAACAAGCATGGATTCCGTCGAGTACGACGGATGTGAGGGGTGCTAATACCTTCCCCTTGCGTAACCGACTCCCTAACCCGAGATTTGGTTGCGATGACCGATGTTATCCCTCTTCTCGTTAGGTTTTCTCTGAGCGTTTCCTTTCCCTCTCTTGGGATAAATAACGCATGATGGCGACTCTTCTGTCATTGCCGGCCTCAATTTTCGCAGTAGCGAAGCTGGCGACTCTGATGGGGATAGAAATATCCCTTATGCGAGTCAATCCTAGTGCTTGTTTGTTTATTTTTGGGGTGTGTACATATGTACTTTATCTTTATTTGCTTTCCACATTTTATTTTCCGCATCATATATCATTATTGATGTGCTGTGGGAGGGAAGTTCCGATGAATGATAAGCCAGACCCAGGCTTGAGTATGAACCTAGCTTTAGTAGTGGAGATTAGTGGGGGGCTTGTTTGCTTAGCAGATACAGTTCCCCATGAAATTCACACTCGGACGAGATTCTCTTTGATGATTTTCCTTCAGATCCTTAGGATCGGTTGGGATTTTGGATTTGAGAATTGTCGACTCTGGGAACCGATCATTTTTGAGTCAGCTAAGTGAGGCCTCTTCAGGAGATGATGATGCCAAACCAGAAATGGTGAACGTATCATCATTTCTAGAAAGTCTATGGCGCTGATGAATGCATAGGATGCCGAACCTTGTCAGTGGATAGGTCCATACCTATGAGAGAGGTTGGGTTGTGCAGGAAACCTTGGCTTCCAAAATACCTGGTTTACAAGTGTGAATTTGGGTTCCTGATATCAGTGGGTCCTACTGTCGGTACTTTGTTCTTGTTAAGGCGAAGCTCTGGTTTTTCTCGACCAACAGCACAACAATCTTGATCCCTTGTTTGCATTTGCATTTGCATTTTCATCTGCATTTCATTAACATGTATTTGTGTCGCAGGTGCATTTTTCCCTCCCGATTCTAGTAATCTTACTATGGAGCCCTTGAAGAGTACAGTGGCCTACAAGTTTCCAGCTCCGGATGTTAGTACTTTGTTGAGTTTGATTGCCTTGGGTGAAAAAGCAGTAATGGAAGATTTCAGGAAGTCTTATGGGAGGTTATTGAGATATGTCTGTAAGCCCTCTGCATATGAAATCAGTGGTGTCTATGCTCTCCTACAGTTCTATGATGCCCAGTTGAGATGCTTCGTCTTTCCTGACTATGTCATGGCTCCTACCCTAGAGGAATATTCTGAGCTGTTAGGGGTACCTATTCAGAATCAGATGCCGTTTGTCCATGTTGATACTGAGCCTGATCTGGCTGAGCTCGCCGCTATTTTGCATCTTGAGGATTTAGAGTTAGATGGGAAGATGATCCAGAGACTGGAGATATATGGTTTTCCTTTGCCTTGCTTGATTGAGAAAGCTCAGCAGTGCGCTAAGGATGGTTGTTGGATTGTGTTTAGCGCCATCCTGGTTCTTTGTATATATGGCATTGTCTTGTTTCCTAACCTTCCGAACTTCGTGGATGTAGATGCATTCCATATCCTGGCTTCAGAAAATCCAATGCCTACTTTTCTTGGTGATGTTTGTCATTCTGTTCACTATAAGAATGAGAAACAAAGAGGAAAGAATGTATCTTGCTGTGTTCCTATGTTGTATGCTTGGTTTGTCAGTCATATGCCCAAGACGGGTCCGTTTGTTGTCACTGCTAGTACTTCAGAATGGTCGGAGAGGTTGATGGGTCTATCTGCAGAGAACATTATTTGGTTTGACCGAGACATGCTTGGTATAGATATTATTTATAGTTGCGGTGGATTTCCTAACGTCCCTTTGGTCGGAAGCAAAGGTTGCATCAACTATAACCCTTCTTTATTGGTCAGACAGTTTGGGTACACACTGAGGGATCCTCCTAGGGAACAAGAGATACAGGAATCTCTGTATCTCACCGGTTTATTGGAGGGTAAGACTTTAGGAATACTTGAAAATGCATGGAATAACATCCACAGGAAGGGGGATTCTTTATTAGGGAAGAGTAACAACCCACCTTACGACCCGTACCTTACTTGGATTCATGATAGAGCTGTGAAGTTCTTGATGCCATTTCCTTCAGTTGCACCTTTGTATCCGCTCATGATAGAAGAACCCACTACCGTAGACATTCAGAAATACAATCAGGTGTTGTTGGAGAAAGAAGAGTTGAAGAAAGCAAATGAAGAATTAGAGAAAGAAATCATTCAACTCCGAAGCGAGAAGATTGATGTTGTCAATTCTTTCAAGAGACAGAATGAGCTTATCAACAAACTAGGTATGAATTTGACAAAGGAGACTAGCGAGAGATAACACACAGGCCGAGATTTGAACGCTGTCCATAGTGTGCTTGCTACCAAAAAGAAGGATCTGGACAAGGCTTACTTAGAGATCTCTAAGTTTGAATCAGTATGGAATGCCACGCTCACTAACAACAAAGAGCGCAAGGACAAGCTGAAACAACAAATCGCCAAGTTGAAGAGTCAACTCAAAGTAAAAGACGAGAAGATCTCAGCGGAAGAATCTCTCAGATATCACAGTGAGCATAGATTGAGCCAAGCTATTGCAGACCTGAAGGATTGTAGGTTGAGGGCAGACACCAAGAGAAGCAGACTTAAAGCATGCTTTGGGAAAGGAGCCTGTGATGACCATGTTAATAGTCTACAGCGCACCATTAGCCGGCGAGAGAAACTCATACAGGATCTACTCTCCAGACCAGATCGTCTTGAGACGCAGAAGCTGCTAGAGGATTTCCGGTCTCGGCACTCAGCTTGATTATCTTTCTTTGTATCTTGTTGTTTTTCTTATGTATCGACCATCATCAGGCTTGTTGATTGAGGTCATCTCTATTTTGTACTCAACTGATGTATGTACACTGTTGGTTGGCTTGTTATTATACGAGGAGTTGTTATTTTGTTCACTTGTCTGTGGGGTTTTTCATGGTTGCTTCTTCTTCTGGGAACTAGAATCGAGAAGGAAATTTCCCTGAAACATATTTACATGTCTGTATTCTGCATTTTTTACATCATTTATCATTTTGTATAACAGGTGTTCTTGGGACCATTAATCTTATCTCTATGTGGTTTTCTTCTAGCAGTTCACAGGATAGCAGACCTGACATTCCACAGGTACTCTACGAGGGGGAATCAGCAAAGAATTATGGAGCAAGTTCAGCTCGAGCTTCAGGAACTTTGCGAAAGGATGGCACAATTCATGGACATGATTCAGGGTGTAGCCAACGACCAAGAACAGTTGAGGACATTGGTACAACCTCTGGTGTCAAGAGTTGATGGTAGTGGGGTTCTACATGGTGGAACCGCTGTTGTACCTCCTCTAGCAGAAAACAGTACGCCACAGGCAAATGCTATCCCAGCAACGGTTATCCCTCCGGGTGGAGGAGACCAGACTGGAACTCCCATCCCAGTTCCAATGGGCGCTGTACAAGGTAACAACGGTCCCCAGTGGGAACAAGATGATCAAGAGGACATCTTCTCCCTGGGAGATCTTGGAGCAGGATTGCAATCCGATGCTGATAGAAGGTTCAAGGAAATAGAGGAAAAGATGTGAAGCCTTGAAAACCAAAGTGCTATGGGTCTGGATATGTCGAACCTAGGATTGATTCCGGGACTAAGGATTCCCCCGAAATTCAAAGTTCCAGATTTCGATAAATACAAAGGAACAACGTGTCCAAGGGTGCATCTTCGCTCTTATTTCCGAAAGATGTCTGTGTACCCCGATGATGAGAAGTTGCTGATGCACTTCTTTCAAGATAGTCTGTAGGGACCATCCCTCGAATGGTATATGGGCTTAGAGCCAGTTAATGTCAAAAGCTGAAGGGATTTGGCAGAGGCTTTCGTTAAGCACTACCAATACAACAGTGACTTGGCGCCAAACCGAGTGCAACTTCAGAATTTATCACAGAGAAGTAACGAATGTTTTAAAGAATACGCACATAGATGACGAGAGCTTGATGCTAGAGTTTAACCTCTCATGGTGGAGAGAGAACTAATTGATCTGTTTGTGGCCACATTACTAGGAATTTACTATGAGAAGTTAGTGGGTAGCATGTCTGGGAGTTTTTCGGATTTGATTATTACCGGCGAGAGGGTCGAAAACAGTATTAATATGGGAAAGATACAAGCGGGGGAAGGGACCTCATCTGGAGGTGGAAGAAAGATCTTCGGTGCGAAGAAGAGAGATAACGAGACAAATGCAGTGTCCAGCTTTAACAATCGAAATAGAAATCTGAATCAACGTTAACAACGACCGTATTATCAGCAACCACCACAAGTAGCTAGTATTGCCATCTCGACGGTACAGCCTCAACAATAACAACCACGTCAGCAACAACAACAATGACCTCAACAACATAATTATGCATCGAGGCAGTTCCAAGATCAAAGAAGGATGATGGATAGGCACTTTGACACACCACCGATGCCCTACGCTCAGTTATTACAACACTTAATTCAACTGCAGTTGGTCCAGAAAAAAGACAATGGCACCTCTAACTGGCCCACCACCTCCTGGTTATAACACCAACGCTAGGTGTGACTTCCACTCTGGCGCCCCCGGCCACCATATTGACAACTACAAAGCTTTCAAACACAAGGCACAAGACCTCGCTGATAGTAAGGCTATCAACTTCAATCAGGATGCGCCAAACGTGGATCAAAATCCCATGCATAACCATGGTAGGGGTGGTGGTGTGAATGCTATTGTCAGTGAGGAAGGCCTGAACATGGTATCCAATGTGGAGGATCTGAAGACGCTATTGGGCTTTGTGAAGAGCAAGTTGTTAGAAGGTGGGGTGTTCCCGGGCTGTGGGAAAGATTGTGAAGACTGTATGATTTGTCCCGAAGGATGTCGGAATCTGAAGAGCCATGTACAACGCATGATGGATGATGGTTTATTGTAATTTAATAGAATCTGTGAGAAGAATGTTGAAGAGGTAGTCATTGAAGATAAGGACGAGGTGGCCACTATCTCCATCCCGTACAAAACAATTATAATTTCTGCGCCTTCGACGAGGCCCACTATTATATTCACAAAGGCAGGACCTATACCCTATGAGAGCTCTAAGGAGATCCATTGAAACTATGGGGCCAAGGTCTATTGCAACGGGCAGAAGCAGGAATTAAAGAATTCGCCCTTGGACTCGATTGACAGTTTGGTAGGAACTGGAGGAATGACTCAAAGTGGGAGAGTGTTTGCACCTCCCGAAGTAAATGCAGAAAGGACCGACAAAAGTAAAGGGAAGGTGGTAGCGGAGGAGAGTTCTCAGAATAGAGAAAAGGAAACTTTGCTGAAGGACGCAGAGGAATTTATGCGTTTGATAAGAAAGAGTGACTACAAGATTGTGGATCACTTACAACAGACTCCTTCAAAGATTTCCATCTTGTCGTTGCTGTTATGTTCTGAAGCTCACAGGAATGCTTTGCTCAAAGTTTTGAATAATGCTTACGTACCTCAGGAGATATCCGTAAATCAGTTGGAATGAGTGGTGGCCCACGTCAATGCAGGTAACAGGTTGGGATTCACTGATCGTGATTTGACACCGAAAGGAAGGAATCATAATCTGGCTTTGCATATCTCGATGGAATGTAGAGGTGTTGTTCTGTCACATGTACTCGTAGATACTGGGTCGTCACTAAATGTTCTGCCCAAGAAGGCCCTCATGAAGCTAGACACGCGAGGGATAACATGCACTCCGAGCGACTTGGTTGTCAAAGCATTTGATGGGACGAGGAGGTACATTTTTGGAGAGTTGACTTTACCAATTCAGGTTGGTCCTGAGATTTTTGATACGGTGTTCAATATAATGGATATCCAGCCGGCATATAGCTGCCTTTTGGGTCGGCCTTGGATACACTCAGCGGGAGCTGTGACATCAACCTTGCACCAAAACTTAAAGTAAATGGTGGATGGAAATATTGTGACTGTTTATGGAGAAGAAGACATCATGGTGAGCCATCTGTCTTCATTCAAATATGTGGAGGTCGATGGTGAAATTCATGAAACACTGTGTTAGGCCTTTGAGACTGTCCAAATCAAGGAAAAGGCGCCGGTCGAGGTCAAAGCTCCAGAAGTTTCCATGTCGTCATACAAGGAAGCCCAAGCCGTAGTGGAATCCGGATCAGCACAAGGATGGGGGCAAGTGGTAAGCGTCCCCAACAAACAAGATAAGTTTGGATTGGGATACAACCCATATGCTTCTTCTTCACAAAACACTCCGTGTTACAAAGGACCTGTTCAGTTCACCAGTGGTGGGGTGATATTCAAGAGAATCAATGCCGTATCTGACGAGGAAGGAGACAGCGACTGCGACATGGATGCGTGGATTAAGCCATGTATGCCTGGCCAGGGTTTGAAGAATTGGACCATGGAAGAAGTTATCTTTGTGACCTATGAAGAGTAATTGCTTTGTTTTAATTAATGTATTGCCCTATGCTCTGCCCGGAGCATGGTGGTCTTTATTTGTAGGGCCCTATCTGTTATGTGTGCGAACAATCTTTTATCATTATCAATCAAAAAGGCGTCCTTTCATTCAAAATTTTGTGATCCTTATTTTTCTTGTTTTTGTTCTCTAACAATAAAATGGCAATGTGGTTTGTGTTTGTTTGTTTGCATATCATTTAAGCATAAAATAATCATCATTGCATGTTACACATTTCAGATACCATCGACTCAGACTCGTCTATGACTCGGCATGACTTTGACAATCCGATCTTTCAAGCAGAAGAAGAGATCGATGAAGACAAAGACCTGCCCGAAGAGCTTGCCAGATTGTTAAGACAAGAGGAGAAGGTCATCCTGCCTCATCAGGAGGAAGTTGAAGTCGTCAACCTGGGAACTGAGGAAGATAAGAAGGAAGTCAGAATAGGGGCCGCGCTGCAAAGTGATGTCAAGCGAAGACTGGTTGAGTTACTCCAAGAGTATAAGGATGTTTTTGCTTGGTCATATGAAGATATGCCTGGACTCGACACGGATATTGTAGTTCATCGTCTGCCTCTTCGAGAAGAGTGTCCTCCTGTTAAACAGAAATTGAGAAGAACCAGGCCTGATATGATAGTGAAGATCAAAGAAGAAGTCCAGAAGCAATTAGACATCGGATTTCTTGTTGTGACCAATTACCCTCCGTGGGTTGCAAACATCATGCCCGTGCCTAAGAAGGACGGTAAAGTCGGGATGTGTGTTGATTATAAGGACCTGAATAGAGCGAGCCCAGAGGATGATTTTCCGCTCCCTCATATTGACGTGCTTGTTGATAACACCGCACAATTCTCAGTGTTTTCTTTCATGGACAGTTTTTCGGGCTACAATCAGATTAAGATGACACCGGAGGATATGGAGAAAACAACTTTCATCACGCCATGGGGGACGTTCTACTATAAAGTAATGCCTTTTGGTTTGAAGAACGCAAGGGCAACTTATCAACGAGCTATGGTGACTCTCTTTCATGATATGATTCATCATGAGATTGAAGTATATGTCGATGATATGATTACAAAGTCCCAAACGGAGGAGGGACATCTGGTGAATCTTTTAAAGCTGTTTGAGAGATTGAGGAAGTTCAAACTTCGGCTGAATCCAAACAAGTGTACTTTCGGCGTGCGGTCAGGAAAGTTGTTGGGGTTCTTTGTCAGTGAGAAAGGTATAGAGGTTGATCCTGCAAAGATCAAAGCAATTCAAGAAATGCCAGCACCAAAGACCGAGAAACAAGTTCGTGGTTTCTTAGGTAGATTGAACTACATTGCTCAGTTCATATCTCACCTCACAGCCACTTGTGAGCCATTATTTAAGTTATTAAAGAAAGATCAGGCGGTCGTTTTGAATGAGAATTATCAGAAAGCGTTTGAGAAAACAAAAGAGTATCTGCAGGAACCTCCAATACTGATGCCCCCGGTGGCTGGAAGACCGTTGATAATGTACTTAACAGTTCTTGAGAATTCCATGGGTTGTGTTCTCGGTCAGCATGACGAGACTGGAAGAAAAGAGCATGTAATCTATTACTTGAGTAAAAAGTTCACAGACTGTGAGTCCAGATACTCAATGTTGGAGAAAACTTGTTGCGCACTGGCTTGGGCCGCCAAACGCCTAAGGCAGTATATGCTAAACCATACAAACATGTTAATTTCAAAGATGGATCCGATTAAGTACATATTTGAAAAGCAAGCACTGTCAGGAAGTATTGCTAGATGGCAGATGGTTCTGACAGAATACGACATTCAGTATGTGTCTCAGAAAGTTATTAAAGGGAGTGTTCTGTCAGAGTATCTCGTAGAGCAACCAATTGACGACTATCAGCCAATGAAGTTTTATTTTCCCGACGAAGACATTATGTACTTGAAGATGAAAGATTGTGATGAGCCGTTGCCGGAAGAAGGTCCTGAGTTGGGTTCCCAATGGAAATTGATCTTTGATAGTGCTGTTAACTCCTACGGCAGTGGAATTGGGGAAATCATTACAACCCCCCATGGGACGCATATACCTTTCACTGCCAGGTTGACATTTCCCTATACAAACAACGAGGCCGAATATGAAGCGTGTATCATGGGTATCGAGGAAGCAATCAATTTGAGAATCAAGAACCTTGATGTCTACAGTGATTCAGCTTTAGTGGTCAACCAGATCAAAGGAGAGTGGAATACGCGCCAACCAAATCTAATCCCTTATATGAACTACGCAAGAAGATTGCTACCCTTCTTCAATCATGTAGAGTTTCACCATGTGCCGAGAGCAGAAAATCAGATGGCAGATGCCTTGGCTACATTATCTTCAATGTACAAAGTGAACTTCTGGAACGATGCACCAAGAATTGTTATCTCGCGCCTCGATAGGCCGACATTCATTTTAGCAATAGAAGAAGCTTCTGATGGCAAGCCATGGTATTACGACATCCAGAACTTTCTCAAGAATCAAGAGTATCCGCCTGGGGCATCGGCTCGGGATAAGAAAACCTTGAGGAGGTTATCTGGTAACTTATACCTGAATCCAGACGGTGTACTCTATCGAAGGAACTTTGACTTAGTGCTACTAAGATGTGTGGACGAAAAAGAAGCGAGTTTGTGATGCGTCCGCAAGTGCACGGAAATATCGAAGTAATATAAAAGATTGTCGAACCCACAGAGACCAATGTCAATCTATCGTTATCTATTATTACGGCGTAAAGCTAAGGCTATTGGAATTAGGAAAGTTGAATGCGAATGAAATTAAATGCAAAGAAATAAAGATAATTGGTTTATGGAAAGGATGGTAAAGGGATATCGGTATGCAAGGACTTAGTTATCGGGGATTCGACAGGTCACCGGTGCTTTCTACTCTTTGCAAACACTTTTAAGAAGAAAATAACGGTTTAAAGACCTTTGTCTCACGATGGTTGTTGACGCTAGTCGCAACTCTAAGGCGGAACGTATGCTGTCGCTATTCCGTTCGGGGTTTAAATTACTTTTTGAAAACCATTAAGTTCTAATCCCTTTTAAAGCGCTGTCGCTGTTTTTAAAAGGAATGCCTAGTTTTTACTATCTGGTCTTAGCCGCAGCTGTCGCTTGTTGGTTCGTACCTTAATATGGTTTCCCACTGTCGTGGAAAAACCACCGTAAATAGCTTCTCACTGTTGTGACAAAGGTTTATTTAGAATTTAGATTAAAAACTACGGCCAGAAAGGTTGTTTGTAAAAAGGGAAGATGCCGGTTACTATCGAATCATATCCTACTAATTCGGTTACATACCGATAAAACTAACTTAGCTAGACATGATAATTAATGCAAACGGAAATAAACATAAACAACAGAATAGTAAAATATGCATTATGACAAAAATAAAGTAGTAATTTAATTAATAAGAACCTAGAAAGTAGTACTGATATTGAAGAGTAGTCCTCCACAATGTCGGCAGGATTCTACTTTGGCCAATTGGCCAAATAAAATTGCAGAAAGAAAATACAAAGCTCTGAACAAAAAGGGAAAAAGGAAAAGAAATAAAAGTAATGAATGACTTCAATAGAACTTTGGCAGTCCTTCGGGATGAAGAATCCACCCCCTTTTCTCTGTAAATCTCTTGTCTATTTATAAGAGATATTTCATTCTTCAACTTCCAGAGATCATGGGTGAGTTATGGAGGGAGTGGGAGTAACTTCCAGTAGTGGGCAGTGAGTGGAGAAAATGTAGGAAGAAATTAAGTTAAGATTGATCGTGACTTCAGATTCTGCGTTTTTGTCTGCATGACGGTCGTCATGATATGTGACGGTCGTCAGGACTGTGTGACGGTCGTCACAACAGCAAAATCCGTATCTGCTGTTTTTCATCTGTTTTCCTTCCATTTCTTCTTCTTTTCTTTCTTTAGCCCAAATTCTCCCCAATCTGCTAAACGGAGTGAATTAATCATATAATAGAACATAAATCAAGATAAATTAATAAAAGTCACAAATAAATGCATGTAAATCAAGCCAAATAAATGATATGATTTCGCGTTATCAGTTTGCTTATGGAAGAGGTCCACGAAGGAGCCTTTGGAACACATGCAGGTGGGCATGCCATGTCTCGAAAGCTGTTGAGAGCAGGGTATTATTGGTTAACTATGGAGTCTGATTGCTTCAAGTTGCCGCATCTCGAAATATCCATTTCGAACATACGACCCTCGCGCAAAAGGCGCGGAAATGCGGTTCGACAGAGTCGCCACCGAACTTTATTCTTCCCGAATAAACGGGAGAGGAAAATATCGAGAAAACCTAAAAAAAACGGAAGGAACACGGCCGTTGCAACCAAATGTTCCTGGGTTCGGAAGTCAGTTACGCGAGGGGAAGGTATTAGTATCCCTCACGTCCATCGTACTCGACGGGAACCTCTTAATTCGAGTTGTGATGGATGTTAGCTAAGCTTAATTCTTCTCTTCTCACTACTAAATGCTAAAGGATACTATAAAGGGATAAAGACACTAGGGGGAAAGGGGGTGGTTAGAAAATAGGGTGCTCTCCAAGGATTGGGGCCCTTGTGCCTACGTATGCTCATTCGGACGAGAATGAGAAATCAGAGCATCGTAGTTCGACTACGGGAAAGGATGGGGAAAATGGAAGATGAAGGGGATTGTGCTCGCCAAGATCATCACAATCTTGTGCCTACGTATCTTACATTCAAGAATGAATGAAGAATCAGAGTAGTCATAGTTCATGGTAACAACCACGAAAGAAACTAGATTTGAATTGGATTGAAGTGGGTACGGATGACGATTACTCAAAGCTTTAAGAAAGACTTCTCGAACCCAAGTAATCGGGAGAGCGAACCAAAGACTTAGAACACTCTCTTTTTCATCTTGAAAGGGGGTTATGTTTGAAAGGATGAGGTTGAAATGATGACAATTACTTGAAGCTTAAGAAAGGCTTCTCGGACCCCAAGTAATTAGGACAACGAACCAAAGACTTGGGACACTCTCTTTTTCATCGTAAAGGAAGTTGTGTTCGAATGGTGTTTGAAATGATGACAATTACTTAAAGCTTAAGAAAGACTTCTCGGACCCCAAGTAATTGGGAGAGCGTACCAAAGACTTGGGACACTCTCTTTTTCGTCGTGAAAGGAAAGTTGTTTGAGTTGGAGATAGTTGAACGATGTCGAGTTGTTAATGTTATTTAAAGGCGTCAATTGCTCACACACGAATAAGATAACTCGCATCCAAACAATCGAAAGCAAGATCAAAGACTTGAACCCACTCTTTACACCTTGAAAAGAATAAAATAGTTGTTAATTGATTGATAGTTTGTTTCGAAAATCCGCTTGATGTTGGATCAGTGGTTTGATTCATTATCGCGTGCAAAGCGTGTTGGAAATGAAATGGTTTGAAAAAAGAGACCGACTTGACTTACGCATCAAGGGTCGAGTTGTAATAGGTTGATGGCGAATGCATGAGCACTCGACTTACGAGGTTGTTTGAAAATGGCTCGATGATGAATCGAGAATTAGTTTGAAAATAGTTTGATCCACTCTAGTCCCTATGGGTGCTCCTAGGAGATAAACTAATAATCAAAGAAATGTGAAACATACATCGAAATGGGAGAGGGGTACATGTAAGTTACACGGGATTGCACGAAATAAAAGGGTCTCATTGTCAGGTAGCCCAAGAGAAAGCCGTGTGTGTGCATTGTGTCCTAAACTACGCCTTGAGCAAAGTCGGGCACGACACAAAATTAGGGTTCCTGCAAATAGCAAATGATACAACAGTCCACCAATTTGGCTTTTAGGATTTCGATAGTTTATTATGTATTTTCGAATATGGATGAATGATAATGAATAATATGATATGATAATAGCAAGATAATATAACAATAATATCCACAATAATATTTAACGAAAATAAAGTTGTTGGTTTGTTTAGTGAATCGAATCGGGACACGAAAGAATAAGATCTCATCTTAATCGCAAACAAAATGCCGATTAATCGAAGGTAGCCTATCACGATCCCAAATTACGGAAAATGACGCCAATGGTCATTTACCATAGATTTGAAATCGAGAAGGTTATCAACTTCGATACGCGACGCTTACGAATAAAAGACTTCATCGATCCAAAAATTGAAATAAAATCCGAAAAAGAAGGTGGTCTCGGATCCTTTGTTTCACGCCAATAATTTGACGGTTAAACATTTGTAATCTCGTCATCGACAAAAAAAAAGCAAAAATGAACTAAAACTAAATTCACAAATCCTTTCAAAAATTATTTAAGAACACAGAGCAACCTTATCCTTCAAATCGACACCATGTGAACCTCAGTCTCTTTGATTCGACCGCTCACGGTTTGTTCATCCAACTCACTACAAGTTCGATTCTCATCCTTAATATTACTTCATCTCAACTTGATTTCTTTCTTCTTCGTCTGGGTTGGGAAAAGGAATTTTTAGAGGTTTTTATGGTTTAGTTTGAAGGGATTTGCATTTAAAGGTTTGGGGTTAAAGGGGGTTTCAGTTTGGATTTGCGGTTGAAGGTTACGTTGGGGCAGAAGAGTGGGTGAAGGTGCGTTGTTGTTGTTGATATTGAAGAAAGAAAGAGGCGAGGTTAATGGCTGTTGAAGATTAGAGTTGAGGGTTTCGTCGAGTTACGTGATTTTGAGGGATATTTTTTTATGAAGAGGAGGTTAGGGATGACTTTCTGAAGATTGAAGAGAGTTGATGGTGCGGGGTTTGCGGTTAAAGGGGATATCGAGGACAGTGAAGGAAGTGTGTTTGATTGAGGTTTTGAGAAGAAGGAGGTGCGAGTTTGGTTCTGAGATTACTGTTTTAGAGGAAGAAGATGGAGGTGATAGTGGTTTCAAGGTTTTGTTAATGGTGATTTAAGCTGGAATGGTGAGGTAAAACGAGTTTGAAGGTGAACATGATTTGGTGAAGGTGAGTTTACTGCATCTGTTGATGAAGAAGCATTGGGAGAGCAGCTAGGGTTCATTTTGATGCAGCCTTCCCTCGTGGTTTTATATGGCAAGAGTATCTGGAGGATTGAGGTGAAGTTTTGCCCTTGTAGTACGACTCACTCAATCTCCTCTTTTGTCTGTAGTGAGGTAAAGACTTTTTACCACAACACCATATTATTCCTGATTTTACTGCTAGTAAAATGTGATTTTTACTGTCTGTTATTTTATTTGAAAATGATGCAGGGTACAATTTTGAGAGGTGGCAAGTTGCATTCCAGAAGCAAGTCAAATTTCAGAGTAAAGGTTTTGCAAACTCCTTGGTAGTTTCACTGGTAGTGACAACTAGATCAGCATGTCCATGTTTCATTTGAAGCACCTGTTAGTGACAACTAGATCAGCATGTCGGCAATTCTTATTTCTGTGTAACGCAACTTCGCACCACTTTTAGTGTAACAACTCATGTATTTTCCTTCAATGTTCTTGTTTTACTGACATCTGATTTGCTTGTGACAGAGTTATCGCCACTAGTTTCGCCTCATCCCAAAATTCCTTGTTGTAGCATATGTCAGTCGCTTCACCAACTCAAACAAATCGAAAGAGGGTGCTAAAAGCTCACACCGTTATTCCTATATTTCAAAGATTTCGAATAGCCATTTGGTCATGCGGTGAATGAGAGCCAAACCATCAGCAAAACTAAAAAAACTGCGATGAGTTTTTTAGACTTCTTCAACTGACTCTTTTCCTCATCTTTTGAGATATTCGTGATATCCCAACTTCTAACTATTTTGAGGGCTATGCATTCTGTTAATTTCATCCCTTTTGCTTCATCAATGGCAGGTGGTAATGATACAATCTTCACCTGAGAAGATCACCCTCTACTACCTAAGTGATTCTTTGCCAATCTATGGGAACCAGTATTGGAGCTTTCATAAATTGACTTAATGCAACTGTATCCGCATAAATCACTTTGGTTTGTCTTGGTAGGTATTACTCTAGAATCAAATTCATCTCATCATTCTCTATTTGTAGTTTTGCAAGTCCTTTTTGTTACTCATGGTTTGTAATGCTGCAGATACGCGAGTTGGTAGGCTCTGTACGACATTGCGAAACATCGTGGCTTTAATGGTGTGTGAACGATTCGTTCTTTCCATTTTGTGCCGGTTGGAGCAGTTTATGCAGAATGAATTGTGGTATTACATAGGCTGGTGGGAGTGATGAAGAAGTGAATTCAAAATACGGCAGAATTACCATTAGGGATGGTGATGAAAACTGGTGAAGAGAAATACTTGAATCTAAATCGTAACAGGCTTGTATGCGCAACATGTGAAGCCTTGCGTCAAGTGGTAAAAAAATGGCTTGGGCTTTTTACTGCAGGTACCGGTGTACGGCGTGCGTGTACGATTGTGCTGGTACAAATTCATTATGTCTACAATTACATGAATTGCGATGGAAGTTTGAAATGGCCTGTAATGCATGCTTCACGACTGCAAGTCATGGTTTGTCTTTTCAATAATTTTGGGCAGGTGATAGTGTGTTGTGACTGAAGCTTTATGTTGCTTGTCTGGGAAATTTTTTTTACACGCTTTGGGCTTCAAAAACAGTTTGTAGCTTGTTGTCGTTTGTGAATGAAGCTTGTGGTTGGACTCATTTTACTGTTATGCAGGTTGTAGGATAACAACTTTTCTTGGCTTGGTGAAGATTGGGAAAAGCATTGCAAGACTCTCTGATACGTACTCAATATGGTTCTCATAGAAATTTTGCAGATGCTACGGCTGTTAGTGTTGTACCATTTGTCTGTGCTAGATGGAAAGTTCATTGTGTATTATTGTGATAGTTTGGCGGAAGAATCTACTTTGTGAGGTTGGTCATGATGGGAAAAGCTGCAAGTTATGGTGATGGCTAAGATTTGGCGAGATGAGGCACGACTGTTACGCAAGGAATGGTGAGGCAGGCTGGTGTAGCTTTGGTCATCTGTAATAACTTTATTGTGTGATGCCATTGATAATTTAATTTTGAAAATCTGTTCGTTTCAGGTTATGAATGTGGAGAGATTTTTTTTGCAAGTTGCTTTTACGGCTGATATGGTCTGGATGCAAGTCACAGCTACGTGACCATTATCTGATGCACTTTTGGTGCGTTGTGCTGCGAAGTGACAGCTTTTGTCGGCTTCTGTCATGACGGTTTCAAAAGGATGATTTTGGATGAAGTATGACGGTACTAGCATGGACGTAACGGCGGGCTTGCATCAGAACCCAATGATTCCTTGTTCTTACACTCTTAGATTGTCATGTATCGGGCTCAAATTGTATGGTTTATGTACCAAATAAATGGTATTACATACTTTGAAGAAATGTAGTAACTGTTTGACACATTTTTAATGGAGTTTTACGAACAATGGATACTAAAATTCATAATTGGAATTGTTGCTACTGTGGTGTATGTGTGTATCATATTATTTGAAGCATTTGTATGTAAAGGAACCAAATACTATATGATGGGATCGCTAATAGAAAGGACTTTGGATTTGCCATTCACACCCTCTTTCTTCCAAACCATTTGCCCTCAAATAAATCATGAGAATTTGAAATGAATTAAGCTAGTGATTCAACTGTTGAAGAATGAGACTGAATATGAATTATCCGCAAATAATTCATCCTTGCCCTAGTTATCTTTAATCTTGTTGAATTTAAAACCTCTTGAGCAACAAACTTGTCTTGCAATCAACATCATGCACTATACAAAATCCTGATGCAATAAATTGATTCTTGATAATCCTTTACCATGGAACACTATAAACTTGACACATCCTTAGAAAAAACTTCACCTAACAGACAAATCAAATTAAAACCATTGAACCTCAGTTCAAACCACTCATACGTTTTTCTTAACTGCCTGCTTGAAATTTGATTTAGCCTAGTAACACCTTAAGCAAGAAAAACATATCTTTTTTTTTTTTTGAAATTTATGAATAAGTGATAGGGAGTGAATGTACAGATGAAGGTCATATACAAGGTAGGACAATTTTGGGGTATGACAGATGCCCCTATCTAATTGGCTTAGACCGAGTAAGATGAACTACTGCAATGTTCCTTCCCACGAGGTAGAAGTCAATTAGATATGAAGAAAACTCTAAATTTGTCCGAAAAGTAAAAGAAATGCTCGGGAATTGAAATACTGAGTGAGGTATGCCTCTGAGTAAACTGTGGATGACTAGCAAAAGGTCAGCATCACCAAAAGATGATGGGATGAAACACACACAGCTACTACCACCAAAAGGATGGTAAAGCAAAACCCTATCGCATAATCTATCATTAATGACCATGACAGACCCCCACCAAAAGGATGATAGAGCGAAACCCACACCAAACACTATTGCACAATCTGACATTAATGACTATGACAGACCCCCCACCAAAAGGATGACGGAGTGAAACCCACACCAAACACTATTGCACAATCTGACATTAATGACTATGACAGACCCCCCATCAAAAGGATGACGGAGCGAAACCTACACGTAAAAAATATCGCACAATCTATCATTAATGACTATGACAAACCCCCCACCAAAAGGATAACGGAGCAAAACCTACACACAAACAATATCGCACAATCTATCATTAATGACTATGACAGACCCCCCACCAAAAGGATGACGGAGCGAAACCTACACACAAATAATATCGCACAACCTATCATTAATGACTATGACAGACCCCCCACCTAAAGGATGACGGAGCGAAACACACGCCAAACAATATCACACAATCTATCATTAATGACTATGATAGACCCCCCACCAAAAGGATGACGGAGAGAAATGCACGCCAAACAATATTGCACAATCTATCATTAATGACTATGACAAACCCCCCACCAAAAGGATGACGGAGCAAAACGCACGCCAAACAATATCGCACAATCTATCATTAATGACTATAACAGACCCCCCACCAAAAGGATGACGGAGCGAAACTCACACCAAACATTATCGCACAATCTATCATTAATGACTATGACAGACCCCCCACCAAAAGGATGACGGAGCGAAACTCACACCAAACATTATCGCACAATCTATCATTAATGACTATGATAGACCCCCCACCAAAAGGATGACGGAGCGAAATGCACGCCAAACAATATCGCACAATCGATCATTAATGACTATGACAGACCCCCCACCAAAAGGATGACGGAACGAAACGCACGCCAAACAATATCGCACAATCTATCATTAATGACTATGACAGACACCCCACCAAAAGGATGATGGAGCGAAACTCACACGAAACATTATCGCACAATCTATCATTAATGACTATGACAGACCCCCAACCAAAAGGATGACGGAGCGAAACTCACACCAAACATTATCGCACAATCTATCATTAATGACTATGACAGACCCCCCACCAAAAGGATGACGGAGCGAAACTCACACGAAATACCATCGCACAATCTGACATTAATGACTATGACAGACCCCCCACCAAAAGGATGACGGAGCGAAACTCACACCAAACACTATCGCACAATCTGACATTAATGACTATGACAGACCCCTCACCAAAAGGATAACGGAGCGAACTTACACTAAACAATATCGCACAATCTGACATTAATGACTATGACAGACCCCCCACCAAAAGGATGACGAAGCGAAACTCACACGAAACACCATCGCACAATCTGACATTAATGACTATGACAGACCCCCCACCAAAAGGATGACGGACCGAAACTCACACCAAACATTATCACACAATCTATCATTAATGACTATGATAGACCCCCCACCAAAAGGATGATGGAGCGAAACTCACACGAAATACCATCGTACAATCTGATACTAATGACTATGACAGACCCCCCACCAAAAGGATGACGGAACAAAACTCACACCAAACACTATCGCACAATCTGACATTAATGACTATGACAGACCCCTCACCAAAAGGATAACGGAGCGAACTTACACTAAACAATATCGCACAATCTGACATTAATGACTATGACAGACCCCCCACCAAAAGGATGACGAAGCGAAACTCACACGAAACACCATCGCACAATCTGACATTAATGACTATGACAGACCCCCCACCAAAAGGATGACGAAGCGAAACTCACACCAAACACTATCGCACAATCTGACATTAATGACTATGACAAACCCCTCACCAAAAGGATGACGGAGCAAACTCACACTAAACAATATCGCACAATCTGACATTAATGACTATGGCAGACCCCCCACCAAAAGGATGACGGAGCGAAACTCACACGAAACACCATCGCACAATCTATGATTAATGACTATGACAGACCCCCACCAAAAGGATGACGGAGCGAAACTCACACAAAACAATATCGAACAATCTAACATTAATGACTATGACAGACCCCTCACCAAAAGGATGACGGAGCGAAACTCACACCAAAAACTATCGGACAATCTATCATTAATGAGTATGATAGACCCCCCACCAAAAGGATGACGGAGCGAACTCACACTAAACAATATCGCACAATCTGACATTAATGATTATGACAGACCCCCCACCAAAAGAATGACGGAGCGAAACTCACACGAAACACCATCGCACAATCTATCATTAATGACTATGACAGACCCCCCACCAAAAGGATGACAGAGCGAAACACACGTACACAGGTTGCTATCACCAAAAGGGTGATATGACGACACAAATTGAAAGTTACCAACATCAAAAGGATACAGGCTAGGTTGAACCGACGAAGTTCGGCTATCACCAAAAGGATGATAGTGAGGCATTTGACAACGGTCATGCTTGCTGAATACAACTCATTGGGGAACACCCAAGAGGAAGATTGGATTGAAATGAATCAATGGGGTACGCCCACCGTCTTGCTTGGAGATCACAATTTTGTTGAAATGATTTCATGGTTACGCCCATGAACACTGAAGAGGATGCCCCTGACTGGGCTGAGTTTGTCTTGATGTCTTATCTTGCTCAACAAAAGGCTGAACAACTTTATGAGGAACGCTCACGGTTTTGAAAGAGATGCCCCTGAATGGGCTGAATCTTGCTTTGAATATCCTTGAATTTCGTGGGAGAAACCCACGGTCTTGCAAAAATGCCCCTGACTGGGTTGACGATTGCTTTGAAGCTCTTGAGTTTTGTAGGAGAAAAAACCATAATCTTGCGGCGGATGCCCCTGACTGGGTTGCCGATGGTCTTGGAAATCTTCGGGATTGATCCTGGACCTTGACTTGCATATGCGAATGCTGGATGATAATGATGCTCCATAGCGAATGGAAATGGAAATGCTGATGCGCGGAGATGCAAGAGCTGATGAAGTATGATACGATTGGGTATGCATATGATGCAAGATGCTTATGATAACGAATGCGGTGCGTATGCTGCACATGATTGCAGATGGGTGATTGGAAATGCAGGTGGAGACGCCAGCGTGGTGGACTCTGGGTTGTTGCCAATGCGACTTGGACTTCGGGCGGTGGGAGGGATTGACTTCCTCAACACACGGTTCATTAAAGGTGCCATGATTGGAGCAGAAGATGTCCTTGATGCCCCAAGTCTGGGATATTTGGTGACTGTGAATTTTCTTCAGAGAGAGTTGCAACTCTGCTTGATGGTCAGGACGACCTAGTCTTGCCCCATTTTGAACATGGCAATGGTATGCCCTATATTAACCAGTCCTGACATATGGAAGTTGAACTCAGATGACTTGCCCCTGCTCGAGCCTATAGAAAGATTTACCCCAGTCTGTGGGTTTTGAAGTTGTCTCACTTCGTGTCGGCCACTGGAAGTCAAATTCATCCTTGATTGCCCCTTGCTGAAATGTCTTTGAATACCTAGCACTGTTTTGCAATTAAAATTGTACATTCACAAATGGTAATAAATAATGAAAAGTTCGATGCAAGTTTGGAACAGTATCGTTTATTTGAGAGTGTTGTGGTAGTGAGACGAATGGACCGTTAGCCCAAACGTTGTGCTAATTTTGATCGGTATGGAAGATATCGCAAGGATAATGACACCAATGCTGATGATTAACAATCATGTGAGGAGTCAGGTTACGCAACCTTGCGATAGTATGCTTTCAGAATAAACCTTGCCTCAATTAGGTCTTTCGAGGGTTGTAACGTGGTCTGGTTCACGGTTATGAAACAAAGGATATTAGGCTCAAAGTATGATTTGTACCCACCCCTTCTTCTTAATGATCTCCAGTCCTACGTTTAGTTAATTCTACACTTTTCCTGACAGTGTAAGCTTGATGAAATCAAGGTCTGCTTAACGCGGCAGTCACCTTATTTTGGTGGATGTCAGTGACCCTCTTTGAATGGCAACAAAATCTTATTTTGTTTTTGTTGAGGATTTCGGGGTCCTCTTTCGTCTTTGTTTTTTATCCCTAACTTTTGCATGGATTGATTTTGCTTGTCAGATCCATCGGGATTTCCTTGGTTTTGCCTAAGTCCCCTCTGAGGTGTTTGACTTAGCAGGCTTTTTTAATTTTTTTATTTTTGGGAAGGTTGTGACTGCCATGTCATGGGTATTTGATGAACAATCATCTTCTGGATTTTGCTTTATTGATTCGAGTGCGGGGTTGAATTAACTGAACACTACCCTACCCCAGGTTAAGTGTAAGGTTTGAATATCCGAAGGAAACTGCTACTTCTAGGCTCGAAGTGGTTTACTAGGGATTAACTCCTTATATCTCCGGTGTTTGGGGAATTGAAGCAATTCATGTACATCATTGACGAGATTCTATCTGAAAGCATACTGTTTGCAATTATGGGTATCTCGTTTTCATCATCCTCCCTCAAATCATGCTAAACAACAGTGGATAGAGTGGAGTGAATAAATATGTCGGTGATAAGTGAAAAATGAGTGAATACGACATAACTAATTCAAAACATGCATAAACGATACATTAATGAAAACCGAATACGAATGACAATTGTTCAAAGCATACAATACTTAAACAAACAAAGACAAAACATAAGAAATGCGAAATATGAAATGGCAACATGACGGCCTTCTTCGGGGGATGAACTCTGACTTGACTGGATTTGATCTGAATAACGCTATTTGGTCGGCGGCATTGGATTGTTGATGATGTTTGGGGACTTCCCATTAAAGTTGATAGCATCCCTGTCGATCATATCTTGAACTGTGTGCTTGAAAGCTCTGCAGTCCTCAATGGTATGACCTGGAGCACCCTTATGAAACTCACAATGAGCATTTGCATCGTAATCGGCAGGAATGACAGTTGGAGGAACCAAATCCCTCGGAACAACAGCTTTCTTCTCCATCAACTGAGCAAAGATTTTAGCATATGTCATTGGTAGACGATCAAAGACTCTATCTGGCCTCCATGTTCTCTGCTGACGCTGTGGGCGAGTACCTTGTCGTTGCTGAGCAGCTTGCATCTGCTATTGTTGAGGAGGATACTGATATCCTTGTTGGTTGTAGGCTTGTTGCTGAAGAGCCTGTTGCTGTGGCATCTGAGCTTGCACTGCTTGAACAGCTGGCTGATAAGGCATCAGAGCATATTGCGCAACAGCAACATACAGATACTGATAATAGGGAACTTGATAAGGCATAGGAGCGGGAGCTTGTTGAGAAGCTTGCCCTTTCTGCAAAGAGATGGCATTTGTTTCGCCCTCTTTCTTCTTGTATCCGTTGAAAGGCTTCTTGGCATTGGCCTGGCTATTAGAACCTCCTGGTATCTTTCCACTCTTCAGCCCTTCTTCAATTCTCTCACTGATGATCACCAAGTCAGAGAATCCAGCGGAGACACTACCGATCAACTTTTCGTAGTACTGGCCTTGCAAGGTACCCATGAAAATGTACATCAGCTCACGGTCAACAAGAGGTGGATGAACCCTTGCGGCTAGCTCTCTCCATCGTTGCACGTACTCCTTGAAGGATTCGTTGTCCTTCTGAGTCATACTCTGAAGCTGAGTACGATTCGGAGCAAGATCTGTGTTGTACTTATACTGCTTGACAAATGCATCGGCGAGCTCGGCCCAAGTGCGCACACTGTTACGTTCTAGCTGCATATACCATTCGAGTGATGCCCCAGACAAACTGTCTTGGAAGCAATGAATCATGAGCTTTTCGTCTCTGGCATAGGCAGCCATCTTACGACAATACATCTTCAGATGAATGTTTGGACAACTGAGACCTTTGTACTTCGAAAATTTCGGCACTTTGAACTTGGGAGGAATGACAACATCAGGCACCAAGTATAATTCCAAAGCACTAAAAGAATTTGAACTGTGCCCCTCCATGGCTCGGAGTTTCTCGGCTAGATCTCGACACATCTTCATGGCTTCTGAATCCTGAGCAGCAACAGGACTGGAAATGGGGATAGCAACATGATAGTTCTGAATGTCGTCATAATGATCCATCAGAGTATCTTCGGTATGGGGAGCTGGGATCTGCGCGACAGTAGGCAGGGCCTGCGGGATAGCTCCAATGGTAACTCCGGGCGCTGGGGTTGGATGAGAAGTGTTTCCTTCGGCTGCGTTATTGAAGTTCAACGACATCCCATGAGGATTTGGAATTGGAACCAAAGGGATGGCAGTAGACCCTTGTCCTTGACCATTGTTGTTGACGACAGCAGCGGCTTCACGTTGTTCTTCCTCTCTTATGGCCGTGAGGATGGCTTCGAGGATCTGGTCAATCTTTCCTTTGATGGAGTCCAACTCTTCTCTGAAGGCAACTTGCTCCTACTGAATCTGCTCCATCATTCGTCTTGTATTGGCCCTAGTTGCTGTCGCTACTGCAAAAATCGGCGCCGGCTAAACAGAAGAGTCACCACCGTGCGTTATTTATCCCAACAGAGGGAAAGGAAACGCTCGAAGTAAACCTACCGCAAAGACGGGAAAGGAATGGTCGTCGCAACCAAATCCTGGATTCGGGAGTCGGTTACGCAAGGGGAAGGTATTAGCACCCCTCACGTCCGTCGTACTCGACGGGATCCACGCTTGTCTCTAGTACGGATTGTATTCTATCTACTCTATAGGTCAAGGGTTAAAAAGAAAAGAAAATGACTCGGCAAAGTATCGCACTTTATGCCTACGTATTCCCGTCCGGAACGAGAAATCAGAGTCAACGTAGTTCGCCTGCCTACGGGAAAGGAGGCGAAGGTTGCTCGCTAGGATACGACATCCTATGCCTACGTACTTTCATACAGCATGAAAGATCAGAGCAAACGTAGTTCGGGCTACGGAAGACACAAGCTGGTCTGACTGTTTTTTATTACCTTATGAAAGGGTTTTTCTTGATTAAGAGTCCAAGCGGACAAAAATGACACTTTGATGTTTGTTTTGAATCTTTTACGAAAGAAGTGTTTTTTAGTTCGTTTGCAATCTCTGACGCACTAGAGACTATGATTTGAGAGTGACTACGTCGCATGTCACCCTAAGGGTAACACACTAAGCAGTCAGATTACTGAAGAGTGACCCTCCAGCAACCTTTTCTCAACTAGCTTAACGCTCATTACGTACGACATCGATTAACCTTATTACTGTGTTTTTGAGTTGTTTTGAGATAAGGAGAGAGAGAAGCTCTAAAAAGCCTAGGGTTGAAAAGGGAATAAAACTAACCTAATGTTTTCATGCATGGATAAGAATCCTAATGTCTGTCATAATTCCCTCCTGCACAGAGGAAATCAGAGATCCTAGGGGATAAACGGAAAAGAAAGCAAGCAAATACAGTAAAATACATGCAATGCAACAGTACAAGCGAGGCAAGGGAGTCCCACTCAACCTCGAACCTGGGAAAACAACAGGCAAAATGAATCAACATTCACTTCAAACCTATGGGGCAAGCTACACAAGCCAACAAACAATACAGAAAACAAAACCCAAAGGAGGCAGCCCAAGCAGCAGCATCAAACTCCTACAACAAACAGCAGCTCTAACAGCAACAGTTGGTTAAACAGCAAGAAGTTGTCAGCAACAACTTTCCTCTTCATGACTAGCTCCTATCTTCAAGCTTTAATAAACTTCAATCTCCAACCTCCAGGGAAGAGAAAGCACACTTCAAATAAGGCTCCTCAAAACCTAAACAGTTAAGCTCCACAGTTACAGAAAACTCCAGCTCAAAAGCAACAATAAACCCTAGCTTCAATTCTCCAGCAAGCTCCTGACAACAAAGTTGACAGTAACACAACTCCATCTTCAAGCAAAACTCATGAAAGGCATCGTCAACATCTTAGATCTTCACATCCAAGCTCTAGCAAGCTCTATCAAGAAAGATTGGTTATTGAGATCAAGTTATAATGAACGGAAACCAGTGAAAACCAAAGGAAATCACTAGAAACCATCATCTGCAAAGAAGGGTATCCTCAAAAGTTCTACTCTTTAAGGCATACCACTCATCCCTCCAAGGGAGATATGGGGCTTCCTTAAGAGGACTTTGAATCATAGGATAGGATGGAAGCAAACAAACCATTCCATGTTTGAGGAAAGAAATGAACTAAGTCTAAAAAAGCTCTTCCTAAAACCCTAATTCTCCTAAGCTTCTGACAAGCATTCCAACAGATGAGAAATCTTCAACTCCAAGCTCCTTCAAGCTATCCAAAGCATCTTCAATTGCTCTTCACTTCATCCAAGTAGAGTCCAAGCCAAAATCTCAAAGCACAAAGGCTAACCAAGTTGGACAAGCCAAACAATCAAGGGAGAAACCCACAAACATCACACCAATTGCAAAATACAAATAAAATGCTAAAATAGATCATAAAATCCTAATTAAATTTCTAAGGGAACCTAAGCCTATATCCAATACCCCATATAAATCCCAAGACCTAAATCAAACACTAAGTCCCCAAACTATGCCCTAAACTACAACTAATTGTTCTGAAACCCTAAATCTAACACTCCTCATGTTCACCACTCAAATTGGCCTAAACTTTAATCACAAAAAATATGATAAAACTTCTAAGGGTACATGCTTCTCTAAGCTAACTAATCCAACAAGAATCAACTCAATATCATGCAGCAATTATTCACAATAAAATCAGCAAAAACACATGTCAAACAAATTTAAAATAAAAGCAATTAAACTAAGAAAAAATCAAATTAAATTGAAAAAGGCATGAAAATGGGATTTATTAATTTCAGAAAATCACAATTAAATCCAAGATCATGGAGATATTTTTAAAATATTTTTTGGATCAAAATTGGATTTAATATGGATTTTAGAAATCAAATGAATTAAAATAAATCCAAAAAGAATAAAAAGAAAATAAAATGCTGAATTAAATGAGGTGCGTTGGATGAGAAGACCGGTAATCAAATCCAAGGACCCTGAGCGTATCCACGCATGCATGAGGTGGCTGGTGACTCACAAGCTGAGTCACGTTAATGAAATGCTGCGTATTGAATTAATGGAGGGAGAGCTGAGTTTAAATCATGTCCACACGATCTGCGTACAAAGTCCATCTGAAGGACTGATCCAAGGGTCCAGACATTATCTTCCCCAAAATTCAGGTGACCTGAGACTATTCTCAGGCGGTGGTCCACGGTGGAAAACACCGTCTTCTCTGGTGAAGGTCCACTTGCAGGTGACCAGAAATCACAAAGATTATACCTATCTCACTCAAAAAATCACCAGGATCATGAATATCACATCCATTTCATCCAACTCTCAATGGAAATTAAAACACGAAGCCATCTTCAGATTATGCCAAAATCTCAACCATCATCATTTGCAAAATTGAATCCATAAAAATGATCCTCATGCTTTATACATCATAATGATCTATCCAAATCAGTTCATAGCCTTATGATCAACTCAATTCGTGCTCAAACAGAAATCACATGTCATCTTGGAATGTCTCTAACTGCTCAAATTCCTATCCAGAAACGACCTAGGTTCCATCTAAACCCTAACCACATGCAAGAATCTACCTAGTTCAGCCTAGATCAAGAGGAAATTCAAGAATTACATACCTGTGAAAATTGGATCAACAGATATAGAAGATGATGGATTCAAGCTCCACAACTCTCCAGACACGATCAGTGAAGCAAGAGGAAGCTTTTCCAACCTTCAATTGTGTTTGATTATGCCTTGAACTTCAAAACTGTTTTCAGTTAGAAACCTTGAAATCTCAACTTCAATCTTCACTCTCTCCACGAATTCTGCGCCCGCCTTCATCTGGAATCATTGAAATGAATATATAGAAGCTTCTCATGGGCTCCTAGGTCCAAATTAAGGCCCAAATTAACCAATCCAAAATTTTGTCATACACTTGAAACTTGTAATACCCCAAATTTTACCCTTATATTTAGTCGGTCATTTCGCATAGCATATGTACATTTGCTAACCACTAACAAGCTATGAAGGGGTTTTGTGTTGCAGATTTGGTCCCAGGGGTATTTTGGTCATTTTACACAAATTCTACCAATTCCTTGAAGACGGGCTGTTATTAAAATTCTGAGGCATTTGATGCGTTATGGTTTTGAGGCATTTATCAATCACCAGTTCTGATCATATTGAGATTTGGCATTTGGTCAGTGGAGTTTAATTACGATTAGTTTTGCTGTTGATGCTGAAAATGTTGTGACCATGGTGCCCATATGTGTTTGGTTATGAAACAATTGGTTAACATTTTAATCGGATGATGAGATTAGGATCACAAATACCACTTGGAAATATTTATGTTTTATGCCTATGTTAATGAAGTAAATACTTGTGGATTTATTCACATTTGTTTATATTTTTTAACTAAGAATAGAATATAAATAAATTCAAAACTTTGAGAATTTTATTTCATAAATAATGCTATCATACAAGAATGGGGATGTTGCTTCATATTTTACAAAGTACTGTTACAAGGAAGTACATTAAAATTCTCAAATCCTAAGGGATTACATTAAAGCATCTATCCTAAATCCTAAAAGTATCTAAAGGTCTTCATGTCGTATTTGAACTTCTCCATGAATCCTCAGCTAACCTGCACATCAAAAGAGAACAGACAGTACAGAAAAATGTTAGAATTTTTTTCGACACTCTCAGAACAATGTCATCATCGAGTGCCGGGAGTGGCACAACCGAAGCTGCGTCCTACCCCCGTTACCGATCCGCGCCGTAGGCGTCAGATCAGGTAATACATGTTCTTATCAAAATGGGACATCCGAGAGATAGAAAAATATAAATGGAGTGGGACTGATTCGTTTCGCCGCCTTTGGTTTCCAAGACTGATACAAAGGGTAAAGCAGCACAATCAATTTGGTCATAAACCCTGATGCCGACGGGTATGAGCCACTTTGTGTTCAAAGTTTGTCAACACCTAAAATGCAAGCATCAAAACGGTATCAGAATTTTCAAAGAAAACCATCACTGACCAAGAACCAAATTTCACACCTGCATCAGCTCTAGATCAAACAAGAAATTCAACAAGAAAGAACCAAGTCAAGCAAATCTGCCACAAAAGGCACAACATATAATCACAAGCTGCATAGAACTGGAAGAAGCAATTTAATTCACAAATATTAGAACCAAACCAGTATCAACAGTTCAGGTCCAAAGCAAACCAGCAATTCTGCAGACGTGGTTGCCACAAAACACCAAAGCCAGGGCTCAGCTATTATACATCACGGCCCAATGAAATTCGCAGCTGACGACAACATCCATCAGAGAATCACACATCCAAAATCCCAGCCCTGAAACGCAAGAATCGAATAGCATCAGCAAAGTTCATCACAGGTTAATGGCAAGCTAATTCACTTACGGTCAAAACAGCTCAAAAAACGGAAAAGCGAAGAGTAAGAACAGAATGTGAATTCATGCTAAAAAACAAGGAGCTACGGCAAGTTCAATCCCACAAGAAAAGAACTAAGTCAAGCCAGAAAACAGAAACTAGGTGTGGTTCAGCAATGTCAAGCCCGGTTCGAAGTTCAAAGAGCCACAGGCCATACCAAAGTAAGCAGATAAGCTCACATGATCACACTAATATGTCAGTTCAGATTGGATCCCGAATGTGCAAAGCACATCAGAAACAGAGCACCAAACAAGGGCTCAGTTATGAACATCATCGCCCCACAAACAAAGTCACCGAAAACAAGTTATCAGAACCATACTCGGTCCATAAAACAAACAAATACATGGCTCAGTTCGTCGACATCATAGCCAATCATCATCACCAATTCAATCAGAAGCAGCAATATGATCAGAAGCTAGGACGTAGTATCTTGCTCCATCAGGCTCAGACAAGCTGTCATCATCGCCACGTACCATTCTCGGCGGCGTCTAACTCAGCCAAAGCGTAGTACATGTCCTGAAAAGAAAAGAAGAGGAAAATAAGTGAATTCCAGCCAATAGCCAAACTGAACGAAGCAAGTTCACAAAATCCATGACAGTTCAGAATACGAGTGAATCCACAAGACAGGTATCGACTCGTTAAGGCCCAGCAATTGGATACCCACACTGAGAACAAGGGATCCCATTCCGCATCTGAAAAATAAAATCCAAAGTATGTCAGAGAAACCCAAGTCGATCCAATCAAGGAACGAAATCAGCAATGTCCAAACGAAAATCAAAACAAAGTCGTTCAGTTATCAAATGAAAATCCGATCCATATCAGAAAATAGGGAATCCTGAAAAAGGAAAGTTCAGATTAGATGAGATCAAATATACCCGAAAAAACGAAATCCAATCTCACCAAAAATCCCAGATAAAATCAAATCAAGTTTAGTAATATCAGATTGTAAATCAAATCCAATCATCAGCGTGTTTTGATTTGAAAATTAGAGATCGAAGACCCAAGGCCCATTCAAAATCGAGGGAAGAAAGTATATAAGAACAACATCACCTCAAAGAAAAGCTGGGGAGCCGCGAGAGAGAAAGACTAGACGAAAACGGCGGAGAACACAAAAACCCTAGCGACCGCGAGATCGAAAGAAGAAGAGTTTTCGCCCAAAGCCATCACGAACAGCCGTCGATCAAACCCACCGAAGGAAGTCCGCCAGCGCCGTTTCACTCAACGACGGGCAAACATCCAGGGAGGCTCAGATTTGCATCATCATCGCCTCGTTTCACCGAAAGCCACCCACGGGATAAAACGTAAGCGAAAATAACATTGTACCATCATTGTTTAAACAGGATTTCGTTTTGGTTTCAGGAGGAGGTATCAAGGGAGAGACAAGAATGCGAGAGAGGAAGGCAACGAAGAAGATGCAAACGGCGCCGCAGAATGGCGTTTAGGGTTATGAAACCCTAAAAGACTCTTTTGATCACAATTGCTTCCACCGGGTTGGGTCCGGAGGTAATGACCGGCCCAACCCTTTTATTTTATTTTTTACTTTCTTTTTTTGTTTATCAAATTTTTAAAAAATATTTAAGTTGGTTCATTTTTTATAATATAAAAATTAAAAACATTTTCTTATAATATTAAAATAAAAAAAACATTTTTTAAAATATTAAAATTAAAAAACATTTTAAAATATTAAAATTAAAACATTTTTTTTATAATTAGAATCAATTATTCTTTTAAAACCAAGAGAAAATATTTTTTAAGAAATCATAATCTTCCCTTTTTTTTTGTTTATTTATTATCAAGTTAAAACACTTAAGCTTAGGGTCATAAAGTAAAAAAACACAAAAAAAATGTCCCTTAACTTCACGTTTCCGCTTTCATAATTTTGTTTATTAACCTAGTTCGTTCACTGTGCTGCTTACCATGTTATTTCCTTATGTTTGCGTTCTTAAATTTGAATTGTATCACATTATTGTAACTGTTCCTCCATTGTAACCTCGCGAACCCTAATAATCGCGTTTACCTTTCCGCACTTTAATTTCTGCTGTTTGTATGGTTTAAATTCGCGCATTTGCATCGTTAATTTGTCCCATTGCATTCCTCCGAAGGAATTAGGTCTAGCATTTGGCCGCCGCGCCAATAGTCCATAAAACTTCACACATTCAATGTCAAATCCTCAAAACTACAAAACTTCAAACCCTTACAAACCCTAATTTTCCATAAATGTCTCGCCACAGACAAAGTTACAATTTTACCCCTAGCATTAGGTCAAAGAGCCGCCGCGCTCATTTTAGGGTTTCCCGCCGTGGAATCCCTAACCTAACCTAACCCTAATTACAACTTAACATTTCAACGTAGAGATTTGGAGTTTCTACACTCCGCGTAAGCGTGCCCTTAAGACATGTTTATTCCCCTTGAGACCTTGACCACAGTTAAGAAGTCTCTAACCTCCCTTTTGAGGGGAACTACGATTACTCTGATTCCACTCCCGTAAGGATACGTAGGCACAAGATGCGATGTCTTGCCGAGTAAACTTAGAATTAACCCCTTAGGTCTCTTTTCTCACTTTTAATCCCTTGTACATATACCTTAAGCAAATAAATAAAGCAAAATAGTAAACATTTGAACAAAAGGTTCCTGTAGAGTACTACAGAAGTTTAGGGTGCTAATACCTTCCCTAAATTTAACCAACCCCCGAACCCTAGATCTTCCCCCGCATTGTGTTTACGATGCAAAAATAGGTTTTCCCTCTTTTGACCTTTTCCTTCGGATAAATCAAAGAGCGGTTGTGAATTGAATTGCGATTCAAACTCATTAATAGTTTGTGATCCTATTTCCACCGCAACAGAAAATGGCGACTTCACTGGGGAAGTCTTAACTTTCGAGGGTTATCCCTAATTTGTTCATATTTATTACCATTTGCTTTGCTATTCATTTGCATGTATATATTGTACTTTGATTTTGGGGATTGTTCCTTGTGTTGTGAGATAAGTCCTACGCCCGGACTAGTGACATTATTATAGGATGGGGATATATTCGATGAGGCTTATAGGGAGTGAATCCCGACCAAGCTGATTCGAGAATCACCGCTCAGTTGAGACCCTTTCGAAAATGGTTCGGTTGAACGAGTAATCGCGAAAACTTTTTCCATGGTCGATTGGAGTCTGTGATATTGGGAACCGTAGTACCTTAACACCACCTTGGCCTTATTTAGGACGTAGTGCGGGAGCTATGTGGGAGTAATCCTACAATGGCTGCTACGCGATACTACACTCAAAAGAGGTTCTCTTGAGAATATTATTAACCCCTGAGTCAGTCGGAAGGTTGATAATATCCGAAAGATGGGCTGATGACTTTGGGCACTTTGTAGAACCTTGTTCGGCAGGTACAACTAACCTATAGTACACTCCTTTTGGGATGGGTAGACCTTGACTCCGCTCACATTCCTTTAACCTAGGACTTTGTGTGTTTTCATGCATTGCATCCATAAAGCATCTCATTGCATTTCATGGAGTCCAAATACCATTTATGGATATCGCGGGACACCATAAATAAAAGATAAAATGAAAAAAACAAGAAAAAGATTTCCTTGGTACCCCACGACATTCGTAAATGTTTGAATTCCATGAAATCTTCATCCGCATTTTAGCATCATTACTTTCTTGCATTGCATGTGTCTCCCGATTTCTCACACTCGGTTCTCTCACCTTCCAGTTTCGTCACCCTGAGTTCTCGGCACCAATACAACACCAGAGCTCAAACTCGGAAAAGAATGGAGGATCAGGCAAAAGAGATTGATCGCCTTAGCAATGAACTTGAAGACCTTCGAGGGGGTATGGGGCGTATGATGGAATTGTTACATGTCATGAATGCTAAGATGGATACCCAGCCCACTGTTGTTTCTGAGATTACCGGCGTTACTGTGGACCCTCCACCAAGTGTGACCATAGCAAGGGACCCACCTTATGGTCTTGCTCCAGGTTTTGTGCCTCCTCAAGCCACTGTTCCGATTAATCAACCTGTTCAGCAGGCCGTGCCCTTGTTTTCTGAAGTTTCTAGGGGAGCTCCTATCTTTGCACCACCTGTTGTACACACTCGTGCGCAACCGTACTTCAATGAGACAGTTTTTGATAATCTTGATGAGAATGTTGAGGGTTATGAGAAACATGATAAGCTTCGTGAGGAAGTGAACACCATCGTCCAGAGATTGAAAAAGGTAGAGGGTGATCAAATTTTTGGGACTGCTGCAAGGGATGTTTGTTTGGTCTCGGGTTTGGTTATTCCCCCGAAGTTCAAAACTCCGAACTTCGATCGCTATGAAGGTGCCACCTGTCCTAAGAGTCATCTGATCATGTATTATCGCAAAATGGCTGCCCATGTTGAGAATGATAAATTGATGATCCATTGTTTCCAAGATAGTTTGAAGGGTGCTTCCTCCAAGTGGTATTTAACTTTAGACCAGTCTCGCGTTAAGAGCTTTCAAGATTTATCTGACGCTTTCATCAAACACTACAAGTACAATATGGATCTGGCTCCTGACAGAAGACAGTTGCTGAGTATGTCACAAAAGAATTCCGAGTCATTCAAAGAATATGCCCAAAGGTGGAGAGAGACTGCTTCACAGGTAGAACCTCCTTTGACCGAAAAAGAGTTAGCTGATTGGTTTGTCGACACGGTCCGTCCAGAATTTTACGAGAGAATGGTGGGCAGTGTGACTTCAAATTTCTCCGACATCGTTGCTGTGGGTGTCAAGATTGAATTGGGTATGAAAAGTGGTAAAATGACAAATAATCATGGTGCTTCTAAGGATCAGCCGAAGAAACCTCCGTATAGCTCCCAGAAAAAGAAGGAGGGTGAGACTAATGCTATATCCTCTGGTAGACCAAGAGAACGCTTTTATCGACATCCGCAAGGTTATGCTCAACCTCAAGGGTACCCAGTCCAATATGCTCAACAACCCTATGTGGCAGCTATTACACCTTCTTTCAATCAACAGGTTCCCATGTATCAACCTATGCAACAACCTCCTGTTTATCCGCCTCCTGTCAACTACCTGCAGGCACCCAATACTCCTGCTCCTCAACAGCCAAAGAGTCCGGCTCCTCGCCAGAATATGCCGAACAGAAGAACGTATAAGCCTTGTCCGCCGATTCCAATGACTTTTACCGAGTTGTATCCCTCTTTGGTCAAGCAGGGGCTCATCACCACTCGGGCTTTGGGACCGCCTCCTAATCCTCTACCCGCCAATTACAACGCCGCCGCTCATTGTTTATTTCATGAGGGTGCGCCTGGTCACGATCTGGAGAATTGTTATGCTCTCAAAAATATTGTCAGGGATCTATTGGAAAAGAAGATTTTGTCATTTGAAGATCCTCAACCAAATGTTAAGAAGAACCCTTTTCCTAACCATGAGAGTGTCAATGCCATTAGTGTTGATTCGGGGGAAGGTTATGCCCTTGACGTTGAACAGATTAAGACTCCTCTCAAGATGTTCCATTCGAAACTGTTTGAAGCTGGTTTGGTAGATACTTCCCACGTTGCGTGCGTAAGTTGTGAAGCCAGTACTAAGGGTTGCGTGCTGGTTCAGAATGATGTTCAGAGGTTGATTAATGAGGGTGTTTTACAAGTGACAAGCCAAGCCAAGAAGGATGTAGTCGCTGTGGTTGAGCCTGTCTTCCATCGGCCTGAATCAAAGGGTAAGGTACCAGTGTTTAATCTATCAGGGGCAGGCTCCGCCAATCTCGTGTTCGATATACCGAGGTCGTATATCCCTGAAGTGAATCAGCCTAAGCCTATAGTTATTCGAAGACCGAGTCCGTTTCCTTTCAGTGATCCTAAAGCTGTGCCTTGGAAATATGATGTGACAATGATTGACAAGGAGTCCGGGAAGGTTATTCCAAATGAAGAGGTTAAGGGCACGGTGACCAATATCGCAGAGGTAAGCAGGATGACTCGCAGTGGCCGTGTGTATACTCCCCATTCCAATGAGGTCCCACCTAGGGAAACGACTAGTACCCCGATGCCTGCCAAAGACAAAGGTAAAGGAGCCGTCACGAATGATGAAGATGCCGAATTTTTGAGGATCATCAAGAAAAGTGACTATAAAGTTATCGATCAACTTCATCAGACTCCTTCCAAGATCTCGATTTTATCTCTGTTAATGAGTTCACCCGATGGCCTTGCAGAAGGTTTTGACTCAAGCACATGTAGATCAAGATATCAGCACCAGTCGATTTGATAGTGTGATTGCCAATTTGACCGCCTGTAACACCCTCAGTTTCAGCAATGAAGAGTTACCGAAGGAGGGTCCGAACCATAATCGTGCTTTACATATATCGGTAAAATGTCAGGAGGACAATTTAGCGAGAGTGTTAGTAGACACCGGCTCTTCTCTGAATGTTCTACCCAAGAGGGTTCTTGATAGGTTGGTTTGTAAAGAGACTGCGCTGAAACCTACACCTTTGGTTGTCAAGGCTTTCGATGGCTCTCGCCGATCGGTAATGGGGGAGGTTGAGCTACCTATCTTGATCGGTCCGCAAGTTTTTAATATCATGTTTCAAGTCATGGACATTAATCCCAATTACAGTTGTTTACTTGGAAGGCCGTGGATCCATGCCGCTGGGGCAGTGACCTCAACGTTACATCAAAAGATGAAATTCGTGATCGATGGAAAGTTGGTTATTATACACGGTGAGGAGGATCTGATGGTCAGTAACCTGTCTTCTTTCCGTTACATCGAGGTCAATGAGAATGCTTTAGACATCTCCTTTCAAGCACTTGAGATCGCCAATGCTGTTCTGCTGGAAGTCGAAGAGACAGTGGGTCAGGGTAGTCCATCTTTTGCATCTCTGAAGAGTACCCAGGCAACAATTGACAGGGGCATTCCTGAAGGTTGGGGAGAGGTAATCGATGTCAAGACCAAGACTGATCGCTCTGGGTTGGGTTACAAACCAACTCAGAATGGAGCTGCCACAACTGTCGAAGGGCGTCCTAAGGTTATCCAAGAGGTATTTGTCAGCGGAGGTTTCCAAGTCAATGCCATCAGCGACTGTGAGGAAAATGAAGAGCTGAGCAACCTGGTGTTTAAGGGTGATGCAGTTTTGAACAACTGGGAGGCTGTAGAGATCCCTGTTATCTTTCCCTTGTCAAAGTAATTGTTTTTTAAAGTTTCATTTACATGTTCAAATAAAAATCCGTAGCTCTGCCCAAGGCTATAGGGTCTTTTATTGGGCCACCTTTCATTTCTAAAAAGATATTAATAAAAGCATTTTGTTCAATTCCACTTTGGTTCATTTGCGTTTTTCGTTTTCACCTTTAAAAATGAAATTGGCAACCTTTTTTTTCAAAAAAATAATAAAAAAAAAACAGCATTTCATTCTTACATATCTTCGAGCATTTTAATTAAGTAAGCCTTCCATCATGCAGAGACATCATAAACCTTGTTGGATCCGATGACCTTACTGACACTCCTGACTGGGATGCACCCATCAATCAAGCTGAGGACGAGGGTGAAGAAGATTTTGAAGTACCCGCAGAACTGACGAGATTGATTGAGTACGAGTACACAGAGCTTCAACCGCATAAAGAGCAGGTGGACCTAATTAATCTCGGTACAGATGAGAGCAAGAAAGAGGTCAAGATTGGTGCAATGCTTGGGACGGAGATTAGGCCAAGGTTGATTGAGTTGTTAAAAGAGTATATTGATGTGTTTGCATGGTCGTATCAAGATATGCCGGGCCTGAACACAGATATTGTTGTTCACAAGTTGCCACTTAAGCCAGATTGTCCACCTATCAAGCAGAAACTCCGAAGAACGAGACCCGACATGGCTTTGAAGATTCGAGATGAGGTTAAAAAGCAGTTGGATGCAGGTTTCTTGGCAGTCGCAAAATATCCAGATTGGGTTGCCAACATCGTGCCAGTGCCTAAAAAGGACGGTAAAGTTAGGATGTGTGTAGACTACAGGGATCTGAACAAAGCGAGTCCGAAAGACGACTTCCCACTGCCACATATTGACACACTGGTAGACAATACGGCCAGTTTTGCGTTGTTCTCATTTATGGATGGTTTCTCTGGCTATAATCAGATCAAGATGGATCCCGATGATCGAGAGAAGACTACTTTCATTACTCCTTGGGGAACCTTCTGCTATAAAGTCATGCCCTTCGGTTTAAAGAATGCAGGAGCAACTTATCAACGCGCTATGACCACTCTTTTTCATGATATGATGCACAAAGAGATCGAGGTGTATGTGGACGATATGATAGCCAAATCTCAGAGTGAAGAGGAGCATCTAGACCATTTGGTGAAATTGTTTGAACGACTCAGGAAATATCAGTTGAAATTGAACCCTGCTAAATGTACCTTCGGTGTCAGATCTGGAAAACTGCTTGGTTTCATTGTTAGCCAGCGAGGGATTGAGGTGGATCCTGACAAAGTCCGAGCCATTCAAGATATGCCGGCTCCGCGAACCGAGACGCAAGTTAGGGGTTTTCTGGGACGTCTGAATTACATTTCCAGGTTTATCTTTAATATGACCGCCACTTGTGAGCCGATATTCAAGTTGCTTTGCAAGGGGCAGACAGTTGAGTGGAACCCTGATTGTCAGAAAGCGTTTGAGAAGATTAAGGGTTATTTGCAAGATCCCCCTATTCTGATCCCGCCCGTACCTGGAAGACCGTTGTTTATGTACCTCACTGTTCTCGAGAAGTCTATGGGTTGTGTGCTTGGGCAACATGATGAGACTGGGAAAAAGGAACATGCGATTTATTACCTGAGCAGGAAGTTTACCGATTGCGAAAACAGATACTCACCATTGGAGAAAACTTGTTGTGCATTGGCATGGGCCGCTAAGCGCCTTCGGCAATATATGGTCTGTCATACCACGTTATTGATTTCTAAAATGGATCCGATCAAGTATATTTTTGAAAAACCAGCTCAAACCGGGAGGCTAGCCCGTTGGCACATGTTGTTATCCGAATATGACATCCAGTATGTACCCCAGAAGGCGATTAAGGGTAGTATTTTGTCTGATTACCTTGCAGACCAGCCAGTTGAAGATTATGAACCTCTTAAGCTCGATTTTCCTGATGAGGATATTTTGTTGATTAAAAGAGATTGTGAAGAGCCAGATCCGAGCGAAGGTCCAGAACCAGGTCTTTGGTGGAGGATGATGTTTGATGGTTCCTCGAATTTCAATGGGCATGGTATAGGCGCCGTTTTGATGAACCCAAAGGGCGGATTCACTCCATTCACAGCGAGGTTGGACTTTGAGTGCACTAACAACGTCGCAGAATACGAAGCGTGTATTCTTGGCCTCGAAGCGGCAATTCACCTCCGAATCAAACTTCTTAAAGTAAGTGGTGACTCAGCCTTGGTTATTTACCAGGTACAAGGCAAATGGGAGACGAAGAATGAGAAGCTGATCCCTTATAAGAACTACATTATTGAGCTGATCAAGTATTTTGACGAGATAGAGTTCGAGCATGTTCCTAGATCCGAGAATCACGTAGCCGATGCTTTAGCCATGTTAGCATCCATGTGGAAAGTTAAGTTCGTTAATGAAGCACCTCTTATCCATATTGAGCGCAAGGTTGAGCCCGCTTATTGTCAGATGGTCGAAGAAGTTGAGGTGGATGAAAAGCCTTGGTTTCATGATATCAAGAACTACCTCGTCAAGCAGGAGTATCCCGATGGTGCTACTGGTCTGGACAAAAAGACATTGAGAAGACTGGCGTCCAAATTCTTTATCAGTAATGGTGTGTTGTACAAGAGAAATCACGACATGGTCCTGCTCAGATGTGTTGATAAACGGGAAGCGGACATGTTACTACAGGAAATTCATGAGGGGACCTTCGGAACTCATGCCAATGGTTATGCCATGACCAAGAAGATGTTAAGGGCTGGGTATTACTGGTTAACCATGGAAGCCGACTGCATCCAATACGCTAGGAAATGCCATAAGTGCCAAATTTATGCTGATAAGATGCACGTACCTCCGTCACCATTGAATGTTTTGTCTTCACCATGGTCGTTCTCTATGTGGGGCATTAATATGATTGGGGCAATCGAGCCGAAAGCTTCTAATGGACATTGTTTTATCCTTGTTGCCATTGATTATTTCACCAAATGGGTAGAGGCTGCCTCCTACACCAACGTGACCAAGCAAGTGGTTGCCCGATTCATCAGGAAAGAGATCATCTGCCGTTATGGAGTCCCAAGCCGGATAATAACTGACAATGGCACCAATCTGAATAATAAGACTATGAAAGAGCTGTGTGATAATTTCAAGATCACTCACCACAATTCTTCTCCGTACCGTCCTAAGATGAATGGAGCTGTTGAAGCTGCAAATAAGAATATCAAGAAGATCCTGCAAAAGATGGTTGTGACTTACAAAGATTGGCATGAGATGTTACCGTTTGCTTTACATGGATACAGAACCTCAGTGAGAACTTCGACAGGGGCAACACCTTTCTCACTGGTATATGGAATGGACGCCGTGCTCCCCATCGAAGTAGAGATACCTTCGCTAAGAGTGTTAATGGAGGCTGAACTTGAGGAAGCTGAGTGGGTTCAAGACAGATTGGATCAGTTGAATCTCATTGACGAGAAGCGTTTGACAGCCATGTGCCATGGGCAATTATATCAGAAACGGATGAAAAGAGCGTTTGATAAGAAGATTCGAATCCGCGAGTTCCGTCAAGGAGAGCTCGTACTCAAAAAGATCTTACCAGTACATAAAGATATGCGTGGAAAGTGGATGCCCAATTATGAAGGCCCATTCGTTGTAAAGACTGTCTTCTCCGGAGGGTCTCTAATACTTACGACAATGGACGGTGAAGAACTAGCACATCCCGTGAATTCTGATGCAGTCCGAAAATATTATGCCTAAAAACCCGCTAAGTCGAAAACCTGCAAAAGGCGACTTAGGCAAAAGTAAGGGTTGAAAAAAAAAATAATAATAAAAAGCTCGCTAAGTTGAAAACCCGAAAGGGCGGCTTAGGCAAAAAAGAGCGTCCCGGTGGATTGAAAACCCGAAAGGGCGGTCCAGGCAAAAGTTAGGGACAAAGGCATTTCATTGCATCAGAATACACTGATTATCTCGAACACACTTTCCGCATGAGAGCCATGTTTCAGTTCTTTCATCCTTGCCCAAAGCAGGATTCTGGATTAGTCTTAGTTATTAGTGTCAGTAGGTGTCATTGGATTCGATGTAACCTTTCCCATGTTGCCAATTTCAAAGCATAATCATCCGTGGAGCTATGCCTTCAGCGAGCTACCGCCCTTTAAATAAAAGAAACCATCTCGTTACTTACATTCTTTGGTGCATTGCTCTTTGTTTTCTATTTGTTATGCAAAATGCGTTTATTCCTAAAATTTGAAAATGAAAGGTGTATTGTAGATTTTTCAAAACTATTTTTCAAAAACAAAACGAATTTGAAATGTAATAAATTACTTTGACTAGTGGAAATTCCGAAGGGATCTCTTCATTCCCCAGAAATGTCATTCAAACCATTGCTCTATCACAGTCCCCAGAGAGACTATAAGCTGACAACTTTTTCTTGGGTAACTTAAAAGTGTCCCTCAAGTTTTCTTCTCCCCATGTGAAGACGTGATACTGTACACCCAAGCAGATTACCTTCTCCCCAGAGAATTCAGAACTTTAAAACCAGAGTTGATCCTACCATTTGGTTGCAGAGAACGCAGGGTACTTCCGTCGAGATGTTTATTTCATCTCTCGTCCCGTCTCTAGTCTGTTTCGTCAGCATACGCAAGGGCATAAGCATCACATGCCTATTTCATTACATATTCATTACATACTCATTACATACTTGCATACATAAACATTAACATACATAAACATTAACATACATAGACATTAACATACATTCATATTAACATATTCATTAACACATGCATTAGCGTTCGCAGGTTCATTGTGTTTCACCATCATTTGGTTGTTACCGCCGAGTAACTGGGTTCGTCCGTTCTCTCCAAGTAGATTGTCAGCCCTAAGCATAAAATACTTACTTGTTTCCAGTTTCCCCACGGAGCTCGATCCTCGTGGATGACGGTTACTTCAGCTATCTTTCCTCGCCAGGATAAGATATCTACCCTTCGAGTTCATTCCCTCGATGGAGTCTTGATTACCAGTCTTCTTTCTAGCTCGATCCTAGATTGAATCTCAGTCATGTCGGTAGTCAAGCCCAACCGGACGTGCATTTATTTTGCACCATCTAAAGATTTTCACCATACCATGACAGATGTTCGACTGTTCTCGCCCGAGAAGTTTATCACTGTACCCGGACGTGCATTTATTTTGCACTACCTTTCAAGAAAATCAACTACAATCCTTTACAGATACACGCCAATTCGCGCCTGGAAAATATATCAGTACAACACTTTACAACCCTACATGTTACAACCCTTTACACTTTACATTTTACAGCATCAGCATACGACATTTCTCACCTAAGAAGTCGATCCTATCCTCATTATGACTCGCAGCAAGTGGCCATCTCCATGGAGTAGTTGGGCTTCCATTTACCTGCCGTCTTGGGGTATGAACCAAATCGTATTCAGGAGAGCACGATCCTGAGTTACGGGGAGGTTTGAGCGGAATCATATTCAGGAGAGCACGATTCTGAAGTTATGAAGAAGTTCATTTATCCTTTAGTAAAAGAAGGAGCGGAATCATATTCAGGAGAGCACGATTCTGAGTTATGAGGAAGTTCAATTGGCCGTTTTTCAGGAGAGCACGATTCTGAAATATGAGTATCTTCAGTCATACAGTTTCATATTCAGGAGAGCACGATTCTGAAATATGAGTATCTTCAGTCATCCAGTTTCATATTCAGGAGAGCACGATTCTGAAATATGAGTATATTCAGTCATACAGTTTCATATTCAGGAGAGCACGATTCTGAAATATGAGTATATTCAGTCATACAGTTTCATATTCAGGAGAGCACGATTCTGAAGTATGAGTATATTCAGTCATCCAGTTTCATATTCAGGAGAGCACGATTCTGAAGTATGAAGAAGTTCAGTTTACCCGTTTCATGTTCAAGAGAGCACGATCTTGAAACAGTTTATTTATCCTTCAGTAAGAGAAAAATCAGAATCGTATTCCAGGCGCCGACCTTAAAATGCGAGAAGATTTATTTATCAGATAAGCAGCAGCCTCTTTATTTGAGTGCTTATCCATTTTTGCATATAAGTCCCTTCCAACGATGAGTGACCATTCTCCCTCGAGAAGCTTATCAAGGCATTTCCTATTAAAGTCCATTTATTCTGGCATGCAGTCGGTCTTTACCCTGTATATTTGATACGGGTTTCCGAAAAATCCGTTTGATCCTGTCACGAGAGATAATTTACAGAAGCTTGGATGTTATTCTTTGCTCAATGCTCCAGCATTCTGTAAGCGATCTTGCAATCGTACGCGATCCAGTTTTTTATCCTTTAGATTCCCCAGTGGAGGCCGTCTCGTAGGTACCATCTCCACGTGAGGATCTCGTTCCTTTTCTAAAAGTGACAATTGGTTATTCGCACCAGTTGACTATCATTTTTAGATTTCCCCAGTGTTGTACTGTGTCTCAGCGTGTCGTTTTCCCCAGTGAGTTCTCCTCGTGGCGCCTGTCCCGGTGTCGTCATGTTCGTCAGCATTTTTTCGCATTCATACGCATCATACCATGTTCATGGCATCATCTGCATTAAGCTGTTCCCGTTTTGTCCACAGCATGGCATATCGTCGCATATAAGGGCAAAATTTTCGGTTATCTATATTTAAATATCTCCACCACGATTCCTCGAATCTATGTCACTCAAAATCGTCCGGTGTAGCTATTTAAATAGGGGCAACTGTAATACCCCAAATTTTACCCTTATATTTAGTCGGTCATTTCGCATAGCATATGTACATTTGCTAACCACTAACAAGCTATGAAGGGGTTTTGTGTTGCAGATTTGGTCCCAGGGGTATTTTGGTCATTTTACACAAATTCTACCAATTCCTTGAAGACGGGCTGTTATTAAAATTCTGAGGCATTTGATGCGTTATGGTTTTGAGGCATTTATCAATCACCAGTTCTGATCATATTGAGATTTGGCATTTGGTCAGTGGAGTTTAATTACGATTAGTTTTGCTGTTGATGCTGAAAATGTTGTGACCATGGTGCCCATATGTGTTTGGTTATGAAACAATTGGTTAACATTTTAATCGGATGATGAGATTAGGATCACAAATACCACTTGGAAATATTTATGTTTTATGCCTATGTTAATGAAGTAAATACTTGTGGATTTATTCACATTTGTTTATATTTTTTAACTAAGAATAGAATATAAATAAATTCAAAACTTTGAGAATTTTATTTCATAAATAATGCTATCATACAAGAATGGGGATGTTGCTTCATATTTTACAAAGTACTGTTACAAGGAAGTACATTAAAATTCTCAAATCCTAAGGGATTACATTAAAGCATCTATCCTAAATCCTAAAAGTATCTAAAGGTCTTCATGTCGTATTTGAACTTCTCCATGAATCCTCAGCTAACCTGCACATCAAAAGAGAACAGACAGTACAGAAAAATGTTAGAATTTTTTTCGACACTCTCAGAACAATGTCATCATCGAGTGCCGGGAGTGGCACAACCGAAGCTGCGTCCTACCCCCGTTACCGATCCGCGCCGTAGGCGTCAGATCAGGTAATACATGTTCTTATCAAAATGGGACATCCGAGAGATAGAAAAATATAAATGGAGTGGGACTGATTCGTTTCGCCGCCTTTGGTTTCCAAGACTGATACAAAGGGTAAAGCAGCACAATCAATTTGGTCATAAACCCTGATGCCGACGGGTATGAGCCACTTTGTGTTCAAAGTTTGTCAACACCTAAAATGCAAGCATCAAAACGGTATCAGAATTTTCAAAGAAAACCATCACTGACCAAGAACCAAATTTCACACCTGCATCAGCTCTAGATCAAACAAGAAATTCAACAAGAAAGAACCAAGTCAAGCAAATCTGCCACAAAAGGCACAACATATAATCACAAGCTGCATAGAACTGGAAGAAGCAATTTAATTCACAAATATTAGAACCAAACCAGTATCAACAGTTCAGGTCCAAAGCAAACCAGCAATTCTGCAGACGTGGTTGCCACAAAACACCAAAGCCAGGGCTCAGCTATTATACATCACGGCCCAATGAAATTCGCAGCTGACGACAACATCCATCAGAGAATCACACATCCAAAATCCCAGCCCTGAAACGCAAGAATCGAATAGCATCAGCAAAGTTCATCACAGGTTAATGGCAAGCTAATTCACTTACGGTCAAAACAGCTCAAAAAACGGAAAAGCGAAGAGTAAGAACAGAATGTGAATTCATGCTAAAAAACAAGGAGCTACGGCAAGTTCAATCCCACAAGAAAAGAACTAAGTCAAGCCAGAAAACAGAAACTAGGTGTGGTTCAGCAATGTCAAGCCCGGTTCGAAGTTCAAAGAGCCACAGGCCATACCAAAGTAAGCAGATAAGCTCACATGATCACACTAATATGTCAGTTCAGATTGGATCCCGAATGTGCAAAGCACATCAGAAACAGAGCACCAAACAAGGGCTCAGTTATGAACATCATCGCCCCACAAACAAAGTCACCGAAAACAAGTTATCAGAACCATACTCGGTCCATAAAACAAACAAATACATGGCTCAGTTCGTCGACATCATAGCCAATCATCATCACCAATTCAATCAGAAGCAGCAATATGATCAGAAGCTAGGACGTAGTATCTTGCTCCATCAGGCTCAGACAAGCTGTCATCATCGCCACGTACCATTCTCGGCGGCGTCTAACTCAGCCAAAGCGTAGTACATGTCCTGAAAAGAAAAGAAGAGGAAAATAAGTGAATTCCAGCCAATAGCCAAACTGAACGAAGCAAGTTCACAAAATCCATGACAGTTCAGAATACGAGTGAATCCACAAGACAGGTATCGACTCGTTAAGGCCCAGCAATTGGATACCCACACTGAGAACAAGGGATCCCATTCCGCATCTGAAAAATAAAATCCAAAGTATGTCAGAGAAACCCAAGTCGATCCAATCAAGGAACGAAATCAGCAATGTCCAAACGAAAATCAAAACAAAGTCGTTCAGTTATCAAATGAAAATCCGATCCATATCAGAAAATAGGGAATCCTGAAAAAGGAAAGTTCAGATTAGATGAGATCAAATATACCCGAAAAAACGAAATCCAATCTCACCAAAAATCCCAGATAAAATCAAATCAAGTTTAGTAATATCAGATTGTAAATCAAATCCAATCATCAGCGTGTTTTGATTTGACAATTAGAGATCGAAGACCCAAGGCCCATTCAAAATCGAGGGAAGAAAGTATATAAGAACAACATCACCTCAAAGAAAAGCTGGGGAGCCGCGAGAGAGAAAGACTAGACAAAAACGGCGGAGAACACAAAAACCCTAGCGACCGCGAGATCGAAAGAAGAAGAGTTTTCGCCCAAAGCCATCACGAACAGCCGTCGATCAAACCCACCGAAGGAAGTCCGCCAGCGCCGTTTCACTCAACGACGGGCAAACATCCAGGGAGGCTCAGATTTGCATCATCATCGCCTCGTTTCACCGAAAGCCACCCACGGGATAAAACGTAAGCGAAAATAACATTGTACCATCATTGTTTAAACAGGATTTCGTTTTGGTTTCAGGAGGAGGTATCAAGGGAGAGACAAGAATGCGAGAGAGGAAGGCAACGAAGAAGATGCAAACGGCGCCGCAGAAGGGCGTTTAGGGTTATGAAACCCTAAAAGACTCTTTTGATCACAATTGCTTCCACCGGGTTGGGTCCGGAGGTAATGACCGGCCCAACCCTTTTATTTTTTTTTTTACTTTCTTTTTTTGTTTATCAAATTTTTAAAAAATATTTAAGTTGGTTCATTTTTTATAATATAAAAATTAAAAACATTTTCTTATAATATTAAAATAAAAAAAACATTTTTTAAAATATTAAAATTAAAAAACATTTTAAAATATTAAAATTAAAACATTTTTTTTATAATTAGAATCAATTATTCTTTTAAAACCAAGAGAAAATATTTTTTAAGAAATCATAATCTTCCCTTTTTTTTTGTTTATTTATTATCAAGTTAAAACACTTAAGCTTAGGGTCATAAAGTAAAAAAACACAAAAAAAATGTCCCTTAACTTCACGTTTCCGCTTTCATAATTTTGTTTATTAACCTAGTTCGTTCACTGTGCAGCTTACCATGTTATTTCCTTATGTTTGCGTTCTTAAATTTGAATTGTATCACATTATTGTAACTGTTCCTCCATTGTAACCTCGCGAACCCTAATAATCGCGTTTACCTTTCCGCACTTTAATTTCTGCTGTTTGTATGGTTTAAATTCGCGCATTTGCATCGTTAATTTGTCCCATTGCATTCCTCCGAAGGAATTAGGTCTAGCATTTGGCCGCCGCGCCAATAGTCCATAAAACTTCACACATTCAATGTCAAATCCTCAAAACTACAAAACTTCAAACCCTTACAAACCCTAATTTTCCATAAATGTCTCGCCACAGACAAAGTTACAATTTTACCCCTAGCATTAGGTCAAAGAGCCGCCGCGCTCATTTTAGGGTTTCCCGCCGTGGAATCCCTAACCTAACCTAACCCTAATTACAACTTAACATTTCAACGTAGAGATTTGGAGTTTCTACACTCCGCGTAAGCGTGCCCTTAAGACATGTTTATTCCCCTTGAGACCTTGACCACAGTTAAGAAGTCTCTAACCTCCCTTTTGAGGGGAACTACGATTACTCTGATTCCACTCCCGTAAGGATACGTAGGCACAAGATGCGATGTCTTGCCGAGTAAACTTAGAATTAACCCCTTAGGTCTCTTTTCTCACTTTTAATCCCTTGTACATATACCTTAAGCAAATAAATAAAGCAAAATAGTAAACATTTGAACAAAAGGTTCCTGTAGAGTACTACAGAAGTTTAGGGTGCTAATACCTTCCCTAAATTTAACCAACCCCCGAACCCTAGATCTTCCCCCGCATTGTGTTTACGATGCAAAAATAGGTTTTCCCTCTTTTGACCTTTTCCTTCGGATAAATCAAAGAGCGGTTGTGAATTGAATTGCGATTCAAACTCATTAATAGTTTGTGATCCTATTTCCACCGCAACAAAACTCAATGGTGACAGTCACGATTTTGCACTCTCATCTTGCTCTAGAATGTTCCTTTCAACTGCAAATTGGTTTGTGAGTGTGTTTGGATAGCTAGCTTGTCCTGAATTGTCCTGATTTTTGTTTTGGCATTGTAACTTGTAATGTAAGAAAGCACTTTTCAAAGCAAGTCATGAAATTGAAACTCACCTCAAAATTGTGACATTGCCAATGTGTTTGGAATGCAATTTCTGGTCAAAATGACTACCCACATGCCATGTTTATGACTTATAATTCAAAAATCCCAATTTTCCTCCTTTGAATCATTTGAAAAATCCCTCTTTTTAGGCCATTTTGGAGCACTTCTTGATACAAGCTCATTCAACCCACCATGACTTCACATCTGACCTAAAAACATCATTTTAAACACATCTCATGTTGAACAATTTTTCATTTGAAGAATGGAAGATGGAGATTTTGGCACATTCTTGAAAATGACCTATAATTCAACTTTCCCAAAATACCCCTGGATTGCCAAGATCATAACTTGAGTTCCACAAATCTTCTTGAGGACTTCTAGTACTCAAATTAAATCTAAGATCAAGACCTACAACTCTCATGTTGGCCAAGAATCCATTTGAAAAACCCTTGAGGGGAAAAAGTTGCTTGGAAGTCAAGTGACTTTCACAGATAAATTTCAGTGTCCTCTGGTGACTTGTAACTTGCAAGAACCATAACTTGAGTTATACAAATCTTCTTGAAGACTTCTAGTACTAAAATTGAAGGTATTGAGAAGCTCTACAAGTTTCATGTTGGCCCAAGATCCATTTGAAACTTGTATTTTGACTTATGTGGCTTGGAAGTCCAGTGCTATACCGGGGATTTTACCCTAGGAACCCTGTCTCAAACACCTCCAACCACTCTTGATTCTTTTGCACTTGGTCTTGGCTCATCCACACACATGCTTCAACATATCAATCCATGACTTCCATGACCTAGAGCTAGGTCTTGATGCCCTTTCTTTGGTCTCCTTGACCTAGGGTTACCCAGATGAAACCCTACTTGTACACACCTCAACCATGGCTCTTGAACTTGATACAATGACTTGTGTAAACTCCTTCTTGACTTTCTAGAGACTCATTAAGCTTCATTCACACATCATACCCTTGATCAAGACTCCCTAAACCCTGGAGGCTCCTCAGATACCTCCTCACACTTGAAGATAGGCCTCATACAGATGATCAAACTCCTCAAGGACACCCTCTTTTGACATGATACTCTTGATGACTTTTCTATTTTGTGCGAACCTCCAGCTAGGCTCTTTCTTTCATATCTCACCCTTGATCCCCTGCACAATGAATGATGCTATGCTATGCCAATGTTAGGGCTATGTTATGCTATGCAAATTAAATGCAATGAAACATAAATCAGGCAAGAAAAGTTTAAGCAAATTTTGGGGTGCAACAACTGCCCCTATTCAAACGGCTTGGACCCGACTGGGTGAAGAGCGAACGACCTTCAAAGGATCGAGGTACGAGACGGTTGAATACCAAGAAACCCGGAAATTTCCTAACCGCAGAAATAAAATGCAGAACTGCTTGGGGAACGACATCCACCAACTGAATCTGGTTGTTACGGCAACAACTGATTCAACGTCTGATGATAACTCTGATTTCAACATCAACCACCCGTGTAACGCCACAGGTACTGAACATCTCCGTCCACAACCGGACTAACCTTGTCAACACAAGAAGAGAAACAAATTCATCAACACGAACAAAGATTCCGTCGTCACAGGAGTAACCTTGCCCATATCTGGACCCAAATTTCGTCAAATCACGAATAAACACCAATCTGTCCACGTCAGGACTCACGTTTCGTCAACCCGAAGAAATCTCAACAACACAGGAATAGAACTTTGTCCATGTTAGGACGCTACATTCCGTCAACATGGAGAAATCCCGGCTACTCCGCTGGGGTTGAGTTGTCCGCCTCTTGCCAACACGAGGAGGTCCTATCAATCATGGGCAATAAATTTGTCGACTTCACTGGGAAATATTTCTGTCCAATCACAGGAAACTTCATCCGTCTATCCATACGGGGAAATCATTTGTCTAAACACAGGAAATTTCATCTGCCTATCCATACGGGAAAATCATCTGCCTAAACACAAGAAACTTCATCCGCTTATCCATACGGGAAAATCATCTTCCTAAACACAGGAAACTTCATCCGCCTATCCATACGGGAAAATCATCTGCCTAACACAGGAAACTTCATCCGCCTATCCATACGGGAAAATCATCTGCCTAAACGCAGGTAACTTCATCCGCCTATCCATACGGGAAAATCATCTGCCTAAACGCAAGAAACTTCATCCGCCTATCCATACGGGAAAATACTCTGAATACAGTTTCTCTGTCTATCTCTGCAGTAGCTAACTCCGTTGGGCCCAACCCACAAACGACTTTGAGGAGGACTCTACTGGGGATAATAATATTTCGTCAACACGAAGAAATCACGGTGGCTTCATTGGGGATCGAATTCTTCCATCCAATAGTAATTCAATTCAGTCAATCATACTGGACAATAACTCCGCCTTATCTTTACAGTAGCCAAACCCACTGGGGATGCTTTGCAATTAGCTGCCGGGCACCTATTTCGACAACAGGCGACAACCTCTGAAATTTTGATTATGAAACCCTGTGACGCTGACGAAACAACAAACTTGAAGAAAATACTACGATGGCCGGATAAGAGAAACTTCAACAAGCAACTCTATGGGGAAAAACTGGCAACAACTCCAAAGTCTACTTATGAAGCTATTCCATGCGGACAAACTTTCGGACAACAACTCCAAAGTCTAATCATGAAGATGTGGTACCGCTGAAGAACTCCAAAGTATAATTACGAAGTCGTTTGATGTTGACGACAACTCCAAGGTCTAATTATGAAGCAACGCAATGCTGACGTAACAGCTGCTAGAGAAACTCTGTTGGGGAATCGCTAACGACGACTCCAAAGTCTAATTCTGAAGCCGTGTAATGCTGACATAACAGCCACCCGAAGAAACTAGGCCGATCTCCAAAGTCAAATTATGAAGTCTGCCATGCTGACATAACATCTACGCGAGGAAAACCCGCTAGGGAACTCCTAACAACAACACCAAAGTCTAGTTATGAAGTTGTTGAATGCTGACAATAACTCCAAGGTCAAAATCGTGAAGCCTTGACAACAAGTAATGACTTCAAAACGTCAAATCGCTGAAATCTCTCTTTAAAAACAACTTCGAAGTCTATTCATGAAACCGTTGACTGCTGAAAACAACTGACAATAACGTCAAATTCAAGCTATGAAGCCACGTCATGATGGTAACAAACTTCAAAGTCTAATTACGAAGCCGTAAAATGCTGACATAACAATCTTCAAAGTCTAATTATGAAGCCATAACAGCAAACTGGGGAGAACTCTGCCGGGGGAATTCTAACGTCAACTGCCAGACATCCAACTTGACGACGAGTAATGACTTAAGATGTCTAATCCCTGAAATCTTTTCTGAAAATGCTGACGTGACAGCAACCCGAGGGAACACTCCGCCGGGGGATTTTTTGACAATAACTCCAAAGTCCAATTATGAAGCCGTGTAAAGAACACTCCGCTGAGGAAGAAGAGAAGTTAATCAAGCACCTCTGATAAGGGAACATATGGCGGGACGAACATTATCATCACATATCTTATGCCGCCAATCTGAATATCTGAAAACGATCCTGAACAAGAAGTCCAATTGCCTGCAGAGAAGAGCACCTGAAAACAAAGAGGTAGCCAACCTGACTTATGCTTCAAAATGCGTATGTTTGAAAATGGCGTAATGCTCCATACAGCACGGAAATGCTACGCGTTTGAGTAGATGCAAATGTGACGATATATGCAAATGCAAATGCGGGCTCAAGCTGCCGGGGCCACTCTGATAATGATGTCTCAACAACATGAATGCTGAGGATAAAGCAACCTCCGCTGGGGATGAACAAGTATCATAAGGTATTCCTGCGAAATAAACGCCAGAAACACAACCAACTCTGCCGAGGAGTGATTAAACATCAATTTCCATTGGGAAGAAAGAACAAGCCACCCTGCTGGTGAACAAACTTAGCTGGGGAAGAAGCGACACTTCTAGGAAAAGCACACTGTCTGGGCACAGTTTACGAACTCGGAGCCTCGGACTCTGCTAAGGATCAACATCCTGTCAATGGCATGATGACCTGTGGGGGAGCAAGAAAAACCTCCTCCGGGTATAATCCTTTCGAACCAACAACTTGGTTAACTATTGCGGGAATCTCCCATGCCGGAGATTGAACATGCACACCTTCGATTCGCTAAGGAGCGCAACCTCTGCAGGGAACATTGACTTTGACTTGCTGGGATTAATCCTATGGACGACTTTCCATGAGGACACCCTCCTGGGGAAAGATAACTCCCTCTTCGGGAAGGGATAAACGTCATTTCAAATCTCGGGGAATAAGCTGCGACTAGCTGAGGAATGACATCAACTGGAATCAGGTCTTACGTCAAGCGACCTTGGCTGGGGAATACAATCCCTGACTGTTTGCTCCCTAGGTAAGAACCCTGCAAAATACAAACAAGACAAAACAGGCCTATACAACAGAATCTACCCGGGTTAGCATCCGTTACATTACTTCAGTCAATTCGAAGTTTTAGCAATTATTGGCAATGGCCAGCAAGATTATGCAAGTGCAAGTTTATCAAAAACATCGGCGTCTTTCCCAAACAAAACAGTAAAGAACAAGCATCAAGTACTGAATAACATGTTTTATTGATAACGGGCCTCTGAATAGGCAAAGTTTTGTACACTGGATGCAACTCCAGAAAAGAGGAAGTTACGCACAAACACACATACATATATGCACAAAAAGCATAAATACAAAACAATATTTGTATACATGTCGGCGACGTGGTACAGACAAACACCATGAGCTGATCCTCCTATGACTCGCCTGACTCTGCGCTTTCCCGGTACTCGATCTTCGGAAGAGATTGTTTTTGGATAGGCGGCCCCCAGGTACTCCCAAACCACTAAGCAATGTTGTATCAAATCCGGACCGCAGTCATTTGCTTTTTCAATCCCTAACTTTTGCGTGAACCGCCCTTTGCGGGTTTTCAATTCACCGGGATACCCTTTTTTGCCGAAATCTACCTTTTCAGGTTTTCGACTTCGTGGGTGTACATTTTTTCAATTTTATCCCTAATTTTTGCCCGAACCTTTTATTCATTTTTTATGGTTCGCCGGGATGCCCCATTTTTTCCTGGACTCTCTTTTTACTGTCCAACGGGTCACTTTCAAGCAAAGTATTTTTTAACCGCGTCCGAATTCACAGGAGACGTAAAGTCTTCACCATCAATGGTGGATAGTAACAAGGCTCCTCCAGAGAAGACTTTTCTGACAACGTAGGGTCCTTCGTAATTAGGAGTCCACTTGCCCCTGTGATCTGTTTGTGGTGGGAGAATCTTTTTCAAAACAAGATCGCCTGTCTGAAAGCTTCGAGGGCATACCTTCTTGTCGTAAGCTTTCTTCATCCGGCTCTGATATAACCGGCCGTATGCTAAAGAAGCCAGTCTCTTCTCATCCATTAAACTGAGTTGATTCAGTCTATCTTTAACCCATTCTGCCTCGTCGAGTTGGACATTACGTAAAACCCTCAGGGAAGGAATCTCGACCTCCAACGGTAACACCGCCTCCATCCCGTATACCAATGAGAAAGGGGTTGCCCCGGTTGATGTGCGTACCATCGTACGATAACCGTGCAAAGCGAAAGGTAGCATCTCGTGCCTGTCCTTATATGTCACAGCCATCTTCTGAACAATCTTTTTTATGTTCTTATTGGCCGCTTCGACATCGCCATTCATCTTGGGCCGGTAAGGAGAAGAGTTGTGATGTTCAATCTTAAAATTCTGACACAGCTCTTTCATCATTTTATTATTCAAATTCGAATCGTTGTCGGTGATAATCCGCTCGGGGATTCCATATCTGCAGATAATATCTCGTTTGATAAATCTGGCTACCACTTGTTTGGTGACATTGGCATATGATGCTGCTTCCACCCATTTGGTGAAGTAATCTATTGCCACCAAAATGAATCGGTGTCCGTTTGATGCTGTAGGTTCGATCTTACCAATCATATCAATTCCCCACATCGAGAAAGGCCACGGTGATGACATCACATTCAGAGGACTTGGAGGCACATGGATTTTGTCCGCATAAATCTGGCATTTATGACACCTCTTTGCAAACTTGAAATAGTCTGTTTCCATAGTTAGCCAATAATAACCTGCCCGCAGCAGTTTTCTCGTCATAGCATGCCCACCAGCATGTGTACCAAATGTACTCTCATGTATCTCTTCCATGAGCAACTTCTCCTCTTTCTCATCTACACAACGTAGCAACACCAAGTCGTGGTTTCTTTTGTATAGGACACCGTCCGGATTCAAATAGAAATTGCCAGCCAATCTCCTGAGAGTCTTCTGATCTCGACTGGATGCCCCAGCCGGATACTCCTTGTTCTTCAGGAAATTCTGGATGTCAAAGTACCAGGGTTGGCCATCGGGAGCCTCGTCAATGGCAAATATAAATGCAGGCCTATCAAACCGAGAGATAACAATCCGGGGAGCCTCGTTCCAGAAGTTAACTTTATACATTGAAGACAATGTCGCCAGGGCGTCAGCCATTTGATTTTCTGCTCGTGGCACGTGATGCAATTCCACCTTGTCAAAGAAAGGCAACAATCTCCTTGCATAATTCATATACGGTATCAAATTGGGCTGACGTGTCTCCCATTCTCCTTTAATCTGATTCACCACTAGAGCTGAGTCTCCGTATACATCCAGATGTTTGATTCGCAAGTCAATGGCTTCCTCCAGACCCAGGATGCAAGCCTCATATTCAACCTCATTATTGGTAACGGGAAAAGTCAATCGGGCAGTAAAGGGGATGTGCGACCCCTGAGGAGTAGTGATAATTGCCCCTATTCCGCTACCATAGGAATTTATAGCTCCGTCAAATATCAACTGCCATTTGGAACCCAACTCTGGTCCTTCGTCCAGCAACGGTTCTTCACAATATTTCATTTTTAGGTACATGATATCCTCGTCAGGAAAATCAAACCTCATCGATTGGTATTCCTCAACAGGCTGCTCCGCAAGGTACTCTGACAAAACGCTACCTTTAATAGCCTTTTGCGAGACATATTGAATATCGTATTCAGTTAACACCATCTGCCATCGGGCAATTCTTCCGTAGAGTGCTTGCTTCTCAAACACGTATTTGATTGGATCCATCTTTGAAATTAGCATGGTTGTATGATTCAACATGTATTGCCTCAAACGTTTGGCGGCCCAGGCTAGTGCACAACACGTTTTTTCGAGCGTTGAGTATCTGGACTCACAGTCGGTAAACTTTTTACTCAAATAGTATATCGCATGCTCTTTACGTCCGTTCTCGTCATGTTGACCGAGAACACAACCCATACTTTCCTCAAGAACCGTCAAATACATAATCAAAGGTCTTCCGGCCACTGGGGGTATCAAAACAGGAGGTTCCTGCAAGTATTCTTTTATCTTGTCGAACGCCTTTTGACAATTTTCATTCCAGGTCAACACCTGATCCTTTTTCAACAATTTAAATAACGGCTCGCATGTTGCAGTTAGGTGAGATATGAACCGGGCGATATAGTTCAACCTCCCTAAAAACCCACGCACTTCTTTTTCTGTTTTAGGCGTCGACATTTCTTGTATTGCTTTTATCTTCGCAGGATCAACCTCTATTCCCTTTTCGCTCACGATAAACCCCAGCAGTTTACCCGATCTAACCCCAAAGGTGCACTTGTTAGGGTTTAGCCTCAACCTGAACTTCCTAAGCCTTTTGAACAGTTTCAGCAGATTAACCAAATGCTCCTCCTCCGTCTGGGATTTGGCAATCATATCATCAATATAAACCTCGATCTCTTTGTGCATCATGTCATGAAAAAGAGTCGTCATAGCACGTTGATATGTTGTCCCAGCGTTCTTCAGTCCGAAGGGCATCACTTTGTAGCAAAATGTTCCCCAGGGAGTAATGAAGGTAGTCTTCTCCATGTCTTCCGGTGCCATTTTGATCTGATTATAGCCTGAGAAGCCGTCCATGAAGGAGAATACGGAGAACTGAGCAGTGTTATCAACCAGCACATCAATGTGAGGAAGTGGAAATTCGTCTTTTGGGCTCGCCCTATTCAAATCACGGTAATCTACACACATTCGCACTTTACCGTCTTTCTTCGGCACTGGCGCTATATTGGCGACCCATGACGGATAAGTTGTAACAGCTAGGAAACCAGCATCCCACTGTTTTTGAACTTCCTCCTTGATTTTCACAGCCATGTCTGGTCTGGTTCTTCTGAGTTTCTGCTTAACAGGCGGACATTCCTCTCGCAACGGCAGACGGTGCACAACCATGTCCGTATCCAACCCAGGTATATCCTCGTACGACCAAGCAAATATATCACTATACTCTCGCAGTATTTCAACCAGCATTTGCTTGACGTCGCTTTGCAGTGCAGCCCCTATACGGATATTTCTCACAACTTCTTCCGACCCCAAGTTGATAATCTCAATTTCTTCCTAATGAGGCAGAATGATTCTCTCTTCCTGTTTCAACAAACGAGTCAGCTCCTCTGGCAGGTCGCTATGCTCAACAATCTCTTCCTCTGCTTGGAATACCGGGTGCTCGAAGTCGAGACGAGTCATAGGCGGTTCGTAGGAGATGTCATCTGAAATATTAGTCCTGCAAAGGAAATGGTTAAACGCTTCAACATGCAAACAAAGCAAATAACCACTTTGCCATTTATTGTTAAAGTAAAACAAGAAAAACAGGGATCACAATATTTGAATATGAAAAACGCCTTTATTTCATGATTAAAACAGTGCAATACACATAATCAAGTAGCCTTAATGTAACATCACTATGCCCCGGGTAGGACATAGGATTATTCAACAATTGATAAAACAAAGCATTACTGTTTAAGAGTCACTGAGACAGTTTCCCGGATGGACCAGTTACAGAGACTTTGTCCTGTCACGCTTGGCTTGATCCACGCGTCCATATCGCAGTCGCTATCCCCGTCTTCGGCGTCGGAAATGGCGTTGATAGTCTCAAAGCACACCCAGCTTGGCGTAATCGTGACCGGTCCCTTGAACCTGGGCGCTCCTGAAAAGGACACTGATGACGTCGGCCAATACCTTAGCCTAAACTTGTCATTCTTCATGGGAATCTCTAGTACCTGCCCCCAGCCTTTAGTCTCACCAGTCTGCACTAAAGCCTGAGCTTCTTTGTAGGATGACACTGCCACATCTGACATTTTGCTGGAACCCTGAGCTTTGTCTTTAATCTGCAACCCCTCGAAGGCTTGGCAAGGAGTCTCGTGTATTTCTCCGTCGACCTCTACATATCTGAATGATGACAGGTGACTGACCAAAATGTCCTCCTCCCCGCAAACGGTAACAAAACTATCACCCACCATGTACTTCAACTTCTGATGCAATGTGGACGTTACGGCCCCTGCAGCATGGATCTATGGGCGCCCAAGAAGGCAGCTATAAGCTGGGTGTATATCCATGATGTAGAATTCGGTATCAAAAATTCCCGGCCCCACCTGAAGCGGTAATGTTATTGACCCAAATACTGATCTTTTCGTTCCGTCAAACGCCCTCACAACCAAATCGCTGGGCGTGCAAATAACTCCCCGTATGTCCAATTTCATCATGGCTCTCTTTGACAATACGTTCAACGACGACCCAGTATCCACCAATACCCGCGATATTACGGTGCCCCGGCATTCTACCGATATATGTAAAGCCATGTTGTGCTCTCGACCCTTAGGTGTTAGATCAAAATCTGTGAAACCCAGGCTATGTCCAGCATTAACATGTGCCATTATCCCCTCTAACTGATTTACAGAAACTTCTTGCGGTACAAATGACGTATCCAAGATCTTTAGCAGGGCGTTCCGGTGCGCCTCGGAACATAACAACAACGACAAGATAGAAATCTTCGACGGCGTCTGCTGTAGGTGTTCAACAATTTTGTAGTCGCTCTTGCGAATCAGTCTCATGAACTCCTCTACGTCCTTGAGTGACGTATCCTTTTCTTTCGACTGAGTAGGTCCACTTTCATTTACTTTGGCTTTACCTTTGGCCAACCTCTCTGCTTCTATTTCAGGTGAGGTAAAGATCCTTCCGCTACGGGTCATGCCCCCCGTTCCAATGACATTATCAACAGCCCCAGCTGGTTGGCTATTCACCACAATCTTTTCATTGTTGCAATACGCTTCTAAACCGTATGTCCACGGGACAACTTTCATACTCTCAAAGGGAACAGGCCCTGCTTTGGTAATCGTAATAGTTGGCCGCTGGACGGGCGCTGTTATCGTTATAGTCTTCCTCGGGATCGTCACTGTTGCAATATCATTCTGCTCGTCACATAATGCCTCCATAGGCTTCTCACCGCAGTTCGATCAAATTGCAAGGCCCCTTCGTCGATCATGGCCTGAATGCCCTGCTTCAAATCATTACAACCCTCTGGCTGGGTCCAACACTCTAAACAGTATTCATCACAACCGGGGAATACTCCCCCTCTGAGCAACCTGCTTTTCACTTCACTCAATGGTGTCTTCAACTCATTAACATCCAACACCAAGTTCAAATTTTCTTCTGTTAAGATGGCATTTGCCCCATGATTAGGCATAGGCTGTTGTACAATATTGGGCCCCACTTGGCCAAAGTTGATGGCTTTACTGTCCAACAAGTCTTGAACTTTATGCTTGAAAGCATGACCAGATTCTACATCATGTCCGGGCGCCCCGAAATGGAATTCGCAATGCTTATTAGCATCATACCCCCTAGGAAGTACCGGTCCTGTAGGTGGTTCCATTGTCCTTTTCTCGACCAAATTCAACCCCAGCAGTGTCTGAAGAAGCTCTGCATATGTCGACGGAGGCTTATCAAATACCCTCTTCGGCCTTACATTCTGAAACCTTCCCTGACCCTGATTCTGCCTTTGCTGCTGTTGCGGTTGTTGTTGCTGTTGTTGTGGTTGTTGAGGGATTGGAATAGTAACACTGGCTATTTATTGAGGTTGAATGTACTGATTTCTGCCCCTGCCCCGGCCTCTCCCACCGTACACAGCGCTAGTATCACCCTGTCATCTTCCGCTGGACGCTTTTCTCGCACCCCCAGCTGGAGTAGATTCGCCTTCCTGAATCTTTCCAATTTTAATTCCATTTTCGATCCTTTCCCTCATAAGGATCATATCGGAGAAGCTACCCATCGAAACATTGAGTAACTTGTCATAGTACATTCCTGTAAACGTCCCCACAAACATGTCATTCATCTCCCTTTCAACCAAAGGAGGGTGCACCCGAGCTGCCATATCGCGCCACCGCTGCGCGTACTCTTTGAACCTTTCACCACTTTTCTGCGACAGGCTCTGCAACTGAACCCTGTTTGGCGCCAAATCGTTGTTATATTTGTAATGCATAACGAAAGCATCAGCCAACTGCTTCCAACTTCTAATCTGAGTGGGCTCCAGTCCCATGTACCACTCCAATGATGGTCCCGATAAGCTATCTTGAAAGAAATGCATGAGCATCCTTTCATCATTGGAATATGCAGACATCCTTCTATAATAAGAACGTACATGGACCTTTGGGCAGGTATCCCCTTTGTATTTGTCGAATGTTGGAGCCTTGAATTTTAATGGCACCCTCAGCCCTGGTACCAACCCCATAGTAGTCATATCTAACCCAACAGAGTTCTGATTAACCACACCCTTCATCTGCTCTTCTAGCATTCTAATCCTCTGAACAGGGTCAATAGGGCCTTCAGGTCCCATACCCCTTCCTGAAAAAGCATCATCCTGTTGATCCACATTCCAGTCATTGCCATACCCATTGTAACCCATGTTACGGCCAAATCCTTGCTGATTGAACACAGAACCCTGTCCTCGGTTGCCGAACCCTAGATTGACCCCAGCAGGTCCAAAACCATTGTTGAAAGGAAATGCTCCAGCGACGTTCACATTACCGAATCCACCATTACCGTGACCATACCCCTGATTGTTGCCGTAACCGTCATTACCAAAGCCTTGATTGTTGAACCCGAAGTTCCCGTCCTGATTGACATTACCATACCCATTGTTTCCAAAGCCAATATTGTCAATGAATCCTTGATCGGCATCCACAGTGTTGCCTTTGTTGTTAACAACATGCCCATCACCACCATTTCCAGTGTTGCCATTACCAGCGCCAGCACCTGCACCAGTACCAGTGTTCTCGTTGACAGTCACAACAGGTGGAGTAACAACTGCTGGTATCTCATCCTCCCGACGAGGAGTTTCAACAGAAACGTGGTCAGTATTGCCATTTCCGTTCGCCCGTGTCAGCAGCGGCTTTACCAAAGTCTGAAGATTCTCTTGGCTCTTGGCCATACTCTCCATAGCTTGCATGAACAGAGTCAGCTTCTCACGGATTTCCTGCATCTCAACTTGGACTTGATCCATTATCTTCTTGCAGTTGTTTCTGGTTGAATAACGATGGACTCTCTGGTCGTCAATCCTGAAAAACCTGTGAGATGAAGGAAATAAGATACAAGTTCAACAAGTAACTGGCAATGCAAAATGAGGATGCAGATACAAACGTATAAATATGCTACATGTTATAGTCCCCCCCCCCCCCCCCCCCCCCCGATTCTAGTTTCAGGGAGAAGGCCATCACGACAATGGAGTCCCCGTCAGGCAAGCAAGGAATCAGAAAACCCTCATATATAAACAAATGCCAAGAGGCAGAGTACAAGAGTACAACTGAATACAACTGAAGAGACCTCGGCCAACAAGCCTGGCGATGGTCAAAATACAAGTACAAAAAGCAAGGCAAAGATGACTCAGGCCAAATGGCGCGCTCTGACATCTTCCAATACCCTCAACGTCTCCGAATGACCTAGTCTGGAGATTAGCTCTTGTATCAGTAATGCATGCCGCTCAGTAATGGATCTCAACTTCTTGGCATCGTCCTTGCAGGTTCCTTCGCCAAAACACTCGTCGAGTCTGCATCTCTTGGAGCCGGCCTTCAATTCACAACCTCTCGGCTTCTCGCCACGGTCACTTACTCTAAGCTCAATAGCACTCCTAAGTGATGTCTCTTCAGCAATCTTTGCATCGTGGGCTCTAATCTGCGCCTCTAGCGTGGCAATCTGCAGCTTCAGCTCATCTTCACGCTCCTTCCGCTTGGTAAGCGTGGTATTCCATAATGCTTCCCACTTGCCGAGTCGGGAATACGCTTTGTTTAAGAGTTCCTTCTTGGAAGCAAGCACCTTGCTAACACCGTTCAAGGCTACTCCCACCTTTTCCTTCTTGTTGGTCTCTTCAGTCAACTCTGAACCCAACCTATTAATCAACTCCATCTGTTCCTTCACAGTGAAGGTAGCTTCATTCTTCTCATGACGCAACTGGAAGATCTCTTTCTCTAACTCATCATTGGCTTTCTTCAATTCTTCATTTTCAGCCAACAATTGGTTATACTTCTCAATCTCTACCGAAGTAGGTGCCTCCATCACTGGAAGATATAGAGGTTCCACAACAGGATATGGCATCGAGGAAATCCTAGCTCTCTCGTGGATCCAAGCCAAATAGGGATCATAAGCTTTGTTGTCGCTCTTACCAAGCAAAGCTTTCCCTCTCCTATGGATGTTAGCCCATGCACGTCTCAACCTGATCGAAACAACCTCGTCTAATGAGCCCGTGAGATACAAAGATTCATGTATCTCAACTTCAATAGGAGCATCTCTCAAGGCATAACCAAACATTCTCACCAGCAGAGAAGGGTTATAGTTGATACAGCCTTTCCGTCCAATCAAAGGGACATTCGAAAAACCACTGCAACTATATATAATATCAGTGCCAAGCATACTCCGATCAAACCAAATGATGTTCTCAGCAGACAGCCCCATCAACCGGGAAGACCAATCCAAAGTACCAACAACATCCACAAAAGGCCCTGTCTTCGGAAGATGTCCCTGGAACCACCTGTACAAAAGAGGAAGACAGCAGGAAACATTCTTGCCACGACGTTTCTCATTCTTATAGTGAATAGAATGATAAACATCGCCCAAGAGAGTAGGAACTGGATTCTTCGAGGCAAGAATCAAGAAGGCATCTGAGTCAACAAAATCTGGCACATTAGGAAACAAGACAGTCCCATAGATGCAGACAGCTAGAATGGCACTGAAGGCAACCCAACATCCACTCTTCGCGCACTGTGTAGCCTTCTCAACCAGGACAGACAGGTGAAAACCATAGGCTCCATTTAGCTTGACCAATCCTCCAGGAAACTCAGAAGCGTCTAAACTGACAATCTTAGCAAGTGTAGCCAACTCAGGCTCGGCGTCAACATGTATAAAGGGCATCTGGTCTAACATAGGAACTCCCATCATAGCAAAATACTCCTCCAATGTGGGTGCCAGAATATAGTCGGGGAATAGGAAACATCTCAGCTGAGGCTCATAAAACTGCATCAAAGTATACACCCCAGTCGTCTCAAATGTTGAAGGCCTATACAACAAACTAAGCAATCTCCCATAAGATACTCTGAACTCAGCCCTCACTCTCCCATCTGCTAGAGCAACTAGTCCCAGCAAGGAACTGATATCTGGCGAATGCAACCGGTAAGCAATTGTCCTCTTCATGGACTCCATTGTTTGGCTAGAAGATATACTAGAATCAGAGGGGAATGATCACACCTACAACATAAATACACGTTAATGAAATGCAGTCATGAAAATGCACATGCATATGCAAACAGGAGATCAAGTGTAATGCTGATGAACTGTGCTGCTCTGTACTGGAGCCTGAGAACCATTAAATCTTTATCTCAAACCAACCACTCAAATGAACCCTGTAACCACATCTCACTGACAGAGATAAACCAGGTATTCTGAGGTCAAAGGTTTCCTGCAAACAAACTTACCTACCCCTCACAGGTGTGTACTTAACTCGCAGACGAGGTACGGCATCCTATGCGGGTTCAACGTCACAGACTTTCAAGAGCGATGATACGATACCCAGAATGTGTGGCATCATCATCCCTTGAAGCGGCCTCACTTAGTTGAATCCCAAATGATTGGTCCCCAGAGTCGACAATCCTCAGGTCAGACAACTTGTCGAGCCCTAAGGGCCAGGCAAGAAGCATCAAAGAGAGTCTCGTCCGAGCGCAGATTTCGCGGCTAGCTGGTGCGAGCTAAGCAAGCAGGCTAACCACTACTCTCTACTTCTAAGTCTATATGTAAACTCAAGCCCCGGTCCGACTTATCTCTCAATCTAACCCTCTACCCAGCACAACAACAATAATATAGTACTGAAAGTAAAGGCAGAAAGGCAAATACATACAAAACCCCAGACGGGAAAACAAGCGCTAGGATTGACTCGCATAAGGAACCGTTGGAGTCCCCAGCAGAGTCGCCAGCTGTCGCTACTGCGAAAATCGGCGCCGGCTAAACAGAAGAGTCGCCACCGGGCGTTATTTATCCCAACGGAGGGAAAGGAAACGCTCGAAGTAAACCTACTGCAAAGATGGGAAAGGAATGGTCGTCGCAACCAAATCCTGGATTCGGGAGTCGGTTACGCAAGGGGAAGGTATTAGCACCCCTCACGTCCGTCGTACTCGACGGGATCCACGTTTGTCTCTGGTACGGATTGTATTCTATCTACTCTATAGGTCAAGGGTTAAAAAGAAAAGAAAATGACTCGGCAAAGTATCACACTTTATGCCTACGTATTCCCGTCCGGAACGAGAAATCAGAGTCAACGTAGTTCGCCTACCTACGGGAAAGGAGGGGAAGGTTGCTCGCTAGGATACGGCATCCTATGCCTACGTACTTTCATATAGCATGAAAGATCAGAGCAAACGTAGTTCGGGCTACGGAAGACACAATATGGTCTGACTGTTTTTTATTACCTTATGAAAGAGTTTTTCTTGATTAAGAGTCCAAGCGGACAAAAATGACACTTTGATGTTTGTTTTGAATCTTTTACGAAAGAAGTGTTTTTTAGTTCGTTTGCAATCTCTGACGCACTAGAGACTATGGTTTAAGAGTGACTACGTCGCATGTCACCCTAAGGGTAACACACTAAGCAGTCAGATTACTGAAGAGTGACCCTCCAGCAACCTTTTCTCAACTAGCTTAAGGCTCGTAATGTACGACATCTATTAACCTTATTACTGTGTTTTTGAGTTGTTTTGAGATAAGGAGAGAGAGAAGCTCTAAAAAACCTAGGGTTGAAAAGGGAATAAAACTAACCTAATGTTGTCATGCATGGATAAGAATCCTAATGTCTGTCATAATTCCCTCCTGCACAGAGGAAATCAGAGATCCTAGGGGATAAATGGAAAAGAAAGCAAGCAAATACAGTAAAATACATGCAATGCAACAGTACAAGCGAGGCAAGGGAGTCCCACTCAACCTCGAACCTGGGAAAACAACAGGAAAAATGAATCAACAGTCACTTCAAACCTATGGGGAAAGCTACACAAGCCAACAAACAATACAGAAAACAAAACCCAAAAGAGGCAGCCCAAGCAGCAGCATCAAACTCCTACAGCAAACAGCAGCTCTGACAGCAACAGTTGGTTAAACAGCAAGAAGTTGTCAGCAACAACTTTCCTATTCATGATTAGCTCCTATCTTCAAGCTTTAATAAACTTCAATCTCCAACCTCCAGGGAAGAGAAATCACACTTCAAATAAGGCTCCTCAAAACCTAAACAGTTAAGCTCCACAGTTACAGAAAACTCCAGCTCAAAAGCAACAGTAAACCCAAGCTTCAATTCTCCAGCAAGCTCCTGACAGCAAAGTTGACAGTAACACAACTCCATCTTCAAGCAAAACTCATGAAAGGCATCCTCAACATCTTAGATCTTCACATCCAAGCTCTAGCGAGCTCTATCAAGAAAGATTGGTTATTGAGATCAAGTTATAATGAATGGAAACCAGTGAAAACCAAAGGAAATCACTAGAAACCATCATCTGCAAAGAAGGGTATCCTCAAAAGTTCTACTCTTTAAGGCATACCACTCATCCCTCCAAGGGAGATATGGGGCTTCCTTAAGAGGACTTTGAATCATAGGATAGGATGGAAGCAAACAAATCATTCCATGTTTGAGGAAAGAAATGAACTAAGTCTAAAAAAGCTCTTCCTAAAACCCTAATTCTCCTAAGCTTCTGACAAGCATTCCAACAGATGAGAAATCTTCAACTCCAAGCTCCTTCAAGCTATCCAAAGCATCTTCAATTGCTCTTCACTTCATCCAAGTAGAGTCCAAGCCAAAAGCTCAAAGCACAAAGGCTAACCAAGTTGGACAAGCCAAACAATCAAGGGAGAAACCCACAAACATCACACCAATTGCAAAATACAAATAAAATGCTAAAATAGATCATAAAATCCTAATTAAAAAAGGAAACCTAAGCCTATACCCAATACCCCATATAAATGCCAGGACCTAAATCAAACACTAAGTCCCCAAACTATGCCCTAAACTACAACTAGTTGTTCTGAAACCCTAAATCTAACACTCCTCATGTTCACCACTCAAATTGGCCTATAATTTAATCACAAAAATATGATGAAATTTCTAAGAGTGCATGCTTCTCTAAGCTAACTAATCCAACAAGAATCAACTCAAGATCATGCACCAATTATTCACAATAAAATCAGCAAAAACATATGTCAAACAAATTTAAAATAAAAGCAATTAAACTAAGAAAAAATCAAATTAAATTGAAAAAGGGATGAAAATGGGATTTATTAATTTCAGAAAATCACAATTAAATCCAAGATCATGGAGATATTTTTAAAATATTTTTTGGATCAAAATTGGATTTAATATGGATTTTAGAAATCAAATGAATTAAAATAAATCCAAAAAGAATAAAAAGAAAATAAAATGCTGAATTAAATGAGGTGCGTTGGATGAGAAGACCGGTAATCAAATCCAAGGACCCTGAGCGTATCCACGCATGCATGAGGTGGCTGGTGACTCACAAGCTGAGTCACGTTAATGAAATGCTGCGTATTGAATTAATGGAGGGAGAGCTGAGTTTAAATCATGTCCACACGATCTGCGTACAAAGTCCATCTGAAGGACTGATCCAAGTGTCCAGACATTATCTTCCCCAAAATTCAGGTGACCTGAGACTATTCTCAGGAGGTGGTCCACGATGGAAAACACCGTCTTCTCCGGTGAAGGTCCACTTGCAGGTGACCAGAAATCACAAAGATTATACCTATCTCACTCAAAAAATCACCAGGATCATGAATATCACATCTATTTCATCCAACTCTCAATGGAAATTAAAACACGAAGCCATCTTCAGATTATGCCAAAATCTCAACGATCATCATTTGCAAAATTGAATCCACAAAAATGATCCTCATGCTTTGTACATCATAATGATCTACCCAAATCAGTTCATAGCCTTATGATCAACTCAATTCGTGCTCAAACAGAAATCACATGTCATCTTGGAATGTCTCTAACTGCTCAAATTCCTGTCCAGAAACGACCTAGGTTCCATCTAAACCCTAACCACATGCAAGAATCTACCTAGTTCAGCCTAGATCAAGAGGAAATTCAAGAATTACATACCTGTGAAAATTGGATCAACAGAGATAGAAGATGATGGATTCAAGCTCCACAACTCTCCAGACACGATCAGTGAAGCAAGAGGAAGCTTTTCCAACCTTCAATTGTGCTTGATTATGCCTTGAACTTCAAAACCGTTTTCAGTTAGAAACCTTGAAAGCTCAACTTCAATCTTCACTCTCTCCACGAATTATGCGCCTGCCTTCATCTGGAATCATTGAAATGAATATATAGAAGCTTCTCATGGGCTTCTAGGTCCAAATTAAGGCCCAAATTAACCAATCCAAAATTCTATCATACACTTGAAACTCAATGGTGACAGTCACGATTTTGCACTCTCAGCTTGCTCTAGAATGTTCCTTTCAACTACAAATTGGTTTGTGAGTGTGTTTGGATAGCTAGCTTGGCCTGAATTGCCCTGATTTTTGTTTTGGCATTGTAACTTGTAATGTAAGAAAGCACTTTTCAAAGCAAGTCATGAAATTGAAACTCACCTCAAAATTGTGACATTGCCAATGTGTTTAGAATGAAATTTCTGGTCAAAATGACTACCCACATGCCATGTTTATGACTTATAATTCAAAAATCCCAATTTCCCTCCTTTGAATCATTTGAAAAATCCCTCTTTTTAGGCCATTTTGGAGCACTTCTTGATACAAGCTCATTCAACCCACCATGACTTCACATCTTACCTAAAAACATCATTTTAAACACATCTCATGTTGAAAAAATTTTCATTTGAAGAATGGAAGATGGAGATTTTGGCACATTTTTGAAAATGACCTATAATTCAACTTTCCCAAAATACCCCTAGATTGCCAAGATCATAACTTGAGTTCCACAAATCTTCTTGAGGACTTCTAGTACTCAAATTAAAGCTAAGATCAAGACCTACAACTATCATGTTGGCCAAGAATCCATTTGAAAAATACTTGAGGGGAAAAAGTTGCTTGGAAGTCAAGTGACTTTCACAGATAAATTTCAGTGTCCTCTGGTGACTTGTAACTTGCATGAACCATAACTTGAGTTCTAAAAATCTTCTTGAAGACTTATAGTACTCATATTGAAGGTATTGAGAATCTCTACAAGTTTCATGTTGGCCAAAGATCCATTTGAAACTTGTATTTTGACTTATGTGGCTTGGAAGTGCAGTGCTATACAGGGGATTTTACCCTAGGAACCCTGTCTCAAACACCTCCAACCACTCTTGATTCATTTGCACTTGGTCTTGGCTCATCCACACACATGCTTCAACATATCAATCCATGACTTTCATGACCTAGATCTAGGTCTTGATGCCCTTTCTTTGCTCTCCTTGACCTAGGGTTACCCAGATGAAACCCTACTTGTACACACCTCAACCATGGCTCTTGAACTTGATACAATGACTTGTCTAAACTCCTTCTTGCCTTTCTAGAGACTCATTAAGCTTCATTCACACATCATAACCTTGATCAAGACTCCCTAAACCCTGGAGGCTCCTCAGATACCTCCTCACACTTGAAGATAGGCCTCATACAGATGATCAAACTCCTTAAGGACACCCTCGTTTGACATGATACTCTTGATGACTTTTCTATTTTGTGTGAACCTCCAGCTAGGCTCTTTCTTTCATATCTCACCCTTGATCCCCTGCACAATGAATGATGCTATGCTATGCCAATGTTAGGGCTATGTTATACTATGAAAATGAAATGCAATGAAACATAAATCAAGCAAGAAAAGTTTAAGCAAATTTTGGGGTGCAACAGTTGCATACTGGTGTTGAGGAATCAGCTTGATTTACTGGATATGAAGGAAAGAGAAACATGAGAAACTGTTGAAGGAAGGAGAATGCAAGATGCTTAACAAATGAGATGTAATGCAAATGATATGCAATGCAAGATGCAAGATCCAGGATCACAAGATCACAAATTCAAACAATTCTGAGATTAGCCGGGTGGACGGTTCAAGGATCACAGTCACTGCTCAAAGAAAACCCCCACAGGTAAGATTCTAAAATGGGTAGGTGCCTAGAGTCATGGACATCTTTCAAAGATATTACTGCCATGACAAAGCCTCATCACGACGATAATATCCTTAAAAGAATCTCCTCTAGGTGAGGTTCTCGTATCTTCCACGCGAGAAAGACTTCTCGGAGGCATCAACTACACAACCATTGACACACGGATTCTAGAAAAGGTTCTCAGTGTCATAGATCGAGGTTGAAAATATTACTGTAAGGAAGTAATACGTTCAAGGGATCTCATCTGATTGGGGCGTTCGTATTTAATCCACAAAGAATTAACACTACCAACCACCATGAATAAAACGGTTAATGGTCCTTGGGATCAACGATTCAGACTCGAAAACAATATTGCTATGGCAAAGACTCACCACAACAACAACATCTCCAAGGAATCTACTCCAAGCGGGATTTTCGCTTCAACTCAACGTGAAAGACTCCACGCAAGTCTCCACTACACAACCACCATCCTAATCCTAGGGTTATACTCGGACTCGGGTGTAGAGCCATTTCACAAAGTAACCATAAGCATAGCAACCCCCACAATGCCTCAAGCACAAGTAACCAAGACAAGGATACCAACAAATAAGCGAGAAGAAAATAAAAACAAAAGCTAACAACTCGAGCTAAGATAGGCCCGACTCTCTCTTGCATGGAGCAAAGTCCCCAGCAGAGTCGCCACCTGTCGCACCTCGAAAATTCATTTCGAACATACGACCCTCGCGCAAAAGGCGCGGAAATGCGGTTCGACAGAGTCGCCACCGAACTTTATTCTTCCCGAATGAATGGGAGAGGAAAATATCGATAAAACCTCAAAAAGCAGAAGGAACACGACCGTCGCAACCATATTCCTGGGTTCGGGAGTCGGTTACGCGAGGGGAAGGTATTAGCATCCCTCACGTTCGTCGTACTCGACGGGAACCTCTTAATTCGAGTTGTGATGGATGTTAGCTAAGCTTAATTCTTCTCTTCTCACTACTAAATGCTAAAGGATACTATAAAGGGATAAAGACACTAGGGGGAAATGGGGTGGTTAGAAAATAGGGTGCTCGCCAAGGATTGGGGCCCTTGTGCCTACGTATGCTCATTCGGACGAGAATGAGAAATCAGAGCGTCGTAGTTCGACAACGGGAAAGGATGGGGAAAATGGAAGATGGAGGGGATTATGCTCGCCAAGATCATCGCAATCTTGTGCCTACGTATCTTACATTCAAGAATGAATGAAGAATCAGAGCAGTCGTAGTTCGTGGTAACAACCACGAAAGAAACTAGATTTGAATTGGATTGAAGTGGGTACGGATGACGATTACTCAAAGCTTTAAGAAAGACTTCTCGAACCCAAGTAATCGAGAGAGCGAACCAAAGACTTGGAACACTCTCTTTTTCATCTTGAAAGGGGGTTATGTTTGAAAGGATGAGGTTGAAATGATGACAATTACTTGAAGCTTAAGAAAGGCTTCTCGGACCCCAAGTAATCAGGACAGCGAACCAAAGACTTGGGACACTCTCTTTTTCATCGTAAAGGAAGTTGTGTTCGAATGGTGTTTGAAATGGTGACAATTACTTAAAGCTTAAGAAAGACTTCTCGGACCCCAAGTAATTGGGAGAGCGTACCAAAGAATTGGGACACTCTCTTTTTCATCGTGAAAGGAAAGTTGTTTGAGTTGGAGATAGTTGAACGATGTCGAGTTGTTAATGTTATTTAAAGGCGTCAATTGCTCACACACGAATAAGATAACTCGCATCCAAACAATCGAAAGCAAGATTAAAGACTTGAACCCACTCTTTACACCTTGAAAAGAATTAAATAGTTGTTAATTGATTGATAGTTTGTTTCGAAAATCCGCTTGATGTTGGATCAAGGGTTTGATTCATTATCGCGTGCAAAGCGTGTTGGAAATGAAATGGTTTGAAAAAAGAGACTGACTTGACTTACGCATCAAGGGTCGAGTTGTAATAGGTTGATGGCGAATGCGTATGAGCACTCGACTTACGAGGTTGTTTGAAAATGGCTCGATGATGAATCGAGAATTAGTTTGAAAATAGTTTGATCCGCTCTAGTCCCTATGGGTGCTCCTAGGAGATAAACTAATAATCAAAGAAATGCGAAACATACATCGAAATGGGAGAGGGGTACATGTAAGTTACACGGGATTTCACGAAATAAAAGGGTCTTATTGTCAGGTAGCCCAAGAGAAAGCCGTGTGTGTGCATTGTGTCCTAAACTACGCCTTGAGCAAAGTCGGGCACGACTCAAAATTAGGGTTCCTGCAAATAGCCAATGATACAACAGTTCACCAATTTGGGTTTTAGGATTTCGATAGTTTATTATGTATTTTCGAATATGGATGAATGAGAATGAATAATATGATATGATAATAGCAAGATAATATAACAATAATATCCACAATAATATTTAACGAAAATTAAAGTTGTTAGTTTGTTTAGTGAATCGAATCGGGACACGAAAGAATAAGATCTCGTCTTAATCGCAAACAAAATGCCGATTAATCGAAGGTAGCCTATCACGATCCCAAAGTACGGAAAATGACCCCAATGGTAATTCACCATAGATTTGAAATCGAGAAGGTTATCAACTTCGAGACGCGACGCTTACGAATAAAAGACTTCATCGATCCAAAAATCAAAATAAAATCGGAAAAAGAAGGTGGTCTCGGATCCTTTGTTTCACGCCAATAATTTGACGGTTAAACATTGGTAATCTCGACATCGACCAAAAAAAAGCAAAAATGAACTAAAACTAAATTCACAAATCCTCTCAAAAATTATTTAAGAAATAAACTTTGACAAATATCAAAATCAAATAAAAGGGGGTACGTGAAAATGAGGGGTGTAGTAATATGAATCATATGGTATTAAGCCCATCATCAATACCACACCAAAATGCTTGAGAAATAAAGACAGAGAGGGTGGTGCGCTAACAAAAAAAGGATATGTGGTGGAGATATAAAATATCATCATGATACTACAATCATGTAGTATATAGATACTTTCCTTAGAAAAACAATGATGGGCCTCAAATAAAACTTCATTGACCCATCAACATCCTTTATTAGCACAAAGTAAGAACAACAGATTTAAAAAAGAAATAACTAAAAACAGTTCATTTTTTTTACTAACATTTGTCAAGAAAATCCAAACAAGTAAATCAAGGCAAGTTACCCTATGAGACGGTCAACAAAACTTTAGAACAGAAAAAAACGCAAAAGATGACCATGGAAGAACACAAAGCAACCTTATCCTTCAAATCGACACCATGTGAACCTCAGTCTCTTTGATTCGATCGCTCACGGTTTGTTCATCCAACTCACTACAAGTTCGATTCTCATCCTTAATCTTACTTCATCTCAACTTGATTTCTTTCTTCTTCGTCTGGGTTGGGAAAAGGAATTTTTAGAGGTTTTTATGGTTGAGTTTGAAGGGATTTGCAGTTAAAGTTTTGGGGTTAAAGGGGGTTTCGGTTTGGATTTGCGGTTGAAGGTTACGTTGGGGCAGAAGAGTGGGTGAAGATGCATTGTTGTTGTTGATATTGAAGAAAGAAAGAGACGAGGTTAATGGCTGTTGAAGATTAGAGTTGAGGGTTTCGTCGAGTTACGTGATTTTGAGGGATAGTTTTTTATGAAGAGGAGGTTAGGGATGACTTTCTGAAGATTGAAGAGAGTTTATGGTGCGGGGTTTGCGGTTAAAGGGGATATCGAGGACAGTGAAGGAAGTGTGTTTGATTGAGGTTTTGAGAAGAAGGAGGTGCGAGTTTGGTTCTGAGATTACGGTTTTAGAGGAAGAAGATGGAGGTGAGAGTGGTTTCAAGGTTTTGTTAATGGTGATTTAAGCTGGAATGGTGAGGTAAAACGAGTTTGAAGGTGAACATGGTTTGGTGATGGTGAGTTTACTGCATCTGTTGATGAAGAAGCATTGGGAGAGCGGCTAGGGTTCATTTTGATGCAACCTTCCCTCGTGGTTTTATATGGCAAGAGTAACTGGAGGATTGAGGTGAAGTTTTGCCCTTGTAGTACGACTCACTCAATCTCCTCTTTTGTCTGTAGTGAGGTAAAGACTTTTTACCACAACACCATATTATCCCTGATTTTACTGCTAGTAAAATGTGATTTTTAATGTCTGTTATTTTATTTGAAAATGATGCAGGGTACAATTTTGAGAGGTGGCAAGTTGCATTCCAGAAGCAAGTCAAATTTTAGAGTAAAGGTTTTGTAAACTCCTTGGTAGTTTCACTGGTAGTGACAACTAGATCAGCATGTCCACGTTTCATTTGAAGCACCTGTTAGTGACAACTAGATCAGCATGTCGGCAATTCTTATTTCTGTGTAATGCAACTTCGCACCACTTTTAGTGTAACAACTCATGTATTTTCCTTCAATGTTCTTGTTTTGCTGACATCTGATTTTCTTGTGACAGAGTTATCGCCACTAGTTTCGCCTCATCCAAAAATTCCTTGTTGTAGCATATGTCAGTCGCTTCACCAACTCAAACAAATCGAAAGAGGGTGCTAAAAGCTCACACCGTTATTCCTATATTTCAAAGATTTCGACTAGCCATTTGGTCATGCGGTGAATGAGAACCAAACCATCAGCAAAACTAAAAAAACTGCGGTGAGTTTTTTAGACTTCTTCAGCTGACTCTTTTCCTCATCTTCTGAGATATTCGTGATATCCCAACTTCTAACTGTTTTGAGGGCTATGCATTCTGTTAATTTCAGCCCTTTTGCTTCATCAATGGCAGGTGGTAATGATACAATCTTCACCTGAGAAGATCACCCTCTACTACCTAAGTGATTCTTTGCCAATCTATGGGAACCGGTATTGGAGCTTTCATAAATTGACTTAATGCAACTGTATCCGCAGAAATCACTTTGGTTTGTCTTGGTAGGTATTACTCTAGAATCAAATTCATCTCATCATTCTCTATTTGTAGTTTTGCAAGTCCTTTTTGTTACTCATGGTTTGCAATGCTGCAGATACGCGAGTTGGTAGGCTCTGTACGACATTGCGAAACGTCGCGGCTTTAATGGTGTGTGAACGATTCGTTCTTTCCATTTTGTGCCGGTTGGAGCAGTTTATGCAGAATGAATTGTGGTATTACATAGGCTGGTGGGAGTGATGAAGAAGTAAATTCAAAATATGGCAGAATTACCATTAGGGATGGTGATGAAAACTGGTGAAGAGAAATACTTGAATCCAAATCGTAACAGGCTTGTATGCGCAACATGTGAAGCCTTGCGTCAAGTGGTAAAAAAATTGGCTTGGGCTTTTTACTGCAGGTACCGGTGTACGGCTTGCGTGTACGATTGTGCTGGTACAAATTCATTATGTCTGCAATTACATGAATTGCGATGGAAGTTTGAAATGGCCTGTAATGCATGCTTCACGACTGCAAGTCATGGTTTGTCTTTTCAATAATTTTGGGCAAGTGATGGTGTGTTGTGACTGAAGCTTTATGTTGCTTGTCTGGGAAATTTTTTTTACACGCTTTGGGCTTCAAAAATAGTTTGTAGCTTGTTGTCGTTTGTGAATGAAGTTTGTGGTTGGACTCATTTTACTGTTATGCAGGTTGTAGGATAACAACTTTTCTTGGCTTGGTGAAGATTGGGAAAAACATTGCAAGACTCTCTGATACGTACTCAACACGGTTCTCATAGAAATTTTGCAGATGCTACGGCTATTAGTGTTGTACCATTTGTCTATTCTGGATGGAAAGTTCATTGTGTATTATTGTGATAGTTTGGCGGAAGAATCTACTTTGTGAGGTTGGTCATGATGGGAAAAGCTGCAAGTTATGGTGATGGCTAAGATTTGGCGAGATGAGGCACGACTGTTACGCAAGGAATGGTGAGGCAGGCTGGTGTAGCTTTGGTCATCTGTAATAACTTTATTGTGTGATGCCATTGATAATTTAATTTTGAAAATCTGTTCGTTTCAGGTTATGAATGTGGAGAGATTTTTTTTGCCAGTTGCTTTTACGGCTGATATGGTCTGGATGCAAGTCACAGTTGCGTGACCATTATCTGATGCACTTTTGGTGCGTTGTGCTGCGAAGTCACAGCTTTTGTCGGCTTCTGTCGTGACGGTTTCAAAAGGATGATTTTGGATGAAGTATGACGGTACTAGCCTGGACGTAATGGCGGGCTTGCATCAGAACCCAATGATTCCTTGTTCTTACACTCTTAAATTGTCATGTATCGGGCTCAAATTGTATGGTTTCTGTACCAAATAAATGGTATTACATACTTTGAAGAAATGTAGTAACTGTTGACACATTTTTAATGGAGTTTTACGAACAATGGATACTAAAATGCATAATTGGAATTGTTGCTACTGTGGTGTATGTGTGAATCATATTATTTGAACCATTTGTATGTAAAGGAACCAAATACTATATGATGGGATCGCTAATAGAAAGGACTTTGGATTTGCCATTCACACCCTCTTTCTTCCAAACCATTTGCCCTCAAATAAATCATGAGAATTTGAAATGAATTAAGATAGTGATTCAATTGTTGAAGAATGAGACTGAATATGAATTATCCGCAAATAATTCATCCTTGCCCTAGTTATCTTTAATCATGTTGAATCTAAAACCTCTTGAGCAACGAACTTGTCTTGCAATCAACATCATGCACTATACAAAATCCTGATGCAATAAACTGATTCTTGATAATCCTTTACCATGGAACACTATAAACTTGACACATCCTTAGATAAAACTTCACCTGACAGACAAATCAAATTAAAACCATTGAACCTCAGTTCAAACCACTCGTACATTTGTCTTAACTGCCTGCTTGAAATTTGATTTAGCCTAGTAACACCTTAAGCAAGAAAAACATATCTTTTTTTTGAAATTTATGAATAAGTGATAGGGAGTGAATGTACAGATGAAGGTCATATACAAGGTAGGACAAATTTGGGGTATGACACAAGTACGCCAAGAAATGCCACAAATGTCAGATTTATGCCGACAAGATTCATGTGCCACCGTGTCCTTTGAATGTCATGTCATCTCCATGGCCTTTCTCCATGTGGGGGATTGATATGATTGGCAAGATCGAGCCGACTGCATCCAATGAGAATCCTTTCATCTTAGTGGCTATTGACTATTTCACCAAATGGGTCGAAGCATCCTCCTATGCTAATGTCACCAAGCAAGTTGTAGCTCGGCTCATCAAAAGGGACATCATCTGCCGTTATAGGATACATGAGAGGATCATTACCGATAATGGTTCCAATATGAATAACAATATGATGAAGGAGTTATGCTAGAACTTTAAGATTGAGTATCACGATTCGTCTCCTTATCGTTCGAAGATGAATGACGCTGTGGGAGCGGCCAACAAAAGCATAAAGAAGATAGTGCTGAAGATGGTTGTGACTTATAAGGATTGGCACGAGATGTTGCCTTTTGCTCTACATGGATATCGTACCTAGGTGCGTACTTCAACTGGGGCAACTCCTTTCTCGTTGGTATATGGCATGGAAGTTGTCCTACCATTGGAGGTCGAGATCCCTTCTTTGAGAGTTCTGGCCGACGTCAAACTAGATGAGGCAGAATGGGTGAAGAATAGGTTGAATCAACTCAGTTTGATGGATGAGAAGAGACTGGCATCTCTTGCGTACGGTCGTTTGTACCAAAGCAGGATGAAGAAAGCCTATGATAAGAAGATGCGTCCTCGAAGCTTTCAGGCAGGTGATTTGGTGTTGAAGCGGATTCTCCCACCACAGAACGATCACAGGGGCAAATAAATGGACTCCCAATTATGAAGGTCCGTATGTTATGAGCAAAGTCTTCTCCGGAGGAGCCTTGCTACTCTCAACCATGGATGGTGAAGATTTTACGTCCCCGGTGAACGCGAACGCAGTCAAAAGATACTTTGCTTAAAAATCGACCCGCTGGAAAGAAAAAGAAAATCCAGGCAAGAATGGGGCATCCCAGCGAACCATAAAAAGATAGGTTCGGGAAAAAATTAGGGATAAAAAGAAAAAGTGTAAACCCGCAAAGTTGAAAACCTGAAAGGGCGACTTTGGCAAAAATGGGTATCCCGGGAATCAAAAACCCGCAAGGGCGATTCAGGCAAAAGTTAGGGATTTGAAAAGCAAACGACTGCGGTCCGCGCGTAGATCTTCAAAGCATAGTGGGTTATGGGAGAACTTGAAAGCCATCCGTTCAAATCAATCTCTTCAGAAGACGAAGCATCGGAAAGGCGTCGAAGTTACGCGAGTCATAGTTGAGTCATTCTATGGTGGTTGTCTGTGCCACATTGCCGACATTTTTGTATATTCTTGTGCATTTCTGTATTTTGCTTACGCAACTTTCTCATTTCAGGAGTTGCGTCCCTTGTAAATTTGCCTATTTATAGGCTATTTATCAATAAAACATACTATTCAGAAAAACTTTTATTTTTGATTCAGCTTTTACCGTTTTGTTTGCAAAAGATGCCTGATGTTTTTGATAAAACTTTGTATACATAATTTTGTGGGCTCTGCCAACCATAATCGAAACAATGCTTTTGCTTGAATAATGTCACAGGTGATAAGTAAGATGACATTTACCGCACAAAACATATTTGTTTGTTTGTCATTTGCAGGATGCTCATCCTCGAGACTTTTCAAGAAGTCCCCCATCTGAAGAAAATGCGCAAGCTAAGCGTGTTCACATCCCCAGCAGTTTGAAACTTCATACAGTTAAGGTTATCCTCAGCAGGTCGAGATTGATGTCTCCAGCAGAGTAGGATCATTTCCAACAGGTAGATGTGGGTTTATCCCCAACAGTGGAATGAATGCAGAATTTCGTTTTCCCCACAGAGTTTGAACGACTGGCTCCTTTCCCCTCAGAGTCCGGAACATTGTTTCATTTCCCTAAGCATAGGTCGATATTGTTGGGCATTATGCACATTTTCCCCAAGCAGAGGTCGATGTTGATTCCCTTCTTACCTAATCCCAAGCCAAGTCAGTGGAGTGGCTTTCTTCCCTAAATTTGTTCTCCATCCTCAACAGAGAGAGAGCTTAGGATGATTCCCCAGTAGATTTTATTCATAATCCCTAATATATAGTGGATTAAATCTTCAGCAGAGCGGAATCTCTGACAGAATAAAGTCATCCTATTGCACCCTAAAATTTGCTCAACCTATTTCACCTGGTTTATGTTTCATTGCATTTTGTCGCTACTGCGAAAATCGGCGCCGGCTATGACAGAAGAGTCGCCACCATGCGTTATTTATCCCACAAGAGGGAAAGGAAACGCTCAGAGTAAACCTAACGCAAAACGGGAAAGGAATGGTCATCGCAACCAAATCCTGGATTCGGGAGTCGGTTACGCAAGGGGAAGGTATTAGCACCCCTCACGTCCGTCGTACTCGACGGGATCCACGCTTGTTTTCTAGTACGGATGGTTATTCTATCTACACTAAGGGTCAAGGGTTAAAAAGATAAGAAAATGACTCGGCAAAGTATCGCACTTTATGCCTACGTATTCCCGTCTGGAACGAGAAATCAGAGTCAACGTAGTTCGCCTACCTACGGGAAAGGTGGGGAAGACTGCTCGCTAGGATACGACATCCTATGCCTACGTACTTTCATACAGCATGAAAGATCAAAGCAAACGTAGTTCGGGCTACGGAAGACACAGATTTGTCTGACTGTTTTTTAGATTCTTATGAAAAGGTTTTCTTCTGATTAAGAGTCCAAGCGGACAAAAATGACACTTTGATGTTTGTTTTCAGTCTTTTACGCAAGAAGTGTTTTTTAGTTTGTTTGCAATCTCTGACGCACTAGAGACTATGATCTGAGAGTGACTACGTCGCGTGTCACTCAAAGGGTACCACACTAAGCGATCAGACAACTGGAAAGAAGCTCTCCAGCAACCCTTTCTCAAATGGCTTAAGGCTCGTAACGTACGACATGGATTAACCTTATTATTGTGTTTTTGAGTTGTTTAAGATGAGAAGAGAAAGAAGCTCTAAAAAGCCTAGGGTTGAAAAGGGAATAAAACTAACCTAATGTTGTCATGCATGGGTTAAAACCTGATGTCTGTCATAATTCCCTCCTGCACAGAGGAAATCAGAGATCCTAGGGGATAAACGGAAAAGAAACAGATATATACAGTAAACAGTAAACATGCATGAGATGCAGCAGTACAAGCGAGGCAAGGGAGTCCCACTCAACCTCGAACCTGGGAAAACAATAAGCAAAGTGAAACAGCTTCACTTCAAACCTAAGGGGCAAGCTGAACAAGCCAACAAACAATACAGAAAAAGAAATAAAATCCAACACCAGCTTTGACAGCAACACCAGCTCCTACAGTAAGCAGCTCAAACAGCAACAGCTCTGACAGCTACAGTTGATTAACAACAAAAAAGGTTGACAGTAACAACTTCAAGCAAGATCCCATCTTCATTCTTCAATGATCCCCAAGCTTTAGATAAGCTCCTGTCTCTAAAAATCTCCAAGCTCTGGCAAGCACTGAACCCCAACAAGTAAACAGCTTCACAAAGCAGCAGGACCCTAACTCCAACAGATAACCAGCTTTGACAGGCACAAGCTTCAACTTCACCAATCTTCAATGAACTTCATTCTTAAATAGGTTCCCATCTTCAATGCCACCACTCCAGAAGAGAATCAATTATCAGATTAAATTGAAATGCTAAACAGCTTATTGACAACCAAAGGAAGCATATAAGCACTTAGCATTGTAGGGGAAAGGTTCCCTCAAAGTTCTACTTCTAAAGTATGTCACTTATCCCTCCCAAGGATGGATGTGAATACCCTAAAAGGACTTTTTGCCATAGGGAGGAATAGAAGCACAAGATGCTTTCTATGTTTGCAAGAAGAAATCAATCTAATCTAAAGCTCTCCCTATATTTCCTATCTCCTAAGTCTTCAAGAGCAACCTTCAAGGAGAAGAAACTTCATGCTACAAGCTCCATCCTTTGTCTCCAATCATCTCCAATGTCTTCATGAGCTCCAACAAGCAAAACTTAAGCCCCAATCCCAATAGAAATAACCCAAACCAAACAAACAAGCAAAACCCAAGAGGGAAAACACACAATCACCACTCAAATTGCAAAAATCAAGTAAAATAGTAATACTCATTAAAAAATCCTAGATTAATTTCTAAGGGAACCTAACTATATACCCTATACCCCACATAAACCCCAAGGCCTGAATCAAACCCTAGGACCCCAAATTATGCCCTAAACTACACCTAAGTGTTGTGAAACCCTAATTCTAATACCTCTCCTATTTACCTCTCAAATTAATCTAAGTTTTAGTCACAAAAATATGATAAAATTCCTAAGGGTACATGCTTCCCTAATCTAATCAACCTCACAAGAATCAATCAAAAATCATGCACCAATCTCTCATACTAAATTCAGAAAAAAGAAGTATCAAACAAAGGTAAAATAAAAGCAATAATATTGTAAAATATACCAAAATCTATAAAATGCATGAAATTAATATTTTTTTAGTTTCATAATTTTCTAGAGGTCCTAAGGGAACTAGGGAAAAAAATCCCATCCTAAAATGATTATTTTTCAATTTGATATGAATTATTTACTAACCTATATGCAAACATGAAATAAAAAGAAAATCAGCTAAAAATAACAAACTGGCGTGGTGAATAGCAATAATATGCAGTTCAAAATAAAATTGGGCTCAGTAGGGGGGTGCAGATAGCAGGCGCGCGCTAAGCCCAACCCAAATCAGAAAACAAATGGAAAAGGAAAAGAAAATGACAAAAGTCTGTGGCGAATAGCAATTAATTCGCGCTGGTTTCTCACTGGGCCTTCAGACTGGGGTGTAATTAGCAAATCTCATCTAGGCCCAAAACAAAATTCACACGGAGAGGGAGGTGCAATGGGGAAAACGGAGGAGATGCTTGGCAAAGAAACAATGGGCCTAAGGCCCGAGTCCAACATCCACTCATTATCAGCTCACAAAACCTAATCCCCTTTCTACTTTTCTACTGTTCATCACTAACCCTAGCGCCGTTCTCACCCTCTCTGATTCTCTCTGTCTCACAAACCACAAAACGTTCACCACGATCCAACACAAACTACACCGTTTCAATCTCTCAGTTCACATCATCTTCCTAACCTAATCTTGTTTCACAAAACTAACACTCAAACTAGCCTAGTTCTACAACTAAAGAACAACAAATTAACAAGTTAAAGCAGTTCAAAGCAAAACCTGGAGGTGCGATGAAGGTGAGGGAGCTGTAGGTGACTTGAAGAAACTGGTGAAGATCAACAACTTGATGAAGATTCTTGCAAATCAGACGAAGATCTGGAGAACTGGTTGAAGACTGATGACGCTCGTTGATGATCTTTGTCGTAGACGCTTGAAGATTTGTGGAGAGCCTAAAAAATCTACGATCTGGACGAATCTTGAGGAATTTCTGGGTGAAAACACTTGAAGATTGATGAAGGCGAGGAACGTTTCTGGAAAATTTGCGATGAACTGGATGAAGACCAATGAACTGCTGACGAATATTCTTGAAGGTCTATGAATGTTCTTGAATGTGTTGAAGAAATGGCGAAATTGATGAACGCATGATGAAGATCAATGTGGATTTCTAGACAATCATGAAGAACGCTATGAATTTTCCGGCGATGGTTTGATGTTTCCGGCGAGTTGCTGATGAAGATTGATGAAGAAGATTAGAAGGTGTTTGGATGAATTTCTTGGAGAATTGCAGTTCCCGGTGGTGGTTGGGGACTCCGGCGACGGTTAGGGCTCACCGGTGACGGTTACCGGTGACCGGTGCGGCGGTTGCATGTACTCCGGTGGAGGGGAGGTTAGTGGGAGCCAGTTGGCTGTTGCATTCAGAGGGAAATTGGGTGAGAGCCACGTGTGGCTGAGGGAGGAGAGGAAGAAGCCACGTGTGGGAGAGAGACGGTAGTGGATTATGAGGTGGCAGGCAGAATAAGGTGGAAGGAGAGAGAGTGATACGTGTGGCAGCCTTTATAGCATGCCATTGAAGGTGAGAAATAAACACAAGAAAGGGGGGATTGAATTGGGTTTATGCCTAAATAAAACTTTTTCCTTTTCTTATCTACTTCTTTCACTTGATGCTTTTATGCGCTTATATTAAATATATTGCGGAAACATAAATAATAAAGCATAAGTAAAGAACACATCATGTATCCTGGTTCACTTGAGCAACTCTCAAGCTAATCCAGTCCACCCTTTCAAGGTGATTTCGCCTTAATCAATTAAGGACTTAATCCACTATAACCGAACTGATTACAGATGCACAAGCTAACTGCAAGTGACTAACAACTTGACAATGACACGTTCAGGGATCCCCAAGGATATAACGTTCATTGACACCTTAATAGAATCCGATCACTAAAGATCTCCTATTAGGATTTTCACAAATGACTACTGTCACTTGTCATCTCAAGTATACTGATCTTCACAAGATCACTTGAGGAACCACTAATTCTAAAATAGAATTTTTGTGTTGCCGGAGATTACAATGGTGCTTCCTAGCAAGCTAATAACTCCAAGTTTAGCACATAGCAAGTAATGAGCAACAACTCCTTGCTTCCTAATACAAAAACTAATTCTAATAATAACTCTCTAAGAGATTATTAAAACAGTTTCTATATGCTTAAAAGCTTTTCTGTTTGTGAGCACTAAGGCTTCTTTTCCATTAAGCTTTTATTTTCTTTGCAGCAGTAGCAGTAGCGCAACAGCGCAAGAGCCAACCCAATGCTTTTGCCACACTTAAACAAACAAATGATTCTTCCTTTTATAGTGCTTCCAAGAATGACGTTGTGAGGATAGAAAAGTCCTTTCTATTTCCAACGGTCATATTCCAACTGATAGAATGAGCACGTGTTGGATGACATCACTTTCTTGTCCTTTTCCATAAGCACATGATTTATCAGATTTGAACAGCAGCAACTTATCTGATGTAACAAGTCTTGCATCTGGATGAATCTTTTTTTTTTGACAGAATCTTCTACTTCAGAATCCAGTCTTCAGCATTCCAAGAACTAAGTTTCCTCTGAAACAATCTTGAGAATCTTCATGAATAATTCTTCAGAAACCATGTCTTAAGAGTCTTGACCTTCAGAACACTTCTTCAGAGTCTTGTCCTTCAGAACCTGTCTTTAGAGTCTTGACCTTCAGAACCTGTCTTCAGAGTCTTCAGAGTCTTGACCTTCAGAACCAGTCTTCAGAGTCTTGACGCACTTGGTCTTCAGAGCCTTCAGCCTTCAGAACTTCAAGTCATCAGAGTCTTCAGCACTTTGTTCTTCAGAGGACTCACTCTTTAGAGACGCTCTTTAGCTTCCAGATCAGATACATAACTCAGAGCAGAATCTATAGATGCATTGCAACTGCAATATCCAGCATCCTTGATTCTTTACTGAACATGATCAGATGCAGAGACAAACTTGCTTCTTCACTGAGCTTCATTTGCTTTCAGATCAGGTGCACTTCTTTAGAGCAGAAACCACAGGAGCATTGCAACTGCAATATCTAGCACCCTTGGTTCTTTACTGATGGTGATCAGATACATAAGCAAACTAGCTTCTTACAAGCGCTTCATGACGTCATACTAAGTAATTCCATAAGTTACTAGCTGCACACGTTCCTTCTGTTTGTTTGGTCTAATATATTTAATTTAATATGACCTGCACATAACAAACATTAAACCATAAAATGGTTCTTTCACAAATACTCAATTGTTATCATCAAAACATAAAGATTATCCTGTAGAGACAAATCTTGCTCTTACAATCTCCCCCTTTTTGATGATGACAAAAACATGTATTTTGATAGAACATTTTATACAGGGTAATCACCAAGCATTAACCTATTCAGAGTTCTAAGCAACTGCTCCCCCTGAATGTGTTAGCCTTTAAAACATTTTTATGTTTGTTTAGAGACATAATCTGATCCCAAGACTTACAAAAAATAAATTTGATAAAACATAATCAAATAGAGTAGAATAGAAGGAATACTTCCCTACTATATAAGATAGCATAAGTCTTCAGCATCTGGACTAGTTCAACAGAACTTCTATCTTCAGATCTTTATAACTTGTCTTCTCTAAGCAACGTATCAGAGTCATATAACTTCATAATCTTCTAAAGCATTTTCTCTTGATATTCAACACATCTGTTTATCTACAGATGAGAAACTCCCCCTGAGTTTCAGACTGGGTGAAAATCAAATATCCTGACTTGTGAACCTTCCTGGGAGAACTCCCCCTGATTACAGTATGTCAGATATTTGGACCTTCTGATCTTGATACAGTCTTGATTCTTGTTTTCTCAGACTTGCTTTCTTCTCAGATTCTTGATCTCTTGAAGTAGTCTGATACCAATAGAAACCAATAGAATGTTTACTTATGAATCTGATACCAATATTGAATCTGAGTCTGATACCCATGTTGGTTCTTAGTCTGACACCAATACATGATACTCATGATTCTGATTCTGAATTCAAAACTTGCTTCTATGAAGATTTTCTGATTCTTATGCTCTAATTATCATATTCACAGACAGTTTACATCTTCTGAACATTCTGATTCCAGATGACTTTAACTTTCAGATCTCTGAACAGTATTAGGTCCATCTGATTCTGAATCTATATTCACGAAGTGTATAACTTCTATTATATGAACACCAGTTCATTTGAACTCAGATTTCTTTCATTTAACCTGTTTAGAATGCCTAGTGAACTTGTTCAGAGTTCCTCGGAAAAACATCAAGCACACATTTAGTAATAAACGCAGTTTATATGTTGCATTCTCTTTCAGGTTATAGAATATATCAAAGCTATATTCTATTTCTCAAAAACATTTTCCATTTCTCCCTAAGTTATATTAAAAACATCTTTCATTTCTCCCCATTTCATTTTCCCTGTTATATACTATTTTCCAGATTATCAAAATCATCTTCATTTCTCCCCCTTTTTGACATCATCAAAAAGTTAAAGTTTTTCATTGAAAAAATAGATTTTAAGAAAAAATATTTTTCTCTTTTTAATGTCAGAAATTAAAAAGATAGGAGTTGAGAGATAGCACCTGAGAACTTAATCATCTTTCATTTCTCCCCCTGAGAACTTACTTCTCACAGATTGATACCAATAAGGTAGGTTGATATCTTTTCCAGATTTCATCTTTTATATCTCCCCCTGCTTCTTGGAGAGTGACAACTCTTCAAAGTTTGTAGAAGCATGCTCTGACGAGGATTTTTGACAAGTTTCTGATCAGCAGATCTTTCTCTGACAACTTGTGCATCCTTCATAGCTTGTTGATCTTCTCTATACTTACTAATGTCACGTTCTCAACGTACAAGAGTGATTTCAGAAGAAGAACCAACTACAGCAATTTGCTTAGTCTTCTTAGCATCTTCAGCTTCAATCTGGAAGTTTCTTTTCTGGAATCTACCTCAGCTAGATTTAAACAAGAAAGTTGAAATTCCTTCTTCCTTCTGGCTTGATCTAGATACCAATTATTTCAGTACTTAGAACAGTTTGAAATACATCCAATATCAAAGTTTAATACCAATTGAAGAAATATCTCAATAAGTCTCAAGTTCCAGAGTGCTTGTTCTGGCCTTTTCTTTGACTCTTTCTTTTGAAAGGTTTGATACCAAAACGAAGGTGTGAAATTCAAAGGTTTGTGCTAGTGGTTGACTCTGAATTTTCTGAATCTTGCTTCATAATTCTGCGCCCAAAACCTTCTATATCTTCACTCAAACATCTTCTGAAGTTTTGCTCAGAGTTATCTGATGCTTTGCTTCTGGTTGGATGTCAGAGATATGATACCAATTGAAGATATAAGATACCAATTGAAGGTGTGAAATAATGAAACTATTTCAGCTTGTTTCTTCAACATCAAGACATTATACATCAGAAGTATCAACGTTTGATTTGACAGGCCATCTTCAAAACTTAATCTTTTAACCAGATCTCCAGATGATCCAAATCTTATGATGGTCTACAACTTCATATTTGCTCAGATTTTTTAGTAAACATCTGATATCAATTGAAGGTGATGTGCCAACAATGTGCATTCTGATCCTTCAATCTTCTATGCATGAATGTCCTTCATTTGACACTTCATCCAGAGCATCTGATACTTCAATCAGCATTTTGCAGTATTTTGCTTCTTTAAGGGAGAGTGCCATCCAGAGGTACTTTTGCAACTAACTCTGTCTTTAGTAACATCATCATAACAGAAACCTACTAAAAATAGTTATCTGGTTTTCTGCAACACAGAGTCACGTTAGTAGTACCTTTCAGATACCTTAGAAATCTCTTAACAAATGTTAAAAGGGATTCTTTAGGATCTGATTGGAATCAAGCACATGCACATATACTAAAAAAAATATTTGGACTAGAAACAGTAAAATACAGAAGAGTACAATTCATACCTTTGTAGAGCTTCTGATACTACCATTTTACTAACCTCTTTCTTTCTCAGAGTATATGTTGAATGCATGAGAGTCTTAGCTGGCTATTCTCTGACAGATTATCCTTCTGTCTGCTACATTCTTCATCTGAATTGAAACAACTTCTTCAGAAGTATATCTCTTCTGATGTTTGATTCAACTTGATCAGAAGTTACACAATCCAGATTCTTCCTTTGGTCTTCATCTTCAGATCATCCAATTTGATACTAAACATCACGCTTCTTTATCTTCCAAATAACTTGTTTCCAGATGAAAGCTATATCTTCTTACACCAAGAATTTATCCTTTATGAATTAGCTTTAGAATTCTTCAAAGCTATTGCTTAATCTTCTAACGAGATTCTCTACATCAGACTTTCTAACCATAACTATTTCTGTTATGTTAGTAAGTTCTTCTGATCATCAACAGAAGGTTGGAGACTGATAAGAGTCTGATACCAACTGATGGAAATGATTCCTTGCATTACATTTTCTGCTTCAGATCTATGCAGCTTAGCTCTAGTGAATGTTTCATCAAATAGTTCATCCAGAGGGACTCTTCAGATCAAACTAGATCTTCAATCTTCAGGATTCCTTGTTATCCAGAAGTGAGTTGTGTTGCTGACGTTTCAGAGCCATGCAAAATCTGAACCTCAGAGCTTCTGACCAATTGCTTTATACTCTTTGCCCAGAGTCTTCTGTAGAGTTACTTCTTAACAACTTTCAGAATCTCCTGTAGCGTTGCTTCATCAGATTCTTCTGTAACTTGCCTCTGTAGCTTGTGTACCTTGCCTCTGTAGCCTTTCTTCTGAATCTATACTGATACCAAATGAAAGTGTCTACTGCCTCAGTTGCTTTGCTTCTGATGCTTTACTTCAGTAGCCTTGCTTCTGTAGCTTTGCTTCAGAATCACCAACACTTGAAAGAGAGATGTCTTGATAGACAGAGCCTCTACAAAATCAGTGTTACAAAACTTTTCTGTACATCTTCTGATCTGACTTCACTAGCCACTTCTAAAATGCTAGTTTTAGCTACTGCCTGCATACACTCAACAAAATCCTTTCCAAGTGAAGTATATGTTTCTAAAGAAAATATCATTAACATAAATCTGACGGATTTAAAATATCTTTCATAATAGTCTTGTGAAAAGAGTAGTATAAACTTTTCTTTTGACAAAAAAAAATAGTTTTCAAAGACTGGGAAGTTGATGAACACATACTACTTCTTCAAAAACATTTGAAAAGTATTTTCAATATTCATCTGATTTATATGATGTTATACAGATCAACAAAGGAGATTGACAAGAATATGAATTCAACCTTGTCACAGAAGCACCTATCTTTTGTATAGTCAAAAGCTTCTTTGCTGACAAGCTTTGAGAAGAAAGAATCTCGTTCTTCTGGAATCATCCTTCTTTTCAATGAACGTCTCTTCTGGAAGAGAAGATTTGATTCTAGAGGAAACTTCTCATGGTTGATTCTTCAGAAGCATCTAATTGAATAGCATCTGGGGTAGCTTCTGTTTCTTCAGCTGGAACACAATCTGCTTCTGATTCTCCAACGTCTTCATTAAACACAACAACATCCATCTGATTCATGAGAGATATCCTCAAAGCACAAATATTCTGATCTTCATGAGTAGAAAGCATCTAGCTTCCATCAGGCTACATCTTCTGAATTTGTCTACTTGAAACAAATACAGATCCAATCTAGATACAATTATCATCAAACTCAAATGTATCAAGAGACACAGTCTGACTGACAATTTTGCTCTTACAATGCTGAGCTAACTTGTAAAGAGTTAGATCAATAGAGTTTAACAGAAACATCTGCTGTTAAAAAAAGAATATCTATTGACTTATTCATATTGAATAACACTAGAGATTTAAATCCTTTTTACCTCAGACAGAATGACTACTGTCCTTGTATCTTTCTACACAACTTTATTTCTCAAAACATTCATTAAGAATTTCTAAAAAAATAATGCCTGAAAACATCTGATCAATTACAGTTTGTTCAACTGAGATAACATCTCAAGTTAACAGAACTTAATTGTTCATGCTTCTTCAAATCAGATCTTCTGAATTTCATCATATCCAGATGAGTTGATAAACACTGCCTATCTTGAAACTTCTGCAGAATTATTTGAAACTCTTCAAGGATAGCAACTTTCAAATGTTTTGAATCTGAAGAATCATTTCTACCAGATTTGAACATTTTTCTGAACTTGCCCTTTTCTGCAGACTATATTCTGGCGTTCTGATGAATAAGATTCATTAGCCAACAATATATCTTTTCTTACTTAAGATAAATTCCAATGAGTTGTCATGAGAAAGTCAAGTGTGGACTAATCCGTTTCTTGAAAACATCTCATACTCACCAGAATTAATCTTTAGAAATCAAGATTTCTTGCTTGCTGAAGATTTTAATCTTTGAGCAAATATGTTGAAAATCCAAACATATTTTACATCAGCATTCAACAGATATATCTTCTTATCTGATGAATCTTTCTTGTTAGTTGATTCTTCATTCTTCTTCTAGAATCTACTGGAGGAGATTTGTTGTTGAAGGCTTCAACACTTCAAACTTCAAACTTCACAGAATCAGTGACTTGCTCAAGTAACCCAATAGATTACAATTTTAGAACTCATCATCCTCAAAAACTGATGTGAGGCTGAAATTGTAAGAACGGTGAAAAATCCCCAAAAGTATTTCTTCACATAGCCTATAGATCTTTATCTGACACTGTTAGGTGTTTGATATTCATCAATAACAGAACCAGGATCTGATACCAATTGAAGGTGAGAAATAAACACAAGAAAGGGGATTGAATTGGGTTTATGCCTAAATAAAACTTTTTCCTTTTCTTATCTACTTCTTTCACTTGATGCTTTTATGCGCTTATATTAAATATATTACAGAAACATAAATAATAAAGCATAAGTAAAGAACACATCATGTATCCTAGTTCACTTGAGCAACTCTCAAGCTAATCCAGTCCACCCTTCCAAGGTGATTTCGTCTTAATCAATTAAGGACTTAATCCACTATAACCGAACTGATTACAGATGCACAAGCTAACTGCAAGTGACTAACAACTTGACAATGACACGTTCAGGGATCCCCAAGGATATAACGTTCATTGACACCTTAATAGAATCCGATCACTAAAGATCTCCTATTAGGATTTTCACAAATGACTACTGTCACTTGTCATCTCAAGTATACTGATCTTCACAAGATCACTTGAGGAACCACTAATTCTAAAATAGAATTTTTGTGTTGCCGGAGATTACAATGGTGCTTCCTAGCAAGCTAATAACTCCAAGTTTAGCACATAGCAAGTAATGAGCAACAACTCCTTGCTTCCTAATACAAAAACTAATTCTAATAATAACTCTCTAAGAGATTATTAAAACAGTTTCTATATGCTTAAAAGCTTTTCTGTTTGTGAGCACTAAGGCTTCTTTTCCATTAAGCTTTTATTTTCTTTGCAGCAGTAGCAGTAGCGCAACAGCGCAAGAGCCAACCCAATGCTTTTGCCACACTTAAACAAACAAATGATTCTTCCTTTTATAGTGCTTCCAAGAATGACGTTGTGAGGATAGAAAAGTCCTTTCTATTTCCAACGGTCATATTCCAACTGATAGAATGAGCACGTGTTGGATGACATCACTTTCTTGTCCTTTTCCATAAGCACATGATTTATCAGATTTGAACAGCAGCAACTTATCTGATGTAACAAGTCTTGCATCTGGATGAATCTTTTTTTTGGACAGAATCTTCCACTTCAGAATCCAGTCTTCAGCATTCCAAGAACTAAGTTTTCTCTGAAACAATCTTGAGAATCTTCATGACTAATTCTTCAGAAACCATGTCTTAAGAGTCTTGACCTTCAGAACACTTCTTCAGAGTCTTGTCCTTCAGAACCTGTCTTCAGAGTCTTGACCTTCAGAACTTGTCTTCAGAGTCTTGACCTTCAGAACCAGTCTTTAGAGTCTTGACGCACTTGGTCTTCAGAGCCTTCAGCCTTCAGAACTTCAAGTCATCAGAGTCTTCAGCACTTTGTTCTTCAGAGGACTCACTCTTCAGAGACGCTCGTTAGCTTCCAGATCAGATACATAACTCAGAGCAGAATCTATAGATGCATTGCAACTGCAATATCCAACATCCTTGATTCTTTACTGAACATGATCAGATGCAGAGACAAACTTGCTTCTTCACTGAGCTTCATTTGCTTTCAGATCAGATGCACTTCTTCAGAGCAGAAACCACAGGAGCATTACAACTGCAATATCCAGCACCCTTGGTTCTTTACTGATGGTGATCAGATACATAAGCAAACTAGCTTCTTACAAGCGCTTCATGACGTCATACTAAGTAATTCCATAAGTTACTAGCTGCACACGTTCCTTCTGTTTGTTTGGTCTAATATATTTAATTTAATATGACCTGCACATAACAAACATTAAACCATAAAATGGTTCTTTCACAAATACTCAATTGTTATCATCAAAACATAGAGATTATCCTGTAGAGACAAATCTTGCTCTTACAGCCATGTGGCAAATATTGGGCCCCCAAATTCGGACAACTGGCCCATTAGACCTTAATGACAGGATTAATTGGACTAAGACTTGAATTTAATGAAACGAAAATGATGCTTAATGGCTAATGAAGACTAATTAATGAACGAAATTAAAACTAATTAATAAAACTAAATATGATTAAACTAATCTAATTAAAGCTACTCAATTAATCCTAATTAACAAGACAATTAACCCTAATCAATTAATATCCTAATTAAAACTAAAAAATCAATTAATATTCTAAAATTTATTTAAAATCTATTCAAATATCTAAAAAATCTATTTAAATTCTATTCAATTAAAAAAAATCTATTGAATCTATATCTAAAAATACTATATTAAAACCTATTTAATATCTAAAAAAAACCTATTTAAATCCTATATTAAAATCTATAAAATCAATTGAAAATTCTATTAAAATATATAAAATCAATAATAAAACTAATAAAACTATATTATTCTAAAAAGAAACTAATATCTATTAATATTCTAAAAAACTATATTAAAATCTATTTAAAACTATTTATTTTATAAAATCTATAATATTCTATTAATTCTAAAAAATGCTATTAAAGCTAATAAAATTCTAAAAACAACTAAAGGCTCTATTTAAATTCTAGAAAATAATAAAACCTATTTAAAAAACAAATAAAAGAGAACACGAGACCAGATTGAAACAAGCGGCAAGAACCGAAACTCCGATCATCCGAACCGGTCTAAAACCTCCGAAATATGAAAACAGGGCTGTAATCCCGATAAAATCAATATGATTGAGAAAATGCAACATATGCGGTATGCGAATGCAAATGTAAAATGCGTCGAAACATAAACCAGATGTGGGAACCGGTTGGTCAAATTTTGGGGTGCAACACATTTCATTTGCATAGTTACATCATATACACAGTCTAATCATTTGCATATCATAGCATGGTATGCCTCCAACAAGGGATCAAGGTGTCTATCAAAAGAAGAGCTTAGCAAGGTGTGTTATTCAAGCTGAAGAACATCCAAGTCATCAAGGAGTGGGTTGAAGCTTTGAGGAGATTTGAGTGTCAACAGGTGGATTTCTCTCCTAACTTGAAGTGTATTGAAGATCATCAACCTGGAATTATGAATATGAGGTGTGTATGGATCCCATGGGAGGCCTAGAGAGCCCTATTGAAGCTTAGACAAGTCATGGTATCAAGTTCAAGAACCACAGTTAGGTGTGTACAAGTAGGGTTTCATTTGGGTAATCCTAGGTCAAGGAGAGCAAAGAAAGGGCATAAAGACCTAGCTCTAGGTCATGGAAGTCATGGATTGATATGTTAAAGTATGTGTATGGATGAGTCAAGATCAAGTTCAAGAGAATCAAGAGTGGTTAGAAGTGTTTGATACAGGGTTCCTAGGGTAAAATCCCCTGTATAGCACTGGACTTCCAAGCCACATAAGTCAAAATACAAGTTTCAATTGGATTCTTGGCCAACATGAAACTTGTAGAGCTTCTCAATGGATTTAATTTGAGTACTAGGAGTCTTTAAGAAGATTTGTGGAACTCAAGTTATGGTTCTTGCAAGTTATGGGTCACCAGAGGATATTGAAATTTATCTGTGAAAGTCACTTGACTTCCAAGCAACTTTTGCCCATCAAGGAGTTTTCAAATGGATTCTTGGCCAACATAAGAATTGTAGGGATTGATCTTATATTTTAATTTGAGTACTATAAGTCCTCAAGAAGATTTGTGGAACTCAAGTTATGATCTTGGCAATCCAGGGGTATTTTGGGAAAGTTGAATTATAGGTCATTTTTCAACATAGGTCAAAATCTCTATCTTCCAGTCCTCAAATGAAAAAATGTCCAACATGAAATGTGTTTAAAATGATGTTTTTAGGTCAGATAAGAAGTCATAGGTGATTGGAATGGCTTGCATCACAAAGTTGCCCAAAATGGCCTAAAAAGGGAGGTTTTTCAAATGATTCAAAGGAGGGAAATTGGGATTTTTGAGATATGAGGCATACACATGGCATATGGGTAGTCATTTTGAATGGAAATTGGATTTCAAACCCATTGGCAATGTCACAATTTTGAGATGAGCCATGGTTTTCTGAGTTGCTTTGGAAAATGCTTTCTTACATCATAAGTAACATATGCAAAACCATTCTTTAGATCATAACCAAGGCCTTAACCCTTACCAATCCATTCAATATGTCATTAGAGGAGAATTTGGATCAAAATCAGGTGTTGAAGCAAGCTGAATCATGGCTGTCATGAATGAACTTATCAGGGTAATTTCAAGTGCATGAGAATTTCAATATCTCACATAGATCATTCCAGGGCATTCTAGATGGATCCTACACTTTCTATATAAGGATTATAACTAATTCAGTTGGGTTTTTGGTGAAGATTGAGAGAGAATTGAGAGATAGAACTTTGAGTTTTCACTTTGCAAATCCAAATCAGTTATACCAATTGGAGCATTATCAAAGCAAATTCATGCATTCAGTAGCTTTATCTTGAGTTGTTGAGTGAATTCAGAGGGATTTCTGGCCAAGATTGCTGAAGAATCAAGAAAGAGCACTTTGAGTTTCAAGCTTGCATTTGAAAATCGTGTTTGGTGATTCAAGAGGATTCAACACAATTGATTGCATACAGAAGCTTTATCAAGCATCATTGATCATATTTGGAAGGTTTTGGAGTGTGGCTTGAAGGATTCATCACTCTGTTCATCAGAATTTTGAAGGTATGTAAATCTCATTGTGCAGCTTAATATAGGTATAATTGCTAGGTTTTAGATGGTTAGATTCATTATAGATGATGTCTAGGTCGTTTCTGGATTGATTTGGAACCATTTAGAGACAATTAAGTGTGATGCACAATTTATGTTAAGAGACGGTTATGGATGATCTTGAGGTTTCAAGTTGAGTTGGATAGTTCATCATGATCAGTGAAGAATGAGGAACATTTCTGTGGTTTAAATTTTGCAAAGGGATCTGTTTGAAGTCTTGACACATTTTAGAGAATGAATCGGTTTTAAGAATCCATAAGGATCTAAAGGATTTAGAGATTATATTTGGAATCTATGTGAAATTCTGGTCAGAATTGGTATAAGACTTGTCTTGTTTGGTGGCCTGTGATTCTTGCTCGTCGGAGAAGACGGTGGTTGCACCACCGAACCACCGTCTGGACATTTGACCTTCACCTGAGTTCATTTGGGGAAGATGAGGTACCAACCCTCAGATCACATTGACTTGTTGACTCTCTCACGTATCCAAGGGCCACGATTCAAACTTAGAAGTTGCCTCCAATTGCCAAAACGCTCCGTTTTAATAATTGAGGTGGCAGTTCATGTCATTCCCAGTCAGCAACCTATGTGGACGCGTGCTTTGTGCTTGGATCAGCTTACCAAGTCAATAGATCTGATGGCTCTCATTTAATTCAGCTTTTTATTTTCTTTTTTCATTTTAAATTCATTTTAGTTTTATTTTAATTGCATTTTGATTCTAAAATCTATAATAAATCCAATATTGATCCAAAAAATATTTTAAAAATACCTCCATGATCTTGGATTTATTTGTGATTTTATGAAATTAATAAATCCCATTTTTATCCATTTTTCAATTTAATTTGATTTTTTCCATTTTATTCTTTTCTTTAATTTTGCATATTTGCTACATGTTCTTGCTGATTTTCTTGTGATCAATTGGTGAATGATTTTAAGTTGATTCTTGCTGGACTGATTATATTAGGGAAGCATGTACCATTAGAAATTTTATCACATTTTTGTGAATAAATTTAGGTTGGTTTGAGAGGTGAATATGAGAGGTGTTAGAATTAGGGTTTCAAGGCAAATAGTTGTAGTTTTGTGCATAGTTTGAGGATTAAATGGTTGATATAGGGTTTGGCATTCCTATGGGGTATTGGGTATAGGGTTAGGTTCCCTTAGAAATTTACCTAGGATTAAATGGTTGATATAGGGTTTAGCATTTTATCTGATTTTTGCAGCTTGTGTGATGATTGTGGGTTTCTCTTTTGGATATTTGGTTTGGTTATGCTTGTGTGGGGCTATTTTGGAGTGCTTTTGGTTTAGGCTTTGCTTGGATGACTTGAAGATCAAATGATGTTGCTTTGGGATAGCTTGAAGAAGCTTGGAGTTGAAGACTTCTCTTTTGTTAGAGGGCTTGTCATAGGCTTAGGGATTAGTATACATAGGAAGAGCATTAGAGTAGTCTTGTTTCTTCTTTCAAACATAGAGAGCTTCTTGTGCCTCTATTCCATCCCATGACACAAGGTCCCCCAAAGAAGTTACATCTCTCCTTAGGAGGGATGTAGAGCATGCTTTGGTTGGGTAGAACCTTGAGGATACCTTTCACTTGCTATGTTAAGATCTTAGTGATTTCCTTGGGTTGTCACTGAGCCTCTTAACATTTCAACTTCATCTATTATTAATTGAATCTCTTCTGGAGTGATTGCATTGAAGAGGAAGTTCATTGAAGATTGGTGAAGATGAAGCTTGTGCCTGTCAAAACTGGTTGTCTGTTGAAGCTAGGGTTTTGTCGCTTTATGTTGAAGCTGTTTACTGGTTGAGGTTCATGTTTGCTAAAGATGAGGCTTATTGAAGATATGAGCTTATCTAAAGCTTGAAGATTGTTGAAGATGAATGATGGGGTCTTGCTTGGAGAAGTTGTTACTGTCAACCCTTTGCTGTTAATCAACTGTAGCTGTCAGGGTTGTTGCTGTTTGAGTTGCTTACTGTAGGAGCTAGTGTTGCTGTCAGAGCTGGTGTTGGGTTTATTTCTTTTTTTTGTATGGTTTGTTGGCTTGTTCAGATTTCCCCAAAGGTTTGAAGTGAATACTGTTCACTTTGCCTATTATTTTCCCAGGTTCGAGGTTGAGTGGGACTCCCTTGCCTCGCTTGTACTGCTACATTGCATACATGTTTACTGTTTACTGTATATATCTGTTTCTTTTGCTGTTTATCCCTTAGGATCTCTGTTTCCCTCTGTGCAACAGAGAAATATGACAGACAATAGGTTTTTACCCATGCATGACAACTTTAGGGTAGTTTTGATTCCCCTTTCAACCCTAGGTTTTTAGAGCTTCTTTCTCGTCTATCTCAAAACAATTCAAAACACAGTAATAAGGATAATCGATGTCATACGCTACGAGCCTTAAGCTATTTGAGAAAAGGTCGCTGGAGGGTCACTTTGCAGTAATTTGATTTCTTAGTGTGTTACCCTTAGGGTGACATACGATGTAGTCACTCTCGAATCATAGTCTCTAGTGCGTCAGAGATTGCAAACACACTAAAAAACACTTCTTGCGTAAAAGACTGAAAACAAACATCAAAGTGTCATTTTTGTCCGCTGGGACTCTTAATCAGAAGAAAACCTTTTTGAAAGATAAAAACAGTCATACAAGCTTGTGTCTTCCGTAGCCCAAACTACGTTTGCTCTGATCTTTCATGCTGTATGAAAGTACGTAGGCATAGGATGTTGTATCCTAGCGAGCAACCTTCCCCCCTTAACCCGTAGTTAGGCGAACTACGTTGACTCTGATTTCTCGTACCAGACGGGAATACGTAGGCATACAGTGCGATACTTTGCCGAGTCGTTTTCTTTTCTTTTAACCCTCGACCCTTTAGAGTAGATAGAATAACAATCCGTACTAGAAAACAAGCGTGGATCCCGTCGAGTACGACGGACGTGAGGGGTGCTAATACCTTCCCCTTGCGTAATCGACTCCCGAATCCAGGATTTGGTTGCGATGACCATTCCTTTCCCGTCTTTATGGTAGGTTTACTTCGAGCGCTCCCTTTTCCCTCCTTTGGGATAAATAACGCACGGTGGCGACTCTTCTGTCATAGTCGGCGCCGATTTTCGCAGTAGCGACAACTGGCGACTCTGCTGGGGACTCCAGTGGTTCCCTATGCGAGTCAATCCTAGTGCTTGTTTTCCCGTCGTGGGTGTTGTATGGATTTACATTTCTGTCTTTACTTTCCGCATTTTATTGTCAGCTTTATATTGTTATGGCTATTGTGGGGAGGGGGTGATCTGTTGAGAGAAAAGTTGGACCTGGGCTTGAGGTTACACCTAGACTTAGAAGTAGAGAGTAGTGGTTAGCCTGCTTGCTTAGCTCGCACCAGCTAGCCGCGAAATCTACGCTCAGACGAGATTCTCTTTGATGCTTCTTGCGTGGCCCTTAGGGCTCGACATGTTGTGTGACCTGAGGATTGTCGTCTCTGGGGACCGATCAATTGGAAGTTGGCTGAGGAGGGCCTCTTCAGGACAGGATGATGCCACACCTTCTGGGTATCGTATCATCGGTCTTGAATGTCTGTGACGTCAATGACCGCATAGGATGCCGTACCTTGTGTCAGTTGATAGGACACCTACCTGTGAGAGGGATTGGGACATGCAGGAAACTCGACCTCCAGATTACCGGTCTTCTTGACAGTGATTCAGTGGTTTGAGATTTGGGTTTCTTCATCAGAGCTTTGTTATGGGTCTGTTGAGACCAGGCTGGGGCATTGTTATGGGTTTGTCGAGACCAGGTTTGAGCAGTATTGTGGGTCTAAGGAGACAGATATTATGGATGGATCTCCTCAGCAATATATCACTTGATCCCTGTTGCATTATTTTGCATAGTGCATTTGTTGCATACTCATTGTGCATATCATTAACGTGTATTTATGTTGCAGGTGTGTTCATTCCCCTCTGATTCTAGTATATCTTCTGGCCAAACATGGAGTCCATGAAGAGGACAGTTGCTTACCGGTTGCATTCACCAGACATCAGTTCCTTGCTGGGATTGGTTGCTATAGCAGATGAGAGAGTGAGGTATGAGTTCAGAGTATCGTATGGGAGATTGCTTAGTTTGTTGTACAGGCCTTCAGCATTTGAGACGACTGGGGTGTATACTTTGATGCAGTTCTATGAGCCTTAGCTGAGATGTTTCTTATTTCCCGACTATATTTTGGCCCCCACTTTGGAGGAGTATTCTTCTATGTTGGGAGTTTCCGTGTTAGACCAGATGCCCTTTATACATGTTGATGCTGAGCCTGATTTGGTTACACTTGCTGAGATTGTCAGTTTAGACGCTTCTGAGTTTCCTGGAGGATTGGTCAAGCTGAATGGAGTTCATAGGTTCCACCTGTCTGTCCTGGTTGAGAAGGCTACACAGTGCGCGAAGAGTGGATGTTGGGTTGCCTTCAGTGCTATTCTAGTTGTCTGCATCTATGGGACTGTCTTGTTTCCTAATGTGCCAGATTTTGTCGACTCAGATGCCTTCTTGATTCTTGCCTCGAAGAATCCTGTTCCTACTCTATTGGGCGATGTTTATCATTCCATTCACTACAAGAATGAGAAACGTCGTGGCAAGAATGTTTCTTGTTGTTTTCCTCTTTTGTGCAGGTGGTTCCAGGGACATATTCCGAAGACAGGGCCTTTTGTTGATGTTGTTGATACTTTGGATTGGTCTTCCCGGTTGATGGGGCTGTCTGCTGAGAACATCGTTTGGTTTGATCGGAGTATGCTTGGCACTGACATTATATATAGTTGCAGTGGCTTTCCGAATGTCCCCTTGATTGGCCGGAAAGGTTGTATTAACTATAACCCTTCACTGCTGGTAAGACAGTTCGGTTATGCTTTGAGGCACGCTCCTATTGAGAAGGGGATACAGGAATCTCTGTATCTCACGGGCTTATTAGACGCGGCTGTTTTGATCAGATTGAGACATGCATGGGCTAATGTCCATAGGAGAGGGAAAGCTTTGCTTGGTAAGAGCAACAATAAAGCTTATGATCCTTATTTGGCTTGGATCCGCGAGAGAGCTAGTATTTCCTTGATGCCTTATCCCGCCGTGGAACCTCTGTATCTTCCAATGATTGAGGCACCTACTTCGATAGAGCTTGAAAAGTATAACAAATTGTTGGCCGAAAACGAAGAATTGAAGAAAGCCAATGATGAGTTAGAGAAAGAGATCTTCCAGTTGCGTCATGAGAAGAAGGAAGCTACCTTCACTGTGAGGGAACAAACTGAATTGATTAATAGGTTGGGTTCAGAGTTGACGGAAGAGACCAACAAGAAAGAAAAAGTGGGAATAGCCTTGAACGGTGTTAGCAAGGTGCTGGCTTCCAAGAAGGAACTCTTGAACAAAGCTTATTCCCGCCTCAGCAAGTGGGAAGCATTGTGGAATGCCACGCTTACCAAGCGGAAGGAGCGTGAAGACGAACTGAAGCTGCAGATTGCCATGCTAGAGGCACAGATTAGAGCCCAAGACGCAAAAATTGCTGAAGAGACATCACTTAGGAGCGCTGTTGAGCTTAGAGTCAGTGACCTTGACAAGAAGCTGAGAAGTTATGAAGTGAAGGCCGGCTCCAAGAGATGCAGACTCGACGAGGGTTCTGGCGAAGGAACCTGCCAGGATGACGCTAAAAAGTTGAGATCCACTGCCGAGCGGCACGCCCTGCTGATACAAGAGCTAATCTCCAGACTGGGTCGTTCAGAGACGCTGGGGATATTGGAAGACGTCAGAGAGCGCCACTTGGCCTGAGTTTTCTTTTGCCTTGCTTTTGTTATCTGTACTTGTATTGTGACCATCGCCAGGCTTGTTGGCTGAGGTCTCTTCAGTTGTATGCAGTTGTACTCTTGTACTCAGCCTTTTGGCATTTGTTTATATATGAGGGTTTTCTGATTCCTTGCTTGCTTGATGGGGACTCCATTGTCGTGATGGCCTTCTCTCCGAAACTAGAATTAGAGGGGGGGAATATAACCTGTAGCATATTTACACAATTGCATCTGCATTCATATTGCATGACCGGTATTTTTGAATCTGTATCTTATTTCCTGCATCTTCAGGCTTTTTCAGGATTGACGAACAAAGAGTCCACCGCTACTCAACCCGAAACAACTGCAAGAGAATCATGGATCAAGTCCAAGTGGAGATGCAGGAAATCCGCGAGAAGCTGAATCTATTTATGCAAGCAATGGAGAACATTGCTAAGGGCCAGGAGAGCCTCCAGAATTTGGTACAACCGTTGCTGACGCGGACTAATGGGAATGGCAACAATGACCACAATTCTGCGCACGTTGAAACTATTCCGGAGGATGGGCCCCCTACGCCTGTGGTTCCACCTGTAGTGACCCCACCTGTTGTGGTTGTAAACGATGGCGCTGGCAATGGCAACACAGGGAATGGAAATGAGACTGTTGTTAACAATGTTGGACTTGGGGACGCCAACCAAGGCGGTGGTAACAACAATGGCGGTAATGGTTTCAGCTATAATGATCAGGGATTTGATTACGTCAATCAGGACGGGAAATTTGGCTTCAACACTCAGGGTTTCGGGTACGACGGTTTTGGTAACGCTAACCAGGGGTATGGTGGATTTGGTAATATGAATGGTGCTGGGGTGATTCCTGTCAACACTGGGTTTGGACCTTTTAGGGTCAACCAGGGTTTCGGTAACGGGGGACGAGGTCCTATGATCCATCAGCAAGGGTTTGGTCGCAACACTGGTTACGACGGATATGGAAATGAAAATGTGAATTGGGGTGAAGACCGCCAGGAGGACGCCTTTTCTGGAAGAGGTGTGGGATTTGAAGGACCTGTTGATCCTGTGCAGAGGATCAGAATGCTCGAAGAACAGATGAAGGGGGTAGTGAATCAGAACTCCACCGGTTTGGATATGACTACAATGGGCTTGGTACCAGGGCTGAGGGTGCCGTTGAAATTCAAGGCTCCAACATTTGACAAATACAAAGGGGATACCTTCTCTAAAGTCCATGTCCGCTATTACTACAGGAGAATGTCCATGTATTCAGATGATGAAAGGATGCTCATGCATTTCTTTCAGGATAGCTTGTCAGAACTTTCACTTGAATGGTATATGGGGCTGGAGCCCACGTAGATCAAAACCCGAAAGCAGTTAGCTGATGCTTTCGTGACGCATTACAAATATAACAGTGATCTGGCGCCAAACCGGGTCCAATTGCAGGGTTTGTCACAGAAGAACGGTGAAAGTTTTAAAGAGTATGCGCAAAGGTGGCGCGATATGGCAGCGAGGGTGCATCCTCCTTTAATTGAAAGGGAGATGAATGACATGTTCATTGGGACATTTACAGGGGTGTTCTACAAAAAATTGTTTAGTGTGTCATTGAGCAGTTTCTCAGATTTGATTCTTATGGGGGAGATGATCGAGAACGGGATTAAAGTTGGAAGGTTCCAAGCAGGTGAGTCTACTTCAACAGGAGGTGCCAGAAAAGCATTTGGTGGTAGGCGACAGGGTGATACTAGTGCCGTGTTTGGTGGCAGGGGCAGGGGCAGAGGAAGAAATCAGTAAGTTCAGCCGCAACAGATAGCTAGTGTCACTATCCCTTTTCCTCAACAAGGGCAGCCTCAGCAACAACAACAACAACCACAGCAACAGCAAGGATAAAATCCTGGTCAGAGAAGGGTACAAAATGCGAGACCGAAAAGAGTGTTCGATGCACCTCCTTCCACGTATGCAGAACTCCTCCAGACCCTGCTAGGGTTGAACTTGGTTGAAAAGAGGACGTTGGCACCGCCTACGGGGGCGGTACTCCCTTACGGGTATGATGCTAGCAAGCATTGTGAATTCCATTCCGGGGCACCCGGGCATGATGTAGAAGCTTGTCAGGCATTTAAACACAAAGTTCAGGATTTATTGGATAGCAAAGCTATCAACTTTGGACAGGTGGGTCCAAATATCGTACAACAGCCTATGCCCAAACATGGGGCAAACGCCATCTTGACAGAAGAGAATCTGAATCTAGTGATGGATGTCAATGAGCTGAAGACACCGTTGAGTGAGATTAAAAGCAGGTTGCTAAAAGGGGGTGTATTCCCAGGTTGTGATGAATTTTTCTTGGATTGTTGGACCCAGCCAGAGGGTTGTAATGAGTTGAAGCAGGGCATTCAGGCTATGATGGATGAAGGTACCTTGCAATTCGATCGAACCGCAGTTGAAGAGCCTGTAGAGGCGTTATGTGATGAGCAGAATGATGTTGCGACAGTGACGATTCCGAGGAAAACAATAACGATAACGGCGCCCGCCAGGCGGCCGACGATCACAATTACTAAAGCAGGACCGGTTCCTTTTGAGAGTACTAAAGCAGTGTCGTGGACTTACGGGTTGGAGGTATATTGCGACGGTGAGAAAATTGAAGTTAATGGACAACCAACTGGGGTTGTAGATAATGTTTTCGGAACAGGGGGTATGACCAGAAGCGGAAGAATCTTCACGTCACCCGAGGTAGAGGCAGAAAGATTAGCCAAGGGTAAAGCCAAGGTAACTGAGGGTGGTCCTTCTCAGTCGAACGAAAAGGAAACGTCACTTAAGGATGTGGAGGAGTTTATGAGACTCATTCGTAAAAGTGATTACAAAATCGTGGAGCACCTCCAGCAAACGCCGTCAAAAATTTCCATCCTATCATTGTTGTTATGTTCCGAGGCCCATCGGAACGCTTTGCTGAAGATTCTAGACACGTCGTTCGTTCCCCAAGAAGTTTCTGTTAATCAGTTAGAAGGGGTGATGGTGCATGTCAATGCGGGGCACAGTTTGGGCTTCACAGACTTTGATTTGACTCCGAGAGGGCGAGAGCACAATATGGTATTGCATGTGTCAGTAGAATGCCGGGGCATGGTCATGTCCCATGTTTTAGTAGACACTGGATCTTCCCTGAATGTGCTACCGAAGAAAGCCATGATGAAGTTGGATATCAGGGGGATTGTCTGCACGCCCAGTGACTTAGTGGTGAGAGCGTTCGATGGAACGAGGAGGTCGGTTTTCGGATCAATAACATTACCATTGCAGGTGGGGCCTGAAATATTTGAAACTAAATTCTATATAATGGACATCCAGCCAGCGTATAGTTGTCTTCTTGGGCGCCCATGGATCCATGCTGTCGGGGCAGTCACATCCACTTTGCACCAAAAGCTTAAGTATATGGTTGGGGATAGTGTCGTCACTGTTTGTGGAGAAGAAGATATTCTGGTTAGCCATTTGTCTTTGTTCAAATATGTCGAGGTCGACGGCGAGATACACGAAACACCCTATCAAGCCTTCGAGGGGTTGCGAATTAAAGACAAAGTTCCAGTGCCAAGTAAAATATCAGATGTGGCAGTGTCATCCTACAAAGAGGCTCAAGCTCTAGTGCAGGCAGGCAAAACCAAGGGTTGGGGTCAGGTGTTGGAGATTCCGGTAAAAATGGATAGATTCGGGCTTGGATATCATCCTTCGTCATCAGCATCCTCTTCAGGAACGCCCAAGTTCAGAGGGCCGATAACCATTACACCAAATGGAGTATGCCATGAGACTATCAATGTTGTTTCCGATGCTGAAGACGGAGATAGCAACTGTGATATGGACGTGTGGATCAAGCCAAGCGTGCCAGGAGAAAGTCTCTGCAATTGGTCTATCCGGGAAACTGTTCCTGTGACAACTAAACATTAATGATTTGTTTTCTTAATTGTTGAATAATCCTGTGTCCTACCCGGGGCATAGTGATTTTGCTTAGGGCCATTTGGTTATGTACATTACATTGTTTAATCATGAAATAAAGGCGTTTTTCATATACAAATGTTGTGATCCCTGTTTTTCCTGTTTTTGTTTTTAACAATAAAATGGCAATGTGGTTATTTGCTTTGTCTGTGTTTTGAAGCATTTAACCATTTCCTTTGCAGGATTACAATTTCAGATGACATCTATGAACCGCCTATGACTCACTTCGACTTTGAGCACCCGATATTTCAGGTTGAGGAAGAGATTGTCGAAGATGGCGACGTGCCAGAAGAGTTGACCTGGTTATTGAAACAAGAAGAAAGAATCATTCTGCCTCACGAGGAAGTCATTGAGATTATCAATTTGGGGTCGGAAGAGGTTGTGAAAAACATCCGTATAGGGGCTGCGCTGCAGAGCGACATCAAGCAAAGGTTGATTGAGATGCTCAAAGAGTACAGTGATATATTTGCTTGGTCATACGAGGATATGCCTGGGTTGGATACGGACATGGTTGTGCACCGTCTGCCGTTGCGGGAGGAATGTCCGCCTGTTAAGCAGAAACTCCGAAGAACTAGACCGGATATGGCTGTGAAGATAAAGGAAGAAGTTAAAAAACAGTGGGATGCTGGTTTCCTAGCTGTTACCAAATATCCCTCATGGGTCGCTAATATTGTGCCAGCACCGAAGAAAGACGGTAAAGTGTGAATGTGTGTAGACTACCATGATTTGAACAAAGCGAGCCCGAAGGATGACTTTCCACTTCCTCACATTGATGTGCTGGTCGACAACACTGCTCAGTTCTCCGTATTCTCCTTCATGGACGGATTCTCAGGCTATAATCAGATCAAAATGGTGCCAGAAGACATGGAGAAGACTACCTTTATTACTCCTTGGGGAACATTTTGCTACAAAGTGATGCCCTTCGGATTGAAGAACGCTGGGGAAACATATCAACGTGCTATGACGACTCTCTTTCATGACATGATGCATAAAGAGATCAAGGTTTATGTTGATGATATGATTGCCAAATCCCAGACGGAGGAGGAGCATTTGGTTAATCTTCTGTAACTGTTCAAGAGGCTTAGGAAGTTCAGGTTGAGACTGAACCCTAATAAGTGCACCTTCGGGGTGAGATCGGGCAAACTACTGGGGTTTATCGTGAGCGAAAAAGGAATAGAGGTTGATCCTACGAAAATAAAAGCAATACAAGAAATGTCGACGCCTAAAACAGAAAAAGAAGTGCGTGGATTTTTAGGGAGATTGAACTATATCACCCGGTTCATATCTCACTTAACTGCGACGTGCGAGGCGTTATTCAAGTTATTGAAAAAGGATCAGGTGTTGACCTGGAATGAAAATTGTCAAAAGGCGTTCGACAAGATAAAAGAATACTTGCAGGAACCTCCTGTTTTGATACCCCCAGTGGTCGGGAGACCTTTGATTATGTATTTGACAGTTCTTGAGGAAAGTATGGGTTGTGTTCTCGGTCAACACGACGAGACCGGACGTAAAGAGCATGTGATCTACTATTTGAGTAAGAAGTTTACTGACTGTGAGTCCAGATACTCAATGCTCGAGAAGACGTGTTGCGCGCTAGCCTGGGCCGCCAAACGTTTGAGGCAATACATGCTGAATCATACAACCATGCTAATTTCAAAGATGGATCCAATCAAATACGTGTTTGAGAAGCAAGCACTCTCCGGAAGAATTGCTCGATGGAAGATGGTGTTAACCGAATACGATATCCAATATGTCACGCAGAAGGCTATTAAAGGCAGCGTCCGATCAGAGTACCTTGCGGAGCAGCCTGTTGAGGACTACCAGTCGATGAGGTTTGATTTTCCTGACGAGGATATCATGTACCTGAAGATGAAAGATTGTGACGAGCCGTTGCCGGACGAAGGACCAGAGTTGGGTTCCAAATGGCAATTGATATTTGACGGAGCTGTAAATTCCTATGGTAGCGGAATAGGTGCAATTATTACTACTCCTCAGGGGTCGCACATCCCCTTTACTGCCCGATTGACCTTTCCCGTTACCAATAATGAGGCTGAATACGAGGCTTGCATCATGGGTCTGGAAGAAGCCATTGATTTGCGAATCAAACATCTGGATGTATACGGAGACTCAGCTCTAGTGGTGAATCAGATTAAAGGAGAATGGGAGACCGTCAGCCCAATTTGATACCATATATGAATTATGCAAGGAGATTGTTGCCTTTCTTTGACAAGGTGGAATTGCACCATGTGCCGCGAGCAGAAAATCAAATGGATGACGCCCTGGCGACTTTGTCTTCAATGTATAAAGTTAACTTCTGGAACGAGGCTCCCCGGATTGTTATCTCTCGGCTCGATAGGCATGCCTTCATATTTGCCATTGACGAGGCTCCCGATGGTCAACCCTGGTACTTTGACATCCAGAATTTCCTGAAGAACAGGGAGTATCCGTCTGGGGCATCCAGTCGAGATCAGAAGACTCTCAGGAGATTGGCTGGCAATTTCTATCTGAATCCTGACGATGTCCTATACAAAAGAAACCATGACTTGGTGTTGCTATGTTGTGTAGATGAGAAGGAGGCGAAATTGCTCATGGAAGAGATACATGAGGGTACATTTGGTACACATGCCGGTGGGCATGCTATGACGAGAAAACTGCTGCGGGCAGGTTATTATTGGCTAACTATGGAAATAGACTGTTTCAAGTTTGCAAAGAGGTGTCATAAATGCCAGATTTATGCGGATAAAATCCATGTGCCTCCAAGTCCTCTGAATGTGATGTCATCACCGTGGCCATTCTCGATGTGGGGAATTGATATGATTGGTAAGATCGAGCCTACGGTATCCAACGGGCACCGATTCATCTTGGTGGCTATTGATTACTTCACCAAATGGGTGGAAGCAGCGTCATATGCCAACGTGACAAAACAAGTGGTCGCCAGATTTATCAAACGAGATATTATCTGCAGATATGGAATCCCTGAGAGGATTATCACCGAAAACGGTTCGAATTTGAATAACAAAATGTTGAAAGAGCTGTGCCAGAATTTTAAGATTGAACATCACAACTTTTCTCCTTACCGACCCAAGTTGAATGGTCCCGTCGAAGCGGCCAATAAGAACATAAAGAAGATTGTCCAGAAGATGGTTGTGACCTACAAAGACTGGCACGAGATTCTACCTCTCGCTTTGCACGGTTATCGTACGATGGTACGCACATCAACCGGGGCAACCCCTTTTTCATTGGTATACGGAATGGAGGCAGTGTTACCGTTGGAGGTTGAGATTCCTTCCTTGAGGGTTTTACGTGATGTCTAACTTGACGAGGCGGAATGGGTTAAGGATAGACTGAATCAGCTCAGTTTAATGAATGAGAAGAGGCTAGCTTCTCTAGCGTACGGTCGGTTGTATCAAAGCCGGATGAAGAAAGCTTACGATAAAAAGATATGTCCACGAAGCTTTCAGACGGGCGACCTTGTGCTGAAGAGGATTCTCCCGCCACAAACAGATCACAGGGGCAAGTGGACCCCTAATTACGAAGGTCCCTACGTTGTCACAAAAGTCTTCTCTGGAGGAGCCTTGCTACTATCTACCATGGATGGTGAAGACTTTACGTCTCCTGTGAATTCGGACGCAGTTAAAAAATACTTTGCTTGAAAGTGACCCGCTGGACAGTAAAAAGAGAGTCCAGGCAAAAATGGGGCATCCTCGAGAACCGTAAAAAATGAATAAAAGGTTCGGGCAAAAGTTAGGGATAAAATTGAAAAGATGTACACCCGCGAAGTCGAAAACCTGCAAAAGGCGACTTCGGCAAAAAGGGTATCCCGGTAAATCGAAAACCCGCAAAGGGCGGTTCACGCAAAAGTTAGGGATTGAAAAAGCAAATGATTGCGGTCCGAATTTGATACTACATTGCTTAGTGGTTTGGGAGTACCTAAGGGTTCGTTTATCAAACACAATCTCTTCTGAAAATTGAATACCGGGAAAGCGCCAGAGTCAGGCGAGTCATAGGAGGATCAGCTCACGATGTTTGTCTGCACCACGTTGCCGACATGTATACAAATATTGTTTTGTATTTTTTTATTTAGGTTTTTGTGCATATATGTATGTGTGTGTGCGTAACTTCCTCTTTTCAGGAGTTGCATCCGATGTACAAAGCTTCGCCTATTTACAGGCTCAATCAATAAAACATGTTATTCAATATTTGATGTTTGTGCTTTACTGTTTTGTATGTGGAAAACGCCGATGTTTTGATGAACTCGCATGCGCATAACTCTGCTGGCCCTTGCCAATGATTGATAAAACTTCGAATTGACTGAGGGGATGTCGTGGGCATTAACTCGAATAGATTTGGCTGTATAGATTTGTTTTGTCTCGTTTGTGTTTTGCAGGGTTCTCACCCTTGAAGCAGATAGTCAGAAAATTGTATCCCCCAACCAGAGGCTCTGGATGAAGGACTTGACCCTACTTGACGCTATTTCCCAGCAGGTCGCACCTCATCCCCAGAGGTTGAGACGATGTTGTCCCTTACCGAAGGAAGGATTACTTTCCCTAGAAGAGTATCCTCGGGGAAGTTGTCCACAGGACATCCTCAGCAAGTCGAAATCAGTATCCCCTGCGGAGGTTACGCTCCCCAGTGAGTCAGATATGTGCAGGGTCGATCCTCAGCAGGGAAGATTCCCGCAGCGTTTAACCGAGCCTCAGTTGATTTAGAAGGAATATCCCCGCAGACGATGGTTTTCTTTCTCCCCGCAGGTCGTCATGCCTTTGTCAGGATGATTATCCCTAGCGGAGTGGTAGCTCCGAGTATGTAAACTATACCCAGACAGTTGTCTCCCAGAAGGGTCGCTTCTTCCCCCAACTGAGTTAATCTTCCCAACAGGTGTTGTTCTTTCCTCCCAGTGGAAATCGATGTGTAATCTCTCCCCGGCAGAGTTGGTTGTATTTCCGGCATTTATTTTGCCGGAATGCTTTGTGATACCCGTTCATCCCCAACAGGGCGGTATTTGTCCTCGGCAGTCGTGTGGATGAAGCAAGCGTGTTGGAGCCTTCCCCAGCAGCCTGAACCTGCATATGCATTTGCATATATTATCATATTTGCATCTACCCAAAAAACGCGTAGCATTTCCATGCCGTATGGAGCATTGCGCCATTGCCAAACATATGCATTTTGAACATAAATCAGGTTGGTTAACCTTTTGCTTTCAGGTGTGTTTCTCAGCAGGAGTATGAAGTTACGGGTCAGATCTATTTCTAGATATTCTAAGTCTCACCGTGAGACATGTGATGATGCAGTCCTTGTTGTTATTCCCCACAGAGTTACTGGCTGAAGTTTCTCTTATCCAACCAGCGGAGTGTTTGTCTTCAGGTTTGCTGTCGCGGCAGCATATCAGGGTTTCATGAATCAAGATCTCAGAAATGGTCACTTGTTGTCTAAACGGGTGTCGGGCAGTTATTTTTAGAATATCCCCAGTGAAGTTAGCTACTGCAAAGAATAGGCAAATAAGCTATATCCGAGTCAGTTTTCCCGTATGAAGCAGGCGGATGAATTATTCCTGTAAGAATCAGGCAGATGTGTTTTCCCGTATGAAGCAGGCGGATGAATTATTCCTGTAAGAATCAGGCAGATGTGTTTTCCCGTATGAAGCAGGCGAATGAATCATTCCTGTAAGAATCAGGCAGATGTATTTTCCCATATGAAGCAGGCGGATGTGTTTTCCCCGTATGAAGCAGGCGGATGAATGTTCCTGTAAGAATCAGGCAGATGTGTTTTCCCGTATGAAGCAGGCGGATGAACTTTCCTATAAGAATCAGGTAGATGTGTTTTCCCGTATGAAGCAGGCGGATGAACCTTTTCCTGTATGAATCAGGCAGATGGAGTTTCCCGTATGAAGTAGGCGGATGAACTTTCCGGCATCCAGATAGATGATTCTCCCGTGATAGACAGAGTATGTGAGTTGTGTTCCGATATTTGACAAAAGTATTTTCCCCAAGGAAGTCGCCGTGATTTCCTCGGGTTACTATCCCTAGTAGAGTCCTCCTCAAAGTCGTTTGTGGGTTGGGACCAACAGAGGTAGCTACTGCAGAGGTAGGCAGAGAAACGGTATTCATATAATTTTCCCGTATGGAGCAGGCGGATGAACTTTCCTTTGTTCAGGCAGATGGACTTTTCCCGTATGGAGCAGGCGGATGAACTTTCCTGTGTTCAGGCAGATGGACTTTTCCCGTATGGAGCAGGCAGATGAACTTTCCTGTGTTCAGGCAGATGGACTTTTCCCGTATGGAGCATGCGAATGAACTTTCCTGTGTTCAGGCAGATGGACTTTTCCCGTATGAAGCAGGCGGATGGAGTTTCCTGTAATCAGGCAGATGACTTTTCCCGTATGAAGTAGACGGATGGGGTTTCCTGTGTTTAGACAGATGATGTGCCTGTAGGGATAGGCAGATGAGTTCCCTGTGATTAAACAGAAATGTTTCCCCGTCGAAGTCGTCGGGATTTTTCTGTGTTGACGGAATGTAGAGTCCTAACATGGACAAAATTCTATCCCCGCAATGATAGAATCTTTTTCGGGTTGATGAAAATGATCCCCAGCTTGGTCGCTAATTGGTTTTCTCCGTATTAACAGACGGCGGAGTTTTAACGTGGATAAAAGGCGGGGTATTTTGACAAGAGGGAGTCCAAAGCCTGTGGCGATACACAGGCGGTTGACGTTGAAATCAGATTTTTGATATCAGATAATTGATCAGTTTGTTGCTGTAACAATCGGATCCAGTTAGCGGATGTTGTTATCCAAGCAGTTTGTGCAGTTTATTTCTGCGGTTGGCAAATTTCCGGGTTCTTGGTATTCAACTGTCTCGTACCTCGATTGTTTGAAGGCCGTTCGCTCTTCACCCAGTCGGGTCCCAGTCGTTTGAATAGGGGCAGCTGTTGCACCCTAAAATTTGCTCAACCTATTTCACCTGGTTTATGTTTCATTGCATTTCATTTGCATAGTTACATCATATACACAGTCTAATCATTTGCATATCATAGCATGGCATGCCTCCAACAAGGGATCAAGGTGTCTATCAAAAGAAGAGCTTAGCAAGGTGTGTTATTCAAGCTGAAGAACATCCAAGTCATCAAGGAATGGGTTGAAGCTTTGAGGAGATTTGAGTGTCAACAGGTGGATTTCTCTCCTAACTTGAAGTGTATTGAAGATCATCAACCTGGAATTATGAATAGGAGGTGTGTATGGATCCCATGGGAGGCCTAAAGAGCCCTATTGAAGCTTAGACAAGTCATGGTATCAAGTTCAAGAACCACAGTTGAGGTCTGTACAAGTAGGGTTTCATCTGGGTAACCCTAGGTCAAGGAGAGCAAAGAAAGGGCATCAAGACCTAGCTCTAGGTCATGGAAGTCATGGATTGATATGTTAAAGCATGTGTATGGATGAGTCAAGATCAAGTTCAAGAGAATCAAGAGTGGTTAGAGGTGTTTGATACAGGGTTCCTAGGGTAAAATCCCCTGTATAGCACTGGACTTCCAAGCCACATAAGTCAAAATACAAGTTTCAATTGGATTCTTGGCCAACATGAAACTTGTAGAGCTTATCAATAACTTTAATTTGAGTACTAGAAGTCTTCAAGAAGATTTGTGGAACTCAAGTTATGGTTCTTGCAAGTTATGGGTCACCAGAGGATATAGAAATTTATCTATGAAAGTCACTTGACTTCCAAGCAACTTTTGCCCATCAAGGAATTTTCAAATGGATTCTTGACTAACATAAGAATTGTAGGGCTTGATCTTAGCTTTTAATTTGAGTACTAGAAGTCCTCAAGAAGATTTGTGGAACTCAAGTTATGATCTTGGCAATCCAGGGGTATTTTGGGAAAGTTGAATTATAGGTCATTTTTCAACATAGGTCAAAATCTCTATCTTCCACTCCTCAAATGAAAAAATGTCCAACATGAAATGTGTTTAAAATGATGTTTTTAGGTCAGATAAGAAGTCATGGGTGATTGGAATGGCTTGCATCACAAAGTTGCCCAAAATGGCCTAAAAAGGGAGGTTTTTCAAATGATTCAAAGGAGGGAAATTGGGATTTTTGAGATATGAGGCATACACATGGCATATGGGTAGTCATTTTGAATGGAAATTGGATTTCAAACCTATTGGCAATGTCACAATTTTGAGATGAGCCATGGTTTTATGAGTTGCTTTGGAAAATGCTTTCTTACATCATAAGTAACATATGTAAAACCATTCTTTAGATCATAACCAAGGCCTTAACCCTTACCAATCCATTCAATATGTCATTAGAGGAGAATTTGGATCAAAATTAGGTGTTGAAGCAAGCTGAATCATGGATGTCATGAATGAACTTATCAGGGTAATTTCAAGTGCATGAGAATTTCAATATCTCACATAGATTATTCCAGGGCATTCTAGATGGTTCCTACACTTTCTATATAAGGATTATAACTAATTCAGTTGGGTTTTTGGTGAAGATTGAGAGAGAATTGAGATATAGAACTTTGAGTGTTCACTTTGCAAATCCAAATCGGTTATACCAATTGGAGCATTATCAAAGCAAATTCATGCATTCAGTAGCTTTATCTTGAGTTGTTGAATGAATTCAGAGGGATTTCTGGCCAAGATTGCTGAAGAATCAAGAAAGAGCACTTTGAGTTTCAAGCTTGCATTTGAAAATCGTGTTTGGTGATTCAAGAAGATTCAACACAATTGATTGCATACAGAAGCTTTATCAAGCATCATTGATCATATCTGGAAGGTTTTGGAGTGTGGCTTGAAGGATTCATCACTCTGTTCATCAGAATTTCGCAGCTATGTAAATCTCATCGTGCAGCTTAATATAGGTATAATTGCTAGGTTTTAGATGGTTAGATTCATTATAGATGATGGCTAGGTCGTTTCTGGATTGATTTGGAACCATTTAGAGACAATTAAGTGTGATGCACAATTTCTGTTAAGAGACGGTTATGGATGATCTTGAGGTTTCAAGTTGAGTTGGATAGTTCATCATGATCAGTGAAGAATGAGCAACATTTTTGTGGTTTCAATTTTTCAAAGGGAGTTGTTTGAAGTCTTGACACATTTTAGAGAATGAATCGGTTTTGAGAATCCATAAGGATCTAAAGGATTTAGAGATTATATTTGGAATCTATGTGAAATTCTGGTCAGAATTGGTATAAGACTTGTCTTGTTTGGTGGCCTGTGATTCTTGCTCGTCGGAGAAGACGGTGGATGCACCACCGGACCACCGTCTGGACATTTGACCTTCACCTGAGTTCATTTGGGGAATATGAGGTCCCAACCCTCAGATCACATTGACTTGTTGACTCTCTCACGTATCCAAAGGCCGCGATTCAAACTCAGAAGTTGCCTCCAATTGCCAAAACGCTCCGTTTCAATAATTGAGGTGGCAGTCCATGTCATTCCCAGTCAGCAACCTATGTGGACGCGTGCTTTGTGCTTGGATCAGCTTACCAAGTCAATAGATCTGATGGCTCTCATTTAATTCAGCTTTTTATTTTCTTTTTTCATTTTAATTGCATTTTGATTCTAAAATATATAATAAATCCAATATTGATCCAAAAAATATTTTAAAAATACCTCCACGATCTTGGATTTATTTGTGATTTTATGAAATTAATAAATCCCATTTTTATCCATTTTTGAATTTAATTTGATTTTTTCCATTTTATTCTTTTCTTTAATTTTGTATATTTGCTACATGTTCTTGCTGATTTTCTTGTGATCAATTGGTGAATGATTTTAAGTTGATTCTTGCTGGACTGATTAGATTAGGGAAGCATGTGCCCTTAGAAATTTTATCACATTTTTGTGAATAAATTTAGGTTGGTTTGAGAGGTGAATAGGAGAGGTGTTAGAATTAGGGTTTCAAGGCAAATAGTTGTAGTTTTGTGCATAGTTTGAGGATTAAATGGTTGATCTAGGGTTTAGGATTCCTATGGGGTATTGGGTATAGGGTTAGGTTCCCTTAGAAATTTACCTAGGATTTTCTGATAAGCTTTAGCATTTTATCTGATTTTTGCAACTTGTGTGATGATTGTGGGTTTCTCTTTTGGATATTTGGTTTGGTTATGCTTGTGTGGGGCTATTTTGGAGTGCTTTTGGTTTAGGCTTTGCTTGGATGACTTGAAGATCAAATGAAGTTGCTTTGGGATAGCTTGAAGAAGCTTGGAGTTGAAGACTTCTCTTTTGTTAGAGGGCTTATCATAGGCTTAGGGATTAGTATACATAGGAAGAGCATTAGAGTAGTCTTGTTTCTTCTTTCAAACATAGAGAGCTTCTTGTGCCTCTATTCCGTCCCATGACACAAGGTCCCCCAAAGAAGTTCCATCTCTCCTTAGGAGGGATGTAGAGCATGCTTTGGTTGGGTAGAACCTTGAGGATACCTTTCACTTGCTATGTTAAGATCTTAGTGATTTCCTTGGGTTGTCACTAAGCCTCTTAACATTTCAACTTCATCTATTATTAATTGAATCTCTTCAGGAGTGATTGCATTGAAGAGGAAGTTCATTGAAGATTGGTGAAGATGAAGCTTGTGCCTGTTAAAACTGGTTGTCTGTTGAAGCTAGGGTTTTGCCGCTTTTTGTTGAAGCTGTTTACTGGTTGAGGTTCATGTTTGCTAAAGATGGGGCTTATTGAAGATAGGAGCTTATCTAAAGCTTGGAGAAGTTGTTACTGTCAACCCTTTGCTGTTAATCAATTGTAGCTGTCAGAGCTGTTGCTGTTTGAGTTGCTTACTGTAGGAGCTAGTGTTGTTGTCAGAGCTGGTGTTGGGTTTATTTCTTTTTTTTTTTTGTATGGTTTGTTGGCTTGTTCAGATTGCCCCAAAGGTTTGAAGTGAATACTGTTCACTTTGCCTATTGTTTTCCCAGGTTCGAGGTTGAGTGGGACTCCCTTGCCTCGCTTGTACTGCTGCATTGCATACATGTTTACTGTTTACTGTATATATCTGTTTCTTTTGCTGTTTATCCCCTAGGATCTCTGTTTCCCTCTGTGCAAGAGAGAAATATGACAGACAATAGGTTTTTACCCATGCATGACAACTTTAGGGTAGTTTTGATTCCCCTTTCAACCCTAAGTTTTTAGAGCTTCTTTCTCGTCTATCTCAAAACAATTCAAAACACAGTAATAAGGATAATCGATGTCGTACGCTACAAGCCTTAAGCTATTTGAGAAAAGGTCGTTGGAGGGTCACTCTACAGTAATCTGATTGCTTAGTGTGTTACCCTTAGGGTGACATACGATGTAGTCACTCTCGAATCATAGTCTATAGTGCGTCAGAGATTGCAAACACACTAAAAAACAGTTCTTACGTAAAAGACTGAAAACAAACATCAAAGTGTCATTTTTGTCCGCTGGGACTCTTAATCAGAAGAAAACCTTTTTGAAAGATAAAAAGAGTCAGACAAGCTTTTGTCTTCCGTAGCCTGAACTACGTTTGCTCTGATCTTTCATGATGTATGAAAGTACGTAGGCATAGGATGTTGTATCCTAGCGAGCAACCTTCCCCCCTTAACCCGTAGTTAGGCGAACTACGTTGACTCTGATTTCTCGTTCCAAACGGGAATACGTAGGCATACAGTGAGATACTTTGCCGAGTCGTTTTCTTTTCTTTTAACCCTCGACCCTTTAGAGTAGATAGAATAACAATCCGTACTAGAAAACAAGCGTGGATCCCGTTGAGTACGACGGACGTGAGGGGTGCTAATACCTTCCCCTTGCGTAACCGACTCCCGAATCCAGGATTTGGTTGTGATGAACATTCCTTTCCCGTCTTTACGGTAGGTTTACTTCGAGCGTTTTCTTTTCCCTCCTTTGGGATAAATAACTCACGGTGGCGACTCTTCTGTCATAGCCGGCGCCAATTTTCGCAGTAGCGACACATCCTTCAGCAATCCACCTTGGTTCCCAGCAGAGTTTTCTGTGCCCTAGAATGTTATGTTCTGGCAGGCCGTTTAGGGCTGATTTCCCCGGTAGAGTGGAGTTGTTGTCTCTAGCCGAGTTGTTTGTTTCACAGAAGAGTTATATTCTGGTAGGCCATCCAGGGCGCTTTCCTCAGCAGAGTTTGATTTTGATTCCCAACGGAGTGGATTTGTGCTTAGCAGAGCAGCTTTGCCCGGAAGTCATCTCGGAGGCCATCCAAGGCTGGTATTCCCCAGCGGAGTTGTTTTCCTCTCTTCAGTATTTATTTTGTTGAAGTTGTTCCTTTGCATTTGCATCGTGCATAGCTGATAACACGAAATCGTATATATATTTTGATGCATAATTCAACTAAAGTTTAACCGTTTTCGATCCGATTTCGGGTTATTTCCGTGTTATTTGTCTGATGTTTTGCAGGTATTCAATGATCACGTCTAAACAAGGCAACATGAAGAAAAGAAGCAATCTCAGATGAAATATGGACAAAAAAAGAGTGAAAACATCATGAAAAGCGCAGAAGGCTGCTTTTGCTGATGTGACGACCGTCACAGCTCCATGACGACCGTCACACGGGTACGACCGTCACACCTTATGACGACCGTCATGCAGGCAAAAATGCCCCACTTCAATTGCATGTAACAGAAGCAGTTCCAATTCTCAAAGAGTGGACCACTACTCCCTGATTCTTCTGCCTCAAAGTCCACCATCTTCAATTATAACCGTTAGAATTCCATTTCTATAAAAGGGGAAGAAGGGGACCTCAGAAAGGGAGCCGCATTCATACAACGAAGTGCTGCCAAATTTATTTCCAGAGCATACCTTTCCAGTTTTATATTCTTAGTTGTTTCTCTTTACTTTTTTCTGCATTCCTTTCATTCTTCTATAATTTCTACTTTTATTGTACGATCAAATTGGCATAAAGACCAGAATCCTGCCAACATCTATGGAGGATCTGCCCAAAGGCCAATTGGAATATTTACAGGTTTCTCATTTCAATCGTATTTCCAATTTTATTATAATGCAAATTATTATTTATTGTTTTTATTTATGTTTTATCTTTCCCAAATCCATGTCTAGCTAAATTTAGGTAATCGATATGTAGTAATAATTCGAATGGGATTTGATAACAACTGGTGGAAAATTGTCTTTTCAAAAGTAATTTATGGTCTGAGTGTTTAAAATTAATTTACTGAATAAACTTCGTCGCGAAAGCGAGAACTTATTTAAAAGTAGTTTTGCCACGAAAGTAGGAAATTAATTAAGATAAGAACCAACAAGCGAAAGCTGCGGTAAGATCAGATAGTAAACACGAGTCATTCATTTTAATAACAGCGAAAACACTTTAAAATGAATTAGAACTTAGAGATTTCCAAAACATAATTTAAACCCCGAATGGGATACGAAAGTGTACGTTTGGCCCTTAGAATTATGATTAGCGTCAATAACCATCGTGAGGCGAGAGTCTTCAAATCACCATTTTCTTCTTAAATAAACTTTGAAAATTATTTCATACACCGGTAACTTGTCAAATCCCTGAAGAACACAATTACTGCATATCGATTCAATCAATTATAATCTAAGTAACCGTCTTAGTTTCCCTTTTAGTGACAATCTTATTCCCTTAAACATATTCTACCTAGCTAAACATAGTAACTCCCGAGAACACTAGTTTGATTACGAGTCCCTGTGGGATCGATATCTATTATTACTACGCGATAGACTGTGCACTTGCAGTTAGGTTGTATTAGACATAGAAAGTCGCAATCAAGTTTTTGGCGCCGTTGCCGGGGACCCGTTTAGTCAATAGTGTAACCTTATGTTACGCCGTATAGACTAGGTTAACAATTTTCATTTTTCATTTACTAGTTCTGTCGATTGTATGCCAAGTAATCGCCCACAAGGCGATATCGTAAAACCTTCAGTCGCAGAACTAGAGCGCTTCTTACATTTAAGAAGTCGAATCATTGAGTACCAACTAAAACAACTCAAACATAACATTCCCGAACCTCTCACTCCCATTCCCAAATCCGAAGAAGAACCAACGATGGCTGAAGGACCTCCAAACAAACCGCTGAAGGCATACGCTACGCCCTCTCAGATGGAGCCTAGAAGTAGCATTTCTGCCCCAGCTATTACTCGAAATGATTTTGAGCTGAAACCTTCACTACTGTCAGCTGTACAACAAAACCAATTCTCAGGAAACGCAACTGAGGATCCGAACTAACATCTAACGAAGTTTGTACAATACGCAGACACAGTGAAAGCAAATGGAGTAACTCCTGACGCGATAAGACTTCGTCTTTTCCCATTCTCTCTTAGAGACAGAGCGTGGACATGGTTACAATCTTTACCATCCAACTCCGTTACAACGTGGGAACAATTGAAAAACGTCTTCTTAGCGAGATATTTTCCGCCAAGCAAAACTGCTATGCTTAGAGCTCAAATCAACGGATTTCGACAAAAAGATACTGAATCTCTTTACGAAGCATGGGAACGATTCAAAGATATGATGAGAACATGTCCTCACCACGGTCTAGAAGATTGGGTGACAATCCATACTTTCTATAATGGGCTTCTATACAATACTAGATTGACAATAGACGCTGCCGCGGGCGGTGCACTTATGGATAAGCCATACGATGAAGCCTATCAATTAATCGAAAACATGTCACAAAACCATTGCCAATGGGGAGGTGAATGCACTCCAACAGAGAAAACCACAGCGAAAGGTGGGATGTACGAGATCAGCAGCCTTGAAAAGTTCAACACTAAAATAGATGCTCTAGCATAAAAGATTGACAGTCTGACCGTCAGCCCCACTGCAACTGTCGCTGCAGTAACTCCAAATTGCGAGTTATGCGGAAGCACCACTCATAATGCACCCGAATGCCCATTGCTAGCCGGAATCCCACCAGACCAGGTAAATTATGCTCAAGGAAATCCTTACGCAAATACCTATAACCCAGGTTGGCGAAATCATCCAAACTTTTCTTACAAAAGCAAAAATGCATTGCAAATGCCTACTGCTCCACCAGGATATCAAAAATCAGCTGCCGCTCATAATGCACCTAGGAAATCAAACCTCGAGTTGATGATGGAAAAACTCATAGCTACTCAAGCTCAAACAAACAAAGAGTTCCTGAATCAAAACATACACACTAGCGAGCAAATTAAACAGTTGACCGGAAAAGTAGACGCTTTAGCCACCCACAACAAAATGTTAGAAACACAGATATCACAAGTGGCTCAACAGCAAGCCTCTGCTGCCGCACCTGCTGGCACATTTCCTGGACAACCCGAACAGAATCCAAAGGGCCAAGCAAATGCTGTAATACTAAGAAGTGGAAAAGAATTGGACGAACCGATCGATCCGAGGACCGAAAACTCAGCCATGCAACAAAAACCAACTGAACAAGTAGAAAAGGAATCCGAGTTAGAGAAGAAGGAAGACAACGAGAAGGAGGATACCGCAAGTGAAAAAACTCGAGCACCTCCAGCGCCATATAAACCACCTATCCCTTATCCTCAAAGACTAATAAACTCCAAAACTTCAGGACAATTTAAGAAATTTGTAGAGCTCCTTAAACAGCTGAATATTACTATTCCTTTTACAGAAGCGATAACTCAAATGCCGTCATACGCTAAATTTCTCAAAGAAATCCTGTCGAATAAGAGAAAGATCGAGGATAACGAAACAGTTACACTCACTGCAGAGTGTAGCGCCATTATTCAAAACCGCATGCCTCATAAATTAAAAGACCCAGGTAGTTTCTCCATACCCTGCGTCATAGGAAAGTTCGTAATAGACAAAGCTCTATGCGATTTAGGAGCCAGTATCAGTGTTATGCCTTTATCTATATGCAAAAAGCTGAATATGGGAGACCTCAGACCAACCAAAATGTCCGTACAATTAGCTGACCGATCAGTAAAATACCCCGTCGGAATACTGGAAAACGTTCCAGTACGCATAGGACAATTCTACATTCCAACCGACTTCATAATCATGGACATCAAGGAGGACACTGTTACCCCAATTATCCTAGGAAGACCATTCCTAGCTACAACCGGAGCGATTATAGACGTGAAGAAAGGAAGGCTAACATTCGAAGTAGGAGAAGAAAAGATAGAGTTCATTCTCACCAAGTTCTTACAAGCACCAGCCATAGACGATACCTGCTATTTAGTAGACGAAATTGACGAATGCATAAGAGAACTTGAAAATGAAGAGACCACGTATTCAGAAATAATAAAGATTCAAATACCTAATATTTCTGAAGACGACGATTGGCGTAAACCGTATAAAGACGACAGCCTAAGCGAAAGCTTAGCACTGACCCCAAACCATATGCCAGGTCCGAAGAACCCATCTTTAGAACTTAAAACACTACCCAAAAACCTTAGATATGAATTTCTAGATGATGAACTAAAAAGACCAGTGATAGTCAACGCCGACTTAGGACAACCAGAAACCAAAAAGCTATTAGAAGTCCTAAAGAAGTACCCCACCGCGTTAGGCTATAACATAAGTGATCTAAAAGGTATAAGCCCTTCAATCTGTATGCATCGAATTACAATAGAGGAAGACTCTAAAACCTCTCGAGAGCATCAGAGAAGACTGAACCCCATCCTGAGCACTGTAGTCAGAGATGAAGTAAAGAAATTGCTAGATGCAGGAATCATCTATCCGATCTCCGATAGTGAATGGGTCAGCCCAATTCATGTCGTACCGAAGAAAGGAGGAGTCACAGTAGTTAAAAACGAAAAAGGCGAATCAATAACAAAAAGAGTCGTGACTGGAAGCAGGATGTGCATTGATTATAGAAAGCTTAACAAGGCTACACGCAAAGATCACTTCCCGTTACCCTTCATAGACCAAATGTTGGAAAGATTAGCCAAACATTCATATTTCTGCTATCTAGATGGTTATTCAGGATTCTTCCAAATCCCCATTCATCCTGATGACCAAGAAAAGACTACATTCACCTGTCCTTATGGTACTTTTGCTTACCGCCGGATGCCGTTCGGACTCTGTAATGCTCCAGTAACCTTCTAAAGATGCATGATGGCAATCTTCGCAGATTTCATAGACAACATCATGGAAGTATTTATGGACGATTTCTCGGTATGTGGACAAAGTTTCGAAGGATTCCTACAAAACTTAGAAATGGTATTAGAACGTTGCGTAAAAGTGAACCTCGTCCTAAATTGGGAAAAATGCCATTTTATGGTCCGACAAGGAATAGTTCTAGGACATGTCATATCAGATAAAGGAATTGAGGTAGACAAAGCTAAAATAGAGATTATAAAAGATCTCCAACCTCCAAAATTTGTACGAGAAATACGGAGTTTTCTAGGACATGCCGGTTTCTACAGAAGATTTATAAAAGATTTTTCAAAACTCACAAAACCTCTGACCGGCCTGTTGATGAAAGATGCTGAGTTCGTCTTCGACGACGACTGTCTAAAAGCATTCGAAACATTAAAATCAGCCCTTATCACCGCACCAATCATGCAACCACCCGATTGGCGACTACCGTTCGAAATCATGTGCGATGTGAGTGATTATGCCATAGGCGCAGTTCTAGGAAAAAGGAAGGACAAGAAACTCCATGCCATTTACTATGCCAGTAGAACCTTAGATCCTGCCCAAATGAACTACGCTACCACAGAAAAGGAACTTCTAGCAGTTATATTTGCGCTTGACAAATTCCGTTCTTACTTAGTAGGAGCAAAAATTATCATATACACAGACCACGCTGCCATAAGGTACCTAATAAGAAAAAAGGATGCCAAACCAAGACTATTGAGATGGATCATGTTATTACAAGAGTTTGACTTAGAAATCAAAGATAAGAAAGGAACCGAGAACGTTGTTGCAGATCACTTATCTCGAATAGAAGGCATCAGACACGAACCAGTACCGATAAATGACGATTTCCCGTACGAACGTCTGATAGCCAAATTAGAAAGTGACATACCCAACTCAATCTCAGAAGATCCAGAATTCGAAAAAGCCATAGAAGCCGTCTATGCCCAAGTCACATTACCTTGGTATGCTGACATCGTTAATTACCTCGCTGCGGGCGTGCTTCCACCGGATCTCACTTATCAGCAAAAGAAGAAATTCTTCCACGATCTGAAACACTATTATTGGGACGAACCTCTACTCTTCAAGAGAGGGGCCGACAACATATACCGTCGCTGTGTCCCAGAGGAAGAAATAGAAAATATCATTTCCCAATGCCATTCAGCACCATATGGTGGTCATGTTAGTACATCCAAGACGTGCGCTAAGATTCTCCAAGTCGGCTTATTCTGGCCTAACCTCTGGAAAGGCGTTCACATCGCTGTGCTAAAATGTGATCGATGCCAACGAACTGGCAACATCTCACGATGCGATGAAATGCCTCAGAAAGGAATCTTAGAGGTAGAAATCTTTGACGTATGGGGAATAGATTTCATGGGATCATTCCCACCTTCTTTTGGTAATAACTACATACTCGTCGCTGTCGATTATGTGTCTAAATGGATAGAAGCCATAGCTGCTCCAACAAACGACGCACGAGTAGTAATCAAACTCTTCAAAAACACAATCTTTCCTAGATTCAGTGTACCCAGACTCGTCATTAGTGACGGCGGATCTCACTTCATATCGCGAATATTCGATAAACTTCTCTCTAAATATGGAGTCTGACACCGAGTAGCTACACCTTATCATCCGCAAACTAGCGGACAAGTAGAGGTCTCGAACAGAGAAATAAAACAGATATTGGAAAAGACTGTCGCTACCTCAAGGAAAGATTGGTCATCAAAGCTACAAGAAGCTTTATGGGCTTATAGGACCGCTTTTAAGACACCAATAGGTACTACACCCTACAAATTAGTTTACGGTAAATCCTGCCATCTCCCTGTAGAATTAGAGCATAAGGCCTTCTGGGCCATTAAGACACTCAATTTCAACTACACCGAGGCAGGAGAAAAGCGAATCTTGAACTTACACGAATTGGAAGAACTTCGATTAGACGCTTACAAAAATGCCCGTATCTACAAAGAACGAACTAAAAAGTGGCATGATAAACGTTCAGTAAAGAAACAATTCAGTGTGGGAGACATCGTATTGCTATTTAATTCAAGATTAAAACTCTTCCCAGGTAAACTAAAATCTAGGTGGTCTGGACCTTATGAAGTGACTAAAGTACTTCAGAGTGGAGCTGTTGAAATTACCGATAAGATGAATGCACCGTTTATCGTAAACGGGCAACGTCTAAAACATTATAATAAGAACGACAACAGTCCTCAAGTCAGTAGTATAGCATTGCTTGAGCTTCCAGCTCAAACACCCGAATAGCTTCTCACCAAGCTATCGTCAGGCTTTAGACGTTAAAAACAGCGTTGTAGCTACTGCGAAAATCGGCGCCGACTGAACAGAAGAGTCGCCACCGCGCGTTATTTATCCCACGGGAGGGAAAGGAAATGCTCAGAGTAAACCTCGCACAACACGGGAAAGGTTTGGTCGTCGCAACCAAAACCTGGATTCGGGAGTCGGTTACGCAAGGGGAAGGTATTAGCACCCCTCACGTCCGTCGTACTCGACGGGATCCACGCTTGTTTTCGGGTATGGATTTTTATTCTATCTAAACTAAAGGTCAGGGGTTAAAAGAAAATAAAATGACTCGGCAAAGTATCGCACTTTATGCCTACGTATTCCCGTCTGGAACGAGAAATCAGAGTCAACGTAGTTCGCCTACCTACGGGAAAGGGGGGGAAGGTTGCTCGCTAGGATATCGCATCCTATGCCTACGTAATTTCATACAGTATGAAAGATCAGAGCAAACGTAGTTCGGGCCACGTACGACACAAGCTTGTCTTGATTGATTTTATTCCTTCTGAAAAAGTTTTTTCTGATTAGCAGTCCAAGCGGACAAAAATGACGTCTTGATGGGTTCACATTCTTTTACGGAAGAAGTGTCTTTTATTGTGTTTCAAATTTTATTGTGTTTTTCTGTTTGTTTTGAGGAAGAAGAGACAGAACTCTAACCTACGGTTGAAAAGGGAATCAAACTAACCTAATGTTATCATGCATGGGTTAAGACCTAGTGTCTATCATGCTCCTCTCTTGCGCAGAGAGAAACAGAGATCCTAAGGGAATAGACGGAAACAGAAACAATAGCAGATATATACAGTAAAGTAGTAAAATGCATGGATGCAGCAATACAAGCGAGGCAAGGGAGTCCCACTCAACCTCGAACCTAGAAAATAATAGGCAAAAGTGAACAGACTTCACTTTCAACCCAACAGGGTAAACAACAAACAATACAGTCCGGGAAATTCAATCAATACATCAAGAATTAAACAGCTAAAATAAACAGCATCAGCAGCTCTGAATCAACATCTAACTTCAAGTCATCACCAATCAGCTACAAGCTTCAGCAAGCACCAATCTCCATCTCTACAGCCTTCAAGCAAGGTCTTTGTCATCAGTCTTTAGTCTACAATGGCTTTTCTTCAAGTCCTAACCTCCAGGATGAACATCAGTCAACAAGATGAAGTGAATGAATGTTAGCCAGTCAATTACCTACCAAGGGTGGTTCATTAACTGTTAACATTATATAGACAATTTTCCCTCAAAAGTTCTATCTTTCAAATACATTCACTGATCCTTCCAAAGGAAGGAGGTGGATATTTGAAAGAGACTTTGAATCATAGAGAAAGGATGGATGCAGACAAGTCACTCCATGTTTGAGAAACAAGCTTTCTAATCTAGAGCTCTGCCTAGCTCCTAAACCCTAGTCTCCTCAACAGCTGCTAGCAGGAATCTCCTCTTCAACTCTGGAAGTTGGTCTTCAAGCTCTGGATCTCCAATGGCTTTATCATCACAAGTCTTCAGCTCTCCCAATCCCCAAGCAATCCCAATACCCATACAGACAAACAATAATCCCCAGAGGGCACACCACACCAATCAATCAAAGATAGACAGTATATTAATAGCAGTAGGGGAATCCTGATTTTTTCTAAGGGGATCTAATAACTATCCATAATCCCTATAGTCCCATACCCCAAACTTTCAATTTCTAAATCCTAAGGGAAATGATTCAATTCTCCTAAGTCATCACTTAAACCCTAATTTTGTTCATGTTGTTCACACCTAAACTAAACACCTAAAATTAATTCCTAAAAATGGGAACTAAATTGTATATACAAGCTACTCATGTCTACTAATCAACCTAAAAAGAATGGGTGAAAAATATTAAAGCAACTATTAGAACAAAAATTAACAAATTCATGCATCAAAATAAACTACTTAAAATGCTATTTAAACGAAAAATATGCTAAAAATATGAAAATGAAATGAAATATTAACTTTTTTATGTGATATTTTTCTTAACAAAATTATGAATAACGTGCAAAAAGAACCAGTTAAAAACTAGCATTTTTCTATTTTTTATGAATTTTGAAAGAATTAATATTTTTTGAAAGAAAGTAAATGTGAATTAAATGGATGAGGGTGCATTTAGTAATGAAAATTAGTTAAAACAACAAACTGGGCCCAGACTGGGGGGCGCGCATAGCAAGTGCGTCTGGGCCCAGCACATGCTCAAAAAAAAACAAAAGAAAAAAACCTACACACGGTGCAAATAGCAGGATATTTAGTTATAATAGAATTGGGCCTTATTGGGGAGGGTGTGCATAGCAATCAACATTTGAGCCCAGTCAGAAAAAATAAATGAAACGGGGCGTTTAGTCTTTTGAATCTCCCTCTGTTTTCAGCTTTAAATCACAACCGCTGGATCAAGATTGGAGTCCAAGTCAAACCCTGGATCGTGTGGCTCTCACTTCGTCTTCAACCTTAGAAACCCTAGGGTTTCAAAAATTCTTCACCATGCATGCATGCTCAACAGCTTCGTCCTCCCTCGTCTCTCCATGAATTCACGCACTATAAAAACCAAAAACACTCCATTTTCTTCCCTCTACACAGCCATAGCAATAGCTCCTTCCAAAACTCAGCCAAACTCCAAACCCGATGAGCATAACAATTAGGTTTCCCCATTTTCACCTGATATCAACTCTTCCAATTTTCTCCAAATCTTATCTTAACCTAATCTCTACCTCACACTGATCGTTTTAAGCCATAAAATGAGGATTATCATGCCCTATTCCATGAGATACAAACCCTAACAGAATTGGTATACCATGATCAACCTTCATGAAACTTCTCCAAACTCACCAAAATCAAGCACCTAACTATACCTAACCATTCTAACCTAATGATTCACTATGATTCTACCTAATTCAGTCAATTCGAAGAGGAACTAACCTGGTGCAAAATGGTGAAAACAGCTATGGAACTCCTTCGATTTGATGCTTGTAATGGTCTGAACTTGATCAGTGAGCTTGTTCTTGACTTCTGTATGCAGTGAATTGGACTCAAACCTCTTGGATCTTTCAATTCCAAGTTTCTTGCTTCTTGGATGATGGAACTGAATGGCACGATTCCTCCTTCAATTAGCCAAATGAATGTGTGAATTGTGATCTATGGATGATGATGATGAATACCAGATCAAGAATGGGGAAAATTGATGAGAATTTGGAAGAGTTTGAATTGATTTTGCAAGTGGGAGAAAATGGATGAAACTTGTGTCTATGAGTAAATGTGATCACCAACCATGGCATGGAGTTACTCATATCAATATATAGGTGAGGTTAGAACCTCCTAGAAGCTTGGAGAAACTTCCCTTGCACTTTTTCCTTTGGATTTGGCTTATGTATCTTCCATTACAAGTAACCATGAATAACTCCCAAAATGTGAACCAAGCTCAAAATTCTACTTTAGCCAATGTTCTCAAAATGATCTTTCCATTCAAAATGGCCTATAATTTTGCTTCATTTGGCCAAAATATGAAAAATCTCATTTTTTAGGTCATTTTTATTCATTAAATCCAACAATTTTGAAACCTTGTGCTATGAATCTTTCCAATCTCTCATGGTCACTTTTCTAGAATCAAAATGTCATTTGGAACAAGTTTGATGTTGTAAAGTTTTCCATTTGAAGCTTCCTTGTATGAGTTTTGGGCATAGGTTGAAATGACCTGTAATTCTCAGATGACCAAAATACCCTTTGCTTGCCAAGACCATAAGTAGAGTTCCACAAATCATATGAAGGAATACTATACCATTCTAGAAATATAAGACAATTAGGAACAACTCTTATGTTGACAAGAAATTCATTTGAAATCTCCTTGAGGGGTAAACATTGCTTGGAAGTCAAGTCACTTTCACAGACAAAATTTCAGATACCTCAGATGACCAGTAACTTGCAAGGACCATAACTTGAGTTCTATAAATCTCCTTGATGTCTTCCACCACTCAAATTAAAGGTCTTGAGACCCTCTACAAGTTCCATGTTGTCCAAGGATCCATTTGAAGCTTGCATTTTGACTTATCTTGCTTGGAAATTTGACCTAAATTAGGGGATTTTACACAGAAACCCTAATTTAGGAACTCCTCCTCTCCTTGATTTCTCTTGAATTCTTCTTGGCATATCACCATATCCTCTTCTACATGTCAAATGATGACCCCCACATCTTTCCAATGGCCCTTAATGTCTTTCAATCAATCAATTGACCTAGGGTTGACCCAGGGTTGACCCAGATGAAACCCTAGTTGACTGTCTTCAACTGCAATACTTGTGACTACACCAATGACTTGTCTCCTTCTACAAATGACTTTCTAAGTCCTCCAAGATGTCTAGATACTCTCCATGCTTTCAATTCACATCTCATAACTTCTTTGTTGACCCTCAGATAAGAGATAGATTCAAGGCTTGATCCACTGAACCCTCTACTTTCAAATTCTTTTCTGATGACTTGAATGAGATTGAATTAGGATAATAACCTCTTGATAGGCCTCTAGAGATGATAATAATGATTGGTCCCCTGTTGGATGACTTGCCATGCTATGCTATGCAGATGATCAGACTATGTACATGACTCTATATGCAAATGCTAATGATATTGAAACATAAACCAAGTGAATAAGGTTAAGCAAATTTTAGGGTGCAACAGCTGCCCCTATTCAAGCGACTTGGACCCGATTGGGTGAAGAGCCTGGAGCCTTCAGACATTCGCGGTACGAGACGGTTGAATACTAAGAACCTGGAAATTTGCCAACCGCAGAAATAAATTGTGCCACTGCTTGGGGAACGACATTCGTCGGCTGAATCTGACTGTTACGGCAACCCACTGATCTCGTGCGACCGTGCTGGGGATTCTTCTCATCATCCTAAAAAAGATTTTATCATCGCAGAGATAAAACATCGTCCACGTCAGGACGCCTGCTTTGTCAATTCGGAAAACTTCAACAACTTTGCTGGGGATGGCTCGTCTGCCTTCTTGTCAGAAATAAATCGTCCACGTTAGGAATAAACTCTTCCACGTCAGGAATAACGTCGTCCACGTAAGGAATAACACCGTCCACGTAAGGAATCATCTCTTCTGCATCTGTCCACGTCAGGACTAAACTCCTTCCACGTCAGGAACACACTTTTTCTTTCCACGTCAGGAATACAAGCCTCCTTCCACGTAAGGAAACCATCCATTGCCTTGGTTTGTCCTCGTGAGGACTCCACCTTTCCACGTAAGGAATGCATCTCTGTCCACATAAGGAGCACAATTTTCCCCGTAAGGAATGCCATCTTCTTCCATGTAAGGAAACGAACTTCTTTTCTTTCCACGTAAGGAAACACAATCTTATCTTAGTTTGTCCACGTCAGGACTCCAATCTTTCCGCGTAAGGAAACATAACCTCGATCTGTCCACGTCAGGACTCCAACTTGATATGTCCACGTAAGGACTCAATCTTTCCACGTAAGGAATCCCATCTTTCCGCGTTAGGAATCATAACTTTTCTTTCGATTTGTCCACGTCAGGACTAAACTTTCCACGTAAGGAATACATCCTCTTTCCACGTAAGGAATCTCATCTTGATATGTCCACGTAAGGACTCAAATCTTTCCACGTTAGGAATAACTCTCTTCTCGATTTGTCCACGTAAGGACTAAACTTTTCCATGTAAGGAAACAACTTCTCTTTCCACGTGCGGAATAAACTTGTCCACGTCAGGACTCACATTTCGTCTTGATTTTCCCACGTAAGGACTCCCCTCTTGACTTGCTGAGGAAATAAAACCTTGTCCACGTCAGGACTCGTGCGCCTTCGGCCCACTGGGGAAGTGAGACTTGTCCACGTCAGGACTTACATCTTCATCTGATGAAATAATAGAACCCGTCCACGTCAGGACTTGCACGTCTTCGACTTGCTGGGGAAATACGACTGTATCCACGTCAGGATTCATACTTTGCCAACAATCCGAAGAAGGATAAATTTGTCCACGTCAGGACTCTCGCGTTTTGTCATCACAAAGAACTATAAACTTTGCCCACGTCAGGACACACAGTTCACCATTAAGAAGAAAGACACTTGCTGGAAATAAATTGTCCATGTCAGGACACCAACACGAAGAGTAACCCACTTTTGTCCACGTCAGGACTCCACACTCAATCAATACCGAGAACTCGAATCTGTCCACGTTAGGACTAGCACATATCGTCAACTTGAGGAAATGTCCACGTCAGGACCCCCACTTCTCTTAGCAAAAACCTGTCAATAAACCCGTCCACGTTAGGACTCATCCTTCCATTGGTCCGCAAACTTCTTATCACTGACGTTACAGCAGCTTTGAGGCTGACCCTACTGGGGATATTTGGAAACCAAACTTCCGGACGCCTGTTCTGATAACCGGCGGTAGCCTCTAAAATTCTGGTTCATGAAACCTTTTAATGCTGACGTAACAACAACTTTGAAGGAAACAATCCGCTGGTCGGACTAGAGAAACTTCAACAAGAAACCCTGGCGGGGAAATAAGTAACTCTGCTTGGGGACAAAGAGAAACTTATCCTGATAACTCTGTGGGGAGTAGTGCCAAAGCTGACACTTCATGAGATGTCTCACGTCGAGATCTTGAATGTTTATTGATTCACCTGAGCGAGGGCTCTCTCTACCTGCAAGAGAAACAATACTTGAAACCAACGGTTAGCCCACCTAGTTTATGTTTCAAAAAAATGCGTATGTTTGACGACGATGCAATGCTCCATTCGACATGGAAATGCTACGCTTTTATTTGGTGGATGCAAGCATGACACTAGATGCCAATGCAAATGCGGACTTGAACTGTCGTGATACAGGAACTGGCTTCAGCAAAATAAATGCTGAAAACAATGCCAACTCCGCTGGGGGTAGCCAGGTGCTGCTGGAAGAGTGAAGTCGACTCAGCTGGGAAATTGGGAACTCAATACCAATCACCTCCTTGAAGGAACACCCTGCTGGGGAACATATCTCTGCTGGAGAATGGCAGAGGCGCCTGGTATGATCGAACTTCTGCTGGAGAGCGAACTGATATCACACGGTATTCTGACAAAATAAATGCTAGGACTCACGCCAACTCTGTCGGGGAGAGTCTCAATCTTCGAGTTCCACTGGAAGGAATGAAAACACTTGCAAAGAGAATTCCGCTGGTGACGAACGGTTCTTCTTAGGGAAAATCAACTGACTCCGCTGGGAGAGAGTAAATGACCCTGCGGGAAAAGGTAAACTGTCTGAATACAGCTCACAAACACTAATCTTCTGCGGCTAAACCATTCTGCTTGAGATGCACTGTCTGAATGCAGCCTTCGATCTAGGAATCGCCAACTTTTGCTGAAGATAAATGACTTTGCTGGAGCATGTCCTTTGGATAAGCTACGACCAGCTGGGGAATTCGATCCTTCTTCGGGAAGCACATGCATGACCTGCGTGGGGGTCGAGTCTTTCGTTATTGCAATCTTTTGATCATCTTCCTCGTACAGCTATGAAACCTGCAACAACACAAACAAGACAAGACAAGCCTATGCAACCAAATCGATTCAGGTTAGTGACGTTATTTTCAGTTAATTCAAAGCTTTAGCAATTGTTGGCAAGGGCCAGTGATGTTACACACCTGCTAGTTTCAGTAAACTTAGGCGTTTTATCATGCACAAAACAGTAAAGAACCAGCATCAAGTACTGAATAACACATTTTATTGATTGGGCCCCTGAATGGGCGGAAAAACTTTTTTTGTACACGGGATGTAACTCCTGAAAAGAGGAAGCTACGCAAAGCAAATACACAAGAAGCATAAATATTTTGACAAATTAAATTTGTACACATGTCGGCAACGGGATGCAGACGAACACCACGAACTGATCCTCCTATGACTCATCCGACTCTAATGCTTTCCCGGTATTCACACCTACGACGAGATTGTATCTGATGATCGACCCCCCAGGTATATTCTCCCGCACTGATGCTCACTGTAATATCAAATTCGGACCGCAGTCATTTGCTTTTCAAATCCCTAACTTTTGCGTGAACCGCCCTTTACGGGTTTTCAGTTCACCGGATACCCTTTTTTGCCGAAGCCGCCCAGTGTAGGTTTTCAACTTCGCGGGTGTACATTTTTTTCAATTTTATCCCTAACTTTTGCCCGAACCTTTCATTCTGTTTTTGGTTCGCCAGGATGCCCCATTTTTGCCTGGACTCTCTTTTTTTTGTCCAGCGGGTCAATTTTAAGCAAAGTATTTTTTAACTGCGTCCAAATTCACAGGTGACGTAAAGTCTTCACCGTCCATGGTGGACAACAACAACGCTCCTCCTGAAAAGACTTTCCTGACAACGTATGGCCCTTCGTAGTTGGGGGTCCACTTGCCCCTGTGATCTGCCTGCGGCGGGAGAATCCTTTTCAGCACAAGGTCGCCCGTCTGAAAGCTTCGCGGATGTATTTTCTTGTCATATGCTTTCTTCATTCGGCTCTGGTACAAACGACCGTATGATAGAGAAGCGAGCCTCTTCTCATCCATCAAACTCAATTGGTTCAACCTGTCTTTCACCCATTCTGCCTCGTCTAGCTGAACGTCTCGCAATACCCTCAGAGAAGGGATCTCAACTTCCAATGGTAATACCGCTTCCATTCCGTATACTAACGAGAACGGGGTTGCCCCGGTTGATGTGCGTACCGTCGTACGATAGCCGTGCAAAGCGAAAGGTAGCATCTCGTGCCAATCCTTATAGGTCACCACCATCTTCTGCATGATCTTCTTGATATTCTTATTGGCCGCTTCGACAACGCCATTCATCTTGGGTCGGTAAGGGGAGGAGTTGTGATGTTCGATCTTGAAATTCTGACAGAGCTCCTTCATCATTTTGTTGTTCAAGTTTGAACCGTTGTCCGTGATTATCCGCTCGGGGATCCCATATCGGCAAATGATATCTCTCTTGATGAATCTAGCCACCACTTGCTTTGTAACATTTGCGTACGACGCCGCTTCCACCCACTTGGTGAAATAATCGATCGCTACTAGAATGAACCTGTGCCCATTAGAAGTTGTCGGCTCGATCTTTCCAATCATATCGATTCCCCACATCGAGAATGGCCATGGCGATGACATCACATTCAGAGGACTCGGAGGCACATGGATCTTATCAGCATATATTTGGCACTTGTGGCACTTCCTCGCAAACTTGAAACAGTCAGTCTCCATAGTCAGCCAAAAATAACCTGCCCGCAACAGCTTTCTCGTCATAGCATGTCCACCAGCATGCGTACCAAAAGTACCTTCGTGTATTTCCTCCATGAGCAGCTTTGCCTCTCTTTCATCTACGCAACGCAACAACACCATGTTGTGGTTTCTTCTGTACAAGACGCCATCCGGATTCAAATAAAAATTACCCGCTAATCTCCTGAGAGTCTTCTGATCTTGACTGGATGCCCCAGCCGGATACTCTTTGTTCTTCAGGAAATTAAGGATATCAAAATACCACGGTTTGTCGTCAGATGCTTCATCAATAGCAAATACGAAAGCTGGTCTGTCAAGCCGAGAGATAATGATTCTGGGAGCCTCATTCCAGAAGTTGACTTTGTACATGGAAGACAACGTGGCGAGGGCGTCAGCCATTTGATTCTCTGCCCGTGGCACATGATGCAACTCAACCTTGTCAAAGAAAGGCAACAACCTCCTTGCATAGTTCATGTAATGTATCAAGTTAGGCTGACGTGTCTCCCATTCCCCTTTTATCTGATTCACCACTAGAGCTGAGTCCCCGTATACGTCTAAATTCTTGATTCGCAAATCAATGGCTTCTTCAAGCCCCATTATACAAGCTTCGTATTCGGCCTCATTATTGGTAACGGCAAAGGTCAATCGGGCAGTAAACGGGATGTGCGACCCGTGTGGCGTAGTGATGATTGCCCCTATTCCGCTACCGTAAGCATTCACAGCTCCGTCAAATATCATCTTCCATTTGGAACCCAACTCTGGTCCTTCGTCTGGCAACGGTTCTTCACACTCTTTCATCTTTAGGTACATGATATCCTCGTCAGGAAAATCAAACCTCATCGATTGGTAATCTTCAATAGGCTGCTCCGCCAGATACTCAGACAGCACACTCCCCTTTATAGCCTTTTGCGAGACGTATTGGATGTCATATTCAGTCAAGACCATCTGCCAACGGGCAATTCTCCCTGACAACGCCTGCTTTTCAAATACATATTTGATAGGATCCATCTTCGAGATGAGCATGGTTGTATGATTCAGCATGTATTGCCTCAAACGCTTGGCGGCCCAGGCTAGCGCGCAACAAGTTTTCTCAAGCATTGAGTATCGAGATTCACAATCTGTAAATTTCTTGCTCAAGTAGTAGATCGCATGCTCTTTTCTTCCTGTCTCGTCGTGTTGACCGAGAACACAACCCATGCTTCCCTCCAGAACTGTCAAATACATAATCAAGGGTCTCCCTGCCACTGGTGGTATCAAAATAGGAGGCTCCTGCAAATACTGCTTTATTTTATCGAACTCCTTTTGACAATTTTCGTTCCATGTTACAGCGTGATCTTTCTTCAATAACTTGAATAATGGTTCACACGTGGCCGTTAGATGAGATATGAACCGAGCGATGTAGTTCAACCTCCCTAAAAACCCGCGCACCTCTTTCTCTGTTTTAGGCGTCGGCATTTCTTGAATCGCTTTTATTTTAGCAGGATCGACCTCTATTCCTCGTTCGCTCACGATAAACCCCAGCAGTTTACCCGATCTCACCCCGAAGGTGCATTTGTTAGGGTTCAGTCTCAGCCTGAACTCCCTAAGCCTTTTAAATAACTTCAGCAGATTCACCAGATGCTCTTCCTCCGTCTGGGATTTGGCAATCATATCGTCAACATAAACTTCGATCTCTTTATGCATCATATCATGAAAAAGAGTCATCATCGCACGCTGATATATTGCCCCAGCATTTTTCAAACCAAAGGGCATCACTTTGTAGCAAAATGTTCCCCAAGGCGTTATGAAAGTGGTCTTCTCCATATCCTCTGGCGCCATTTTAATCTGATTATAACCTGAAAAGCCATCCATGAAGGAGAATACGGAGTATTGAGCAGTATTATCAACTAGCACGTCAATATGAGGAAGCGGAAAATCCTCTTTTGGGCTTGCTTTATTCAGATCCCTATAATCCACGCACATTCGAACCTTGCCGTCTTTCTTTGGCACTGGTACGATGTTAGCAACCCATGAGGGATATTTTGTCACAGCCAGGAAACCAGCGTCCCACTGTTTTTGAACTTCCTCTTTGATCTTCACTGCCATATCTGGTCGAGTTCTGCGAAGCTTTTGTTTGACCGGCGGGCATTCTTCTTTCAGTGGCAGACGGTGCACAACCATATCTGTATCGAGCCCTGGCATATCTTCATACGACCAAGCGAATACATCACTATACTCTCGGAGCATTTCAACCAGTCTTTGCTTGATATCGCCCTGCAGTGCGGCCCCGGTACGAATATTCTTCTCAACCCCTTCCGATCCCAAGTTGATAATTTCGATGACCTCTTCGTGAGGCAGAATGGCTCTTTCCTCTTGCTTCACCAACCAAGACAGTTCTTCAGGAACGTCACTATCTTCGACAACCTCTTCTCTGGCCTGAAATACCGGGTGCTCAAAGTCGGGACGAGTCATAGGTGGTTCAAGGATGTCATCTGAAAATGTTATCCTGCAAAAGGAATGGTTAAGTGCTTCAAAATGCGTATAAAGCGAATAACCGCGTTGCCATTTTATTGAAAAATACAAAACAAGAAAGACAGAGATTACAGTATTTGCACATGAAAAACGCCATTTATTTAATGATTAACACGCAATGTTCATAACAACACAGCCCTAAGCAAATCACGATGCCCCGGGAAAGACATCAGATTATTCAACAATTAATAAAGCAAAGCATTACTGTTTAAGAGTCACAGGAACAAGCTCCTGAATAGACCAGTTGCACAGTCCCTGCGCTGGCGTGCTTGGCTGAATCCAGGCATCCATATCACAGTCACTGTCTCCTTCGTCAGACTCCGAAGCAGCATTGACGGTTTCATGACATACTCCACTGGCAGAGATGGTTATTGGCCCTCTGAAACGGGGTGTCCCCACAGCATGTGTTGATGACGACGGTTGGTACCCCAGCCCGAATCGGTCCATCTTCACAGGGATATCCAGGACTTTGCCCCAGCCCTTTGCTTCTCCTGCCTCCACCAGAGCTTGAGCTTCTTTATACGATGAGACGACTATCTCTGACACCTTGCTCGGCCCGGGACCTTTGTCCTTGATACGCAAACCTTCAAATGCCTGGCAGGGCGTTTCGTGGATCTCTCCGTCGACCTCCACATATTTAAACGATGACAGATGGCTGACCAGGATGTCTTCTTCTCCGCATACGGTGACCACGCTGTCTCCGACCATATATTTCAACTTCTGATGCAGGGTCGACGTGACTGCCCCAGCCCCATGAATTCAGGGTCTTCCGAGCAGGCAGCTATATGCGGGCTGTATATCCATGATATAAAATTCCGTTGCAAATACCTCCGGCCCCACCTGTAGAGGCAACGTTATCGATCCAAAGACGGTTCTTCGCGTGCCATCAAACGCTCTGACTACCAAGTCACTGGGCGTGCACAGGATTCCTCTGACATCTAGCTTCATCATCGCTTTCTTGGGCAGCACATTTAAGGATGAGCCGGTATCGACCAATACATGCGACATTACTGATCCTCTACACTCGACAGATATGTGCAGCGCCATATTATGATCTCTCCCTTTCAGGGCCAAATCGAAGTCGGTAAAGCCCAAGCTGTGGCCTGCATTCACATGTGCCAACACTCCTTCCAGCTGATTTACAGAGACGTCTTGGGGTACAAAAGAAGTATCCAGGACTTTCAACAAAGCATTTCTGTGAGCTTCAGAACATAGCAGCAACGACAGGATAAATATCTTGGAGGGCGTCTGTTGCAGATGCTCCACAATCTTATAATCACTTTTTCGAATTAAGCGCATGAACCCTTCTACATCCTTTGATGCTGATGCTTTTTCGCTTGCTTGCACTGGGACATTCTCAACCATCTTCCCTTTTCCTTTTGCTAGTCTTTCGGCCTCCACTTCAGGTGATATAAAGATCCTACCACTTCTTGTCATACCTCCTGAACCAACCACATTCTCTACAGTCTCGGCTGGCTGCTTATTAACATCAATCTTTATCCCGTCACAATACACCTCCAACCCATATGACCATGGGACTGCTTTCGTGTTCTCGTACGGGATTGATCCGGCCTTAGTTATAGTGATTGGTGGTCGCTGGACCGGTGCAGCAATAGTGATTGTCTTCCGAGGAATTGTTACAGTGGCCACATCACTCTGATCATCTGCTACTGCCCCTGCAGGCTCTTCAATTGCTGCTCGGTCAAACTGCAATGTGCCTCCATCAATTAAAGCCTGAATGCCTTTCTTCAAATCATCACACCCCCCAGCTAGGGTCCAGCATTCTAAGCAATATTCGTCACATCCTGGGTAAACACCCCCCTGCAACAATCTACTTTTTATCTCGCTCAGCGGCGTCTTTAAATCGTCGACATTCATAATCAGATTCAACCCTTCCTCAGTCAGAATGGCGTTTGCCCCATGGTTAGGCATGGGTTTCTGCACTATATTCGGACCTGCCGTTCCGAAATTGATAACCTTATTGTCCAAAAGATCCTGCACAACATGCTTAAAAGCATGGCAACCCTCTATATCGTGGCCCGGAGCCCCAGAGTGGAACTCGCAATGCCTGCTTGCATCATAACCATACGGAGGAGTTCCCGTTATCGGTGCCAGAGTTCTCTTCTCTACCAGGTTCAAACCCAACAATGTCTGCAACAAATCAGCATACGTTGAGGGAGGCTTCTCGAATACTCTTCTTGGTTTACCACCCTGGAATCTTCGCTGAGCCTGCTGTGCCCCCTGCTGAGGCGGCTGCTGTTGTTGTTGTTGTTGTTGTTGTTGTTGTTGTATTGGCTGCTGCTGAAACGGTTGTTGTTGGTATGGAATAGTAACACTCGCCACCTGCTGCGGCTGATGATATTGGTTTCGTCCCCTACCTCGGCCTCAGCCTCGGCCTCCAAATACTGCGCTTGCCTCGCCCTGACAGCGCCCACCAAAAGCCTTCCTATTACTGCCAGATGCAGTTGATTCCTCAGCCTGGAACCTGCCTTGCTTAATGTTGTTTTCAATCTTTTCTCCCATCAGAATCAAATCTGAGAAACTAGCCAAAGATGTGTGAAACAACTTGTCATAAAACATGCCTGTGAAGGTGCTGATGAACATGTCGTTCATTTCCTTGTCTTCTAAAGGAGGACGGACCCTAGCATCCATATCGCGCCACCTTTGCGCGTACTCTTTAAAGCTCTCACCCTTCTTCTGAGACAACCCTGTCAATTGGACCCGATTGGGCGCCAAGTCGCTGTTATACTTGTAGTGAGCTACAAATGCCTCTGCCAATTGCTTCCAGGTCTTGATATTAGTTGGCTCCAATCCCATATACCACTCTAGGGAAGGGCCTGACAAACTATCTTAAAAGAAATGCATTAGCATTCTCTCATCAGTTGAGTACGCAGACATCTTTCTGTAATAAGCCCGCACGTGCACTTTCGGACAGGTGTCCCCTTTATACTTATCAAACGCAGGAGCTTTGAATTTGATTGGCACCCTCAAGCCAGGTACCAGACCCATTGTTGCCATGTCCAAGCCCACAGCACTTTGGTTCAGGACCCCCCTCATCTGCTCTTCTAGCATTCTGATCTTCTGGGAGTTATCCATCGGCCCTTCAAAGCCTCCGCCGGAGAAAGCGTCCTCCTGCTGACTTCTTGCCACATACCATTCCCAGCTCCATACCCATCATATTCATTATTGCGGCCAGCTCTAATCTGATTCATCACCGGGCCTCGGCCTCTGTTGCCGTATCCCTGAACACCTCCAGCAGGCCCAAAAGTCATTAACCCAGCGCCGTTTCCATTTCCGAAACCTCCGTAACCCTGATTGGCCACACCATAACCATCTTGCCCAAAGCCTTGAGCATTGAAACCATATTTCCCAGCGTTATCGAATCCCTGATCGTTGAACCCGAATCCAGCATTGCCAAAGCCGTTGCCTCCCATATTATCACCCAAGTTGACATCACCAAGCCCAACGTTATGGACAGCAGTCTCGTTCCCAACTCCGACGTTACCGTTCCCAGCAGCGGTAGCGTTGTTGACATTAGCAACAGGTATATTGACTATAGGTGGAGCCACTGGCGTGGGAGTGCCATTTCCATGAACAGTATCGACTCGTACAGACTGATGATCCTCGTTACCGTGACCGGCGTTTCTGACCAACAGAGGCTGCACCATGGCTTGCAAATTCTCCTGACCTTTTGCAATAGCTTCCATGGTCTGCATAAAGAGAGCTAGCTTCTCGCGCACATCTTGCATCTCGTTCTGCATTTGATCCATGATTCTTTGACAGTTGGTGCGGGTGGAATAGCGGTGCGGGTGCTGATCTGCAATCCTGGAAAGTACCTGGTACAGAGCAGGAAATAAGACACCACCCAAAGATTACCTGTAATGCAATATGAATATGAATGCAATGCAACGTGTGTCTGTGCATTAGGGAAATTCATTCCCCGATTCTAGTGTGAAGGTGCCGGTGCAGTGATAGTGCTAGCAATACAAAGATCGGAGTTGAATCACAGAAAGCCTCATATATTGCAGAGAAACCAATAAGCCCAGAGTACAATATCACTGAGAGTACAATAAGAAGGCATGACCTCAACCAACAATCCTGGTGATGGTCAGCACTATGCAAATAAAGCATACAAGTTACTACATGAAATGATCAAACACTCCCATAAGTCTGGTACTCTTCTAGCAACTTCTTGGTCTCTGGATGACTTGGTCGAGCAAGCAGCCCTTCAACAAGTTGGTTTCTTCTCTTGAGAACGCGTCGCACGTCTTCAGCAGTTTCTTCCCAGGCCCCTTCTCCGAAGCGATCTTCTAGTTTACGCTTCTGAGACACAGCTTCATCTCTGCCTTTAATGGCCTTGTTTAGTGCATTCTGGAGGCTATACCGGGTCATCACTTCTTCTTCACACTTCTTGATGCTGGACTTCAACTGCTCTTCGAGGTCGGAAATTTGCTGCTTCAACTTATCCTCCCTCTTCTTATTGTTAGTGAGCGTAGCATTCCAAGTCTTATTGCAAGAAGAGATCTCTCGGTGTGCTGCGTCGAGCGCCTTCTTTTTGGATTCCAGCATGTCATGGGAGCTTCTGAACTCTTGCCCCAGACGTTCGCGCTTCCTCTTCTCCTCAATCAACTCAGCCCCTAGTCTGTTCATTAGCTCAATCTGCTGTTGGAAAGCATGCACGACCTTGTTTTTCTCGCTGCGTATCTGGGCTAACTCTTGCTCTAGCCCTTCATTGACCTTCATCAAGGCTTCTTTTTCTTTCACAACTTGCTCGTAGGCTTCTCAAGAAACAATAGTTGGTTCTGCTACCGGAATAGGAACAAGGGCTGGTGCATCGGGAAATGGCATCCGCAACTGACTTGCTCTCTCCTGGATCCAAACTCTATAAGGTGCGTAAGCCTGACAGTCATTCTTCCCTAACAACGGCTTCCCTCTTCGGTTAATACGCGTCCAGGCATGCTGCAGCTTGGCCAATAACTCCCCCTTCAAATCACCGGTGAAGTACAGAGATTCCTGTACTTCTTCCTCCTTTGGCGGGTTCTTCAGCGCATATCCGAACTGACGGACCAACAAGGATGGGTTGTAATTGATACACCCCTTTCTTCCTATCAACGACACATTAGGGTACCCAGAACAACTGAATATAAGCTCAGCCCCTAGCAGGTCTCGATCAAACCACTCAACGTCTTCGGAAGATAACCTCATCAGGCGCTCTGACCAGCTAGCGGTGGTTGCACTCTCCACAAAAGATCCCTTCATGGGAAGATGACTCTTGAACCACATATTCAACAAAGGAGCACAGCAGTAAACAACCTTTCCCCTTCTGTTTTCGTTCTTGTAGTGCAAAGAGTGGTAGAAGTCTCCGATCAACGTTGGCACTGGATTGCCAGCAGCAAATAGATGGAAAGCGTCCAAGTCTACGAAATTGGGCAAGTTAGGAAACAACACAATTCCATAAATGCATAGAGCCAAAATAGCATTGAAAACCACCCAACATCCGCTCTTGGCATACTCTTGAGCTTTGCCAACCAAGAAATCAAGAGAGAAACCTGAAACCCCAAGCCAAGAAGTCACTAACAGTTCTGCAGCGTCCATATGCAAGGCTTTGGCTAAGTCCTCCAACTTGGGTTCAGCAGCAGAGTGAATAAAGGGAACCTTGTTCTGCACGGGTAGCTCAGTAAACTCCACATACTCCTCAATGGTGGGCCCTAGAATGAAGTCAGCAAATGTAAAACATCTCAATGCGGGGTCGTAGAACTGCATCAAGGTGTACATCTCGTTCATCTCATCAGCAGTGGGCTTGCAGACTAATCTCAGTAACCTCCCATGACTCATTCTGAAGCTTCTCCTAACCTCCTCATCAGCGAGAGATATCAGACCAAGCAAAGAAGTAATATCAGGTGTAGGCAGCTTATATGCAACTGTTTTCCTCAAACCAGCCATAATCAATACTCAGAAGTCTGGGCACTAGAATCGGAGGATATGCAAATGCACCTGCAGCACAGACACACGTTAATGGGATGCAATGATAATGAGTATACAAACAATGCAATGCAAGTAACATGCAACAGGGACCAAATGCCGTAGCTGAATAGCCTGAACCATATCAAGAAGTCTCAGATAGACTCTATAGAAGTCCTCAAACCCTGGTCTCGCATAGACCTAACACAAAGCTCCAACAATGGTCTCTGACAGACCTCAAACTATCACCCCAACTGGTCTCTGGTAGACCTCAAATCACATCTCCAACTGGTCTCTGACAGACCTCAGAACTCTCCAACTGGTCTCTGATAGACCTCAGAACTCTCCAACTGGTCTTTGACAGACCTCAGAACTCTCCATAAATACCCAGGAACTCTGATCAAGAAATAACCGGTAGTCTGAAGGTCTAGTTACCTGCATAACCCCAAACCCTCTCACAGGTGGATGTCCTAGTAACTGACAAAAGTATGGCATCCTATGCGGTCGTCGGCGTCACAGACTTTCAGGGTTGATGATACGATTCCCAGAAGGAGTGGCATCATCAAATCCTGAAGAGGCCTCACTTAGCCAACTTCCAAATGATCAGTCCCAGGAGTCGACAATTCAGCTGACCAACAACCCCTTCGACCCAAAGGGTAGAAAAAGAAGCCAACCAGAAGAACCTCGTCCGAGTGTAGATTTCATGAGACACTAATGCAAGCAAAGCCGGCACGCGCCCACTACTTTCTACTCTAGTTCTAGGTGCACTCAAGCCCAGGTCCGACTTATCTCTCAATCATAGAACCACCCATCACACCCCAATACAGCAATAATAATCAGTATATATAATGCTGAAAATAAAGGTCAGAAATATAAATCCATACAAAATCCTCGACGGGAAAACAAGCGTTAGGATTGACTCTCTTAAGGGACGTTGGATCCCAAATGCATAAGGACTACCGCAGTCCTTGGCAGCCAGGGGACGATGCATCCCCAGCAGAGTCGCCAGCTGTCACTACTGCGAAAATCGGCGCCGGCTGAACAGAAGAGTCGCCACCGCGCGTTATTTATCCCACGGGAGGGAAAGGAAACGCTCAGAGTAAACCTCGCACAACACGGGAAAGGTATGGTCGTCGCAACCAAAACCTGGATTCGGGAGTCGGTTATGCAAGGGGAAGGTATTAGCACCCCTCACATCTGTCGTACTCGACGGGATCCACGCTTGTTTTCGGGTATGGATTGTTATTCTATCTAAACTAAAGGTCAGGGGTTAAAAGAAAATAAAATGACTCGGCAAAGTATCGCACTTTATGCCTACGTATTCCCGTTTGGAACGAGAAATCAGAGTCAACGTAGTTCGCCTACCTACGGGAAAGGGGGGGAAGGTTGCTCGCTAGGATATCGCATCCTATGCCTACGTACTTTCATACAGTATGAAAGATCAGAGCAAACGTAGTTCGGGCCACGTACGACACAAGCTTATCTTGATTGATTTTATTCCTTCTGAAAAAGGTTTTTCTGATTAGCAGTCTAAGCGGACAAAAATGACGTCTTGATGGGTTCACATTCTTTTACGGAAGAAGTGTCTTTTATTGTGTTTGAAATTTTATTGTGTTTTTCTGTTTGTTTTTAGGAAGAAGAGACAGAACTCTAACCTACGGTTGAAAAGGGAATCAAACTAACCTAATGTTATCATGCATGGGTTAAGACCTAGTGTCTATCATGCTCCTCTCTTGCGCAGAGAGAAACAGAGATCCTAAGGGAATAGACGGAAACAGAAACAATAACAGATATATACAGTAAAGCAGTAAAATGCATGGATGCAGCAATACAAGCGAGGCAAGGGAGTCCCACTCAACCTCGAACCTAGAAAACAATAGGCAAAAGTGAACAGACTTCACTTTCAACCCAACAGGGTAAACAACAAACAATACAGTCTGGGAAATTCAATCAATACATCAAGAATTAAACAGCTAAAATAAACAGCATTAGCAGCTCTGAATCAACATCTGACTTCAAGTCATCACCAATCAGCTACAAGCTTCAGCAAGCACCAATCTCCATCTCTACAGCCTTCAAGCAAGGTCTTTATCATCAGTCTTTAGTCTACAATGGCTTTTCTTCAAGTCCTAACCTCCAGGATGAACATCAGTCAACAAGATGAAGTGAATGAATGTTAGCCAGTCAATTACCTACCAAGGGTGGTTCATTAACTGTTAACATTATATAGACAATTTTCCCTCAAAAGTTCTATCTTTCAAATACATTCACTGATCCTTCCAAAGGAAGGAGGTGGATATTTGAAAGAGACTTTGAATCATAGAGAAAGGATGGATGCAGACAAGGCACTCCATGTTTGAGAAACAAGCTTTCTAATCTAGAGCTCTGCCTAGCTCCTAAACCCTAGTCTCCTCAACAGCTGCTAGCAGGAATCTCCTCTTCAACTCTGGAAGTTGGTCTTCAAGCTCTGGATCTCCAATGGCTTTATCATCACAAGTCTTCAGCTCTCCCAATCCCCAAGCAATCCCAATACCCATACAGACAAACAATAATCCCCAGAGGGCACACCACACCAATCAATCAAAGATAGACAGTATATTAATAGCAGTAGGGGAATCCTGATTTTTTCTAAGGGGATCTAATAACTATCCATAATCCCTATAGTCCCATACCCCAAACTTTCAATTTCTAAATCCTAAGGGAAATGATTCAATTCTCCTAAGTCATCACTTAAACCCTAATTTTGTTCATGTTGTTCACACCTAAACTAAACACCTAAAATTAATTCCTAAAAATGGGAACTAAATTGTATATACAAGCTACTCATGTCTACTAATCAAACTAAAAAGAATGGGTGAAAAATATTAAAGCAACTATTAGAACAAAAATTAACAAATTCATGCATCAAAATAAACAACTTAAAATGCTATTTAAAAGAAAAATATGCTAAAAATATGAAAATGAAATGAAATATTAACTTTTTTATGTGATATTTTTCTTAACAAAATTATGAATAATGTGCAAAAAGAACCAGTTAAAAACTAGCATTTTTCTATTTTTTATGAATTTTGAAAGAATTAATATTTTTTGAAAGAAAGTAAATGTGAATTAAATGGATGAGGGTGCATTTAGTAATGAAAATTAGTTAAAACAACAAACTGGGCCCAGACTGGGGGGCACGCATAGCAAGCGCGTCTGGGCCCAACACATGCTCAGAAAAAAACAAAAGAAAAAAACCTACACACGGTGCAAATAGCAGGATATTTAGTTATAATAGAATTGGGCCTTATTAGGGAGGGTGTGCATAACAATCAACATTTGAGCCCAGTCAGAAAAAATAAATGAAACGGGGCGTTTAGTCTTTTGAATCTCCCTCCGTTTTCAGCTTTAAATCACAACCGCTGGATCAAGATTGGAGTCCAAGTCAAACCCTGGATCGTGTGGCTCTCACTTTGTCTTCAACATTAGAAACCCTAGGGTTTCAGAAATTCTTCACCATGCATGCATGCTCAACAGCTTCGTTCTCCCTCGTCTCTCCATGAATTCACGCACTATAAAAACCAAAAACACTCCATTTTCTTCCCTCTACACAGCCATAACAATAGCTCCTTCCAAAACCTAGCCAAACTCCAAACCCGATGAGTATAACAGTTAGGTTTCCCCATTTTCACCTGATATCAACTCTTCCAATTTTCTCCAAATCTTATCTTAACCTAATCTCTACCTCACACTGATCGTTTTAAGCCATAAAATGAGGATTATCGTGCCCTATTCCATGAGATACAAACCCTAACAGAATTGGTATACCATGATCAACCTTCATGAAACTTCTCCAAACTCACCAAAATCAAGCACCTAACTATACCTAACCATTTTAACCTAATGATTCACTATGATTCTACCTAATTCAGTCAATTCGAAGAGGAACTAACCTGGTGCAAAATGGTGAAAACAGCTATGGAACTCCTTGGATTTGATGCTTGTAATGGTCTGAACTTGATCAGTGAGCTTGTTCTTGACTTCTGTATGCAGTGAATTGGACTCAAACCTCTTAGATCTTGCAATTCCAAGTTTCTTGCTTCTTGGATGATGGAAGTGAATGGCACGATTCCTCCTTCAATTAGCCAAATGAATGTGTGAATTGTGATCTATGGATGATGATGATGAATACCAGATCAAGAATGGGGAAAATTGATGAGAATTTGGAAGAGTTTGAATTGATTTTGCAAGTGGGAGAAAATGGATGAAACTTGTGTCTATGAGTAAATGTGATCACCAACCATGGCATGGAGTTACTCATATCAATATATAGGTGAGGTTAGAACCTCCTAGAAGCTTGGAGAAACTTCCCTTGCACTTTTTCCTTTGGATTTGGCTTATGTATCTTCCATTACAAGTAACCATGAATAACTCCCAAAATGTGAACCAAGCTCAAAATTCTACTTTAGCCAATGTTCTCAAAATGATCTTTCCATTCAAAATGACCTATAAATTTGCTTCATTTGGCCAAAATATGAAAAATCTCATTTTTTAGGTCATCTTTATTCATTAAATCCAACAATTTTGAAACCTTGTGCTATGAATCTTTCCAATCTCTCATGGTCACTTTTCTAGACTCAAAATGTCATTTGGAACAAGTTTGATGTTGTAAAGTTTTCCATTTGAAGCTTCCTTGTATGAGTTTTGGGCATAGGTTGAAATGACCTGTAATTCTCAGATGACCAAAATACCCTTTGCTTGCCAAGACCATAAGTAAAGTTCCACAAATCATATGAAGGCATACTATACCATTCTAGAAATCTAAGACAATGAGGAACAACTCTTATGTTGACCAGAAATTCATTTGAAATTTCCTTGAGGGGTAAACATTGCTTGGAAGTCAAGTCACTTTCACAGACAAAATTTCAGATACCTCAGATGACCTGTAACTTGCAAGGACCATAACTTGAGTTCTATAAATCTACTTGATGTCTTCCACCACTCAAATTAAAGGTCTTGAGACCCTATACAAGTTCCATGTTGGCCAAGGATCCATTTGAAGCTTGCATTTTGACTTATCTTTCTTGGAAATTTGACCTAAATTAGGGGATTTTACACAGAAACCCTAATTTAGGAACTCCTCCTCTCCTTGATTTCTCTTGAATTATTCTTGGCATATCACCATATCCTCTTCTACATGTTAAATGATGACCCCCACATCTTTCCAATGGCCCTTAATGTCTTTCAATCAATCAATTGACCTAGGGTTGACCCAGGGTTGACCCAGATGAAACCCTAGTTGACTGTCTTCAACTGCAATACTTGTGACTACACCAATGACTTGTCTCCTTCTCCAAATGACTTTCTAAGTCCTACAAGATGTCTAGATACTCTCCATGCTTTCAATTCACATCTCATAACTTCTTTGTTGACCCTCAGATAAGAGATAGATTCAAGGCTTGATCCACTGAACCCTCTACTTTCAAATTCTTTTCTGATGACTTGAATGAGATTGAATTAGGATAATAACCTCTTGATAGGCCTCTAGAGATGATAATAATGATTGGTCCCCTGTTGGATGACTTGCCATGCTATGCTATGCAGATGATCAGACTATGTACATGACTCTATATGCAAATGCTAATGATATTGAAACATAAACCAAGTGAATAAGGTTGAGCAAATTTTAGGGTGCAACAAGCGCTTACTGGGAGGCAACCCAATTTCCCTCGTTATTGTATTTCATTTTTCTTTAAAATTTTACTTTGAAAATTTAACAAAAATTCTAAACTTATAATTACTACTACTTTCTACTTTCGTTTGTTTTCATATTTTTATTTTTATTTTATTTTTATCTTTTGTCTTTTGTTTCTACCGCTTTTTGTTTTTAAAAATCCTGACTTCAAACTTCTGTTTTAAACTTTTCAGGATTTTTAAAGTCTTCAAAACATTCCTTCTGTTTTCTCCGAATTACCTGCGAGTATGGCCGAGTACGACTTCACAAAGGTTCACTTTCGAGGACTAGCTCAAAAGGCAAGATTCGCAGCACTAACCGAAAGAGAATTCGCCTTAACGCTGTATTATGATAAGGCTACCATGGATAAACTAGGAATCACATATAGCATTCAATACCTGTTCAATCAACTGGGTTGGGAGAACACTGCTTTGAAAACACGTTTTGCTACCTATAAGGATCTTACCTATGAATTCCTTAGTTCTTTCAGATACATACCCAACTATGGTTTTGGATCCAACACAGAGCTGATTACCTTCCGAATGTTTGGAATGGACCAAACCCATAGCCGGATGTCACTAGCTAACCTCCTAGGATTTCCTAGCGGACCGCATGTGTTTATCAGTGCAGAAGATGACGATATTGATTTTCAACTCGATCAATTCTGGGGTAGAATCACATGCGACTATCACCCTGAACCAGACAGAATGTATAATGATGATATTCATAACCCATCTTTCAGATACTTCCATAAGATACTAGCTCACACCCTGTTTGGGAAAGAAGAAAATATTACTACAGTATCTAAAGAGGAGTTATTCATCATGTTTTGTGCTTCTCAGGGACGTACAGTAAATGCAGTGCCTTTCATGATGAGATCTTTCAAACGACTCACGCATGAACCACAGACACCTATCCTTATAGGAGGCCTCGTGACAATGATTGCCCACGAGCTTGGCCTTAGATTCCACTTAAATGCAAGCACTCGTTTTGGCACCATCCGACCCATGAATATACAATTCTGCTTTAACAGGCGCATTTTAGGAACTATGGGACCTGGATCGTATGAATACCTCATTAACGAAAAACCAGTACAACTATTCACACTGCCTGATCATCTGATGACAAGTATCCACAACAAGGACAACTGGCTCTATGAATTGGATGAGCCTATGGGACCTCCTTCACCACAGTCAACACCACAGAACTATATGTATGACAGTGAACACATCTCTGAGGCAGACGACTATATGTACTATGAGGATGCTGTATCCGAAGCTGAAGTAGACCCTATGACTCCTCCGCACTACAACACCTATCCTGAGCCTATCCCTGAGGAGACCACCGACAAAATGGATACCGTTCTACTCAGATTGGACAACGTTGATGCAGCTCTGACTACTACAAAAAGATGACATCGCAGGCATACACAGCGAACTGGTGGTCTTCATGGATTTAGTCTGCGACCAACTCGACTACTACGCACGGAAGTTCGATGAGTTGAAGGCACGAAAAGATTAGATACTAGTTTTAGAATCAAATTTAGTTTAGTTCGGTTTAGTTTAGTTTCGTTTAATCATTTGGATTTTTCGCATTGTTAGTTTCTTTATGTACTACATACACTTATTTCAATTTCATGTTATTTCAATTATAGTCTCTATTCAATTATTTTGTTTTTTTATGTTACTCTTTGTTTGTTGGTTTCTATAATACATTGCCATATCAATACTAAGCCTAAAAGTCACTGCAAGAACGCCCTCAGAGCAAAATTCTGCGTTCTGCAGATTTTGCTGCTGTGACGACCGTCACAGGACCCTGACGAGTGTCACGCGGGTGACGACCGTCACAAACCCAAAACTGCTATCTGATATAACAGGGTTGCGTTTTCTCTCCCACTACCCTCATTCCAACTTCCAATCATCAGAACTCCTACCCCACTACAAATTTTCGTTCTCCCCACATTGCACCATATATTTCAACTCCAATCTCAACTTCCAAACACACTTCTGTCAATTTTTTCCACTTTGCAGAACAACCCCAATCCTCAGAACCCTCTCAATCTTCCAACAATGGCGAGAAATGCCGAAACCCCAGATATCAGTAACATTGTCTTCAGCGAAGGTGACTTAGGCGAAAGACAGCGGGCAAACTACATCGCATTCCATCAAAGGTCGCTCCAGCCGACTCATTATCCACACATTCCGTCGCTTACGGAGCTCGGACTCCTTGAAGGCGTAACTTGGATGCTTCAAAAAGCAGGCATCTGGAATCTCTGCACCAATCCACTGCCAACATACGAACAACTCACTCTCAAGTTCTTGAGTTTGTTTACTTACGTCACATCCAGCGGCGACCTTAGCCAGCACTCAGGTGCCGCATGCTTCCAGATGTTCGGCACAAACTACCAGGTGAACCAGAACCAGATCACCACAATCTTACAACTCCCTCGAGGCGACAATGCTCACCGCCGCCTCAACGATCAGTTCCAGCACGAAGCTTTCGCGCTGTGGTACCAGTTGACTGGCATCAATGCCGATGGTTGGGACTCTCTGCACGCCACACATATCCATAACCCAACCATCCGGTACTTTCACAGAGCATTGAGCAACACAATCTTCGCCAGGGACAGCAACCACAAGGTGAACTCGAAAGAGCTCTTCTTCCTCCATTGCGTCTTCAACAACGAGCCTGTCAACGCCGCTCCGTTCCTGCTGGCTCACATTCAGGCCAACTGCAACCGTGGCTCGAAGCCATTTTACTTTGGCGGGATTGTCACTGCCATCGCACTTGGGATGAACTTAGGTGACCGCCTCCAGCACCTCCATTCCATCCCCTCGGTGTTCCTTGACATCGACCACTGCAGAGCCTCCCACCTTATCCGCTCCAGAGCTGATGGCAAGTACCATCCTGTAGTGCATGGCAAAACCGTCCGAAGCATCATCCTTCCATCACGCACCCACACACACCCAGAGGATCGTACCAACTGGTTATTTGACCTCACTGCCCCTCCTGCTGCCGTTGTTCCTACTCAGGACCACACCCAAGGTTCTGACGATGAAATCCAAGCTGAGTTGGACAGGTCCGAGAAGCCAGAGGCATCGCAGCCTCCTCCTCCCGAAGGTACATCCTCTCGCCGCCGCCGCCATCATCCAATGCCCGACTACACAGAAGAGGACCTCCGCCGCTCTCTCGACCAGCAGGCCCAGATACTCGCTATGCTGCAGCAATAGAATCAGCGAGCAGACCAGTTCGAAGCTTGGCACCGGACTCAAATGCAACAACTTCAAACCGGCCATGCTACCATTACTGAGAACCTGGTGAATCTGACTTTGCAGGTCGAAGGACTCCGGGACACCGTCTACCACACAGGAGCTATGAGTTATGAGGACCGAGTAGCCCTTGCCAGAGCCAGAGGATGCCAGCGTGGACGTGACCGAGGCAGCGGACGTGATTAGTCATCCATCTTTCCTTATTTGTTTACTATATTTCCAGTTTATTTGTACTTTCATTTCAGTTGTATCTCCCTCTCGCATTCTTCAAAATCAGTGGGGACACTGATTGAGATAGTGTGGGAGCGGAGCCTTTATTTACATTCCACTGTACTTTGAATTTCGTAATTTCTATTTAAACATTTTCTATTTTTAGCAAATAAAGCTCATTTATATATCCTTTTTTCGTTACGCAAACATCCCCACGTTATTCAACGTAAACAAAAAATTTTCGTTCGTTCCTCAAAAGCAAAAGCACCACGAGAATGCACCTGAGTTCAAAACAAGTTTTGAAACTCTGAGGGAATGACAGTTCTAACAAAACCAGTACCGTCCTGACACCTTAGATCTCTGGTTTATGCGAGTCGGTTTCACTACCTACGTGTACCAAAGTCTCAAGTGTCTACGCAAACTCAGCCCCAAGTAGTTTATACTTGCAGTCAGCACCATCCTAAAACACTTCTAAGCAAGCGACCGATGCAGATAAGTGTATGATCTCCAAAAAGATGAAAAATCATGAAAAGAGAGTTAAATAGCCCAAAAATATAAGACACGTTTCCTTCTAAGTTAGGTGCTCCTCACCCGAGCATTTAGCCCAACGGCACGAAAACTCATTGAAAAATCAATGACATAAGCTTATGATCAATGAAGAAGATCAAAAACAGAAATGAGATCATATTCACTAACAGGTCGACTTGCCATGAAAGTGTACGGACAACGGGCTTAATTTGATTGCGCTAGAACAAACAGGGTGAACTTGCCGTGAGAACCTTGACACTAAGCTACAGTAGCATGACTGGGACCGATTTTCATAAAAAGGAGACCTCCGAAGACTTGTAGTCCAGTGTCGTCATGATACTCGTCTTGTTCTTACCAAGAATCCCGGTTTTTCCCAACTCTGCGAACGAAGAAGCTGCCTCGTGCTTGCCGAATTTTTCATGTTTTACTTTAGGACAAGCAAAGATTCAAGCTTAGGGGAGTTTGATAACACGAAATAGTATATATATTTTGATGCATAATTCAACTAAAGTTTAACTGTTTTCGATCCGATTTCGGGTTATTTTCGTGTTATTTGTCTGATGTTTTGCAGGTATTCAACGATCACGTCTAAACAAGGCAACATGAAGAAAAGAAGCAATCTCAGATGAAATATGAACGAAAAAAGAGTGAAAACATCATGAAAAGTGTAGAAGGTTGTTTTTGCTGATGTGACGACCGTCACAGCTCCATGACGACCGTCACACGGGTGACGACCGTCACACCTTGTGACGACCGTCATGCAGGCAAAAACACCCCACTTCAATTGCACGTAACAGAAGCAGTTCCAATTCCCAAAGAGTGGACCACTACTCCCTGATTCTTCTGCCTCAAAGTCCACCATCTTCAATTATAACCGTTAGAATTCCATTTCTATAAAAGGGGAAGAAGGGGACCTCAGAAAGGGAGCCGCATTCATACAACGAAGTGCTGCCAAATTTATTTCCAGAGCATACCTTTCCGGTTTAATATTCTTATTTGTTTCTCTTTACTTTTTTCTGCATTCCTTTCATTCTTCGGTAATTTCTACTTTTATTGTACGATCAAATTGGCATAAAGACCAGAATCCTGCCAACATCTGTGGAGGATCTGCCCAAAGGCCAATTGGAATATTTACAGGTTTCTCATTTCAATCGTATTTCCAGTTTTATTATAATGCAAATTATTATTTATTGTTTTTATTTATGTTTTATCTTTCCCAAATCCATGTCTAGCTAAATTTAGGTAATCGATATGTAGTAATAATTTGAATGGGATTTGATAACAACTGGTGGAAAATTGTCTTTTCAAAAGTAATTTATGGTCTGAGTGTTTAAAATTAATTTATTGAATAAAATTCGTCGCGAAAGCGAGAACTTATTTAAAAGTAGTTTTGCCACGAAAGTGGGAAATTAATTAAGATACGAACCAACAAGCGAAAGTTGCGGTAAGATCAGATAGTAAACACAAGTCATTCATTTTAATAACAGCGAAAGCACTTTAAAATGAATTAGAACTTAGAGATTTCCAAAAAATAATTTTAACCCCGAATGGGATACGAAAGTGTACATTTGGCCCTTAGAATTATGATTAGCGTCAATAACCATCGTGAGGCGAGAGTCTTCAAATCACCATTTTCTGCTTAAATAAACTTTGAAAATTATTTCATACACCGGTAACTTGTCAAATCCCTGAAGAACACAATTACTGCATATCGATTCAATCAATTATAATCTAAGTAACCGTCTTAGTTTCCCTTTTAGTGACAATCTTATTCCCTTAAACATATTCTACCTAGCTAAACATAGTAACTCCCGAGAACACTAGTTTGATTACGAGTCCCTGTGGGATCGATATTTATTATTACTACGCGATAGACTGTGCACTTGCAGTTAGGTTGTATTAGACATAGAAAGTCGCGATCAATAGCATCCTCCCAAACGCGTAGCATTTCCATTTCGTATGGAGCATTACGCCATATTCAAACATGTGCATGTGAAACATATGCCAGGTTGTTACCTCTTTATTTTCAGGTGTATTTCCATCAATTATCAGCATATTTCTCAAGCCTGTGTGGTATCCAGGACTCCAGCAAGATCATTGGCAGATGTGTTCATCTTATCATTCTCTGCAACAGAGTCTGTTTATTCAAGTTCATATTTCCCCAATGGATTTCTTCACCCTGACGGTGAGGTCAGATGTTTTTACCGACTTGATGTCAAGGTCTGACGGTGATGTCAGACGCTTTTACAAACTATTATTGAGAGTTGACGGCGAAGTCAGATTGTTTTGAGAATTGATGGCGAAGTCAGATTATTTTGAGAAATGACGGCGAAGTCAGACGATGTTGAGGGTTGACGGCGAAGTCAAATGGTTTTGAGAGTGGACGGTGAAGTCAGATGGTTTTGAGAATTGACGGCGAAGTCAGATTATTTTGAGTTGACAGCGAAGTTAGATTATTATTGAGAATTGATGGCGAAGTGAGATTATTTTGAGAGTTGACGGCGAAGTCAAATTGTTTTGAGAGCTGACGGCGAAGTCAGATGATTTTGAGAACTGACGGCGAAGTCAGATTATTTTGAGAACTGACGGCGAAGTCAGATTATTTTGAGAATTGACGGCGAAGTCAGGTTATTTTGAGAATTGACGGCGAAGTCAGGTTATTTTGAGAATTGACAGTGAAGTCAGATGATTTTGAGGACTGACGGCGAGGTCAGGTATTTTACCAATTTTATGTGGAGTTCTGACGGCGAAGTCAAGTGTTTTTACAGATTTAATATGGAGTTCTGATGGCGAAGTCAGATTATTTTGATGGTTGACGGCGAAGTCAGATTATTTTGAGAACTGACGGCGAAGTCAGATTATTTTGATGAGTAATGGCGAAGTCAAGTGATTTTGATGACTGACGGCGAGGTCAGATGTTTACTTGATTGATGACTGATGGCAAGGTCAGATGTTTACTTTGTTGATGACTGACGAGGAAGTCGGATATTCTACTTGATATAGGCGCCTGACGGCGATGTCGGAGGTTTGATTCTGCGGTTGACAAATTTCTGGGTTCTTTGGTATTCAACCGTCTTTTACCTTGAATGTCTGAAAGCCATCCGCTTTTCATCCCTTCGGGTCCAAGTTGCTTGAATAGGGGCAGCTGTTGTACCCCAAAATTTGCCCAACCTTTTCTTTACTTGGTTTATGTTTCATTTCATTGTTCTAGCATATTGCATTGCATAGCATTTTGCATTTTTACAGGGGATCAAGAGATGTGTGTGCAACAAAAGGAATGTGCCATGGGTTCTAAGCCTAATCAAGAGGTTGTATTCAAGTCAATAGAGGGGGGTTATCATCATCAGAGACAAGTCAAAGCCCCTTGGATAGGCAGATAAGTGTATGTGGTTCACCTCCTGTTTTGGAGGCCATTTGAAGACCATCTGAGGATCACAAGCCCATGGTTATGAAGAGAGATGATCATTTAAGCTCATTGGAGGCCTTGAGGGTCATTGTGGAGTTCATTAAAGTGTTTATACCAAGTGTGAAGAGTTACAGTTGAAGGTGGTGCAATTAGGGTTTTCATCTGGTCAACCCTAAGTCAACTGTGAAATTGAAGGAGATTAAGACTCAATTACAAGTCTTTAAGGTCATGGAATGTTGTGTTAAGATACATGGGATATAATTTCAAGATAAATTCATCAACAATCAAGAGTGTGAGGAGTGATTGAATTAGGGTTCTCATTGTAAAATCCCTTGTTCAGTGCCTAACTTCAAGACCACCTATTTCACGATACAAGTCTCATCTCAACTTTTGATAAACATGAAACTTGTAGAGCATGATCTTAGCTTTCTTTTGAGTACTAGAAGTCCTTGATTGGATTTATAGAACTCAAGTTATGATGCAGACAAGTTACAGGTCCTCAGATGAATATGATTTTGGTCAACAAAAGTCAACCAACTTCCAGGCCATTTTTGACCTAGAAGGATGTTTCTCCTCAACTTTTGATGAAAATGAAAGTTGTGCCTCATGATCTTAGCTTTTCAAAAAGTACTGGAAGTCCTTCATCTGATTTATAGAACTCAAGTTATGAGGCTTGCAAGGCAGGAGTATTTTGGGAAAGCAGGATTACAGGTCATTTTCATTATAGGTCATTTTCATCACTTTGCACACTTCAAATGGAAATCTTTCCAACATCAAACTTGCTCCAAATGGGGTCATTTGCTTAACCAAACATCAAGACATCAAAGTTTTGGCCTAGATTGAAGAATCTCTAATGAAATTTTCATGGAAAAGGGCTTAAAAGGGAAAAATCAAAATTAATTCATTTGAAAACATTTTGTACCAACCTTGTGCATATTTTGAGAGCCAAACACATTTGAAACACAATGCCATCTTTGGATTTGGAATTTGAGTGCATTTTGGTAGCCATTTTCATGGTTTCTTCAAGATTAAGTTACACATCAAAGACATGTCATAAGACCAAACCAAGGAGTCATTCTCAGCCCTTTGATCTACCAACTTCAGATGCAAGCCAAAGGAGCCATTTTTACAACTAATCAAGGGGAAATTCGTGCACTATTCAAATGACCACAAGTGAAAAAGTGAAAATCTAATTGGGCTTAAATGGGACATAATTGGGCCTTGTTTCAATCTGAATCCAACATATTTAATCCCAGGATTCTTCCCATGCCTTCAGAACTCGTTTTGGTGAACATTAGAGCAAGAACAGATTGCGAGAAAACAAGAGAAAAGTCAAAAATCATTTTCCAGTTTTACTGAGTTTCCATTAAAACAAAACATCCTAAAACATTCCTCAAGCTTCACTGAACGTTTCTGGATAACGTATTGCAAGCTTTGATAACACATTGAGCTCTGAGGAAGCTTATTTTCTAGGTTTCTTTATTTCAAAATATCCCTCTGTTCAAGCACTTTTAACACGCTATTTTCATGTCATTTTAATCTTTGTACATCATAGATGGATTCTGTATTGATTTGGCAGCTGTTTGCAAACTTTTTTTTTTCATTTGAGCATTTTTCTATTTCTTTTCGTTTTGGCCTTTTAAGACATGATCAATGTAAATGGCTAGTGGATTCATGATCCACGTAACCTGGAGATCATTTCCGGCTTTTGTTTTGTTCATTTTGATGAAGATTTGAGGGTTCTGGGTTTTTGGCCGTGAAGGGTTGATGATGGCTCGCCGGAGAAGACGACCGGAACAGTGGTTCCGGCCGTCTGGTTCTCCCCCCTTTTTAAAATCCAGCCAGTCTCACGTGTCTCGTTGCTGGCCATGTGATGTGTTTAATTTTCAGTTCAACGTCCCAGATTAAGACCTATGGTGGGCTCGTTTTGACTAAACACACCAAATCATGCTGGAAATCTCATTAAATGAGTTGGCACGTTGTGAAGCCTTGGATGCGCTTACTTTTTCAGCCAACATGCCTGATTGAGTTCCACCATATGCCTTGGTTTGACTTGCCACACTGAACCAGCATGTTTTTACTTTCTTTTTTATTTCTGTTGGGCTGAGTTACTATTGGCACCCCCCTTTGTGGGCCTTTTTGAATCTCAACGCTTCTGGGTTGCTACTGGCACCCCCAGCCCCTTTGTTTTATTTATTTCTTTTTCTTTTGTTTTTATTTTATGCTATTTAGATTTAATTTATTTTAAAATACTTCCAAGTATGATAAAATCCCAAAAAAATATGTTTTAGAATCTTTGAGATGTCCTCTTATTTTTAGAAATTTTTATTTTATTTTATGATTTATTTTTCAATTAAAAATGGGATTTAACTTTGGAAGTGTTTTATGTAACTTAAATCTTGACATGGTTTGTTCTTTATTTTATTTCTCTCATTGCATTTTGATCCAATGAATGAAATTCAATCGTCATATCAATGATGAGTTGAAGAATTTTTTAGGACCATTTTTCTCCTGATTGGTTGACTTTTGAGTTGACTTTTGATGCCTTTCATTTGACCCTAAGCAATCCTCCTTCACAATGGAGTACCCTTGTGAATGAACTTCTATGGTGATGTTGTGAAGTGATTTTGATTGCAATCTTTCGACCTCTGGTTGCCAACACATTTATGAGCTTCTTGCATTTAATTTGATAATTTTTGAATCAATTTCCTATTTTTAGAGTAACTTGCAAGTCAAGTTACCCAAAAGGAAGTTCATACATACCTCTTGACCTAGTTTGACTTGGATATGACATTTTTGGATCCTTTGTGCTCTCAATGCCTATTGTTTCATGTTGTTAACATGTTAAGGATGATGCTTGCTCATTTTTAGGTCATTAAATTGTATTTTGCTTGTTCATTTGGTTGTTGACTTTTGGGTTGCCAATTAGGGTTTCGTTGTGAAACATACTTGCTATCCTTTGGGAATTTGCTTGCATTTCCTTGTGGTTTACTTTATTTTTTTTCTTTTGAGAACCTTTTATTTCATTCCCCTTGCTGTCCAAGGACTTTGGAACACCATTTAGGTTTGTATAAGCTCCCTCCTTTGGAGGTATTTGAAACATGGATTGAATGGTGAACTATGAGGACACTTTTGTTGTATTTTTTGCACAAATCATGATGATGCCTTGGTTGAATGATGTTTGGGGAATGCCTTGCTGTTTTATACTCTTGTTCTAGCCCCTCTTTGAGTTAGGGTTCTTTTCCTTTCTATTTTCATGTTGTTTTGCTTTGTGGCATTGTGGTTGATGTTGTTTGGTTTAGGCAATTTCATCCCACTTTTGATGCTCTTGTGTGTTTCTATTGATGCATTTCTTGTTCCTTTTATCTCTTGCATTTGTCATATGAGTGCTTAAGGTTGAGATGAGCTTGTGGTGGTCTTTACCCCACACAATTTCCTCCCTCATTTGCATTCCATGTTTGTATCCTTGCATGTTTATGTCGTTTCCTGTAGTTTCTTTGTCTCCTTCCCCTTAGGACCTCTAATCTATCAAGGGAGATTATGTTAGAAATTAGGATCTTAACCATGTATGATAACATTAAGTATCATTTCCTTTATCTCAATCTTAGGATCAGCATTGCATTACAACTTTAGGCTTGAATTTAGTCCCCCTTTTAGTGTCCTTTCTCTTCTCATCTCAAAACAAACATAAAACACTTAATAAAGATAATGGATGTTGTGCCATGAGCCTTATACTTGGGAAATGGTGATTGAGGGGCCACCTCTCAATTTCCTAGAGTGTTTAGTATATGTCCTTAGGGCGATATGCGACACATTTGATCATAGGTTTTAGACTTTGGTACAACATGCATTATAGACACTCCAATTCAAAACACTTCTTCTCTAAAAAACACAAAAATTCTTCAAACCTTTTTCATCCTTCGGGATCTTAATCAGGAAAACCTTTTCAGATAAAAAGAGTGTCGTTAACTTTTAGTTCTATCTCAAACGGTAACGCCTAAGTCTCCAATGGTCGAGCTGCATACACCAATTGCTAGAACTACTTGTTAACCCTACTCGGGCCTAAAAACAGTTGAACAAACCTGTGTTCCCTTTTATCCCGAACTACGTTTGCTCTGATCTTTCATACTAGATGAAAGTACATAGGCACAAGACGTTATGTCTTGGCGAGCAACCTTCCCACCTTTCACCCATAGTTAGTCGAACTACGTTGACTTTGGCTTCTCATTCCAGATGAGATACGTAGGCACAAAGCATCCTTGCTTTTCCGAGTCACTTTCTTTTTCTTTTGTCCTCAAGCCTGTAGTTAGATAGTTTCAATCACCCTTTTAGATAGACAACAAGCGTGGATCCCGTCGAGTATGACGGACGTGAGGGGTGCTAATACCTTCCCCTTGCGTAACCGACTTCCAAACCCGAGATTTGGTTGCGATGACCAATCTTATCCCTCTTTTCGTTAGGTTTTCTCTGAGCGTTTCCTTTCCCTCTCTTCGGATAAATAACGCACGATGGCAACTCTTCTGTCATTGTCGGCCTCGATTTTTGCAGTAGCGATACCTTGTTAGTTATCGCTATGAAAATAATAGAACAAAAAAATTCATTTCATTAAGGCCTGAAGCCAAGTTCAAATACAAACAAAATAGGAAAGATAAACTTAGGCAAATTACAAATCAACTCTAAAAGTGACTCCTTGGGCTCTACAAACCGCCTCTAAATTAGTAACAAGCTCTTCCATTGTTCTTTTGCAAAAATTCATGAAGTCGAACACAGGGACATGAGTGTTTTCTAGAGTCATGACTTGATCTGCAATCTTCAATTTTTTAGGGATTTGCTAAAGTACAAAGTTGGAGAATCCAGCCATGTTCACATATTTGTTCTTCCACTTAGCATAAAAGATTTGGAGATTCTTGATGATATTATCCCTTTGGAGTACAACAGCTTCTGCTTTGTGGCAGCTTTCTTCCCAATAGTGGCAACTATGATGCATGTCTAGGTAAAACTCATTATAGATTCCATCCTTCAACCTCTTGATTTCTTCAACAACCCTACTTAATTGGTACTCTACTTGCAAGAAATCTCGTTGTGCCTTCTCTTTTTCCAACAACTCACGAGCTAACTGATCTTTGCAGCCTTTGATAGTGTTTTTCAAATTGTGAATCTGAGCTTCAAAGTTTTCCCTTTCATCTTTCTTCATCTAAGTGTTTACCCTTACATAATTCTTCAAGTCTCTGAACCTTCGCCACATTTGGTCTAATTCGTCATTTCGGTAATCCAAATCTGAATTAGCACTTTTAAGTCCGCCACCAACCCATTCCTTCTTTCCTTTCTCTTCCCTAGCCCTTTTCTTGCTATCCTCAAACTTTTCTTTCAACTCCTTGCTTTTGTCTTCCCAAGCTTCACTTTTCTGCTTAGTCTCATTGAGTTGAATTTGGAGTTGAGTGTTCTCATCCTCAAGTTCTAGAACTTTAGCCTTAAGCTTCTCCATGTCTCTGGGTAAGATCGATTCAGGTTCGGGATTCAGTGGGAAACCAGAGGCATCAAAGACAAAAGGGAGCCTGACTTCTCGTCCTCTCTCTTTCACCCATTGAACATATGGTTCGCGAGCTATGATGTTCTTCTTCCCATTATCTAGATTGCTTCTAACAAATTTTGTCCATGCCCTTCCCACCTTCCTTACGGCTGGATTGTTTGGATTAACCTTATTGACAAGGAACGATACCAAGTTCTCATCTATAGGGGGACCATCCATGGAGTGTCCAAATTGTCTCTTGAGTAACACTAGGTTGTAATTGATGCAGTCTCGTGCTCCCAAGAGAGGCACATTGGGAAATTCTCTGCAAGAAAATATAATGTCCTTGGTTCCCCATTCCCTCTTATACCATGTGGTGGAGCTAGCAGTGAGCAAAGCGAATCTCTGAGGCCATGAGAGTTTCTTGGAAGAAAAAGGACCTTCTTGAGGCATTTGGGTCCTTAGCCACTTATGTAGAAGTAGGGCACAAAAGAGGAACGTTCCATCGTCCTTTGTATACCTAGTGTGAAGTGTATGGTAGAGGTCGCCTGGGAGGAAGGGCACAGGGTTTCCTACCAAGAAAATTTCCACAGTCACTTGATCCACAAAATTTTCTGCATTCGGAAAAATCACAATTCCATAGACTAAAAGCGCCAAAATCAAACCACATATCTCCCATTTCTCCTCTTTGGCATACTTCCATGCTTGTTTTTCTAAAAACTTCCTTGAAAATCCCTTAGATAATTTGGGTGCCCAATTGGCTACCACATCTCCTGTAGGAATCCCTAAGGCAGAAGCTACTTTCTTCAAGGTGAATTCTTCTTCAAGCTTACGAAAAGGGTTGCAATCTTTGATGGAGATATTTAATATCTTCTCGAACTCTTTATAAAGTGGGAGCTATTTGGAAATCAGAGAAGGTTAAACAATGAAAAGAAGTATCGTAGTACTGAGCCAAAGCTATGAGGGCTTCATATTCTGTCTTTTCTGTCAACAAATCTAAGATTCTCCCATAGGAAGCATGAAATTTGTTGTGCTTAATAGGGGTAATCTTGGCACTCAGAGCTTTCAGACTGTCAATTGCAGGATATTTGTATTTAAAGGTGAAGATACTTTTTCTGTCTGTCTTCTTGTTCAGTTTCATTGTCCCTAAATTCACATTCATCATGATTGCTTCTGGTGCTTTTACCTGCAACAAGAACAAGACACTAATAAAATTTTTTTATGAAGTATGCGTGTATGAGTGGATGCATAAATGGAATCCAAGCATGTGGGTTCATAAGTCTGAGGTATGGATATGGCCATTACTGACTGCTTCATAAATGTTCATCATATACAACATGAGCATGTCAGATGATGACTCTATCATATGAACCTTTTTGGGTTAGATCTTCGTATCAAACCTCGCGAGAAGAACTTCTCGGGGACTCATACTACGAGACCATCGACACTGGGTTCTAGACAAGGGTTTTAGAGTCATGGACTTTCTCAACTGTTTGTTATGTATGTCAGTCATTCCCAAGAAAAAAACTCCATCAAGAAAGTCTCTTCTGAATGAGATCTTTGTATCGAACCTCGCAAGAAGAGCTTCTCGGGGACCCATACTACGTGACCATCAATCTTAGTTGGCCAATGGTTTAGGGTTCTAAAAAGGTCCTTAGAGTCATGGATTCCCAAGAAAACATTGATCAAACATGCCAAGAGCTTGACGATTATCAACATTATCAAAGGAATCTACTCTAAGCAAGGTTCTCGTATTGACTTTCACGAGATGAGCATCTCAGAAGCCCATACTACTTAACCTCTCCTATCTCAATTTTACACTCTAGACTCGGGTGTAGAGTCTTTCCCTCAAAGTTTGTCACCAAAGTACCCAATCCATACCACAACATTAAGAGCAACACAACATAAGATAAAAATATATAAACAAAAAGGAAAACAATAAAGCAAGCAAAGAGAAAACATCTAAACACGCGAAAACAGCAATTAATCATATGTGCAGATTAAACATTAAAACACCATTAAAAAACATGACCTTGTACCCTCTCCCAACTTTGAGTTCCCAGTATTCGAAGCTGAAGATGAAGAGGAAGAAGAAATTCCAGATGAAATTTCCCGACTGCTTAAGCAAGCAGAAGCCTTCATTCATCTGTACAAAGAGCCGATAAAGGTGATCAACCTCGGTTCTGAAGAAGACAGAAAAGAGGTCAAGATTGGGACATTGCTTAGTCCAGCCATTAAAATATAAATGATAGAGCTTCTCAAAGAATTCCCAGATGTGTTTTCTTGGTCCTACCAATATATGCTAGAGTTGAGCACCGATCTTGTGGAACACCACTTGCCATTTAAACAGGAATGTCTGCCAATCAAGAAAAAATTGAGAAGAAGTCGCCCATGTATGGCTATCAAAATTAAAGAAGAAGTGCAAAAATAGATTAACGCATGGTTCCTTGCCACGTCAAAATACCCTTAGTGGTTGGCTAACATAGTGCCTGTTTCGAAAAAGGACGGAAAAGTCAGAATGTGTGTGGACTACCGAGATTTAACAGATATATTGACAAATATACTTAAATATACAAGCAAGCAAACATATAGCAAACACAACTATAAAAAAGGTGGGCTTAACCATCTTAGGGGAGGTCCCTAGTGAACTCGCCATTTCTGTTGCAGTGAGAATCGTGATACCAAGGTATTGATTAACTTGAATCTTTAATTCTGAAATTCACAACCGGACTTTAATTTATCCAAAAAAGGAAAGGTTTAAAGAAAGAAAAACCTATAAAAATGCAAAGCAAAAAAGTAAGGCTTAAAGCTGAGCAAACAGAGATCTAAAGGTTCGGGGGTTGGTTATGCCTATGGTAGGTATTTCACATCCTAAACATCTGTAGTACTCTACAGGAACCTCTTGTTAATATTTGTGTTTGCTAAAGTTTGCTTGCTAAAGGAAATGTGCTAAGGGTAAAGATATAAAGTATATACAAAGTTTGGTAAAGTTTGCTCGCGAAGACATCGCATCTCGTGCCTACGTATCCTGACGGGAATGGAATCAGAGCAATCGTAGTTCCCCTATCTAGGGGTGAGGAACTCTTGACTGTGGTCAAGGTTCCAAAGGGAAAGTAAATGTCTGCGGAGAGACACCTACATAGAGTGCGGTGACTCTAAACTAAGGTTAAGTTAGAAAAGAAGGAAATGTCCACGGCGGGACGACTAAATAGAGCACGACGACTCCAAGCCCTATGGAAAAGGTAAACATAGGAAAATGTCCACAGCAGGACGACTAAATAGAGTACGGCGACTCCAATTCTAAGTTGTAAATGTTAACAGGAAGTTAGTTGTTAGTGATGGAGAAAGAGAAGGTTGGTTGTTAGTTGGCTCGCTAAGACGTCGCATATTATGCCTACGTATTCTCAACGAGAAATCAGAGCGTTCGTAGTTCCCCTGGTTAGGGGGGAAGAACTCTTGATTGTGGTCACGGTTCCAAGGGGATGTAAGCATTCATAGGGAAATACTTACATGGAGTGCAGCGACTCCTGAATCTATGTTGAGATTGTTATGGTAGAGGATGTCCATGGCGGGACGCTAAACATGAGTACGGCGACTCAGATCCTAAGGTTAGGATAACGGGGAAAAGATGTCCACGGCGGGACACTAAATACAGCACGGCGACTCCAATCCTAAGGTTAGGAAGGTGTAAGAATGTCCACGGTGGGACGCTAAAAGTGAGTACGGAGACTCAAATCCTAAGGTTAGGGTAAAGGATGTCCACAGAGGGACGCTAAATAGAGCATTGCGACTCCAATCCTAAGATTAGCATAAAAGGGTAAAGAATGTCCACGGCGGGATGCTAAATAGAGCACGACGACTCCAATTCTAAGGTTAGGATAAAAGGTAAAGAATGTCCACGGCGGGACGGTAAATAGAGCACGGAGACTCCAATCTTAAGGTTAGGATAAAGGGGTAAATGTAAAGGATATCATATGTAAACCATCAATGTCACAACAATGTAAACAAAAGGTTCAAAACCTCATGGGGATAATCAAACGTTTTTAAAGGTGAACCACCTAAATATGTACAAGCAAAGTTGAAATTCATACTTAAATGCCCAAGGAATCTAACAATCCATGTTCATAATCTCAAATTAAAAACTCAAAGAGAATGAAATCCAAATGTTTGAAATAAAGAAGGAAAGATAGGAAGGTGAAAACTCTAAAATGGGTTATAACTTTCTCATAATGCAAAGTGTTTATAAAATAGTATTTTTAGAATTCTTTAAACATTATATAGAAATATGTTACAACACAAGAATTTTGCAAAAAAAACCACTTAAAAATGATTTAAAATGGAGAAGTTATGTGGTTTTTAAGTTTGTGAACAAAACATATAAATCTAAAAGATAAAAGGAATAAAATGCACATGGTAAGACAATGAATCAAACAAATTTGATTATTTAAACATGTTAACAAACATGTATAAATAATGCAAGATCAATATCACAAGAAAAATCAAGTTACAAGTTGGAAAAGTTTAAGAACATTATGGTAAAAACCCTAAAAACAGTCATGGTAGCATGTGAAATGCAAATGGAAAGTTCACATTTATGAGTTTTAGGTTTACCTCTTGAAGAAAGATTAAGCAATAAGAAAACCAGAGATCTTGAAAGCTCTTCCAAGATCTTCAAATGTTCCTAGGATGATGAATAGATGCTGCAAACAACCTCCAAGCAAGCTAGTGGACGAAATGCTTTGTAAATGAAGGAAAATCTCCAAAATCCAAAGATTTCAAAGAACAACTCACTAGAACCTTGTTACATAAATATGGAAGTTATTTGGATAGCTTCAATACATCATATTTGATGTGTTTGAAGTTTTTCTTGAGTTGGAAGAAGTTTGGAAATGGTTTTGAAAGGTGTTTTGCAAAAGTAGATTTTGAGGGATTTTGGAAACTTAATAAATTTTTGCAAGAACTTGTGATTGTGTAAGGAATGGAGTTCTATCTAGTTTCTAGCATGAAACTTGTGTGTTTGTGATGTAGGAAGTGAGTTCTATTTATAGCCAAAAGCCTTGGATCAAGGTATGGGTAAAAGTGAAGCAAATTGCCAATTTTAACCTTCCATCATGAAAATCTTTGAGTTTTCCAATGCAATCTTCATTTTTTTATTTAAGCCACTCTAATAAGATATTATCCATGCCCCATAGATTTTTTTCATCATGATTGATAGGATAGGAGGTGACTTGTTGAATTAAAGTTGATGATTTGACAAGGGTAGCCACCTTTTTTTTTCTCTTTCTTCACTATTCACTTTTGCAACTTGCATTAAATAATGATTTCCTTTGATCTTTGTGCCATTTTTGTGGGAATTGATGTAAAAATATTCATTATCAATATAAACATCATAAATGAGGCTTAATATTTGATTAGCATCGATTTGGAGAGGTTTTGGAATAAAAAAACTCATGCTGACCTGGTTTTGCCAATGCGAGTTTTTGCCAACTTGTGGACCTTGGTTTTCTCTAACCAGGAAGAGTTATGGAACACACTTGTACTTTTTAGAAATCCCCAATTAGGTACTACAATATTTATGTTTGTTTTAGGAACTCATTCCTCTTGAAACTAGGTCAAAAACCCTTGTGTGGTTAAGGAGTTATGGCTTTGCCCTTTTCAAAACCTGAATTCCCCAACTTTTCGATTACTTCTCAATTCTTGATCAATTGGTCACAAAACTTCATGATTAGATATTAAATGATGTTGGGAACATATTTGGCTTCAATTTTGGGTTAAAACCCTGTTGGTCAATGGGTTGACTTTTCAGTCAGACGAACCGAACGATTCAAAACCTCTGAATCGACTGTTGGTGTCGTGGGTCTTATGAGGCCTTGAAACTTCTTTAGTGGAATTCCATAATCCATATGAGCTTCATGTACCATAAATCCATCATTGGAACACCTTTAAATTAAAATTCAAACCACAGTTGACTTTTCCTTATTAGAAACCCTAATCGGGGATCCTGAACTGCACTGTTTTTAATCTTCGGGTGACAATCTCAAATTGGATTCATGTTTGACCCAATGGATTATATTTGATGATGTAGAGACTTATTTCATGGAGAAACAATCCAATACCTTGACTGATTAAATCGTTGAAACCTCGATTTCCGACTGTACGGAACCCTGGTTCACCTGTAACTTAACAAAGAAAAACTTGAAGTAGGTTAAGGTTAAATAATCAAATGAAAATGATCCTAGAATGATGATGAAGATTTAAGGGGTCAAAATTTGGGGTGCAACATGTACCGAATAAGATCATTACTAATAATAGATTGAACCTGAACAACAAAATGATTAAGGAATTATATGTTGAAATCAAGATTGAACACCATAACTCTTCTTCTTATCGGCCTAAGATAAATGGAGTTCTTGAAGCAGCTAACAAAAATATTAAAAAGATTGTCCAGAAGATGGTAGTAAACTACAAAGATTGGCATGAGATGCTACCATTTTCTCTTCATGGATATCGTACATTCGTCTGTACTTCAACAGGGGCAACCCCTTTGTCTTTGGTATACGACATGGTGTCGCAACTGCGAAAAACAATTGGCGGAAAATAGAGTCGCCATCAAACATTATTTATCCTGACGGGGGAAAGGAAATGATCGAAGAAACCTCAAAAAGAAGAAGACGTGGTCTCGTAAACAAATCTTAGGTTCTGGAGTCGATTACGCGAGAGGAAGGTGTTAGCACCCCCTCGAGTCTATTATTCTAAACGGGATCCACTCTTGTTGTTCTAATCAAAGGGTGTGAATATGTAAAGCCTACTTGCTAAACAGAAACGAAAAGGGAAAAAACAAAAGGAGACTCAATAGGACTTTGTCATCCTAGGCCTACGTATTCCCTCGCGCAATGGGAAAGTCAGAGTCAACGTAGTTCAAAGGACTATATGTGAAAGTTGAAAGGTTGCTCACCAAGACTTCGTCGTCTAGTGCCTACATATCCTCATTCAGACGAGAATGAAGAAATCAGAGTGTTTGTTGTTCAGCCTACCATGAGTGATTAAGTGTCTTTTATGAGCCATTCTAAGTTCTCGTTCCAGCAGTTAGGGCCGACGCCTGTTTGCGGTAGAACGGAAATAATGCCCTTTGTGAAAAGGTTTGACAAAAAATCCCGAAGGACAAAATGATTTGCAGTTTGTTCGAGAGTTTTAACTAAAGTGAATTGACTTTATTTGAGATGCGTATTGCACTAAATTCTATGACATAGGATCGAATTCTTCGTAAGATCAACCCAAGATGGGACGTATACAAAACACTCTAGACAAGGTAATGAGAGACTCTAGCTTATCACTTCCTATGTACTTAAGGCTCGTGGCATATAATACTCATTGTATTTATTAAGTGTCTTATTTTATTTGAGAAGGAAAAGAGAGACACACACGGAAGGTCTAAGGGTAACTCGGTCCTACATGTTATCACGCAAAGTGGTCCTAAGGTTGGGATGCGAAAGGAATCTCTATCATAATGTTAGCATGCAAGGATGGACCTAAGGTTGAGGTTAAGGAAACTATCCTAATGTTATTATGCATGGATTTGCACCTAATGTCTATCATACTCCAAGCTTAATAAAAAATTAAGTTGGACTAGGAGGCCTTAAGGGAACATTCAAAAACAAACCAAAACAAAGAAAATAAACCAAAAAAAGCAGCAACGACAAGGCTTCAGCTTAGCACAATAGTAAATTCCAGCAAACAAGCAAGACAACATTTAACAACATGCATTTCCAGAAAAGAATATGTGTAAATTCAGCAAGAAAGAATGAGTGCATTTAACAACATGTAATCAACATAACAACAGTGTATACAGTAGCATGTAATGCATCAAATAAACATCAAGCACAGATGATCATGTAACATCATTACATAAAGTTAAGCATGCATCAAAGATTATACAATCAACAATGAATGTGTCCAACAACCAAACATAAACATGTGTCAAAAGAATTGAACAAAAGCATGCCTCCATATTTAAACGAATGCACATGAATTGTATGAATCAAGCATGAACATGTGTCGAATAGGACCAATCAATGCACATGATCATATATAAAGATTCCAACATGAGCAATACATATGAAATTCACATCTCAAATGAATATGCATTCACGGAAACAAAATCAAACATAAACATGTATTGTGAATCCAGCAAGGTAAACACCAAGAACAAGCATACATTAATGCGTAAATAATTATGCAACATAAGCAATGCACCAAGAATGCAAAACCATTAGTCATGAACATGCATCATAAAGATTAATGCGTCACGTATCAAAGAATCACATATATGCTGCAAAATGAAGTGAAATAGCACAAGAAAATTCTATAAATATGTATTATATCAATCGGTGATGTTTAATCATGGAAAGGAATCAAAACAAGCTTGAAAAAGCACAAATATCACATTCTGCATCAGTGTTAATCGATTAACCATTTTTTCCTTTAAGTTGGTTAATCGATTAACACCTTCAAAATAGAAAAATACACACAAAATAGCAGTGTTAATCAATTAACCAGTTTTGCCTGTAAACAAGTAAATCGATTAACATTGTACCAGATGCAGAAAATCATCTTTTCAAAAGCACTTTCAGCAGCAAATCACTTCTTCAATCATCCACGTGTTAAGACATGCAATTGTACACACAAATTACATCAAGTAGCAAAAATTAAACACCAATTGAATCCATCAAACATCAAGATCAACAATTAAATCAATCAATGGATTAATTTACATAAAAAATCAATGGATCTACATTGCGAAAGTTTCAAAATAAGCTAGAATGAGTTTGGATCTAAGAATCACCAACCTACAAAGCGGATATTTGCTTTAGTAAGTGTTGCAACCCGAATTTGACAGATCAAGCAAAGAAAATCTAAGATCCAATGAATTCCTAGCAAGAAAAATGAAGATCCGCACGAAAACGAATGAAATCAAAGTTACCTAGAAAATCACTTCAAGAAAGCACTTCCAAAGCTTGAATCTAGATACGAAAACACTTCAACTTCATAATTGAATGATGGAAGATGATGCAATGGAGGTTTAGCTCAAAAATCTACAAATTGCAATGTATAATTTGTGAAGCTTTTTGGTTATGGAGTTTCGGTGAGGGTTTTGGAATGTGAGAAAATGAGATAAAACTGAGAGAGAATTGTAGAGAATTGAGAATGAAATGAAATTATGAGTGAAGTTGCATGTGGTTTGGAGAAAATTAGTTTAAATAATCTCTAGGTTTGGAATGAAAATGAGGTTTGGAGTTTGGGTTTGAATGAGGGTTAGAATTGGGAATGGAAATTATTTGAATTGTGGAGGGAAAATGAAATTAATTTGGAAATGAACCAAAATTTGGAAGCATTCTAGATCCTTATGCTGATGCAAATCAAAGTGAAAATGATTCCAACTTCTACAGTGCCGCAAAACTGAGAATCTGGAAAAAAATACCTCGTGTTAATTGATTAACACTTTTACAAGCAAAAGTGGTTAATCGATTAACACATTCAAATTTTGAATTTTTCCGCCAAAAGGAGGGAAACTTAGAAAATAAATTGTTGCCACTTGTTCGGAGCATGACTATGCCTCTGAAGCTTGTTATCTGATATTGCACCTGAATAATGCATGAAATAAGCTGTGAATTCCCTCTTGCACCAAATCACTGAGCAAAATAAATGTTAGAGCCTCTGATGCTTGCTGCTTCAAAAATTAAAATAAAAAGGAATCTTGAGCCATAAAAATAACGTGATCCCATGTCTCAAGCACTCAATGCAATGCATGGTTGATGATGCAAATGAATGAAGCATAAGTTGTTCTAGCCAAAAAATGGTTAGATACACCAAAAGTGCTAATTACCCTTGTCCTGGACAAGAAGAACTACAATGTCTATATTGTGAGGGATGTTTGGGGGTTTAAGAGCTACACTAGTGATGTGTATTGTCTCAAGATGATTGTGTCTTGCTTAACCCTCATATGGGATCCCCTTTTATAGTCTTCCATTAAGATATGCCATTAAGAGAAGTCTCTTGGCATTCTGACGTTACATGGCCATCATTTGTATAACTCCCCTTCATGAATGTAGGCTTTGAAGCTCTAATAACATTCGCATTAATGCGCCACTAATGTTACAACTGTTGGTATGCCCGTTAAGCTCATGTCTAGCATAAGTACCGAGTTGATGAGGTTTGTACTCGACTTTGTAGGAGCTCAGCTGATGGGAGTCAGTTTATGTGACTGGTATGGGTTATAGAAGATACTTGCCTAGCTCTCTACATTGCTCAACCTTTCTTACTATCGTAGTCTAGTTCATGCTTAACCTTGTCTGGCTACACAACTCGGATTAAAATATATTTGGTATGTACATAAGCCCCCCGAGTATTATATCCATTTGCAAGGGCACAGTACTCGGCAATAACATGAGCCCGGATATATTTGATTGATGTCGTGCTATAGCTTGGCTTTTCTTCTTAGGTCCTTATATGTCAAACAAAACCTTCGAACGGTCGTGTCCCCTAATCTTCCCTAGCGTTATGATGACTTTAATGCATCATGAGTGGCTATTCTATAGCTATTTTTTAATGTTGGGCTCCTATTAAAGTTATTTTGAGCTTCCCTTTACTCCTATGCTCTTATTCTTCTTTAAACAAGTTCGTTTCAACTGCAAGTATTCTCTTCATTTCAGGTGTTTTTTTCTTTCGCTCTTGATTTTCCTCTATTTTTCTTTAACATAAATGGTAGTCTTTATGGAATATGATGATGAAGGTAAGGTCATCCATAAGAGTGACGAGGAGAGGAAAAGATTATGGAAAGAAATCATGCAAGAGATGAAGGGTTCTTTAGGGGTAGAAGAGTATAGGCGAGTCATGGACAAATTTTATAATGATGTTCTCACTTCTGAAAGTGACTTTAACTCTGACTCTTTAGGTTCTGCAGAAATTCTAATGGAGACTGCCGCTCCCTTTGATTTTGAGGTTATGAACCATAAGAATAGTACTGCTGATGACATGGATATTGCCAAAATTCGATCTCTAAGGATTATATCCTCTACTGGTGCTGAGGATGATGTTATTTTGGAACCATGTGGTACAAAGGAAAAAGTGTGTATACTTTGGCCAAAAGATGTTTCTGAAGAACTTTTCTACTTTTATCCTAGTATTTTGGAAGATTTAAACACATGTATCCCTTTTTCTGACTTCGAGGTTGACGTGTTGAAGACCGTTAATATAGCACCTTCCTAACTCCATCACAACAGTTGGGGATTTATAAAGGCTTTTGAGAGGGTTTTTGAGGTTTTGAACATTGTACCGACCATAGGCTTGTTCTTCTCCTTCTTCGAGGTGAAAGGAGTTGATAACTAGAGTTGGGTTCAAATCAGTGGTATTCCTAGCCGAAGCTTCCTTCAGGATTATACCTCAAATTATAAGAATTATAAATATCGTTTCTTGAGGGTTTGATGTGGGCCGAGATGTTCGCAGATATTATACACCTTAGATGGATATTCGTGCTTTCCTCACTACTGGACCAAAGATCCCTTGTCGATTACTGGTTTTAACTATGACAAACTGAATGACTTGGAACTCCAATCCTTGGCTATTCTTGACTCATTCCGTATGATGAGGATCAAAGAATTGTTTCCCTTAGATAACGACCGACTTCTTGCCTTTCTGGGTAATCATCATTTTTTGCTTTAAATATTTCTTGTCTTCATTTTATTCTAACCTTATGTTGATTACTTGCAGACAAGATGACTGATCTAACTGTAGCCGAGCAAAAGAGATTGATGCAGGCAGCTCAGGAATCCCGGAAAGGGACTGGGATGTGTCTGCATCCAAATCTGATTTATGTGGGTTAGAGGTCCGAGCACCAAAACGATCTAAGGGAACAAGTACTAAAGTCGCCTCGAGTAAAGGTGAGCCCCTGCCTCTTGTTCTTCCTGTTCAATATGAGATCTCTCAAGGTGATCCGAAGAAGCTGAAGGCTCTAATGAATCAAGATATCCATCGAGCTGAAGTGGAGATCAACTCCCTCATGTGAGGCCCTGGGGGAAATTCTGCATCTGGGGAATTCAGGTTTTAGTCCAATGACTTTGATGGCTTCAGATTTCTGCGTGATCACCTCAATATTACCAAGGATGTTAATAAAGTTAAATCGATTGGACATCAAAAGATTAAGAACATTAGTTCCTATCTAATAAGATGTGGTGTCCACGCTCGTGGTTTATTTGAATTATCTGACGACTCTGAAAAGATTGAGCCAAAATTTAAGGATGAAATCGCTAAGTTGAAGAGTACCCAAGAATCTCAGTCTGAGAAACTTTCCAGCTTAGAGAAGGATTTGGCTAATGCGAGGAAGGAAAAAGAGACTTTGGAGTCGGATCACAAGTCGTCCTTAGAACGAATTGCTGATCAATTGAAGCTATCTAAGGCCTCCAATACCGAGCTCTTATCATCCAATAATGATCTTAGAAAATCTCTGAAGAAATCTCAGATCGACATTTTGTCTGCTGGTGATGAAGATTTTGATAGAGCCAAAGATCAAGTTCTCTGTCTCCATCCTAACTTAGATTTGTTGGAGATGAATCACTTCAAGGTGGTGTAGGATGGCCGCCTTGTGGATCTTGGCAAGCTGAAGAAAGATAGACCGGAGGTATCTCAATACCCAGTCAATGGCGTTGACGGGAACGTGAACCCGACCAACAATGATGTTTCCAATTAGACTTCGGCTGCTACATGATCTTGATGTTTCATTATTTTAGTTAGTCATCCTTCTGGATGTGTTTTTAATGTAATATTTTCAACCTTCGGGCTTTGTGTTGAACAAAATTTTGCCCTTTTGTGGCTTTCCTTTTGCTACTGTTATTTTCGTTTATCATCACTTTAATTCCTTTGCAAAATAATCCTGTGCGTATATCCAGTCCCTCGGGCATTAAGTTAGAATAACTTAAGGTGTACGATTATAAAGTATAAGTATTATTTTGCTATTTTGATTTCTAAGGCTTCTTAGATAGCTCATTACTCGGCTATCTATTAAAAACCCTTGGCTGCTCTGACACTTTAGAGAGTCCATAACTCTTATAGTATTAGGTGCCGATTATGATATTGACTTGGGTGTCCTTTTGTTAGAGACTTGCTCCTAGTTCTTTATAAGCCTTTGGCAGTTGGTCATGAATGACTTTAATACCCATGAGCCTCAAGTTTCTTTAGGTGTGCTTAAGCCTAGTTTCATCATTTTCATAATTAATTATCCAGCCTGTGTGCACGGAACGAGAAGACACATTTATAAGAGTTTGTTCAACCCTTGTACGCGGAACAAGTCAACACGTTTATGGGCGACCTATGTATGTGGAGCAAGTCAACACATTTATAAGAATTTAATAAACCCTTGTACGCCGAGCGTTTATGGGCGACCTATATATGCGGAGCAAGTTAACATGTTTATAGGAGTTTAATCAACCCTTGTACGCGAGCTTTTATGGGCGACATATGTACGCGAAGCAAGTCAACATGTTTATAGGAGTTTAATTAACCCTTGTACGCGGAACGTTTATGGGAGACCTATGTACGCGAAGCAAGTGAACACGTTTATAGGATTTTAATCAACCCCTGTACACGGAGCATTTACGGGCTACCTATGTATGCGGAGCAAGTCAACATGTTTATAGGATTTTAATCAATCCTTATACGCGGAGCGTTTATGGGCGACCTATATACGCAGAGCATGTCAACACGTTTATAGGAGTTTAATTAACCCTTGTACGCAGAGCGTCTATGGGTGACCTATGTACGCGGAGCAAGTCAACACGTTTATAGGAGATTAATCAACCCTTGTATGTGGAGCGTTTATGGGTGACCTATGTACGCGGAGCAAGTCAACACATTTACAAGAGTTTAATTAACCCTTGTGTCGCTTGCGCGAAAATAAGGTGCCGGCATGACAGAAGAGTCGCCAACTTTCGTTATTTATCCCTCAGAGCGGGAAAGGAAACGATTGGAAAAACCTGACGAATAAGGGTAAGACAAGGTCATCGCAACCATTGTCTGGGTTCGGGAGTCGGTTACGCAAGGGGAAGGTATTAGCACCCCTCACGTCCGTCGTACTCGACGGGATCCTCGCTTGTTTGTTTACTTGGACAGGTTGGTTTTATTCTATCTACCTATCAAGGCTGGCTGAAAAAGAAAAGAAAAATGACTCGGCAAAGCGTCGCACTTTATGCCTACGTATTCTCATCAGAGAATGAGAAATCAGAGTCAACGTAGTTCGGCCTACGAAGGGTTGCGGGGGGAAGGTTGCTCACCAAGACTTCGCCATCTTGTGCCTACGTACTCTCAACGGGCATGAGAGATCAGAGCTCACGTAGTTCGAGAAACTACGGTTTATTTCCTGTTTTTATGAAAGAAGTGTTTTTTATTGTGTTTGCGATTTCAAACCGCACTAGAGACTATGACCTGAGAGTGAATGCGTCGCATGTCGCCCAAAGGGTACCATACTAAACATCCAGACTGTGGAAAAGAAACTCTCCCACAATCCTTTCTCAGATAGCTTAAGGCTCGTAACGTACGAAAGAAATTATTCATGATTACTGTATCTTAAACTGTTTTGAGATGAGAAGAGAATAGGCCCAACTAGGAGGGAGACTATCAAGTCCTACTGTTATCATGCCATGGATTCATCCTATGGTTGAGGTTTGAACAGGGAACTCCTAGATGTTGTCATGCATAGGTTTCAACCTAAGAGTCTATCATCAAATCCTTATCAAAGGAAATGAGAGTCCTAAGGGATCATGTCAATGATACACCAAACAGACAAAGCATCAGCTTAACAGTAAAATGCATGCAATGCAAGTGAGGGAGGAAATGTGTGTGGGGCTTCAGCCTCCACAAGCTCGTCTCGACCTCAAGTCAGTCATGAAATAACAGTAATCATACTGAAAAATAAACAACATGCTATCAAGCAATAAACAGTAAACTGCAATCATACAGATAAAAGGAATGAGAATGCCATCAGGCAAACAAACCACATGGGCAAGGGAGCTGGGCTCTACCGAATACCCGCAAGCAAAGCCACGCAATAACAATACAAGCAGAGGGAGCAACTCAACCTCTAATGCAATCATGCTCCTAGATTCTACTTATTCTAGATGGACTTAATCTAATGCAACAGACAAGTCAAGCAAAACACACAATACAGAAAAGAAAACAGAAGAAGGCCTCAGCTCCCCCAGCAGCAACTCAGTCTTCAGACTTCAACCAATTGCTTTCCAGGTATCAACCCTACAATATGAGTATCAACTCATCTTCTCCCTTAAGCTTCAGCTTCTTTGATCAGCTCCACCTTCAGGCTTCACTATCTTCAGGGATCTTCAAGTATCAACTTGATCTTCATGCTCTTCGAGCTTCAGCTGGAATGGCAGTCTTCAAGGATTCATCCTCTTCAACAATCTTCAATGAAGTCTTCATCTTCATGCTCAGGCTCTGACAGCTCTCAAGACAAATCAAACAGAGAAAAATCATCTACTGAATAAGCTGGGGGATGTTGAACTGCTTATTTGATCACCAAAGGTGACCTATAAGGGTTCAATATCAAATGAAGGGTTCCCTAAAAAGTTCTACCTCCTAGGTATATCACTCATCCCTCCAAAGGAGAGAGGTGTATACCCTGGGGGACTTTGAATCACGGGGAGGAATGGATGTGAAGGATACTATCCATGTTTGAGAAAGAAACTATCTACCTCTAAGCTCTTCCTAATCCTAACCCTAAAACAACAAAAAGAAAAGAAGAACAAGCTCCTCAAGCTCCTCCAAGCCTCTTCCAATCTTCTAGTATGCTCCACTAAGCTCCACAATGAGACACCAAGCTCCTCAAATCAAAGGAAAACCCCAAAGCAAAGCAAACTAAACAAAACTTGCCCTAAAGGCCACACAAACAATCATTCAATTCAAAAATCCACCAAAAATAGTATATTATCATATTAAATCCTAATATAAATGATAGGGTACCCTACATAACTACCCTTAAGTCCCATATATTCCCCATAGACTAAATTGCCCTATAAAACCTAAATCTAAAATTGTTATTGACCTATACTAAAGTTTTAATCAAATTCTATACTACCTAGAACTACCTAATTAAAACTACCCTAAAAATTATCACAAAATTATGAAATTAAATCAGGGGGAACCTAAACCATTCATCTAATCATCCTAAAAAGATTGAATTAAAAATCCTAAGGGAACTACTCTAATTAAATCCTACAAATTAGTATACCAACTAAAAGAATTACAAAAGCAATTAAAAGTAAAAATGTGCAAAAAATATAAAAATGAAATAAAATGGCTATTTTATGGTTTTATATTTTTCTAGACAGAAAATGAAAAATGGGAAAAAAGTCTCATTAAAAAATAATGATTTTTCATTTTGTTATGAATTTTTGAAGTTTGAAGAAATTTGGAGAAAATATTAATATGAAAATGGATGAGGGGTATGAAAAGCAATACTATTAAGTTCATTAATGATGATGGGCCCAGAAGGGGGGTGCGCCTAGCATGGCGCGCCTGGGCCCAGCTTATTCATAAAAATAAAACAAATTAAAACTAGAGAAAACCAAAAAAAAGGTGCGAATAGCAGGTAAAGTAAGTTGAAATGAGATGGGCCTTGGTATCGAGGGGTGGGAAAAGCAATTCGCGTGTGAGCCCAGCTAGCTCACTAATTCAAACGCAGCGTTTTGCTGCAGATTTCTTCCTCCAATTTCGTGCTTGAATCCTGGCCCTCCGATCGTCTTCTTGGTCAAATTTCAACGCGTGCATCCGACGGTTGTTGTATCGTCACTAACCTCCAGCACTTAGGGTTTGTATGAAACACCATGAACAAACTTCCACACGCATGAACTTACACCACTCGTTCTCCCTCATCTCGGCACCAAATTCAACCGTTCAAAGCCCAGATTTAACCCATTTTCCACGCTGAACATGATGGTGATTTTAAATTCCACTGAAACACACTCTACCCTCCAAACCGAATGGATAACCAACCCAACCTCAACATATCATCAAATTTTGACTTCAATATTTCTCATCTTTCTTTATACAGAAATGACCTCCATGTTATGCTCATCATCCTAAGCTATAACACACGAAATAATACTCACTATCCAGTGAGTTCTTGACCATTAAAGAAACCATGCCCAAGTTTCAATCTTCACATAATGCCCTCTAATTTCCCATGATTAATCACCTAATGGTCACTAATGAATCTAAACTAACCACCTAATCTAAAAGTACATAAATAAGGGTGTAGAGAAGGTTTTGCAAACCTTGTTGGTGGCTATGGCAGAGGTAGTTTCTCTCCACTTTAATGCTTGTGCTCTTCCAAGATTACTCTTTGTATGCTTGTAGGAGTTCTGTTTGCAAAAGATTGTGTGTATCCAGCTTGTACCAATGGATTCGAACCAGATTTGCTTCTTTGCAATTTCACCACCACATCTTCAAACCTTCATCCATGGCTCCTTAAACCAGTATGCATTTGTTCATCATGATGAGTGGAGTGGATTTGTGTAGAAGAAACAAAATGGAAATGAAGAAGAATATAGGTTTGATCTTGAATCGTAAATGGAAGAAATTTGATCAATTCTCTCTTTTTTGCACTAACCCTCACCAATTATCACCCACTATTACCAACCTTTCACCAATGGAGAGTGTATTCAATATATAGAGATGTGTAGAAAGATCTAGAACCATCTAGATCAGTCTAGTAGGAACTTGAAGTTTCATGACTTGATATTTTGCATTTCCATCTCACCATATGATATATCATGACAAAATCCCTATAACTTGAGTAATTAACTTGATTTTCTCCTTAAGTAGTATTTTGGACAAGATACAAAGCTTAAACACCTTGTTTATGAAGCTTTTCTTTGTTTTGGTTTGGCATGCCATTATGCAAGCAAGACTTTTACAAAGCAACTCCAAAATTTAAGCCTCAAATCAAAATTGTGGCTGAACCATTGTTCTTAAAATGCCCTTGGGAGTCAAAATGACCTATCATATGCCATGGTTAGGGTTTATAGCTTGGATTTTATGATTTTCCATTTCACTTGAATTAACTTATGCCTCATTTTTAGGCCATTTTTATCACTTTTTTCTATAAGCCTTTCCAACATCTCATGACCACCCTACTAGCCTTAAAACATCATTCTAAGCAACTTTTATGTTGAAAGTTTTTCCATTTGAGGCTTGGAAGTAGGAGATATGGCCATATGCTTGAAATGACCTATAACTTCAAAATGACCAAAATGCCCTTGGCTTGTCAAAGCCATAACTTGAGTTCTACAAATCCTATCAAGGACTTCTAGTACTCTCTAGAAATCTAAGAAGATTCTTTTCAACATTAATGTTGACCAAGAGATCATAGGAATCATCCCACTAGGGAAAAAGTTGGCTGCAAGTTGGGTGACTTTCAAGGACCCAGATTCACATACCTCAGATGACCTGTAATTTGTCAAAACCATAACTTGAGCTCTGCAAATCCTATCAAGGACTTCTACCACTAAAATTAAAGCTAAGAACAATATCTACAACATTCATGTTGTGGGGAAGATGAGATGACAATCACATCTTGAGCTAAAACTTCCTGGAAGATAGGGATCAAACTAGGGGATTTTTCACTGTCAATCCTTAGAAACCCTAGCTTAGAACTTCTCAAACTCCTCAATCATGATGAGTTGGTCTAGGAATCATCCTTATAGTATCTCAATACATCCTTCCATGATCACATGGCCCTTGGATTAGGTCTCAACCTTCTCCAAATCTTCAGTTGACCTAGGGTTGACCCAGTCAAAACCCTAATTCTACCACTCATGGTTGAATCTTCTGAATTCTTGCATAATGACCTCTCTGGGCTTCATGATGACTTTCAAGACATCTCATAAGCTTCCTCAAAGCTTCAAGTCCATTCTCAAAGTCTCCGAATCATCTGAGGAGCACCCACAACTCTCAAGTTATGAGACACACAACCTTGGTTTCAACCAATTCCTCTGAGGATCTCTTGAACTTTCTGATGAAGGTATCAACCTTCAAACACTTGATGGATAAATAATTGTTGGTAAAATTTTGGGGTGTAACACCTTGTACACGGAGCGTTTATAGGCGACCTATGTACGCGAAGCAAGTCAACATGTTTATAGGAGTTTAATTTACCTTTGTACGCAGAGCATTTATGGGCAACTTATGCACGCGGAGCAAGTTAATATGTTTATAGAATTTTAATTAACCCTTGTACAAGGAGCATTTATGGGCAACCTATGTACACGGAGCAAGTCAACACGTTTATTGAAGTTTAATCAACCCTTGTACATGGAGCGTTTATGGGAGACCTATGTACGCGGAGCAAGTCAATACGTTTATAGGAGTTTAATCAACCCTTGTACATGGAGCGCTTATGGGCGACCTATGTATGAGGAGTAAGTCAACACGTTTAGAGGAGTTTAATCATCCCTTATACGCGGAGTGTTTATGGGCAACCTATGCACGCGGATGTCATACCCTAAATTTGTCCTACCTTTCCTACTTTTCTTATCACAAATAACAAATGTTTTTAAATGATCATTTGACCTTGGGCCATAGTCTTCTATTTATTTCACATGTCTTGGAGTCTTTGTTGGCTGGTGTTTAATGTGGTCATATGGAAAGTGTGGGGTCCAATTGAAGACAAGAGAAGGTTAAGTCATGCTTATGGTTAAAAGATCAAAATATGGTTGGATGGTTAAAACATGATTCAAGCTATAAGACATGAGCTATTTTAGGGCATGCTCAAAAAGTCCACAATGAAGGTTGTAGTATGTCGTGTTTTCAAGTGGCCAGCTTTGAGATTGGTTGTTGTTTTACTCATATTTAACTCATTTTCTCAAGAATTGGTCTATGGAAGACCTTATCTTTTTTAGGGACCAATTCCAAGCGTCATCCATTTCAAATGAGAATTCGATATTGACGAGGGCTTGGTTTCAAGATTTGAATGTGGGATCAACTTGGGGAATTTTAAGTTTTAATCGTTATTTTTGTGGGAAATGAAGAACTTAAAGCATTTTTAAGTGATTTCAAAGGTGCAAGGATTAAAGTTGAAAATTATAATTTAAAAACCACTCATATCTCAAGAATTCATACACTTGCCTTCCATACAAAATTGTCAAGATTGGGATTCAAATTACAAAGACCATAGTGTCAAATTTGCAAACACAATGTTCAAATCATTCTTATTACACATAGACTCAAAATTCACAAAAAAGTATACAGCAAGCATCACAATTCAAGGTTACAAGTGTAAATAATGAGGCCTTCTCTTTGTGAATGTGCAATGCTAATTGGTAATTTGTGGTAGCATGACTCGACACCAAAAGAACAAACAATTGTTGTTTTCCATACAATCTTAGAGGTGGTCCCACAATGCAGCAGCAGTAAAAGACCACCCCTTCAACTTGCAGCGAGACATCCCTAGAGCCATTATACACCAACTAATTTTTTCTGTCACTAACCAACAAAAAGGGCTGCCTTTCCAATGTTGCTGCAGCACAACCAGTCATATCAACTGCTATACCTCCCATAAAGAAAACTAAACATACAAAACGCTCACAAAAGACCCACCTTCCCATAGCAAGTGCCCACAAACAGGCAATACCACTTTGTACCACGTATTGTACAATCCCCACAACTCGTAGTGTGTACGACATCGAAATGCAACGCCACCATCCAGCTGCATAAAATGAAGTGGGCAAAAATGTTAGAAAAAGAGGTTGTTACTGCATACAACTGGTCACGCATAGAAGAAGAGGCTCCAAAAGTCGTACATGTAAGAAGTCAGAGGAGCAATAACAGCCAATACAACAATTCATTGCTGGTAAATGGCACAACACCACTGACGTTCGTACGATGCAAATTACCCACACACACTAGCCACAAATTGCAACATCCCCCACCCAATTTACACAACAAGTTTTGCTGCTGCGAAATGATTCAATACGCAGCACGTCATCATACGGGACCTGCAACAAAGCTAATGCATATCAAATCACATAAAATAAATTAGTACGAATTGACTGCGTTTCTTTTCATTTACCCGTTTTTTCCCTCAAAATTGAAGATGTAAAAAAGGAACAAATTTGAGAAGAGGAGGACCGAATTGGATATAGATCATTTTCCCTAAAAAAAGGAGTGGGGAAATGCTACCAGAACTTTACCTCATGGAGCGCGAATCGTACAAGTATCAAAAGATGACAAGGTATACCCACACCTCAACGTGCAGCAGTCCCTAGCAGTCCCAGCCGGCACAAACCGTACCCGTCGCATCTTCACACCCAAGCATTCAGTACAAAACCTGCTATACGCCCAAATTCGTACCACAACGACAGCAGCACATCCAAACGACAAAGCTTGCACCGATACCGCACTACCTGTTACGCAAAAGAAACGCAAAGAGACGAAAATGAAAACAAATTCTTATCCAAAATGCAACAAAAAAAGCAAGAACGAAAGGGGTCTGATTCAGTTACCTCTTATATTAAAGGACTTCCTTTCTCACTCAAAAGGGGGGGCTGAGAACCACGCTTAAAAAAGACCTCATTTTAGCGCAGAAAAAAAAACCTTCAACTCTTCCCTCGATTTTCCTTCAAGACAACCTCCAGCTCCAAATCCTCTTTTTCTTCCCATGGCCAAATCCATACCTAAAAAAGAAAAAAAACCTTGAAATCACTCCTCAATTCTGAACTCACCATGACAAATTAAATATAACCAGAAAAGCTCCATTGCTTTCTTCCGGATTCAACCTTCAAACATGAAACTCGCTTTCAAAACCCCAGACTTCCAATAAACCATAAACTTTTTTCTCTGAAACGAAACCAAGTCGAGAGAGGAAAGAATTCCATAACTCTTCATTTTCTTCAACATCACAGCCCAAAAAAATACGCCCTGTGAATCTTCTTCCTCCTCAACAACCCAAACCCACTACTCAACCGCAAATCCTCTCCAACATACTTCAAATCCATTTAAACCTTCGAACAAGAAAACCCTCAATTTTCCGCTAAACCTTCAACCCCAAATTGCAGAACCGCACACTATCTCTTTCAACCAACAACTTCCACGCATCACCGACAACCAAACCGTAACCTATCCCTCTTTCAAAATCCACCACGATACCCTCTATTCCCCATCGCAAGTTCTCTCCTCCATTAACAACCCTTCACAAATCCTTAACTCCTTCATCAAAACAAACCCCAAAAGCTTCCCCTTTTCCATCTTCGAATTTCTTCAACAAACACAACAATTAATCACCAAACCTTCAGACGTCTTCCATTGAAATCTCTAATCACCCTTTCCTCAATCTTCAAGCTCCTTCAATTCATCCCAAACTTCACACCGAAAGTGAATCTAACCCAGAAATTGAAACCAAGAGAAGAAGTGTTGTTGCTAAGGAGGAAGTAAAGCCAAACCTTACTTGAGGACAATTAAAGGGTGAAAACAGTAAGTGAAACGCGAGGGGACGAGCTTTCCGTTCGTAAAAGAAGGGTTGTGTCGCCGTCGTCGAACGTCTTGTTTGGCTTGGATTTGTTCGTTTTCTAGGCAACAGATTTTGTTTATTTTGGAGATATGAGGAGATACCTTTGCTGTTGTCACGTTTTTTTTTCCGCTGTTAACAAGGGCTCCGTTTGGGCTGTTGAGAGTTTCTCTTAAGCCCATTTCTTAGTCAGCAAGCTCCTCTTATGCTGCCGTGTTCGTGGGCCTTTGAGGTGGGGGTTTAGTTGGTGATCTGAACCTTCTTGATTCATACACTTCCCTCGGTCCCTCTTTTTTTTTCTTTGAATTTTATTATTATTCTACTTTCTTTTTTTATTCTTTACTGAAAACTAGTTTTATAATATTAGGTTTAATCAACCTTTTATATTCTTTTATGATTTCAATTTTATTTTTATTTTTTGGTCGATGACGATACCCCAAGTTATAACTTTGTCAATTTATTGACGAGTAGTGACAAACCCGAGACCGTTTTTTCTCTTTAACTTCTTTCACTTTCGTTTTTTATCGATTTCTTGCTTATTTTAGTCAATGATGACTTTAATAATTATTATCGGTCAAATTATTGATAGATGATAATTTTAGTCGAGACTATTTCACTTACACTTCAAATTATCTTTTTCAAACATTTTCTCGATCAAACTTCGAAAGAAGGAGGTTCTTGGAGTCTAGCATTCCTTGAATCTTCGAATGAATAATTCTCGAGGCACGCCCTTTGAGTTGTTATTCACTCAATCTTTCGACCTTTTTTCAAATATCTTTTTTCGATTCACACCTCGAAAGAAGGAGGTTCTTGGAGTCTAGCATTCCTTGAATTTTCGAGTGAATAGCTCTCGAGGCACGCCCTTTGGGTTGTTATTCACTCAACCTTTCGACCTTTTTCAAACTCAAACATCTTCCAACGTTCTCCTAAGTCGAGTGCTCGTACGCATTCGCAACCTTTGACACTTCGCACACACATTCACAATTCCTCGTGGTTTCGATATTAGGAGCACCCTCAGGGACTAATATCGTTTCTCACAATCCTATCACTTGACACGTCGTCAAGTCGGTCCCATCTTCGATCAAATCTTCGACACGTCGTCGAGCTACTTCAAAACAACTTCCTTTGGCCTCGCATGCCATTTTTCGATTCGATCTTTTCACAAACGTTTTTTTTAAAACTTACGAAAGAGGGATATTCTTAGAATCCAGCATTCTTTGAATATTCGAATGAGTAACTCTTGGGCACGCCCCCGAGTTGTTATTAGTTCATTCTTTCGTTTTCAAAATATCCAACTCTTATCTTCAACCCATTCAACCCAATTTCCGAAAGAACTGAGTTCTTGGGATCTCGCATTCCTGGAATTCTTGAATGACAAGCTCTTGAGGCACGCCCTTAGGTTGTTTGTCAGTCACTCTTTCGTCTCCCAACTCAACTTCAACCCATTTCAAACCTCATCTTTTCGTGGTCGTCTCCACGAACTACGAACGCTCTGATTCTTTATTCATTCTCGAATATAAGATACGTAGGCACAAGATTGCGATGATCTTGGCGAGCACACTTCTATCCATCTTCCATTTCCCCCCATCCTTTCCCGTAGTCGAACTACGACGCTCTGATTTCTCATTCTCGTCCGAATGAGCATACGTAGGCACAAGGGCCCCAATCCTTGGCGAGCACCCTATCTTCTAACTACCCATCCCTCCTTAGCGTCTTTAACCTTTGAACCTACCAATTCTACCTTTACCAACGAGAAGAGAGCAAGTAAACCTAAACAACACTCCCCACATTTACCTTAAGAGGTTCCCGTCGAGTACGACGGACGTGAGGGGTGCTAATACCTTCCCCTCACGTAACCGACTCCCGAACCCGGAACTTGGTTGCGACAGCCCTGTTCCTATCCTTTCGTTTTAAGAGGTTTTCTCGATATTTTCCTCTCCCGTTTATTCGGGAAAAATAAAGTTCGGTGGCGACTCTGTCGAACCGCATTTCCGCGCCTTTCGCGCGAGGGTCGTATTTTCGAATGTGATTTTTCGAGGTGCGACAGGTGGCGACTCTGCTGGGGACATTTTTGCTCCATGCAAAGAGAGAGTCGAGCCTATCTTTTGGTTTGTAAGGAGTGTTTGCTTTTTATTTGTCTTCTTTTTGTATTTGTTCTCTTGTGGATTTTATTTGTGTTTGTTATCTTGGTTGGCTGTTGGTTCTTGGGGTGACAGCATGAGTAAAGCTCTACACCCGAGCTTTGGTAAAAGCAGAGAGAACACATAGTTTAGAATTGGTAGTCGAGTAGTGTTAGTCTCCGAGGACTTGCTCCTTGTGGGCCTAGCATGAAAGCTCCTCCAGAGGAGACCTATTCGTAGATCTTGTTGTAACACAGCTAGCCTGTTGCACGACTTGATTAATGAAGGGTCCGTGATTCTGGGAACCTTTTTTAGCACCAGTTCCGATATTGGTGGTCGTGTAGTGTTAGTCTCCAAGGACTCGCTCCTTGTGCGCCTAGCATGAGGACCCCGCTCAGGAGAGACCTTATCGTCATTATCGTCGTAATACAGCCAGCCTGTTGCGTGACGCTAATGCGACTAGTGTCCGTGATCCTGGGAACCAAACATAGACATCATCCCGTGAGTGGGTTTATGGGTAGAGTGTCTAGATCTTCCCATATAGGGTTTACCTGTCAACTTTTCTTTGAGCAGAAATTATGGTTACTTATCTATTACGGTTACCAGCTTCAGGAGTTGTTGGAGTTGTGATCCTGTGATCCTGGATCTTGTATCTTGCATTGCATCTTGCATATCATTTGCATTGCATTTCATATGTTGTGCATTTCGCATTTCCACTCCTTCAACAGAATCTCATGTCTTCGTTCCTTCCTCTCCAGTAAATCAAGCTGATTCCTCGACACCAGTACGCAACTAGAGCCAATACTAGACGTATGATGGAGCAGATTCAACAGGAGCAAGTCGCCTTCAGGGAAGAGTTGGATTCCATGAAAGGAAAGATCGACCAGATCCTCGAAGCCATCCTCACAGCCAGGAGAGAAGAAGAACAGCGTGAAGCCGCTGCTGTTGTCAATGGACAAGGGTCTACTGCCATCCCTTTGGTCCCAATTCCGAATTCTCAGGGAATGTCGTTGAACTTCAACAACGCAATCGAAGGAAACACTTCTCAACCAATCCCAGCACCTGGAGTTACCGTTGGAGTTATCCCGCACACCCAGCCTGCTGCTGTGCAAATCCCGGTTCCTCATGTCGAAGATACTCTGATGGATCAGTATGACGATGTTCAGAACTATCATGCTGCTATTCCCATCGCCAGTCCTGTTGCTGCTCAGGATTCAGAAGCCATGAAGATGTGCCGAGATCTAGCCGAGAAACTCCGAGCCATGGAGGGGCACAATTCAAATTCTTTCAGTGCTTTGGAGTTATGCTTGGTGCCTGATGTTGTCATTCCTCCAAAATTCAAGGTGCCCGAATTTTCGAAGTACAAAGGTCTCAGTTGCCTAAACATTCATCTGAAGATGTACTGTCGCAAGATGGCTGCTTATGCCAGAGATGAAAAGCTCATGATCCATTGCTTCCAGGACAGCTTATCTGGGGCATCACTCGAATGGTATATGCAGCTGGAGCGTAATAGTGTGCGCACTTGGGCCGAGCTAGCTGATGCATTTGTCAAGCAGTACAAATACAACACCGATCTTGCTCCTAACCGTACTCAGCTTCAGAGTATGACTCAGAAGGATAACGAATCCTTCAAGGAGTACGCATAACGATGGAGAGAGCTAGCCGCAAGGGTGCATCCACCTCTTGTTGACCGTGAGTTGATTGACATCTTCATGGGCACTTTGCAAGGCCAGTACTACGAAAAACTGATCGGTAGTGTCTCCGCTGGATTCTCTGACTTGGTGATCGTCGGTGAGAGAATTGAAGAAGGGCTGAAGAGTGGGAAAATCCCAGGAGGTTCTAACAGTCAGGCTAATGCCAAGAGGCCTTTCAATGGATACAAGAAGAAGGAAGGCGAAACAAATGCCATCTTTGTGCAGAAAGGGCAAGCTTCTCAACAAGCTCCTCCTATGCCTTATCAAGTTCCCTACTTTCAGTATCCATATGTTGCTGCTGCGCAATATGCTTCAATGCCTTATCAGCCAGCTGTTCATGCAGCGCAAGCTCAGATGCCACGGCAACAGGCTCCTCAGCAACAAGCCTACAACCGACAAGGATATCAGTATCCTCCTCAGCAACAGCAGATGCAAGCAACTCAGCAACGACAAGGTGCTCGCCCACAGCGTCCGCAGAGAACATGGAGACCAGATAGAGTCTTTGATCGTCTACCAATGCCATATGCCAAAATCTTTGCTCAGTTGATGGAGAAGAAAGCTATCGTTCCGAGAGATTTAGCTCCTCCAACTATCATTCCTGCCGATTACGATGCAAATGCTCATTGTGAGTTTCATAAGGGCGCTCCAGGTCACACCATTGAGGACTGCAGGGCTTTCAAGCATATAATTCAAGACATGATCGATAGGGATGCTATCAACTTCAATGGGAAGTCTCCAAACATCATCAACAATCCGATGCCACCAGTCAACTAGCGCCAACATCAAATCGACTCCAGTCAAGTTCATTCCCCGAAGAAGGCAGTCATGTTGCCATTTCATTATTCGTAGTTTCTTATGTTTTGTCTTTGTTTATTTAAGTGCTGTATGCTTTGAACAATTGCCATTCGTATTCGGTTTTCATTAATGTATTGTTTATGCATGTTTTGATCTAGTTATGTCGTGTTCACTCTTTTTTACTTATCACCGACACATTTATTCGCTCCACTCCATCCACTGTTGTTTAGCATGATTTGAGGGAGGATGATGAAAACGAGATACCCATAATTGCAAATCGTATGCTTTCAGACTGAATCTCGTCAATGATGTATAAGCATTGCTTCAATTCCCCATACACCAGAGATATAAGGAGTTAATCCCTAGTAAACCACTTCGGGCCTAGAAGTAGCAGTTTCCTCCGGATATTCAAACCCTTACACTCAACCTGGGGCAGGGTAGTGTTCGGTTAATCCAATTCCACACTCGAATCAACAAGCAAAATCCAGAAGACGGTTGTTCATCAATGACCCATGCTATGGCAGTCACAACAAAATCCAGAAAAAATCAAAAGCCTGCTAAGTCAGACACCTTAGAGGGGACTTAGGCAAAATCAAGGCAATCCCGATGGATCTGACAAACGAAGTCAATCCATGCAAAAGTTAGGGATCAAAACAAAATCAAAAGAGGACCCCGAAATCCTCAACAAAAACAAAAAGGATTCAGTGGCCACCCAAGTCAATGGGCACTGGCATCCACCAAAATAAGGTGATTGCCACGTCGAGCAAACCTTGAACCTTCAAGCTTACACCGTCCAGGCAAGTGTAGGATTAACTGAGCGTAGGACTGGAGATCATTAAGAAGAAGGGGTGGGTACAAATCATACTTTGAGCCTAATACCTTTGTTTCATAAACCGTGAACCAGACCACGTTACAACCCTTGAAAGACCTAATTGAGACGAGGATTATTCTGAAAGCATATCATCGCAAGGTTGCGTAACCTGACTCCTCACATGATTTCTAATCATCAATATTGGTGTTATTTTGCTTGCTATATCTTTCACACCAATCAAATTAGCACGACGTCTGGGCTAGCAGTCCATTCATCTCACTATCACGACACTTCAATAAAACGATACTTTTTCAAAACTTACATTGAACTTTGCATTAAGTATTGCCATTTGTGAATGTACAATTTCAATTGCAAATCAGTGCTAGGTATTCAAAGACACTCCAGCAAGGGGCAATTGAGGAGAAACTTGACTTTCAGTGGCGTACACGAAGCAAGATTATTTCAAAACCCACAGGCTAGAGCAAATCATTCAAACAGCTCGAGCAGGGGCATATCATTACCATATTTAGACTGGGGCAAGACCAGGTCGTCCTGACCATCAAACAGAGTTGCAACCTTCTCTGAAGCAAATTCACAATCACCAAGTACCCAGACTTGGCATCTAGAGCATCGTCTTCTGCTTCAACCATGGCGTCTTCAACAAACTGTGTGTCGAGGAAGTCAATCCCTCCCACCACCCGAAGTCCAATCCGCATTGGCAACTACCCAAAGTCCACCACGCTGGCATCTACACTCACATTTCCAATTACCCGTCCGCATCAAGTGCATCATACGCATCGCATTCAACATCATAAGTGTCCTGCATCATATTATACCATACCTCCCCAATTCTTGCATCTCCGCGCGTCAGCATTTGCATTTGCACGTCCACTCATATAGAATATCATTTATCATCCAACATTCATATATGCTAGTCAAGGTCCAGGATCAATCCCGAAGATTTCCAAGACCATCGTCAACCCAGTCAGGGGCATCTTCCACAAGACGGTGGGTTTATCCCATGATTTTCAGGAGGTTCAAAGCAATCATCAGCCCAGTCAGGGGCAATCTTCTGCAATTGTGGGTCTCTCCCATCAAAATGTGAAGTTATTCAAAGCAAGATTCAGCCCGGTCAGGGGCATCTTTTCCAAGACCATGGGCGTCTCCCGTGACGAATTTCAACCTCGTGGTTGATCAAATATGCAAATCAACATTCAGCCCAGGCAGGGGCATACCATTCAAGACCGTGGGCTTTCCCCACGAAGTTGTTCAACCTTTTATTGGGCAAATCCAACAAGTTCACTGCAAGATCCAACCCGAGCAGGGGCATCTTCGGCAAAACCGTGAGCGTACCTCACGAAGTGGTTCAACCTTTTGTTGACCAAAACAAGACATCAAGACAAACTCAGCCCAGTCAGGGGCGTCTTCTTCAGAGATCATGGGCGTAACCATGAAATCATTTCAATAAACCTGTAACCTCCAAGCAAGACGGTGGGCGTACCCCGTTGATTCATTTCAATTCAATTTTCCTCTTTGGGGTTTCCCTAGTGAGTTGTACCCAGCAAGCGTGACCGTTGTCAATTGCCTTACTATCATCCTTTTGGTGATAGTCGAACTTCTTCGGTTCAACTTAGCCTGCATCCTTTCGATGTTGGTAATCTTCTATTTGTGTTTGTCCTATCGTCCTTTTGGGGGTAGTGACTGGTGTGTGTTTTCGCTCTACCATCCTTTTGGTGGTAGGTCTGGTACTTCGTCGGTATCAGATTGCGCGATGTTTTCTTTTGTGTTTTCGCTCTACCATCCTTTTGGTGGTAGGTCTGATACTTCGTCGGTATCAGATTGCATGATGTTTTGTTTGTGTTTTCGCTCTACCATCCTTTTGGTGGTGGGTCTGGTATTTCGTCGATATCAGATTTTGCGATGTTTTGTTTGTGTTTTCGCTCTACCATCCTTTTGGTGGTAGGTCTGGTACTTCGTCGGTATCAGATTGCGCGATGTTTTCTTTTATGTTTTCGCTCTACCATCCTTTAGGTGGTAGGTCTGGTATTTCGTCGATATCAGATTGTGCGATGTTTTGGTTATGTTTTCGCTCTACCATCCTTTTGGTGGTAGGTCTGGTATTTCGTCGATATCAGATTGCACGTTGTTTTGTTTGTGTTTTCGCTCTACCATCCTTTTGGTGGTGGGTCTGGCATTTCATCGATGTCAGATTGCGCGATGTTTTCTTTTGTGTTTTCGCTCTACCATCCTTTTGGTGGTAGGTCTGATACTTCGTCGGTATCAGATTGCATGATGTTTTGTTTGTGTTCTCGCTCCGTCATCCTTTTGGTGGTGGGTCTGACATTTCGTCGATGTCAGATTATGCGATTGTTTATCTGTTTTTCGCTCTGTCATCCTTTTGGTGGGGGGTCTGTCATAGCCATTAATGATAGATTGTGCGATATTTTGAGTTTTTCTTTAATCATCCTTTTGGTGGTGGTAGTCGTGTGTGTCTCTTCCCATCATTTTTGGTGATGTTGATCTTTTCCCAGGCATTTCTTTTTTCGGACAAATTCAGGGTCTTCTTCATATCTAATTGTCTTCTACCTTGAAAGAGTGAGCGCCATAGTCATTCATCTTATTCGGTCAAAGCCAATTAGATAGGGGCATCTGTCATACCCTAAATTTGTCCTACCTTTCCTACTTTTCTTATCACAAATAACAAATGTTTTTAAATGATCATTTGACCTTGGGCCATAGTCTTCTATTTATTTCACATGTCTTGGAGTCTTTGTTGGCTGGTGTTTAATGTGGTCATATGGAAAGTGTGGGGTCCAATTGAAGACAAGAGAAGGTTAAGTCATGCTTATGGTTAAAAGATCAAAATATGGTTGGATGGTTAAAACATGATTCAAGCTATAAGACATGAGCTATTTTAGGGCATGCTCAAAAAGTCCACAATGAAGGTTGTAGTATGTCGTGTTTTCAAGTGGCCAGCTTTGAGATTGGTTGTTGTTTTACTCATATTTAACTCATTTTCTCAAGAATTGGTCTATGGAAGACCTTATCTTTTTTAGGGACCAATTCCAAGCGTCATCCATTTCAAATGAGAATTTGATATTGACGAGGGCTTGGTTTCAAGATTTGAATGTGGGATCAACTTGGGGAATTTTAAGTTTTAATCGTTATTTTTGTGGGAAATGAAGAACTTAAAGCATTTTTAAGTGATTTCAAAGGTGCAAGGATTAAAGTTGAAAATTATAATTTAAAAACCACTCATATCTCAAGAATTCATACACTTGCCTTCCATACAAAATTGTCAAGATTGGGATTCAAATTACAAAGACCATAGTGTCAAATTTGCAAACACAATGTTCAAATCATTCTTATTACACATAGACTCAAAATTCACAAAAAAGTATACAGCAAGCATCACAATTCAAGGTTACAAGTGTAAATAATGAGGCCTTCTCTTTGTGATTGTGCAATGCTAATTGGTAATTTGTGGTAGCATGACTCGACACCAAAAGAACAAACAATTGTTGTTTTCCATACAATCTTAGAGGTGGTCCCACAATGCAGCAGCAGTAAAAGACCACCCCTTCAACTTGCAGCGAGACATCCCTAGAGCCATTATACACCAACTAATTTTTTCTGTCACTAACCAACAAAAAGGGCTGCCTTTCCAATGTTGCTGCAGCACAACCAGTCATATCAACTGCTATACCTCCCATAAAGAAAACTGAACATACAAAACGCTCACAAAAGACCCACCTTCCCATAGCAAGTGCCCACAAACAGGCAATACCACTTTGTACCACGTATTGTACAATCCCCACAACTCGTAGTGTGTACGACATCGAAATGCAACGCCACCATCCAGCTGCATAAAATGAAGTGGGCAAAAATGTTAGAAAAAGAGGTTGTTACTGCATACAACAGGTCACGCATAGAAGAAGAGGCTCCAAAAGTCGTACATGTAAGAAGTCAGAGGAGCAATAACAGCCAATACAACAATTCATTGCTGGTAAATGGCACAACACCACTGACGTTCGTACGATGCAAATTACCCACACACACTAGCCACAAATTGCAACATCCCCCACCCAATTTACACAACAAGTTTTGCTGCTGCGAAATGATTCAATACGCAGCACGTCATCATACGGGACCTGCAACAAATCTAATGCATATCAAATCACATAAAATAAATTAGTACGAATTGACTGCGTTTCTTTTCATTTACCCGTTTTTTCCCTCAAAATTGAAGATGTAAAAAAGGAACAAATTTGAGAAGAGGAGGACCGGATTGGATATAGATCATTTTCCCTAAAAAAAGGAGTGGGGAAATGCTACCAGAACTTTACCTCATGGAGCGCGAATCGTACAAGTATCAAAAGAGGACAAGGTATACCCACACCTCAACGTGCAGCAGTCCCTAGCAGTCCCAGCCGGCACAAACCGTACCCGTCGCATCTTCACACCCAAGCATTCAGTACAAAACCTGCTATACGCCCAAATTCGTACCACAACGACAGCAGCACATCCAAACGACAAAGCTTGCACCGATACCGCACTACCTGTTACGCAAAAGAAACGCAAAGAGACGAAAATGAAAACAAATTCTTATCCAAAATGCAACAAAAAAAGCAAGAACGAAAGGGGTCTGATTCACTTACCTCTTATATTAAAGGACTTCCTTTCTCACTCAAAAGGGGGGGCTGAGAACCACGCTTAAAAAAGACCTCATTTTAGCGCAGAAAAAAAAACCTTCAACTCTTCCCTCGATTTTCCTTCAAGACAACCTCCAGCTCCAAATCCTCTTTTTCTTCCCATGGCCAAATCCATACCTAAAAAAGAAAAAAACCTTGAAATCACTCCTCAATTCTGAACTCACCATGACAAATTAAATATAACCAGAAAAGCTCCATTGCTTTCTTCTGGATTCAACCTTCAAACATGAAACTCGCTTTCAAAACCCCAGACTTCCAATAAACCATAAACTTTTTTCTCTGAAACGAAACCAAGTCGAGAGAGGAAAGAATTCCATAACTCTTCATTTTCTTCAACATCACAGCCCAAAAAAATACGCCCTGTGAATCTTCTTCCTCCTCAACAACCCAAACCCACTACTCAACCGCAAATCCTCTCCAACATACTTCAAATCCATTTAAACCTTCGAACAATAAAACCCTCAATTTTCCGCTAAACCTTCAACCCCAAATTGCAGAACCGCACACTATCTCTTTCAACCAACAACTTCCACGCATCACCGACAACCAAACCGTAACCTATCCCTCTTTCAAAATCCACCACGATACCCTCTATTCCCCATCGCAAGTTCTCTCCTCCATTAACAACCCTTCACAAATCCTTAACTCCTTCATCAAAACAAACCCCAAAAGCTTCCCCTTTTCCATCTTCGAATTTCTTCAACAAACACAACAATTAATCACCAAACCTTCAGACGTCTTCCATTGAAATCTCTAATCACCCTTTCCTCAATCTTAAAGCTCCTTCAATTCATCCCAAACTTCACACCGAAAGTGAATCTAACCCAGAAATTGAAACCAAGAGAAGAAGTGTTGTTGCTAAGGAGGAAGTAAAGCCAAACCTTACTTGAGGACAATTAGAGGGTGAAAACAGTAAGTGAAACGCGAGGGGACGAGCTTTCCGTTCGTAAAAGAAGGGTTGTGTCGCCGTCGTCGAACGTCTTGTTTGGCTTGGATTTGTTCGTTTTCTAGGCAACAGATTTTGTTTATTTTGGAGATATGAGGAGATACCTTTGCTGTTGTCACATTTTTTTTCCGCTGTTAACAAGGGCTCCGTTTGGGCTGTTGAGAGTTTCTCTTAAGCCCATTTCTTAGTCAGCAAGCTCCTCTTATGCTGCCGTGTTCGTGGGCCTTTGAGGTGGGGGTTTAGTTGGTGATCTGAACCTTCTTGATTCATACACTTCCCTCGGTCCCTCTTTTTTTTTTCTTTGAATTTTATTATTATTCTACTTTCTTTTTTTATTCTTTACTGAAAACTAGTTTTATAATATTAGGTTTAATCAACCTTTTATATTCTTTTATGATTTCAATTTTATTTTTATTTTTTGGTCGATGACGATACCCCAAGTTATAACTTTGTCAATTTATTGACGAGTAGTGACAAACCCGAGACCGTTTTTTCTCTTTAACTTCTTTCATTTTCGTTTTTTATCGATTTCTTGCTTATTTTAGTCAATGATGACTTTAATAATTATTATCGGTCAAATTATTGATAGATGATAATTTTAGTCGAGACTATTTCACTTACACTTCAAATTATCTTTTTCAAACATTTTCTCGATCAAACTTCGAAAGAAGGAGGTTCTTGGAGTCTAGCATTCCTTGAATCTTCGAATGAATAATTCTCGAGGCACGCCCTTTGAGTTGTTATTCACTCAATCTTTCGACCTTTTTTCAAATATCTTTTTTCGATTCACACCTCGAAAGAAGGAGGTTCTTGGAGTCTAGCATTCCTTGAATTTTCGAGTGAATAGCTCTCGAGGCACGCCCTTTGGGTTGTTATTCACTCAACCTTTCGACCTTTTTCAAACTCAAACATCTTCCAACGTTCTCCTAAGTCGAGTGCTCGTACGCATTCGCAACCTTTGACACTTCGCACACACATTCACAATTCCTCGTGGTTTCGATATTAGGAGCACCCTCAGGGACTAATATCGTTTCTCACAATCCTAACACTTGACACGTCGTCAAGTCGGTCCCATCTTCGATCAAATCTTCGACACGTCGTCGAGCTACTTCAAAACAACTTCCTTTGGCCTCGCATGCCATTTTTCGATTCGATCTTTTCACAAACGTTTTTTTTAAAACTTACGAAAGAGGGATATTCTTAGAATCCAGCATTCTTTGAATATTCGAATGAGTAACTCTTGGGCACGCCCCCGAGTTGTTATTAGTTCATTCTTTCATTTTCAAAATATCCAACTCTTATCTTCAACCCATTCAACCCAATTTCCGAAAGAACTGAGTTCTTGGGATCTCGCATTCCTTGAATTCTTGAATGACAAGCTCTTGAGGCACGCCCTTAGGTTGTTTGTCAGTCACTCTTTCGTCTCCCAACTCAACTTCAACCCATTTCAAACCTCATCTTTTCGTGGTCGTCTCCACGAACTACGGACGCTCTGATTCTTTATTCATTCTCGAATATAAGATACGTAGGCACAAGATTGCGATGATCTTGGCGAGCACACTTCTATCAATCTTCCATTTCCCCCCATCCTTTCCCGTAGTCGAACTACGACGCTCTGATTTCTCATTCTCGTCCGAATGAGCATACGTAGGCACAAGGGCCCCAATCCTTGGCGAGCACCCTATCTTCTAACTACCCATCCCTCCTTAGCGTCTTTAACCTTTGAACCTACCAATTCTACCTTTACCAACGAGAAGAGAGCAAGTAAACCTAAACAACACTCCCCACATTTACCTTAAGAGGTTCCCGTCGAGTACGACGGACGTGAGGGGTGCTAATACCTTCCCCTCACGTAACCGACTCTCGAACCCGGAACTTGGTTGCGACAGCCCTGTTCCTATCCTTTCATTTTAAGAGGTTTTCTCGATATTTTCCTCTCCCGTTTATTCGGGAAAAATAAAGTTCGGTGGCGACTCTGTCGAACCGCATTTCCGCGCCTTTCGCGCGAGGGTCGTATTTTCGAATGTGATTTTTCGAGGTGCGACAGCGGAGCAAGTCAACACATTTATAGGAGTTTAATCAACCCTTGTACACGGAGCGTTTTATGGGCGACCTATGTACGCGGAGCGTTTATGGGCGACCTATGTACCCGGAGCAAGTCAACACTTTTATAGGAGTTTAACCAACCCTTGTACGCGAAGTGTTTATAGGCGACCTATGTACACGAATCAAGTCAACACATTTATAGGAGTTTAATCAACCCTTGTACACGGAGCAAGTCAACACATTTATAGGAGTTTAATTAACCCTTGTATGCGGAGCGTTTATGGTTGACCTATGTACACGGAGCAAGTCAACACGTTTATAGGAGTTTAATTAACCCTTGTATGTAGAACGTTTATGGGCGGCCTATGTACGCGGAGCAAGTCAACACGTTTATAGGAGTTTTCTGAGTTATAACTCACCATCTTCAGTCGAATACCTATAAACAAGACATAAAAATTTTTTAAGTCCAGGTGCCTCGTTAAAAACCCATGCCCTTGCAAGGGAAAAGAGTGCAACCCGAATCCTTTATTCGTTATTACTTACTCTAATTGAATGTTGGGTGCTTTGAGAACTTCTTTGATCACCGTCTTATTAATTCCTGAATTCTTTGAGCTTCCTAATCAGACTAGGAGGTCGGCTCGGGCGTTGTCTTCTCTTGGGATGTGAACGACATCGAATTCTGAGAATGCTTTGGATATTCCTAAAGCTTTAGAAAGGTACTTTATCAGGGTGGAATCCTTCGTCTGGTACTCATTCTTCATTTGTTCGACCACTAGTTGGGAGTCGGTCTTCACTAATACATGTGTTACTCTGACCTCTTTCGCCAATTTCATTTTGGAAATCACAGCTTCATACTTTGCTTGGTTGTTGCTAACCTGAAAATTGAAAGCTAAAGAGTATTCTAATGTTAGATCTTCGGGTCCTTCCAAAATTATTTTGGCTCCGCTTCCCTTGAGATTTGAAGATCCATCTACATAAAGTATCCATCTGTTTGAGATCTCTTCTACAGTTGGTGCACTTAAATCTACCACAAAATTGGCCAGTTTCTGTGACTTGATACTGGTTCTGGGCACAAAGTTGATGTCATACTCGGAGAGCTCTACTGCCTACTTGACCACCTGTCCTGCTTGTAACACCCCCTTTCTATACCCCCCAAATAAACACATAATCAATTAGTCACATATTAAAATTTTCATCAGAGTATAATTATAAACATGGTATAAAAGGGGCGAGTCACATTATGCATTAAACTAAAACATTCAACACCTGCTCAACAAAAGATATGCAACAGTGGGGTAACTTGCAACAGAGAAACTTAGTCCTTACACCCACATCTCAATATTTAGAATAAAAGCGGAAATCTAAACATTGAATAACATCAGACTTATATACATATATACATCATCCAGAATTATTCAACAACATAAGTCATGGTTTCCAAAAACATTCGCCAACAAGATACATATACAAATGTATCACAATAGAAGGTAATGAACAACCTAGCTACACGCGTGCTACATATCGAGCAACCGACCAAAAGAATGAAAACATACTTCACAATGTCCAGCAACCTCTGCAATTTCCCGTAGAGCCTCATAGAAGCATAGAGTGAAAACATTTATCAGCTGTAGGGGGATTATGCATATAATTATATATCTAGCATCAATACACTATATTCTGCATATCACAAATGATCACATAATTTGATGATATTAGATAGATGTAATATATATATATATATATATATATATATATATATATATATATATATATATATATATATATATAATATATATATATATATATATATATATATATATATATATATATATAGTATATATATATATATATATATATATATAGTATATATATATATATATATATATATATATATATATATATAATTATATATATTATATATATATATATATATATATATATATATATATATATATATATATATATAATATATATATATAATATTATATATATAGATATATAGTATATATATATATATATATATATATAGTATATATATATATATATATATATATATATATAGTATATATATATATATATATATTATATATTATAGTGATGAGTTTTAGTGAGTGGGTGTGTTACCACTAGCAGTCAGATGCTGGATGTCGGATATTATATAGCTGTAGCAGTATTATATATGCTACTACCTAGTATATGGCAGTATGCACGCTAATATATATACATTCATCAATGTATATGATATACTATATATATATATATATATATAGTATATATAGTATATATAATATATATATATATATATATATATATAGTATATATATATATATATATATATATATATATATATATATATATATATATATATATATATATATATATATATATATATATATATATATATATATATATATATATATATATATATATATATATATATATATATATATATATATATATATATATATATATATATATATATATATATATATATATATATATATATATATATATATATATATATATATATATATATATATATATATATATATATATATATATATATATATATATATATATATATATATATATATATATATATATATATATATATATATATATATATATATATAACCAAACATATTCATCATGCATACTTTCACAATTCTCATCATTCCACATAAACATACACATTTATGCTTATTCACCAATGCACAATTATACAAATGATAAATGCAAATCATAGAGACCGACTCACGACTCTATGCAAATGCAATGCGGTACCAACTCAATCATCTCAAGTTCACTCAGGAACTTATTGGAACCATTGCTCGTTACCAATGTAACTCCCTGTCGGGCATACAATGTCCACCCATTGCACACACCTCACATAGGCACACAATGTTTATGGATTGCTCACACCTCACATAGGCACACAATCTGATTGCTCACACCTCACCTAGGCACACAATCGTTTGTAATCATCGCTCACACCTCACATAGGCACACGATGTTACAACAGATTCTCATTAGAATCACCCAACATGAGAATGCACATCATGATGCTTCACATGCAAAATGACTCATGACACTCTTGAAATGCATACATATTCACAATATATTCGTGCATTCATATCATACAATCTCATACAATCCATATACATTCACATCAAATACGCCAAACGTCAACAAACTCTATCATAAGTATCATGCATTTACATTTAATTTAAACAATGCATTTATTTGTCAAAAGACCACCATTCACAACAAATTCCACAATCTAGGATTCACGTCATACGACTACCTACAGCATATCATATAACAGTACACAAGCTACGCGTTTTAGGAGAAAATTAATCACATTCGAATCGAGAAAATTAATTAAGAAATATCTAAAATACCCTCCAACCTAATTTCTCCGAAAAGTCTCAAAAACGATAAAATAACACAATATGCAAACATAACATATTTACACACCAATTCCACAAATAAAATAATAATCACCCAAATAAAATAAAAGACTCAACAAAAATGGGAAATCAGAATCGAGGCGTTACAACTCTCCCCCACTTTAGAAATTTTCGTCCTCGAAAATATTACCTGATTCAAACAACTCCGGATACGACTCTCGCATCCCACTCTCTAGTTCCCAAGTCATATTTCCTTCCGAAGCGCCTCCCCGCGCTAATTTCATAAGCGCAATATCTTTGCCTCTTAACTTCTTAACTTCACGGTCCAAAATCCTAATCGGTAAAGCTTCAACCATAAGGTTATCTCTCACTTCAACCTCGTCCATAGGGATAACATGTGATGGATCTGGAACATACTTCCGAAGTTGCGAAATATGGAATACATCATGCAAATTCGAAAGATTCGGAGGCAACGCCACACGATAAGCCACAACACCAACTCGTACAGTAATCTGATACGGACCAATAAAATAAGAAGTCAACTTCTTCGACTTCAAGCACGACTCACACCCGTAACCGGTGTAACTCTCAAAAACACATGGTCGCCTTCTTGAAACTCAAGATCTTTCCTTCTCTTGTCATGATAGCTCTTCTGTCTACTTTGAGAAGCTTTCATCTTTTCCCGAATAAACTTCACTTTCTCTATCGTTTGTTGTACCATCTCCGTTCCAACTATCAACCTCTCACTAGTTTCATGCCAACACAAAGGTGTTCGACATCTCCGACCATACAAAGCCTCAAATGGTGCCATACCTATACTTGAATGAAAACTGTTATTATAGGTGAACTCAATTAACACCAAATAACTATCCCAAGCACCACCTTGCTCTAGTACACAAGCACGCAATAAATCCTCCAACGATTGAATTGTCCTCTCGGTTTGACCATCCGTTTGCGAATGATAAGCCGAACTCAATTTTAGCTTAGAACCCAAAGCCTTTTGTAAACTCTCCCAAAATCTCGATGTAAATCTAGGATCTCTATCCGATACAATACTCTTAAGAACTCCATGCAACTTCACAACCACAAGAACATAAATCTCGGCTAACTTCTCTAAAGGATAACTAATATCAATTGGAACGAAGTGAGCAGATTTAGTAAGTCTATCCATGATTACCCAAATAACATTATGACCTCTTTGCATATTCGGCAATCCCGTAACAAAATCCATCGATATACTATCCCATTTCCACTCCGGAATGTCCAACGGTTGCATCAACCCACTAGGCTTTTGATGTTCCACCTTAGACTTTTGACAAGTTAAGCATGCATACACAAATTGAGCTACATCCCTCTTTAATCCGGACCACCAAAAGATTTTATTCAAATCTTGATACATCTTATTCGCTCCCGGATGAATACTTAAGTTACTTCAGTGTCCTTCTTCCAATATCATCTTTTTCAACTCCGCATCATCGGGAATACAGATACAACCACGGAATCTCAAAACTCCAAAATCATCAACCTTGAAATCCTCATTCTCATTCATCATCAGATCAACAAACTTCAAATCCAACTTTTGCTTTTCACATACGGTTGCAATAAAATCATTCGTAACATGTAGCACCAAGTCTCACACTTCTCGGCGTCATTTCACAAACTAAACTCAAGTCTCTAAAATTCTCCAAAAGTTCCCATTCTCTCATCATCAATGAGGACATATGTAACAACCTCCGACTCAAGGCATCAGCCACCATGTTTGCCTTACCCGGATGGTAATTCAAACCAAAATCATAATCCTTCAAAAGTTCTAACCACCTTCTTTGTCTCATGTTCAATTCTTTTTGATCAAATAAATATTTCAAACTCTTGTGATCACTAAAAACTTCAAATCTTGCACCATAAAGATAGTGCCTCCAAATTTTCATAACAAACACCACGGCCGCTAACTCCAAGTTATGTGTAGGATAATTCTTTTCATGCACTCTCAATTGTATTGAAGCATAAGCCACAACGTTTTTATCTTGCATCAAAACACCACCTAAACCTGTCAAAGAAGCATCACAATAAACTACAAATGGTTTTTTTGGATTCAGCAAAATCAAGATCGGCGCCGTCGTCAAGAATGAAACTCTTTTCACAATTAATATCCCAAATGAAAGCCTTTCCTTTACAAGTCAATTACGTTAAGTGCCAACTTTGAAAATCCCTCAATAAACCTACAATAATAACCCGCCAAGCCCAAAAAGCTTCAACTCTCCGTAACCGATCTAGGAGCCTCCCATTGCATCACCGCATCAATCTTGGATGGATCAACACTAATACCACTACCAGAAATAACATGTCCAAGAAAAATTACTTCTGACAACCAAAATTCACATTTCAACAACTTAGCATACAATTGTTTCTCTTTCAAAATTTGTAACACAATCCTCAAATGCTCTTTATACTCCTCTTGAGACTTAGAGTAAATTAAAATATCGTCGATGAACACAACCAAAAACCGATCTAACTGTTCATGAAAAATACGATTCATGTATTCCATAAACACACCCGGCGCATTAGAAACCCCGAACGACACCACAGAATATTCGTAATGGCCATACCGTGTCCTAAAGGCTGTCTTTTGAATATCCTCTCCTTTCACACGAATTTGATGATATCCCGATCTCAATTCAATCTTGCTAAAAACACGGGCACCAACCAATTGGTCCACCAAATCGTCGATCCTTGGAAGCGAATACTTGTTCTTAATTGTCACCTTGTTCAATTGTCGATAATCAACGCATAACCGCATACTCCCATCCTTCTTCTTTACCAACAATACCGGAGCACCCCAAGGAGAAACACTTGGCCTTACAAATCTCTTGTCCAACAAGTCATTCAATTGCTTCTTCAATTCTACCAACTCCGATGCCGACATACGATACGGTGCCATCGAAACCGATCTAGTACCCAGAACTAGATCAATAAAAAAACTCAACTTCTCTTTCCGGCGGTACATCCGTAATATCCTCTGGAAACACTTCTGGAAAATTACACACCACTGGGAACACATTGAGCTCAACTTTACGCTCCACCGACAATGATGCAAACAAACTGAACAATTGAGCTTCATCCGCTAAAAGTTTCTTCAACTCTTTAGTGGATAGGAAAATCTCATCTTCATCATCTTCCAAAGAAGGAAACCTCACTAACTTGTGATAGCAATCTATATGAACTCGATTAAATTGCAACCAGTTCATACCCAAGATTACGTCCAATCCCTCCAACGGCAAACACACTAAATCCATAATGAAGTCTTTACCATACATGGTCAAAGGACAACTTACACACACCAAAGATGTAGTTACCGACCCCGAAGCAAGAGTCTCAATAACCATGTCACCACCCCAAGAAGTCACGAACAAATTCAAACGCTTAGCGCACTCATGAGAAATAAACACATGAGTCGCTCCAGTATCAATAATAGCAACTAAAGGCGTACTATTAATAAAGCATGTACCTTTAATCAGACGATTTGCATTAGTAGTGTCTAACCCAGCTAATGCAAACACCTTTCCGCCCGCTTGAACTTGTTTCGGCTTAGTACACTTAGTACTAATGTGACCCACTTCTCCACAATTATAGCACTTCACTACATTCTTCCTACAATCGGTAGTAGCATGCCCAAGGCCTCCACAGTTAGAATATTTCACTACGGTCTTCCCACACACAAATGATTTATGACCCATATCACAACACTTGTAACACTTAACAGAACCAGAACCTCCTCCTCCAAATCTCTTATCAAAGTTTCCAATATGCTTGCCCTTATCAACAGGTGTCACATAAGGTCCACTTCTAGCTTATTGCTTTCCCTTCCTCTCATTCAAACTTTTGTAATGTGTAGAACGAGCCTTGATATCTTCCTCGAAGATTCTACAACATTCCGTCAAATCCGTAAACCTTCTTATCCTTTGATATCCCACAACTTGCTTAATCTCGAGACGTAAACCATTCTCATATTTAATACACTTTGAGAACTCAGCAGTAACTGCAACATAGTGAGGATGGAATTGAACCAACTCCACAAACTTAGCAGTATAGTCCACCACGAACATACTACCTTGTTTCAGTTCAAGGAATTCCATCTCCTTCTTCCCTTTCACACTTTCAGGGTAATACTTCTTCAAGAACTCAGTACGAAATAAATCCCAAGTTATCTCTTTATCATCCACCTCAAGAACTTGACGCATACCGACCCACCAATCGTCGACTTCTTCCCTCAGCATGTGAGACCCAAGCCTCACCTTATTCTCCTCCGCACATCCCATGACTCTGAAGATCCTTTCAATCTCTTTCAACCAAATTTGAGCACCATCGGGATCAAATCTTCCTTTGAAGACCGATGGTTGATTCTTCCTGAACTCGTCATTAGCATTCACGTTAGGTGCACCTTGCACCGCCCTGGCCATTGCTTCCAAAGCAACAGCCATGGTATTGTCATTTCGACCATCCATATTCTGACCATTCCCAAAAATAACAACAAGGTTAAACAACCGTTCAACCATCACAACAACAAAACAAACACAACTGACTCAACACTGGCTCTGATACCACTTAATGTAACACCCCCTTTCTATACCCCCAAATAATCACATAATCAATTAGTCACATATTAAAAATTTCATCAGAGTATAATTATTAACATGGTATAAAAGGGGCGAGTCACATTACGCATGAAATTAAAACATTCGACACCTGCTCAACAAAAGATATGCAACAGTGGGGTAACTTGCAACAGAGAAACTTAGTCCTTACACCCACATCTCAATATTTAGATTAAAAGCGGAAAATCTAAACATTGAATAACATCAAACTTATATACATCTATACATCATCCAGAATTATTCAACAACATAAGTCATGTTTTCATAAACATTCGCCAACAAGATACATATACAAATGTATCACAAAAAGAATAATGAACAACCTAGCTACCCGGTGCTACATATCAGAGCCAACCGACCAAAAGAATTAAGACACGCTTCACAAAAAGAACTCCAGCAAACCTACTTTGCAATGCCTCATAGAGCATCATAAAACAGCAGAAGGGTGAGAAATATTATCATAATAACAATGCATATAATTATATATCTTAGGGTATGAATACACATATTCTGCATTCTCACTTCAAATCATCACAACTCACTCATATACATCACAATGTGTGTGTGTGTGTGTGTGTGTGTGTGTGTATATATATATATATATATATATATATATATATATATATATATATATATATATATATATATATATATATATATATATATATATATATATATATATATATATATATATATATATATATATATATATATATATATATATATATATATATATATATATATATATATATATATATATATATATATATATATATATATATATATATATATATATATATATATATATATATATATATATATATATATATATATATATATATATATATATATATATATATATATATATATATATATATATATATATATATATATATATATATATATATATATATATATATATATATATATATATATATATATATATATATATATATATATATATATATATATATATATATATATATATATATATATATATATATATATATATATATATATATATATATATATATATATATAACCAAGCATATTCATCATGCATACTTTCACAATTCTCATCATTCCACATAAACATACACATTTATGCTTATTCACCAATCCACAATTATACAGATGATAAATGCAAATCATAGAGACCGACTCACGACTCTATGCAAATGCAATACGGTACCAACTCAATCATCTCAAGTTCACTCAGGAACTTATTGGAACCATCGCTCGTTACCAATGTAACTCCCCGTCGGGCATACGGTGTTCACCCATTGCTCACACCTCACATAGGCACACAATGTTTATGGATTGCTTACACCTCACATAGGCACACAATCCGATTGCTCACACTTCACATAGGCACACAAACGTTTGTAATCATCGCTTACACCTCACATAGGCACACGATGTTACAACAGATTCTCATTAGAATCACCCAACACAAGAATGCACATCATGATGCTTCACGTGCAAAATGACTCATGACACTCTTGAAATGCATACATATTCACAATATATTCATGCATTCATCTCATACAATCCATATACATTCACATCAAATACGCCAAACGTCAACAAACTCTATCATAAGTATCATGCATTTACATTTAATTTAAACAATGCATTTACATTTAATTTAAACAATGCATTTATTTGTCAAAAGGCCACCATTCACAACAAATTCCACAATCTAGGATTCACGCCATACGGCTACCCACAACATATCATATAACAGTACACAAGCTACGCGTTTCAGGAGAAAATTAATCACATTTGAATCGAGAATCGACATTGGATGGAAATAAAAGAAAAATGTTGTGCTGTCATGCTCGCTAGCCTGCTCGCTAGGCGATCAGAATGGCGAGTCCTTCGCTACTCCACTCGCTCCAGCGAGTTTGGGTCATTTTAGTTCTTTCCAAGTCTGGGAGTATTCGCTAGCAGCTCGCTGGGTGCTCACTTAGCGAACACCTCGTTACATCCCTGCGAACACCTCGTTACATCCCTCGCTAGTGATTCGCCTAGTGAATGCTTCGCTTCACAAACCCTCACTTCTCCAAAAATGTCAAAAAGTCACAAAACCACCCGATTCCAAACAAACGGGTTTCAATAGTCTCGGCCTAACATTCCTCGACTAAACTACGCAATTTATTTCAAATTCTAACCGTGAAAACATCGGTTTCTATTGATTTTACAAATTCGACCTAAAATGGAAATAAGTGGAAAAACAACCAAAACAATCCAACAAACACATACATAATGATACACATTGATAAGATAATAAGATTTCACACCCTTACCCGATTAAATCGATTCCTAAAAGTTGTTTGAAGATTTCCAAGCTTTTTCCTCTTTTTCCTTCTCTTTTCTCTTCTTCCTCTTTCTTTCTCTTCTTTTTCTTCTTTCTTTCCCTTTTCTTTTCTCTCCTCTTTCCCTCTTATATCTTTCTATTCTAATTATTTATATTACTTTCTCACAAAATATCTAATAATTCATTATTTAAGAAATATCTAAAATACCATCCAACCTAATTTCCCCGAAAACACTCAAAAACGATAAAATAACACAATATGCAAACATAACATATTAACACACCAATTCCACAAATAAAACAATAACCACCAAAATAAAATAAAAGACTCAACAAAAATGGGAAATCAGAATCAGGGCGTTACACTGCTAAGTCAGGCTTTTTTAGTATTTGTTTGATTGGGTAATTCATCTTGACTGTGATGGAGTGACCTTGAAAATAATGTCTCAGCTTCCGGGATGTGATAACTACTGCCAGCGCCAACCGTTCAATCTTCTGGTACCTTAGCTCTACCCCTTTTAGAAATTTGCTGATAAAGTACACAAGTCGCTCTCTGTCTTCTCCATCTTGTATTAAAACCGAGCTAAGGGCTTTATCCATGACCGACAAGTATAAAACCAAAGGTATGTTTTATTTGGGCCTTACTAGAATAGGAGGCAAGGACAGAAAAGACTTTACTTCTTGAAAGGCTTCTTCACATGCCTCTGTCCATTCAAACTCCTTAAACTTCCTTATAGCTGCAAAGAAGTGTATTGATTTGTCTCCTGCACATGATAAAAATCGTGACAATGCGGCTAGTCTCCCGTTCAGCTGTTGGACCTCCTTTTTCATGATTGGACTTTTCATATCTATTATAGCCTGGAATTTGTCCGGGTTCACCTTGATTCCCCAATTGGTGAGCATAAATCTGAGGAACTTCCCGGCTTGTACTCCAAAGGTACACTTTTCCGAGTTCAGTCTCATGTTGTAGCTTCTTATGGGTGCAAAGATTTCTATTTAATCCTTTACATGTGACTAGTTTGCGCTTATCTTGATAACCATATCATCTATATAGACCTCCAGATTCCAACCTATATGAGAAGCGAACACCTTATCCATCAACCTATGGTAAGTAGCCCCAACATTTTTGAGTCCAAAGGGCATGACCTCATAATAATAATTGCTTTGATGTGTCATGAAGGTGGTTTTTGGTGCGTCTATTGGATTCATCTAGATCTAATTTTATCTGGAGTATGCACCCATAAATCTAAGCAAATGGAACCCAGATGTAGCATCTATCAGATGCTCAATGTTTGGCAATGGATACAGATCTTTAGGAGACGCCTTGTTGAGGTCCGTGAAGTCCACACACATTCACCATTTCCCAAATTTCTTCTTTACCATCACTACATTGGATAACCAGGTTGGATACTTGATCTCCTTGATGAACCCATCCTGTAACAACTTCTCGACTTCCTCTGCAATTGCTTTCCTCTTTTCATCACCACCCTTTCTTTTCCTTTGGGAAACTGGCTTGAAATCTGAATCGATTGCTAAGTGATGGCACATGAAATTGGATTCTATCCTTGGCATATCTAAAGGTTTCCAGGTGAAAAGATCCACATTGTCTTTTAGTGTTTGAACGATCTCTTTCTCCTCTTTGGGGGACAAGTTGACCCCGATGTGTGTAACATGGGACGGTAGGTGCCCAATCTGGAATTGCTTTGTTTTCTGCGTTGGGCACTATGTTGTCTTCAACTGAATCATCAAGTGGGTCTATGTCAACCAGGTGAACTTTGAGGGTATTTTTGGGATCTGCTTCTCTTCTGGGTTCTTCTCTTTTCAACTTTAGGCTATCCTTATAACACTTTCTCGCCAGCCCCTGGTCGCCTTTGACAATACCAACCCAACTGTTGCACCCCAAAATTTGACCAACAATTATTCATTCATTGAGTGTTTGAAAATGGATACCTTCATCAGAAAGTTCAAGAGATCCCCAGAAAAGTGGATTGAAACCAGGGTTGTGTGCTTCACAGTTTGAAAGTTGTGGGTGCCCCTCAGATGATTCTGAGACTTTGAGAATGAACTTGATGTTTTGAGAAAGCCTATGAGATGTCTTGAAAGCCATCATGAAGCCCATAGAAGTCATTATGCAAGAGTTCAGAAGATTCAACCATGAATGGTAGAATTAGGGTTTTGACTGGGTCAACCCTAGGTCAGCTGAAAATTTGGAGAAGGTTGAGACCTAATCCCAGGGCCATGAGATCATGGAATGATGTATAGAGATGTTATAAAGATGATTCCTAGACCAACTCATCATGATTGAGGAGTTTGAGAAGTTTCAAGTTAGGGTTTCCAAGGATTGTCAGTGGAAAAACCCTAATTTGATCCCTATTTTCCAGGCAGTTTTAGCTCTAGATGTGATTGATATCTCATCTTCCCCACAACATGAATGTTGTAGATCTTGTTCTAAGCTTTAATTTGAGTGGTGGAAGTCCTTGATAGGAGTTACAGAGCTCAGGTTATGGTTTTGACAAATTACAGGTCAGCAGAGGTGTGTGAATCTGGGTCCTTGAAAGTCACCCAACTTGCATACAACTTTTGCCCTAGTAGGATGATTCCTATGGTTTCTTGGTCAACATGAATGTTGAAGAGGATCTCCTTAGCTTTAATTTGAGTGGTAGAAGTCCTTGATTGGATTTGTGGAACTCAACTTATGGTTTGAACAAGACAGGGGTATTTTGGTCATTTGTCAGTTATAGGTCATTTTATCCAATGCCTAAAACTCCTATTTCCAAGCCTCAAATGGAAAAACTCAAAACATGAAAGTTGCTCAAAATGTGATTTTAAGTCTAGAAAGAAGGTCACAAATTGTTGAAAAAGCTCATAGCATGAAATTCCATGATTGGTCAAAAATGAACTAAAAATGACTTATAACTTTGAAAAGTTGAAATTGAAAAGTGATTTGGGAGATCCACAAATCCAAAATAGGTCATCCAATATATCATTTTGATTGGAAAAACCATTTTGAGAACTTTGGTTTAAATATATTTTTCATTTGAGGCTCCAAAAATGGACTTCCTTTGGAAATTTCTTACTTGAAAAAGAAGGTAACATTGGAAAACCCTACACAAGCTAAAAATGCACTTGATTTTCACTCATCCCTTCTCAATATCTCACATAAGGACATTTTGAGACAAAATTACAAGGCATGAAGTATGGAATATGAGAAAACCAATTTGTCATCACATGAGATTTTAAAGAACTTTCCACCCCATTCTAGATGAATCTAGAAGCATCCATCAATTGTTATAAAAAGAATGCCATGAGGAGTGTTAGAGGTTGGTGAAACTTGAGCCAAGTCAGAGGAGAGAGAAGGAGAGATAGCCATTGAAGCCATTTCTTCAAGTTGAAGCAATCCAAGATATCTTCCACCACAAGCCATCTCCTTCATAACCATTGCAAACAGAAGATTGGTGATCATTCAAGGATCACCTAGAAGCAATTCCAAGGCTTGAATCGTGCCCTACACCACTGCACCATAACTTCTTGACAGGTTCTTTCTTCACTTTCTTCCATCTTAATTATGCAGTTTTAGTTGGTTTCTTAGGCATAGAAATGATGTACTAGGCTAGAGGATTAAACCCTAGAAGTTGCAGCCTATTCCATGAGGTTTCATGGCAGGACCAGAAATCTTTGAGTTGCAAGAACTGTGTAGATTGTTAGTTTTAATCATCAAGAATTAGTGTGTATTAGCTAGGGTATCATGTAGAGCATCTGTTGACCATTAAACTGAAGTTTGATGAAGGTTGATGTCAGGTGAATATGGTTGTGCCACGATCTTGTTGCTTTCTGTTAGAACAATCTAGGACGAGATATGGAAAACTGTACGTATGGTTGTGTTCCCCTTGAGGTTTAGAGCAAGTTTCATTTTCGAATCGTGGCAAGCCGTGGCGTGTAGAGAGAGATAGAAGGGCTCGAAGGTGTGAATGCATGAGGGAGGGGTCTGAAAACCCTAATTCGTGTTTGGAGAAGACGAAAGGAGAGCCCTTCGATCAGTTTCAAAGATTGACTAATTATTCAAATCGTGTGGCTGTGAGCGAGTCTGAGAAAAGAGAGGGAAATTTTAAATCCAATGAAACGCAGCGTTTCATTTAGAGCCACGTTGGGCTCAGCCTTCTATTCCCACCCCCCTTTTTTGTAGCCCAATTCATTCAACTGGCGCGCCTTACTTAATGCACCCCCCTCCCTTTTAATTCATTTAATTTCTTTTATTTCTTTTAATGTTTTTTCTGTTTTGGTTAATTCATTTAAAAATGATAAAAAATGATTTTTAACTTCTTCTTTTTTCTATGAGTAGATGAAAATGTGTAGAAAATTATAAAAATAAAAATGAGATTTTATTTTTAGGTTTAATATTTTTAGTAGATTTTCCAAATAAATAGCTTTTTAATAGTTTTAATTTGGTATTTGATTTTGTAGGAATTGTTTTAGGACCATCCCTTAGGGTTTTTAATCCATTCTTTTTTGTGCAACTAGATGATGAATCATAGTTCCCCATAGGATTTTTTCTAGATTTTTAGAATTAAATCTTGATTAGTTTAATTAGGGTAGATTTAGGGTATCCTAATTAGGGTTTAGAATGTGTTTAGGTGATGATTTTCTTCTTTTGATTGAGTTTTATCTTGATTTTTAGGTAGAGACCTTTGTAGATGTTATGAGTAGGTGTTGAGGACCCTTGTGAATAATTGTTAGATTTTTCCCCATTAGTTTAGTATTTTTAGGTATTTTCTGAAGTTGCCTGATGATTTGGTCTATTCAGTGGGTTATCTGTTCATCTTTGGGGTTCATTCTGAGGAATTTGTTGAGGGGCTTGTGTTGCCTTGAAGAGCTTGATGGAGAGCATCATGAAGAGAAGCTTGTAGATCAAAATTCAGAGACCCAGAGCTTGGTTTTTTCTCTGTCTGTGAGGTTTGAGATCCTGAAGTTTGAAGGAAGTTCATGGTACTTTCCTGAGGAAGGCACTATGAATGACTTTCATTCTTTCTTCTCACCTCTTTCTTAAGTATCCAATGATGTTGGAGCCAACTTGTGAGTTTAATTTCTCCTGAGGAGGAATGTAAACTGATCACATGTTGTTGAGCCACATGGGATACAATTCCTAAGTGGAAGCCTCCTAGTACTTTCCTGAGGAAGGTCCTATGGGTCTATTCACTTAGTTCCATTAGTTTATCTAGGATTTCTCAAGTATCCAATGATGTTGGAGCCAACTTGTGAGTTTAATTTCTCCTGAGGAGGAATGTAAACTGATCACATGTTGTTGAGCCACATGGGATACAACTCCTAAGTGGAAGCCTCCTAGTACTTTCCTGAGGAAGGTCCTATGAGTCTGTTCATTTAGTTCCACTAGTTCAGATAGGATTTCCTAAATATCCAGTGATGTTGGAGCCTGCTTGTGAGTTTAATTTCTCCTGAGGAGGAATGTAAACTGATCACAGTGGTTGAGCCACATAGGGTATGACTCCTGAGTATACACCTCCTAGTGCTTTCCTGAGGAAGACACTATGAGCCTGATTGCTTAGCTCCCTGTCTTTGGTAAGCTTGTTCTGAAGCTTGAAGACTGGGAATGATTTCTCTTGTTAGGATTTTGCTTGAGAGCTTTGCTTAGATTTGTTTAGATTCTGTGATTAGGGTTAGGATAGGAGAGTAGATCCTTTCTTTCTCAAGTGTGTTGGTTGCCTGATGGCACTTCATTTCCTTTATCTGATATTGCTTGATAGCATGTTGATTATTTTCAGTATGATTGCTGTTATTTCATGACTGGCTTGAGGTTGAGACGAGCTTGTGGAGGCTGAAGCCCCACACACATTTCCTCCCTCACTTGCATTGCATGCATTTTACTGTTAAAGCTGACGCTTTTGTCTGTTTCTGTGTATCATTGACATGATCCCTTAGGACTCTCATTTCCTCTGATGAGGATTTGATGATAGACTTTTAGGTTGAAACCTATGCATGACAACTTCTAGGAGTTCCCTGTTCAAACCTCAACCATAGGATGAATCCATGGCATGATAACAGTAGGACTTGATAGTCTCCCTCCTAGTTGAGCTTTTTTCCCGTAGTTTCCCGAACTACGTTTGCTCTGATCTTTCATACCAGATGAAAGTACGTAGGCATAGGATGCGATATCCTAGCGAGCAACCTCCCCCAACCTTTCCCCGTAGTTAGCCGAACTACGTTGACTCTGATTTCTCATTCTCTGATGGGAATACGTAGGCATAAAGTGCGACGCTTTGCCGAGTCATTTTTCTTTTCTTTTTCAGCCAGCCTTGATAGGTAGATAGATTATAACCAACCCGTCCAAGTAAACAAACAAGCGAGGATCCTGTCGAGTACGACGGACGTGAGGGGTGCTAATACCTTCCCCTTGCGTAACCGACTCCCGAACCTAGACAATGGTTGCGATGACCTTGTCTTACCCTTATTCGTCAGGTTTTTCCGATCGTTTCCTTTCCCGCTCTGAGGGATAAATAACGAAAGGTGGCGACTCTTCTGTCATGCCGGCACCTTATTTTCGCGCAAGCGACAGCTGGCGACTCTGCTGGGGACCGAACCCAGAATCTCTGGTTCTCCGGTTCCCTATGAGAGTCAATCCTATCGTTTGTGTGTTTGCTTGTTGGGTTGCGTTTATTTATCGCATTTTTACTTCCCGCATTTTATTTCCCGCATTTTATTTCCAGTTGATATGATTATCTGTGCTGCTGTGGGAGAGGGATGTTACTGTGAGTGAAAAGCCGGACCTGGGCTTGAGTACACACCTAGATATAGTTGCGGAGAAGTAGTAGACGGACCTGTCTGCTGAGCAGGCACAGTTCCCTACGAAAATCTGCGCTCAGACGAGATTCTTGCAGAGGTGCTCCTTTCCGGTCCTGAGGATCTGAGGGGAGTCCAGACGTGAGGATTGTCGACTCTGGGGACCGATCACTTGGAAGTCAGCTAAGAGAGGCCTCTTCATGACTTGACGATGCCACTCCTTCTGGGAATCGTATTGTCACTCATGAATGTCTGTGACGCTGACAACCGCATAGGATGCCGTACCTTTGTCCGTGGATTAGGTCCATACCTGTGAGTGGGGTGGGGATATTGCAGGAAACTTTGACCTCCAGACCACCTGGTTTTCTTGACAGTGAATCAGTTATGTTGGGTTCTCAGTTGCAGATATGTTCTTGATAGAGCAAGGGTTTGATCAAAGGATATTATCATCGGGTGTTTGTCTGTTCTTGATAGAGCAGGCTTTGATCAGGGTATTGTTATCAGAGGTTTGTTCTGGATGGAGCAGATTTTTGAATGGGGTCTGAGGATCTCGTCAGCAGTTGTTATTTTGCTCTTGACAGGGCAGATTTTTGAGTGGGGTTTGAAGATCTCATCAGCAGGTGTGTTTGTTCTTGAGAGGGCAGATTTTTGATTTGGGGTCCGAAGACTTCATCAACAGATATTCCTTGATCTTGCATCCGGGGTCTTTATTATCAGGCCTTCGCTCTTGACAGAGCAGAATTTCGATCTCGATCCTACCAGATGGTTATTCACAACAGATCAGATCAGTGGTTTTACACCGGGGTTTCCTTCTCATCAGCGACTGTTGATACCGAATCTCCACAGCAGCCACCTGGATATATTGTTGCATGACTGCATTTTGCATTAGCTTGCATATTCATGTTTGCATTCCATTAGCATGTGTCTGTGCTACAGGCGCGTTTCGTACCCTGATTCTGGTGTCCCGAGCAATATGAGATATTTTCTTCCATGAATGGATCCAGTCTTATCATTGCATTGACACTATGTTGGCACGTTGACACCAAAATCAGGAGTGATCTCCTGAACGTACAGACACCCATAATTCATTTTGCATGGCAGAAGCCGGGACTTGTCTTCTAACCTTTGTGTTTGCAGGTTTGACTCAGAATCGAGCAGCTCAGATTGGTGGAGCAGATACAAGCTGAACTAGGGAAAATCCAAAGCCAGCTGGGGCAGGTCATGAATGACATACAGGCAGTGCGTCTGGACCAGCAAGTACTCAGAGAGGATAATCAGCAGCTGCAGAATCAGTTGAGCTTTCTCATGGGAGTGGTGAGAAGTATGCTAAATAAGGAGAGTGGTCAAGTACCCAAGGAGGAGACCAGAGTGCTTCCTCCATTACCGTTAGTGCCACCTGTGCCGAAGCCAAGTGGACTTCATGGACCCTCTACACAGCATGAAGCTCGAGGCCTGTCTCGTCATCAGCCGCGCCAAGCATCTCAGAATAACCCTGAAGGTCATGGTCAAAAGAAGAAGCTACTTGATAGAGCTGTGGACCCACTACCTGTGAGTTATGCCCAGCTGCTGCCGCTGTTGGTTCAGAACCGTGTTCTCAAGCTTCGGACCTTAAATCCGCCAGATGACGTGTCATCAGACGTTGATCTAAGCATGCGTTGTGATTTCCACTCAGGGGCACCGGGGCACCATGTTGAAACATGTAAGGCTCTCCGGAATAAGATTCAGGACCTGATCGACTCGAGGACAATTAGGCTTGTGCCGGGCGGCATGAGAGCATCGGGAAAGTTTATCCCCTACCCTGCAGGAGAGGTGGATGATTCCACTCCTTTGCCTGAAGCTGAGAAAGATCTGGAATATGTCCCGCGGCCTTTGGTGACTGAATCGCCTCGCTCGCAGTTGCTGCCTGGATCAAGCTCAAGGACGCAAGCGCCTAAACGAGAGACCGTCGCCATGCAGAAACGACGACCTCTTACTCTTGGGCGGAAGGAATACCAGCACCAGGATCACAAGAGACCTCGCAACCACGTGGAACAAAGGAATGCTTCTTTCCATCCAGTGCCTGTGCCGTATAGCCAGATTCTTCCACTGTTGATTCAGAATTCCTTGGTGGAACCGAAAGCTCTCAAGCCCGTGCCAGAGCCTTACCCTCCAGGGTACAATCCTCATGTTCAGTGCGGTTACCATGGTGGATCTCCGGGGCATTCAACTGAAGATTGCAAGGCTTTCCAGGCGAAAGCGCAGCAATTGATCGACCAAGGGTGTATTTCCTTTCCAGGTGGAGTTTTGGTTGTGCGTGACAACCTCTCAGCTGTTTGAGCTCGCAGATTCAGAGGGTTATTTCCAGAAGCCAGTAATCCAGACAGGCAGACGTCCTAAGCATTGGCAGTCCTCGGACTTTTTACCATTTTGCATTTGTAGTTTCTTTTCTGTTAGTTACTACTTGCTGTTAAACATTGTATGTTTCGAATGGTAATATTAATAAAGTGACTATGCATTTTTCTGAATTAGTTATGTCGTTGTCACTCATTTACTGCATTGCACTGACACTTGCATTTTATTCACTCCACTTTATCACTATGATTAGCAATGAGCGGAGGGAGGATGATGAGACTGAATACTCATAGCCAATGATCGTATTGCTTTCAGATAAAACTTTGTCGATGACGTATAAGGCATTGTTTCAAATCCCCAAACACCGGAGAGATAAGGAAGAGAATCCCTTGTTAACCACTTCGAGCCGAGGAGTAGGAGTTTCTTTCGGACTTTTTAAACCTCACATCTTAACCCGGGGCAGGGTAGTTGTCAGTTAGCTTGATCGAGCGTTCAAGTCTTATAGAGGAGTGTTGTCCTTCGAGGACCAATCACATCATATTCCTCTCCAGAGGTCGTACCTCATCAACCACAATGGTTAAACCTCACCAATCAGGAGTGAGACAGTTATAATCCTTTCGAAGCAATCGAGACAACCAGTGTCGCACGACTTGTTCCAAGAAAAAAAGAGAAATAAGAAAGCCCGCTAAAAAAAAAAGAAAAGCTAGAAAGCAAATACTTAGGCAAAAATCAGGGTATCCCGCTGGACTTCAAAAAAAAAAAATCGAAAAGAACTCAAAAGGAGTCAGTCCAGGCAAAAATTAGGGAATCAAAACAAAAGAATGAAAAAGAAAGGATTATAAAAAAGAAAAATCCTCGAACAAGGACGAAGTCGTGTAGACACGGACACCGAAAACGAAAAAGGAGTAACTGTCACTCCGAAACACCTTGAGAATTCTTTAACCAGTTGTTCCCAATGTTCAACATACCTCTCGAAGAGGCGAGCGCTCGACCCAAGTTGACTGAACTTTAGGATCGGAGAACATCACGTAGAAGGGGTGGGTACAAATCATAATTTGAGCCGAATATCCCTTGTTTCACGAACCGTGAACCCGACCATGATACAACCCTTAAAAGACCTAATTGAGGCAGGGTTTATTCTGAGAGCGCATTACGATAAGGTTGAGTAACCTGACTCCTTCATGATTTGCTAATCATATCCTTATTGCATTTTTCACTGATCGCATCAGCACTACGTTTGAACTCTTGAGTTCATTCGTCGCTCACTAGCATGACACGTAAATGAGTGACAGTACAACATTTTTTCGAAATTTGCATGAACACTGCATTAAAATTACTATTCGTGAATAAACAATTTTAGTTGCAGGTTAGTAGCTGATACGAAGGAACTTCAGCAGGGAATAGTCAATCAGGACTGAATCGCCAGAGGTCTGGATCAGAATGGTATGCTGCGAGGCCCTGTGAATCTGGGGCAATGACTTCCAGTGAGTTTGGAATCAGTTTGTCTGAGGACAAGTCCCGGAGCATCAGTTGATTATGGGGCGGTTTATGCGAGAAGCAGTTGGCCGGAAGTGAATCTTCTCGAGACCCAATCAGGGGCAGTTATTCGGAATCCTTGCAATTTAAGGGCAGATCCCTCCAGTGTTCGATCAGAGCATGTTGAGTCGCTCATCGCTCGTTCAGGGGCAAACTACTTCAGAGGTATTGAAGCCGACCATGCTGAGAGTTGATTAGTGGAGGATGAATCCTTCTGTTGTGCAGATGTTGGGGCAAGCCCTCTGAAGATTGTCTTGTTGCCAGTTGTTTTCGGTTCAGAATGAATTATTCCCAAAAGTCGGATTGGGGCAAGTTGAACGGTACTGGGGCAAGACGTTCAAATGAGTTTGTTCACCCCAGCAAGAATTGAGTGTCGGGGAATCGTGTCATTACCCCGTCAAAACCCGAACCTCCTGAAGAAGCCTTGCAGTCATTGGATTGCTATCCTACAGCATAACCTGTTACTTGGCTCCATGATTGGTAGTCGAATCAAGATGGTTTCTCAGCAGAGATGTACGGTTTGAGGTCGTTCCCCCTGTACAGTTTGAGACTACAGCAGATTGAGATGGCGTTTACCCCTCATCAGATTAGGGTCAAGATTGCCCTCAGTAGACCAGGATCGATATCCCCGAAGCAGGACGAGTCCTCCTTCTTCAGCAGAGTTCAGTAGTCTCTCCTCCGCAGAATCAGAATCAGATAGTGAGCATTGATATGTCTTCCCCAGGTAGAGAGGATTCTCGTCCCCAAGCAGACGCGTCCTGAAGGAGCGCCACCTCATTGGCTGAGTCAAGCACTGAAGCATGACGTCGTCTCTCCCCAGCACCGGGTCACAAGTGCAGAGTTCATAGAAATGTTCGGGAGCCGAAGCTCGTGTTTTCCCCAGTAAAGTCACTGAAGCAGGATTTTTCCCCTGCACCGGGTCACAAGTGCAGGTTTCGCGGGAAGCTAGTCGTATGCAGTAACTGATGGTGCCAGACTGAAGTCTTAAGTGGAATTGAGATTCCTCACCAGAGTCAGGATCTCTCCTGAAGTTGGATGATTCCCTATTCTCCAGTAGAGTGTTGGAACGGCTGATGTTGTATTCCCCGGCAGAGTTGTACTCTCCCCCGAAGTCAGATGATTCTTTCTTCCCCAACGAAATTGAAATTCCTCGTCAGAGTCGTATTCTCCAGTGAAGTAGAATGATTTCTCTCCCCGGCTGAGTCCGCAGAAAAGCAGAATCCTCGGAAGTTGATCAGATCATGATCAATTTTCCCCAGCAGAGCGTGGGGCAGCCGATGCTGTATTTCCCCAGAGTCGCACTCTCTCCAGCAAAGCAGAATGACTTCTCCTTCCTCAGCCGAGTTTGCAGATGTCCAAGAGATCAGAGTCCTTGGAAGTTGATCAGATCATGATTGGTTTTTTCCCAGTGGAGTGTGGAGCAGCTGAAGTTGGTTCCCCACAGAGTGGTCATCCCCAGAAGAGTAGCCGAGACGGCCGCACAGTTCATTCTCGCGATTGATATCAGCAGATCCAAGTTCTCGTAGAGCTTCATCCCCTGCAGCAGTCAGCTGAAGTTGTCTTCCCCTGCAGCAGTTCACGGAAGATCAGTTCCCCAGGCAGAGCCTGATCGATATTGGCGTGTTCACATTCTCCTCAGCAGGATGATTCCTCTACCTGAGTGGTTCTTTCTCCTTGACAGGAGGATTCCCCCCTTCGGCATTTATTTTGCTGATGGGATCGCATCATTGTGCATGACTGCATAGCATTTAACACTGCATCATTGTGCATGACTGCATAGCAGTTAAACGTTGCAATAGCATTGTGCATGATTGCATGGCATTTAGCATAAAACGCATATCATTCCCACCGTGTGGGGCATAGTGCAGAAGCATACACATCATAAGCATGATCTAGGTCATTATCATCCTTGTTGAACAGGTATTCCGCCGAAAGACCAGTTGCTCAGGATGACTCCTGACGTTCTCTCCAACAAGGTTGTTTTCTTAGATGATTCTTAAAGACCCCGGTGTGATCCCCGCAGTCGCTCGCTCAAGATGATTTTTGAGACCCCCAGCGAAGTCTTCAGTTCGAGATGATTCTCAAGTCCCTCGGCAGGGCCAGTTGCTTAAGACGATTCTTAAGACCCCAGTACAGCTTCCCGAGTTGTTTGCCTAGTATGATACTTGAGCTCCCCAATAGCGTCTCTAGCAAGAGTTGCCCAGGAAGATTCCTGGAGCACCCAAACAGAATGTTTGCTCCAGAAAGGTTATTAGTTCAGGACGATTCTTGAAGATGCCCGATGGATCTGTTTGGTCAAGATGATTCTTGAAGTCCTCAGCAGCGTGATATGTCTGCTCCAACGACGATGTCTAATTTGAAGATGGATTTCGTAAGCGCCCGATGGCGATATCAGAAGATTCCGGTGAGTCCAGATTTCCGTGTTGAAGAATCAACGGGTGGATGAAGACAAGGTTCCAGGGTTGTATATACAACAGAGTGATTCGTGTGAGTCTGAAGACCAAGTCAGTTGTCCTGAGGAGATGATTGATTGCGATCAAGTGAATAGTTTTTCTTCTGACTGAAGTCGAAGATGTTTCTCCAGCTGAAGCGGAGTTTTGCCCGAAGGCAAAGTGTTTGAATCCCCGTAGAGTCATGAATGGCTCAGGATACCATTTCTTTGACTGAAGTCACAGATTTCCCAAGCTGAAGCGAAGGTGCCCAAGGGCAAGGTTATCCCCCAAGGTCATGAATGACCTAGGATTCATTTTTTCGGACTGAAGGCCGAAGTATATCCCTGACTGAAGTCACAGATACTATATAGCAGAGGTGGAGTTGCCTGAAGGCAGATCCATGTATCCTTGAAGGCCAAGGACCACTTTCTTCAGACTGAAGTCGAAGATACCTCCTGCAGAGTTGCCATCCTTGAAGGCCAAGGATGCTTATCTTCAGAAGTACTTGAAGATCTTTTCTAGCTGAAGCTGGAAGTGGCCAGGGGCCAGGGTTTCATAGTTCTGATGTTGAAGTTCTACAGTGGGCAGTGTGCAGCAGTATTCCGATGTTCGTTATGGTTCTAAGGGTGAACCCCAGATCAGAGTGTGCTCGGTTAAGTCTCTCATTCCTAGCGGAGTAGTTTCAAATACGCAAGTGCACCTTTTGTTCTATTTACCAGGGGTGAACCCCAGGTCAGAATTGTTCAGTGATATAGTGGTCCAGCAGTGAGGTTGGATATTTCGATTATCCGACGGCGAGGTCAGATTATGTTTGTTTCCGGCAGCGAGGTTGGATGTTTGTTTGACGGCAATGTCAGACTCTTTAAATCCCCAACAGAGATGATGTTTGTACGACGGCGATGTCGAGTGTCTCTCAGAATGATGTTTGTTTCCGACGGCGATGTCAGATCAGTATCTCCCCAGCTAGTTGTTGGGCAGCTAGTGTTGCAGTGTTCGAAGACTTGTTCCCCGCAGAGTACCGTGTGCTCATGCAGTTGGCAAATTTTCGGGTTTACCGATATTCAACCGTCTCGTACCTTGATTGGTTGAGAGCCGTTCACTTCTCACCCAGTCAGGTTCAAGCCGTTTGAATAGGGGCAGCTGTTGCACCCCAAAATTTGACCAACAATTATTCATTCATTGAGTGTTTGAAAATGGATACCTTCATCAGAAAGTTCAAGAGATCCCCAGAAAAGTGGATTGAAACCAGGGTTGTGTGCTTCACAGTTTGAAAGTTGTGGGTGCCCCTCAGATGATTCTGAGACTTTGAGAATGAACTTGATGTTTTGAGAAAGCCTATGAGATGTCTTGAAAGCCATCATGAAGCCCAGAGAAGTCATTATGCAAGAGTTCAGAAGATTCAACCATGAATGGTAGAATTAGGGTTTTGACTGGGTCAACCCTAGGTCAGCTGAAAATTTGGAGAAGGTTGAGACCTAATCCCAGGGCCATGAGATCATGGAATGATGTATAGAGATGTTATAAAGATGATTCCTAGACCAACTCATCATGATTGAGGAGTTTGAGAAGTTTCAAGTTAGGGTTTCCAAGGATTGTCAGTGGAAAAACCCTAATTTGATCCCTATTTTCCAGGCAGTTTTAGCTCTAGATGTGATTGATATCTCATCTTCCCCACAACATGAATGTTGTAGAGCTTGTTCTAAGCTTTAATTTGAGTGGTGGAAGTCCTTGATAGGAGTTACAGAGCTCAGGTTATGGTTTTGACAAATTACAGGTCAGCAGAGGTGTGTGAATCTGGGTCCTTGAAAGTCACCCAACTTGCAGACAACTTTTGCCCTAGTAGGATGATTCCTATGGTTTCTTGGTCAACATGAATGTTGAAGAGGATCTCCTTAGCTTTAATTTGAGTGGTAGAAGTCCTTGATTGGATTTGTGGAACTCAACTTATGGTTTGAACAAGACAGGGGTATTTTGGTCATTTGTCAGTTATAGGTCATTTTATCCAATGCCTAAAACTCCTATTTCCAAGCCTCAAATGGAAAAACTCAAAACATGAAAGTTGCTCAAAATGTGATTTTAAGTCTAGAAAGAAGGTCACAAATTGTTGAAAAAGCTCATAGCATGAAATTCCATGATTGGTCAAAAATGAACTAAAAATGACTTATAACTTTGAAAAGTTGAAATTGAAAAGTGATTTGGGAGATCCACAAATCCAAAATAGGTCATCCAAAATATCATTTTGATTGGAAAAACCATTTTGAGAACTTTGGTTTAAATATATTTTTCATTTGAGGCTCCAAAAATGGACTTCCTTTGGAAATTTCTTACTTGAAAAAGAAGGTAACATTGGAAAACCCTACACAAGCTAAAAATGCACTTGATTTTCACTCATCCCTTCTCAATATCTCACATAAGGACATTTTGAGACAAAATTACAAGGCATGAAGTATGGAATATGAGAAAACCAATTTGTCATCACATGAGATTTTAAAGAACTTTCCACCCCATTCTAGATGAATCTAGAAGCATCCATCAATTGTTATAAAAAGAATGCCATGAGGAGTGTTAGAGGTTGGTGAAACTTGAGCCAAGTCAGAGGAGAGAGAAGGAGAGATAGCCATTGAAGCCATTTCTTCAAGTTGAAGCAATCCAAGATATCTTCCACCACAAGCCATCTCCTTCATAACCATTGCAAACAGAAGATTGGTGATCATTCAAGGATCACCTAGAAGCAATTCCAAGGCTTGAATCGTGCCCTACACCACTGCACCATAACTTCTTGACAGGTTCTTTCTTCACTTTCTTCCATCTTAATTATGCAGTTTTAGTTGGTTTCTTAGGCATAGAAATTATGTACTAGGCTAGAGGATTAAACCCTAGAAGTTGCAGCCTATTCCATGAGGTTCCATGGCAGGACCAGAAATCTTTGAGTTGCAAGAACTGTGTAGATTGTTAGTTTTAATCATCAAGAATTAGTGTGTATTAGCTAGGGTATCATGTAGAGCATCTGTTGACCATTAAACTGAAGTTTGATGAAGGTTGATGTCAGGTGAATATGGTTGTGCCACGATCTTGTTGCTTTCTGTTAGAACAATCTAGGACGAGATATGGAAAACTGTACGTATGGTTGTGTTCCCCTTGAGGTTTAGAGCAAGTTTCATTTTCGAATCGTGGCAAGCCGTGGCGTGTAGAGAGAGATAGAAGGGCTCGAAGGTGTGAATGCATGAGGGAGGGGTCTGAAAACCCTAATTCGTGTTTGGAGAAGACGAAAGGAGAGCCCTTCGATCAGTTTCAAAGATTGACTAATTATTCAAATCGTGTGGCTGTGAGCGAGTCTGAGAAAAGAGAGGGAAATTTTAAATCCAATGAAACGCAGCGTTTCATTTAGAGCCACGTTGGGCTCAGCCTTCTATTCCCACCCCCCTTTTTTGTAGCCCAATTCATTCAACTGGCGCGCCTTACTTAATGCACCCCCCTCCCTTTTAATTCATTTAATTTCTTTTATTTCTTTTAATGTTTTTTCTGTTTTGGTTAATTCATTTAAAAATGATAAAAAATGATTTTTAACTTCTTCTTTTTTCTATGAGTAGATGAAAATGTGTAGAAAATTATAAAAATAAAAATGAGATTTTATTTTTAGGTTTAATATTTTTAGTAGATTTTCCAAATAAATAGCTTTTTAATAGTTTTAATTTGGTATTTGATTTTGTAGGAATTGTTTTAGGACCATCCCTTAGGGTTTTTAATCCATTATTTTTTGTGCAACTAGATGATGAATCATAGTTCCCCATAGGATTTTTTCTAGATTTTTAGAATTAAATCTTGATTAGTTTAATTAGGGTAGATTTAGGGTATCCTAATTAGGGTTTAGAATGTGTTTAGGTGATGATTTTCTTCTTTTGATTGAGTTTTATCTTGATTTTTAGGTAGAGACCTTTGTAGATGTTATGAGTAGGTGTTGAGGACCCTTGTGAATAATTGTTAGATTTTTCCCCATTAGTTTAGTATTTTTAGGTATTTTCTGAAGTTGCCTGATGATTTGGTCTATTCAGTGGGTTATCTGTTCATCTTTGGGGTTCATTCTGAGGAATTTGTTGAGGGGCTTGTGTTGCCTTGAAGAGCTTGATGGAGAGCATCATGAAGAGAAGCTTGTAGATCAAAATTCAGAGACCCAGAGCTTGGTTTTTTCTCTGTCTGTGAGGTTTGAGATCCTGAAGTTTGAAGGAAGTTCATGGTACTTTCCTGAGGAAGGCACTATGAATGACTTTCATTCTTTCTTCTCACCTCTTTCTTAAGTATCCAATGATGTTGGAGCCAACTTGTGAGTTTAATTTCTCCTGAGGAGGAATGTAAACTGATCACATGTTGTTGAGCCACATGGGATACAATTCCTAAGTGGAAGCCTCCTAGTACTTTCCTGAGGAAGGTCCTATGGGTCTATTCACTTAGTTCCATTAGTTTATCTAGGATTTCTCAAGTATCCAATGATGTTGGAGCCAACTTGTGAGTTTAATTTCTCCTGAGGAGGAATGTAAACTGATCACATGTTGTTGAGCCACATGGGATACAACTCCTAAGTGGAAGCCTCCTAGTACTTTCCTGAGGAAGGTCCTATGAGTCTGTTCATTTAGTTCCACTAGTTCAGATAGGATTTCCTAAATATCCAGTGATGTTGGAGCCTGCTTGTGAGTTTAATTTCTCCTGAGGAGGAATGTAAACTGATCACAGTGGTTGAGCCACATAGGGTATGACTCCTGAGTATACACCTCCTAGTGCTTTCCTGAGGAAGACACTATGAGCCTGATTGCTTAGCTCCCTGTCTTTGGTAAGCTTGTTCTGAAGCTTGAAGACTGGGAATGATTTCTCTTGTTAGGATTTTGCTTGAGAGCTTTGCTTAGATTTGTTTAGATTCTGTGATTAGGGTTAGGATAGGAGAGTAGATCCTTTCTTTCTCAAGTGTGTTGGTTGCCTGATGGCACTTCATTTCCTTTATCTGATATTGCTTGATAGCATGTTGATTATTTTCAGTATGATTGCTGTTATTTCATGACTGGCTTGAGGTTGAGACGAGCTTGTGGAGGCTGAAGCCCCACACACATTTCCTCCCTCACTTGCATTGCATGCATTTTACTGTTAAAGCTGACGCTTTTGTCTGTTTCTGTGTATCATTGACATGATCCCTTAGGACTCTCATTTCCTCTGATGAGGATTTGATGATAGACTTTTAGGTTGAAACCTATGCATGACAACTTCTAGGAGTTCCCTGTTCAAACCTCAACCATAGGATGAATCCATGGCATGATAACAGTAGGACTTGATAGTCTCCCTCCTAGTTGAGCTTTTTTCCCGTAGTTTCCCGAACTACGTTTGCTCTGATCTTTCATACCAGATGAAAGTACGTAGGCATAGGATGCGATATCCTAGCGAGCAACCTCCCCCAACCTTTCCCCGTAGTTAGCCGAACTACGTTGACTCTGATTTCTCATTCTCTGATGGGAATACGTAGGCATAAAGTGCGACGCTTTGCCGAGTCATTTTTCTTTTCTTTTTCAGCCAGCCTTGATAGGTAGATAGATTATAACCAACCCGTCCAAGTAAACAAACAAGCGAGGATCCCGTCGAGTACGACGGACGTGAGGGGTGCTAATACCTTCCCCTTGCGTAACCGACTCCCGAACCTAGACAATGGTTGCGATGACCTTGTCTTACCCTTATTCGTCAGGTTTTTCCGATCGTTTCCTTTCCGCTCTGAGGGATAAATAACGAAAGGTGGCGACTCTTCTGTCATGCCGGCACCTTATTTTCGCGCAAGCGACACCAACCATCTCCGAGTGGGAATTTCATGGTTAAACACAGAGTTGAAAGCAAAGCTTCCAAGATGTTGAATGATGGTCAGCCTATAACAATGTTATAGAGTGAAGCAACATTGACTATCAGGTACCTCACTCGAACGGTCTTTGCATTAGTCGTGTTGCCAAAGGTGGTCGGTAACGCTAGGTGCCCGGGCACCTGCACTTGTTCTCCTAAGAAGCCTACTAGACTGCCTTTGAATGGTAATAACTCGGTCGTATCGAGTCCCATTCCTCTGAAAGCATCCCAATACAGTACGCCGGCTAAGCTTCCGGGGTCTATCAATACCCTTTTCACGCTCCAGTATCTTATTTGTACTTTAATAACCATCAGATCATTTTCATGAGCTAGGACTCCTATGGCTTCTCATTTTGAGAATGTTGCAACATCTAAGTTGCCTTTCGATTTCTCTAGAGACCTCTGGTCGATATGCATGAATGCCCTAGCATATCTCTTTTTGGCCAAACTTGTTTCTCCGCCACAAGCAAACCCTCCAACGATGGTGTTTAGCATGTGCCAAGCTGTCTTTGTCTCGTGACCCTCTTCAACATCTGAACTCTTCTTCCAGACTGACTTTTCTGGACTCGGGTCGTCTCGACATGGACTTCTCTTGTAATTTTTGGTAGAGAATCCTTCACATATTCCAAGAGATGACCTCTCTGGGTTAGAGCTTTAATTTCTTTTTTCAGTTGTTGATAGTCCTCGGTGTGATGTCCCAATATACAGTGGTAATTATATCAAGCCTCAAGTTTCCTTCCCATGATAGCGTTGGCTCTTTTGGGACGATGAAGCTCTGGTAACAGGTTCATATGGCCGACTTCTTTAAGGATATCTCCCCTGCTTGCATTCAATTGGGTTGAGGTCTCTGTCCAACTCATATGATTGTCTGTACGGTCTAGGAGCATGTCTCTCGCACATAGCTACCCGAGGCTACTCCTTTCTCCTGTTCGACGCCTCTTCCTTGCTCTTTGTCTTTTCACTGTTGTCCCTGGATCTTTTCTCTTAGTTACTTTCTTCTCCTTTGATATAACACTCAGCCCGAGTAGTGATCTCGTCCATGCTGATAGCCGATTTCTGAGCTAACGACTCATTAAACTGTCAGACTCGTAATCCATGTTGAAAAGCTCCCACAAATAGTTCCTAGTTTGGATGAGACACTTTGAGGGTTTTCTCATTGAATCGAGCTAGGTACTCATGTAGTGATTCGGACTGTTTCTGTCGAACACTGAATAGTGTGGTTGTGAACACCTTTTGGTCCTTGCTTGCCGAGAAGTGTTGTATTATCTTCTTAGTCAAGTCTTGATAGCTTACGATGGAGGGCCGAGGAAGGCTCACATACCATCTTAGAGCTACATCCTTAAAGGTACCAGCCATGAGCTTGCACTTTAGTGAATCTGAAGAGGCAACTATAGCCATCTGATTGTTAATGGAAATGACATGCTCTTGAGGATCCATCTTCCCATCATAAGAGGTTAGTGATGGTGCTTTAAAGTTTTTCGGGACGTGGTTATCCCATATCTCTTGAGAAAGGGGTTGTGGCTCGAGAAACTCCTTCTCATGGTCTCCGTCAGCTTGACTTTGTTGTTGCAGAACTTGTATGTTGTCTTGCAGCGTCTCATTTTGCTGACGCGTGGCCTCCACCATGGCTAGCAGTTGAGCCATGTATAGAGGATCTCCTTCAGAGGGCATGTTGTTAGTTTAATGTATGGCCTGCGAGATTTTTACCTAGGCCCCACGGTGGGCGGCAAATGTTCTAGCAAAAAATGGTTAGATACACCAAAAGTGCTAAATCCCCTTGTCCTGGACCAGAAGAACTACATTGTCTATATTGTGAGGGATATTTGGGGATTTAAGAGCTACATTGGTGTTGTGTATTGTCTCAAGATGATCATGTCTTACTTAACCCTCATGTGGAATCCGCTTTTATAGTTTTCCATTAAGCTATGTCATTAAGAGAAGTCTCTTGACCTTCTGACGTTACATGACCATCATTGTTCTAACTCCCCTTCAAGAAAGTAGACTTTGAAGCTCTGGTAACGTCCGTATTGATAGGCCTCCACCATTACAACTATTGGTATGCCGGTTGAGCTCATGTCCGACGTAAGTACCGAGTTGATGGGGTCTGTACTCAACTTTGTAGGAGCTCGACTGATGGGAGTCGGGTTATGTGACCGGTACGGATTATAGGAGATACTTGCCTAGCTCTCTACATTGCTCGACCTTTCTTGCTATCGTAGTCTAGTTCATTCTTAACCTTGTCTAGCTACACAACTTGGCTTAAAATATATTTGGCATGTACATAAGCCAATTTGGGTAAGAAGAGGATGGAAAATTTTGGGGTACAACACATAGAAGTAGTGTTCCCCATAGAGGTTGAATCCCGTCAATAAGAATCTTGATGGAAGCTAAATTGATAGAGGTTGAATGGTGTCAAAGCAGATACGATGAGTTAAACTTGATCGAAGAAAAAAGAATGACACCTTTATGTCATGGTCACTATATCAACAAAGAATGAAGAAAGCTTTCAACAAGAAGGTTCTACCTCGGGCATTTAGAGAGGGTGACCTTGTGCTTAAGAAAATTTAATCATTCCTTAATGATTATAGGGGAAAGTGGTCTCCTAATTATGATGGCCCATATGTTGTTAAGAAAGCATTCTCAGGCGGTGCCTTAATGCTTACAACTATGAATGGCGAAGAGTTCACTCGTCCTACAAATGTTGACGCAGTCAAAAATTACTTCACCTGACAAAAAGAAAAAGAGCGTCTAGATGAAGTGAAAACTCAAAAGGGTGGTCCAGGCAAAAATTAGAGACAAAAAAAATATCATCCTGGTAGATTGAAAACCTGAAAGGGCAATGTAGGAAAAATTTAGAGATATGTGGCAAGTAACTACATTGAACCAGATTGGTTTATCTAAAGCATCCACGTCTATCAAAGAGCTCTTAAATTAGGATCACCTTTGCCAGAAGCTCAAAGAACATTCAAAATTCAAAGTTGTTAGGGAGAATTCAGTCATTATATTTTAATGTAGCCACTGTTGCGGTGAGAATCGTGATGTCAAGCTATTGATTAACTTGAATCTTAATTCATTAAATTCACAACCGGACTTTGATTTATTTAAAGGAAAGGTTAAAGAAAGAAAGACCTTTTGCGTGATGTAACAACAACACTAAAAGGTCGGGGATCGGGGGTTGGTTATGCTTAGGATAGGTATTTCACATCCTAAACATCTGTAGTACTCTACATGAACCTTTTGTATGTGTGTATGATAAACTTGCTATGGTTATGCTATGGTTTGAGATTTAAGGTTAGAGTAAAGACCTAAGGATAGTTCTAAGCTAGCTCGCAAAGATATCGCATCTTCTGCCTACGCATCCTAACTAGGATAGAATCAGAGCAATCGTAGTTCACCTCACTAGGGATAGATGAATGTAACACCCTTTTCTACCCCGCAATTTTAATGGAAAAATATTCACATTTATCAGAGTAAAATATTAAACTAAAAAAAAATCACCTCAAAGGGAGTACATTTCCCAATAAATCAAATATAGGTCAAGGCTCCATAAACAACGGGTTTTCCCAAAAATTATCAAAAATTGCTCAAAAGGCAGCGGAACTCAAAAAGGCATAATCCAAAGTTTTCCTTGTATGGAAACATAACAAAATCAAGTAAAACATGGTTTAACTCAAAAATCCCAACCCGATGTTACACTATCAGAGCAAGACCCTCTAAGTTAACCAAAGTGGTCAACAACTCAAAACTCCAAAAGATCATCAACGACATCCACGACTAAACCTGGTCATCTGCATATTACCCACGTGGAGGAAACATTCAAACAGGCAGGGTGAGTAAAACGATTCATAATAATCAATACAGGAATCAATATATAAAATGGTGTCATTTTCATATTCAACATCATCATAATCCTCAAAGAACATCAAAGGCCACAACATTATAAATTACACCAATTGTCACATAAATGCAAATGCAACAAGACTCATGCATGTGGTACCAATCATCACAGCTCAATGGACACTGGGCTATCAACCCTCCGTAGATCCCCATCAATAGGATCGATTCTATACAAGAACCAGAGCACATCAAAATAACTCACATCCACACAATGGGACTGAAGCCAAAGAAATCAAGGTCCTGAACCGAAGTCCGGATGCACATGAATGCATGCAGGCATTCATGAAGACCTCACGAACCTTTTGCCTCAATCCTCTTCCTCAGATCTCTGGCCTCTATTTCTTCCCTTTTCACGGTCTAACAGGAATGAATCCTAATTCCCTTAAAAATCCTTTTTTGTTAAACCTAACTCTGGGCCTATAAATGGGCTTTCCAATATTACCCTCACTAACTCCTCCTTAATTGTCCAATTTTCCCTTAGTTAACTTATATTTATTTAAATTAATAATAATACCAATATATTCATATTATATACTATTATTTAAATAAATAATCCAAAATCCATAATTCACAATATTTCACACCAACCACCAAAAATACGAATATTCATATTTAAATAAATTAAATAAATATTTAAATAAATTTGGGGTGTTACAACTCTCTCCCACTTAAAAGAATTTTCGCCCTCGAAAATTGCCTGTAGGAAACAGAGTCGGATACGACTCCCGCATCTGATCCTCACGCTCCCAAGTCATACTCTCTCCAGCTGGTCCTCCCCAAACTACCTTCACCAAGGCAATCTCTTTACCTCGCTATTGCTTCACTTCTCGTTTATCAATCCGTGCTGGCAATGCCTCAACAGTCAAATTATCTTTCACTTACACATCATCCATTTAAATCACATGTGATGGATCTGGAATGTACTTCCTCAACTGAGACACATGAAACACGTCATGCAAATTCACAAGTGACGGCGGTAAAGCAGTATGACATGCTACTTCTCCCACGCTTCCTCTGCACCACTCTGATACGGACCGACAAAACACGGTGTGAGCTTTCTGGACTTCAAAGCTCTGCCAACACCAGTTACCGGCGTAACTCTCAAAAACACGTGATCTCCTTCATGGAACTCAAGTGTTTTCCTTCTCTTATCATGGTGTAATACCCCAAATTTTTCCACGAGATTATTAGGTTCATTTCGCACGTCATCTAATTCTTGTTAGAACACAGATTGGTTCTTAATAATAACTCTTTGTTTTGATGATAACTGTTAGGAAATTTTATATTTAAGAATTATAGACTCTAAAATTTGTTTGAGAGTTTTACTGCAGATTGAAATGAAATTAACTCTCTAGAAGCAAATATGTTTTGAATACAAGAAGTTATCCTGACTCTGAAGCGCCAGATGCATCTTACAGAAGAATCTGATTGCTCTTTACAGAAGATCCTGAGTGTAGTCTCCAGAAGGATCTGAAGCAAGAAGCTCCAGAACATTCTGAGTCAGAAGCATCTGAAGATAGTCAGAAGCATCTGAAGCTGAAGCATCTGAAGCAAAGAAGAATATTGTTTGAAGAGTTTCTCAAAGCATAATTCAACAGAACTTTCTGAAAGTATCAAGCTGCCAAGTACAGAAGTTCTGTGTCAAATATGCTCTGATGATCAACACGCTGAAAGCACACCTGCTGCAGAAGACTCTGATACAGCAAAGTTCTGAATATCATTAGAAGACTCTGATCCATTCAGACTCTGAAGAACTTGCTGAAAACTGAAGAAGAAATATTCAAGAATATATCCGTTGGAGTAAATCAACGTCTCTTTCCTCATTTGTGCTAGACACACTTACACAGACAAAAAGGATTTTTCTGTGTTATCTACTTCTAGGAAAGGTCACTTGATGTGAAGACAAAATGGCTCAGACCTTTTTGGGACTCTCTTTTCAACGCTCAGCATCCTTGGATCAGCTGCCTATAAAAGGAGAACTTCACCACATTCTTCAGTTACACAATTTGCTGAAAAGAAATCATATTATTCTAAGCTCTCATTATTTCATATTCTTCTTAGAATTTATTGTACTTAAACTTAAGAGAAAAATCACTGTTGTGATAAAAGCTTTATAGAAGCATTAATACTCTTGTATTTAATTTACATTGATTTTAAAGGTTATTCCTTAAGAGGATTCAGTTGGAATCAGTAGCTCTTGAGATGACTAAGAACAGTTGTTCTTAGGTGTTACTATTGTAATCAGTTTGATTTAATAGTGGATTAAGTCCTTGTTGAGAAAGGCAAATCACTTTAGGAAGGGTGGACTGGAGTAGTTGTTTAAACGAACCAGGATAAAAATAATTGTGTGATTATTTTTTAGTCTTAATCTTTCATACTTATTCAACCCCCCTTCTAAGTATTATCTCACCTTCAGTTGGTATCAGAGCTCCGGTTCTGAGTGTGCTACCACTTAACAGTGTCAGTAAAGATCCAGAGAGAAATACTTTGATATATATTTATTTGTTACCATGGCTGATAATTCAATGTCCAATATTAACAATAAATATGAAGAGAGGGATAGGATCAGCACCAAACCCCCAATGTTTGATGGGGAGAAATTTGACTACTGGAAAGACAGAATTGAGAGTTTTTTCCTAGGGTATGATGCTGATCTATGGGATCTAGTCATAGATGGATATGTACATCCCACAGATGGGAATGGCAAAAAGATTGACAGAAAATCTATGACAGATGCTCAGAAGAAAGATTTCAGAAATTACCACAAAGCCAGGACTATACTATTGAATGCAATTTCACATACAGAGTATGAGAAAATTACAAACAGGGAGACTGCTTTTGATATGTTTGAATCCCTAAAAATGACTCATGAGGGAAATTATCAAGTTAAGGAGACAAAAGCTCTGGCTCTGATCCAGAAGTATGAGGCCTTCAAAATGGAAGACTCTGAATCTGTTGAAGCCATGTTCTCCAGATTTCAGATACTCACTGCTGGGCTGAAAGTTCTGGACAAGGGATACTCTACATCAGATCATGTAAAGAAAATCATCAGAAGTCTGCCTACCAGATGGAGACCAATGGTGACTGCCTTGAAGATGGCTAAAGATCTGAACAAGATCTCTCTAGAAGAACTCATCAGCTCACTGAGGAGCCATGAGATTGAGCTTGAGGAAGATGAACCTCAGAAGAAAGAAAAAGGTAAATCTGTTGCATTAAAATCTAACAAAACTGCTAAAGCTTTGCAGGTCATTCAAGAAAGCTCTGAAGAATCTTCTTCTTCTGAAGAAGATGAGTTATCCATGCTGTCCAGAAGGATTAACAGACTCTGGAAGCACAAGGGAAAGAAGTTCAACAACTTCAGAAGATCTGATAATAGAAAGGAATCTTCTGGACACAGAAGATCTGCCAAGAAAGAAGTTGTGTGCTATGAGTGCAAAGAACCTGGGCACTACAAGAATGATTGCCCCAAACTTCAGAAAGAAAAACCCAAGAAGAAGTTTAACAAAAAGAAGAAGGTTCTGATGGCAACATGGGATGACTCAGATGAATGTGAATCATCTTCTGAATCAGAAGAAGAATGTGCAAATGTTGCACTGATGGCCAGCACAGAGGATCAAGAGGAAGGCACCTCAGGATACGAATCAGAATCTGAATCTGATGATGATGCAGAAGAGGTAATGGCTAAACTTACCAAAGAAGAACTCATAAAAGTTTTAACAGAAGTTCTTAAAAGTTATAACAATATCAAACTCAAATACAAGAAGCTGAAAAGCAATCTTGAATCTGAGATTGATCTTCTGAAAACAGAACTTGTTGAGCAAAAAGAAATAAATATGAAAATAAAAAATGACTTTGAAATAACTCAACAAGAATCTGAACCTGAGACTAAGTCATGTGAAAATATTTTAGAAAAATATGACTCTAGCTTTCAGAGATTTCTCACTAAGAGCATAGACAGAAGCAAGATGGCTTCTATGATCTATGGTGTTAGTGGAAACAACAGAAGAGGTATTGGATATGAATCTTCATCTGGAAGCAATCCAAAACCTGTTGACAAACTTTTTATCAAGAAGACACCTCTGTATTCTCAATTTAAATTTGGTCACTTGAATGACATTAAACACACAAGCTCTGAGAAGAATACTTATGTGTTTAAACCCAAGGCAAGTCAGAATAAACATTATGTTGTAAAACAGAAGTTTAGACAAACCTGCAAACCAACTAACCCCAAAGGACCCAAGAAGATCTGGGTACCTAAAAACAAAATAATTCCTGTTGCAGATGTTCTTAGCAGCAAGGTCAGGACACCAATCATGGTACCTGGACTCTGGATGCTCACGACACATGACAGGAGAAAAGTCTATGTTCCAAAGCCTGGAACTTAGATCTGGAGGTGACGTGAAGTTTGGAGGGAACCAAAAGGGCAAGATCATTGGATCTGGCACTATTGGAAATGGTAAACTTCCCTCTATTACTAATGTTTTACTTGTTGAAGGGTTAAAGCATAACTTATTGTCCATAAGTCAATTAAGTGACAATGGTTATGATATTACCTTTAATCAAAAATGTTGTAATGCTATTAGTCAGAAGGATGGCTCTATCCTATTTAGTGGTAAGAGGAAAAACAACATTTATAAAATAAATCTTTCAGAACTTAAAGTTCAAAATGTTAAATGCCTCTTGTCTGTTAATGAAGAGCAATGGGTCTGGCATAGAAGATTGGGCCATATTAATATGAGACGTATATCTCAGATTAATAAACTTAATCTTGTCAGAGGACTCCCTAATCTGAAGTTCACTTCAGATGCCCTTTGTGAAGCATGCCAGAAAGGGAAGTTTTCAAAAACATCTTTCAAATCAAAAAATGTTGTTTCTACTTCTAAACCACTAGAACTACTTCATATTGATCTGTTTGGACCAGTGAAAACTGCATCCATCAGAGGCAAGAAGTATGGATTAGTCATTGTTGATGACTTTAGCAGATGGACATGGGTAAAGTTCTTAAAACACAAGGATGAGTCACATTCTGTGTTCTTTGACTTCTGCAAGCAAGTCCAGAATGAAAAGAATTTCAAAATTATAAAAGTCATAAGTGATCATGGAGGTGAATTTGAAAATAAATATTTTGAAAAATATTTTTCTGAAAATGGCATTGCACATGATTTTTCCTGTCCTAGAACTCCACAACAGAATGGGGTTGTAGAGAGGAAAAACAGAACTTTGCAAGAAATGGCCAGAACCATGATCAATGAGACAAATCTGGCAAAACATTTTTGGGCAGAAGCAATCAATACAGCATGTTACATTCAGAACAGAGTGTCTGTTAGACCTCTTCTGAAGAAGACTCCTTATGAATTATGGAAGAACAAAAAGCCCAACATTTCATATTTTCATCCTTTTGGATGTATTTGCTATATGTTAAACACTAAGGAAAATCTGAGCAAGTTTGATTCCAAAGCACAGAAGTGTTTCATGCTTGGATATTCTGAACGCTCTAAAGGCTACAGAGTATACAACACTGAGACACAGATTATGGAAGAATCCATTCATGTCAGATTTGATGATAAGCTTGGCTCTGAAAAGCCAAAGCAGGTTGATAACTCTGCAGATAGGGAAGTAGTCTTTATTGACTCTGAAGTTCCAGAAGCAGACAAAACTCAAGTGAAGGAACCAGAAGCAACTCCAGATGCTACTCCCTTAACTTCTCAGATGAATAATCTAAACATTTCTGAAGAATCAACTATCAGAGGATCATCATCCAGAATTAAAGCTTCTCATCCAGAGGATGTCATTATTGGAAAGAAGGATGATCCCATCAGAACAAGATCCTTTCTAAGATCATCTGAAGCATCACTATTTGGACTAGTGTCAGAAATTGAACCATCTTCTATAGAAGAAGCTCTGCAAGACAATGATTGGATTATTGCCATGCAAGTAGATCTAAATCAATTCAGTAGAAATGATGTATGGGATCTAGTTCAGAGACCTCAAGGATTCAATATAATTGGTACAAAATGGGTCTTCGGAAATAAACAAAATGAGAAAGGAGAAGTTGAGAGGAATAAGGCAAGGCTGGTTGCTCAAGGGTACAGTCAGCAAGAGGGTATTGATTACACTGAGACATATGCTCCAGTGGCAAGGTTAGAATCTATACGCCTTCTTATTTCCTTTGCTGCACAAAATAACATCACTCTGTATCAGATGGATGTTAAAAGTGCCTTTCTTAATGGTATTATAGAAGAGGAAGTTTATGTCCACCAACCTCCTGGTTTTGAAAATGAAAAATTTCCAGATCATGTTTTCAAATTAAAAAAATCTCTATATGGATTAAAACAAGCTCCCAGAGCTTGGTATGAGAGATTGAGCAATTTTCTTTTGGAGAAGAATTTCATCAGAGGCAAAGTGGATACAACTCTATTCTGTAAAACAATTAAGAAAGATCTTCTAATTTGCCAAATTTATGTAGATGATATTATTTTTGGATCAACAAATATTATGCTTGGAAAGGAGTTTGCTACATGTATGCAGGCAGAATTTGAAATGAGCATGATGGGAGAACTCAGATTCTTTCTAGGAATCCAAGTTAATCAAACTCCAGAGTGTACCTACATACATCAGACAAAGTATGTTAAAGAACTTCTGAAGAAATTCAACATGTCTGACAGCAAGCTGGCAAAGACTCCAATGCATCCTACTAGCTCACTTGGCAAAGAAGAGGTAAGTAAGAAAGTAGACCAGAAGCTCTACAGAGGTATGATTGGCTCTCTTCTTTATCTTACTGCTTCTAGACCTGACATATTGTTCAGTGTTTGTCTGTGTGCTAGATTCCAATCAGATCCTAGAGAATCACACTTGACAGCTATCAAGAGGATTCTAAGGTATCTGAAAGGTACTTCTAATGTGGGTTTGTGTTACATAAAATCTGATGATTTCAAATTAGTTAGATTCTGTGATGCTGACTACGCTGGAGACAGAGTGGAAAGAAAAAGTACTTCTGGAAGTTGTCAATTTCTAGGAAGAAATTTAATCTCCTGGTACAGCAAGAAGCAACCCACACTTGCACTTTCAACCATAGAGGCTGAATACATTGTTGCTGCTGGATGTAGCACGCAGATGCTCTGGATGAAGAGTCAACTAGAAGATTATCAAATTTTTGAGAGTAACATTTCTATCTTTTGTGATAATACTTCTGCTATATGTTTGTCCAAGAATCCCATTTTACATTCTAAGGCAAAACATATAGAAATTAAGCATCATTTCATCAGAGACTATGTTCAGAAGGGAATCATAAATTTAGCCTTTGTTGATACAGATCATCAATGGGCAGATATTTTTACAAAACCCCTTGTTGAAGATAGATTCAATTTTATTCTGAAAAATATTGGTATGGGTTTTTGTCCATAATGATATTTATCAGAAGCAAATTGTTACAGATGCAAAATGCTTAAATGATCTGAAGTATTTCTTCTGTTTATTTATTCTATTCTAATCAATATTTCTGATGTAAAAATCTGAACTAACCATCTTTAGAAGATCTGAACGTTGGCTAACGTTTCATTTCTTAAGAGAATTCAGAACAGCATGCAAGTAAACACGTGTCACACAAAATCTGAAGAGGTGGCGTGTACATAACTGAAGAGACGTTTGAGGTGAAGTTTGAATAGTAAGAATCTTGGTTTTCCCCCCAAATTGTCAGAAGCATTTAATGTTTTGAAATGATTTTTATTCTCTTCATTTAATGCTTGTTCAAACGTGCGTTTTTCTGACTTTTGATGTGCCTAAGTGTTTAGTATAAATACTTGTCTTGTATTCACTTTCACACTTTTCACTCTCTCAAAATTTACATGCGTTTTCATCTCCTATTTTCTCTGCATAAAAACCCAAACCTAAGTGTTTGAAAAAGCATTCTTCAATGGCGTCTTCTTCATCAACAACTGCTCAGTTCCAATCTACTATGGCTGCTGTGACTTCAGAAAACTTGGGTGTTGCTCCATATTCTCCTCCCTAAAGAACACTTCTAACACCTGTTGATAAACTAGAAGTTCAGTGTGAATCTATGGTTGAGTTTGATTCTCTGGCAGATAATGGGTTTGAGTTTCGCTCCATAATTAGAGCTCAAGGATGGGTTAAGTACTTTGATAGGCTGTTTGGACCAGTTTACCCTCTCCTTGTGAAAGAATTCTGGATTCATGCATCAGTTTATCCCAAGTTCATCTTATCTTCTGTGCTGGGAAAAGAGATTATTATCACAGAGGATCTGATAAGAAGACTGATAGGTTATGAAGAAACAGATGGTGTTTCCCACTTGCCAGCTGGGCGTGTGGACATGGAAGAGGTTTATGAGGAAGTTATGACTGCTGGTCAAGCTTCTAACAGATTCAAAGATCTGAAGCCTGATTACAAGATCTGGGCCAAGATCTTCATGGGATGCATCCACCACAGGAAATCAACCAATTCTCCAGACTATGTCAATAGTGAACAGATTTATTTCATGTATTGCCTTAGTCAGAGCACCAAGGTAGATCTTCCATAGATTCTGTTTATGCATCTGTGGAATCATATCAATGCCTCTAGAGAATCTGTGAAAGAGAAAGGTCAGAAGATCAGGACTTGGATCCCCTTTGGAAGGTTGATCTCAGATCTTCTCACTGAAAATGGTTTAGTGACTGCTCTGTACGCTGCTGGGGTTATAGAGGAATTAGAGTTTATTATGGGAAAACCTCTGAACGCTAAAAGTCTTCTGAGACTCAAAATTGTTGATGAACTCACTACTGCTCCAAAGAGGCTGAATATGTCTGAATTAAATAAGAGGGTTCTTGTAGCTGACTTTCCTCTATTCTTTGCTGAAGAACCCAGACATATAGTGCTTATGTATATAGAAGAATGCAAGAAGGAAGGAATACCTGTTCCAGCTAATGTGTTTCAGCTTGTCAAACAACCACTACCAGATGCAGGAGAAGAAGAAGAAGTACCACTTCAGAGGAAAAGGACTCAGCCTGTAGAAGAATCTGAACCTGTCCAGAAGAAGGTCAAGATTGCTGAGAAGCCCAAGAAGCTCTTGAAGAGAAAAGATTCTGAAGAAGCTGCCTCTGTACCTGCCAAGAGGATTAAAGTAAAAGGTACTAAAACATCTGTTACTTCTGCAAATCTTGTTATTAATGATTCAAATATTAAGTCTATTCCAAAACCACCTGTTACTCAAACAACTTCTGTTACTGCCCCAGTTCTGTTTCACCTCAAAAACAAACAACTGCTTCTGTATCAAAACCATCTCAACCCAAAATACACATCAAACACTTTGTTCCACGACAACAACCATCAGATCCAAAACCATCAGATCATCAACCAACAGATCAACCACCATTATAACAACAAACCTCTGAACATCTAGAAAACCAACCAAAAGAAGTTCAACCAGAAAAAGCCTCTGACATTCCACCATCAAAATAATCCACCTTCTGAACCTATTGCTCCTGTTACTTCTGAACCTACAAAAGTAACCTCTGCTCCTGTTTCATCAGAACCACCATCCAAACAATCTGACATTCCTTCAGAACCTACCAACACATCTGAACCTCACATCCCTGAGACAAAAGTTCTTGATGTCACTCCACTAAAAACAGTGTTTCAAGTATCTTCTACCTCTTGTACACCTACAACATCCTCCAACTCATCAGAATCAGAAATTCACCCAGATTTTCTAATTTCTCCATCTGACAAATACCCTGAACCTGAACCTGAATCAACCATACCTTCTAAAACTCCCATTCCAGATCCTATGCCTCCACCTGCACCATCATCTGAGATGATAGTCCCCAATTCCAATCCATCATCATCTGGTATATCTTGTGCCCAAGTTTCTTCTCTTTATCATAATCTATCTTATGGTTTCAAACTGAAAGATTTTTATGATAGAGTTGAACCTTCTGAACCCCTCAACCCTCTGAAACCAAAACTCAGACAGGCTCTTCCATCTGTGATTCTTTCATATATTCAATCAATGAACAATGTAGGATCCTTAGCAACAATATCTGGAACCTCTGGTAAAGCTGTTGTTTCAGCTCTGCAACCTGCATCTGATAACACAGTTGCATCTGTTGAATCACCAAACTCTGCTTTCATACCATACTCTAATGAACCCTTTGATGATGTTTGCCCACGCACAAGACCAAAACCTCATTTGCTTAATGCTTTAAACAGATCCTTACCTCAAAAACCAGAAATTCCTTTCTTTCCATATTATCCCCCTCCTCTGATTTCCATCCAAAAATCACTTTTACCACCAACTCCCAAACCTAAACATATAACTCTGGAAACCTTGCTTAAACCACAACCCATACTTAATATTGATCATTTATTTCAAACGTTTTTGCAAGAAATACAGATGTCTTTAGGTACTGTTCAGAAGAGATGCTCTGAAACAATGGATGCTAATGAATCTGACATCATCTGGAAAGGATTCATCAATAGGTTCAACACTGTAGCTTCAAATCTGAAGAACGTCTGTTCTGATGATGCAAAGCTCAGAGCTGAAAGGACTCTATTCTGGACTGTCAACAAAACTGAACCTCTGCTTCGTTTAGATGCTCCTCCTCCTCCAACAGAATCTACTGCCAATGCATTGACTATGACTCTGGTAGAACCCTCTTCAGGATCTACAGAACCTATGGCAATTGACTCTGTTCAGGCTGCAGAACCTCCACCTTCTTCATCTGAGATAAAGACAGAACATCCAGACTTTGAAGACAAGATTGCTGCTCTGGAGGCTGGTCAGTCAGAGATAAAATCCTGGATGGCTAAGCAAGATAAGAAGTCTGAGGATATGACAAAATGGATGTCAAAGCAAGATGAGAAGAATGAAACTATGACTAAGTGGATGTCCAAACAAGAGCAATCCTCCTCTGAGATTACAGATCTATTGAAGATGCTTTTGTCCAAACACTCTTAGATTTTTTTTCATTCTAATGTTTTTGCATCTGTTGTTTGCATCTGAATTTTATTGCTATATCTTCTGATGTTTACCTATGTACTCTTGCTCTGTTATTTTGAATGAATCAGTTTTCTCCATTGAATTATCTTATTTATTGTTCCTTTTATTTGTCTTTTTAAAAGTTTTTACTTTTTGCTTATGACAAAAAAGGGGGAGAAAATAAAGATCTGAACTGTTTAATATAACTTCACTAGAATGAATCTTCAGACATTTCTATTTAATCTAATATTTAACTTGACTATTTCAGAACATTTGATAAGAACACTCTATAAAAGAATCTCTGAGTCTCTCAGATCATTTGTCTTTTATCAAACTCTGAATCTTATATCTGCAAGACATTCTGACCCTAAAATGTTATAAGAACAAACAAGATCTAACTCTGAAGATTACTCAAGACAAAAGGGAAGTTTCTATTCCTTTTTCATATTTAACTCAGGGGGAGATTCATCATCTCAGGGGGAGTTATAATTCTTTATGTTCAGTTAAATAAAATTTCTGATACTTTTTGTCATCATCAAAAAGGGGGAGATTGTTAGAACACAGATTGGTTCTTAATAATAACTCTTTGTTTTGATGATAACTGTTAGGAAATTTTATATTTAAGAATTATATACTCTAAAATTTGTTTGAGAGTTTTACTGCAGATTGAAATGAAATTAACTCTCTAGAAGCAAATCTGTTTTGAATACAAGAAGTTATCCTGACTCTGAAGCGCCAGATGCATCTTACAGAAGAATCTGATTGCTCTTTACAGAAGATCCTAAGCGTAGTCTCCAGAAGGATCTGAAACAAGAAGCTCCAGAACATTCTGAGTCAGAAGCATCTGAAGCTGAAGCATCTGAAGCAAAGAAGAATATTGTTTGAAGAGTTTCTCAAAGCATAATTCAACAGAAGTTTCTGAAAGTATCAACGCTGCCAAGTACAGAAGTTCTGTGTCAAATATGCTATGATGATCAACACGCTGAAAGTACACCTGCTGCAGAAGGCTCTGATACAGCAAAGTTCTGAATATCATTAGAAGACTCTGATCCATTCAGACTCTGAAGAACTTGCTGAAAACTGAAGAAGAAATATTCAAGAATATATCTGTTGGAGTAAATCAACGTCTCTTTCCTCATTTGTGCTAGACACACTTACACAGACAAAATGAATTTTTCTGTGTTATCTACTTCTAGGAAAGGTCACTTGATGTGAAGACAAAAAGGCTCAGACCTTTTTGGGACTCTCTTTTCAACGCTCAGCATCCTTGGATCAGCTGCCTATAAAAGGAGAACTTCACCACATTCTTCAGTTACACAATTTGCTGAAAAGAAATCATATTATTCTAAGCTCTCATTATTTCATATTCTTCTTAGAATTTATTGTACCTAAGAGAAAAATCACTGTTGTGATAAAAGCTTTATAGAAGCATTAATACTCTTGTATTTAATTTACATTGATTGTAAAGGTTATTTCATATTAAACCTAAGAGAAAAATCACTGTTGTGATAAAAGCTTTATAGAAGCATTAATACTCTTGTATTTAATTTACATTGATTGTAAAGGTTATTCCTTAAGAGGATTCAGTTGGAATCAGTAGCTCTTGAGAAGACTAAGAACAGTTGTTCTTAGGTGTTACTATTGTAATCAGTTTGATTTAATAGTGGATTAAGTCCTTGTTGAGAAAGGCAAATCACTCTAGGAAGGGTGGACTGGAGTAGTTGTTTAAACGAACCAGGATAAAAATAATTGTGTGATTATTTTTTAGTCTTAATCTTTCATACTTATTCAACCCCCCTTCTAAGTATTATCTCACCTTCAATTCTTGCACTGCATTTAACTAACCACTAACAGGTTTGTGTAGTCTGATGGTTTTGCAGGAAAATATCCTTTGGCGCACTCTTTGGGCTGTTTGGTTTGGTTGATGTGAGTCAGAGACGAGTTAATCAGAAAGTTTGTTCACGAAAGGATTTGAGCTGTTCAAAATAAAACCTAGATTGCATTTGAGTTTAATCAGACGGTATGGATTTAGGCGGATAAAATTGCTCATTTGAAATTGCAGGAAAGTTTAATCGGAAATGGTGTCAGAGACGAAGTTAGTCGGATAATTGGAATCGAGAATAGAATTTTAGTGGTTTTTTTTGTTTCATTTTCAGAATCAAAAGTTCAAAAATAGTTTCATTTTATTTTAAGTAAATTATATCTCATTTTTTAAATTAATTATTTCATGTTTAAAATTAAAAAAAAAAAAAATTTCGCATCTATTTCATTTTCACTTTTTATTCTCATGTCATATTTAAATAGTTTATCTCATTTTTCAAAAAAAAGACATTGTTCTCATTTTATTAATATTAGCAAAAAAGAAAAACAAATAATAAAAAAACTATTGTTTTGCAATAAAGAATTTTATTAATATTAGTTCTTTACAAATAATATATAAATAAAAATTACATATATATATATATATATATATATATATATATATATATATATATATATATATATATATATATATATATATATATATATATATATATATATATATATATATATATATATATATATATATATATATATATATATATATATATATATATATATATATATATATATATATATATATATATATATATATATATATATATATATATATATATATATATATATATATATATATATATATATATATATATATATATATATATATATATATATATATATATATATATATATATATATATATATATATATATATATATATATATATATATATATATATATATATATATAATTACAAAAAAAATATCAATTTACATTTTTTTAAAGAAAATAACAAAAATAAAATCCTAAGCTTCCGAATTCTCCGACTCTTCCCGACTTTCCGATTAACGCTCGAACCTGCAAATCAAAACAAACAAAATTTACGCGGTTAAGTTTTTCCCGACACCCTCATAAAGGTTTCATCATCGGGTGTGTCGGGAAGGTAACAGAACGTACCGAAACCGATTCCCGACTTTATTTTCAGCAAAAAGCTAAGAGTCAAGCAAAGTTCTGTTCTTATCCGAGGGTATCCGAGGCAACTGTGTGAGAGAGATAAAGAAGTTTTTGCGGAAAAGTGCTTATTTGGAAAAGTTGGTTTGAAAAAGCGCTTATTTCCCCAAATTGCTTTTCAGCCAAACAGCCCCTTAACGGATTTCCCAGAAATTTCTGTATGCTAACGGATCCAACAAGCAACTTCACAACAATTTTGGACCCAAATAGATCGAAGCGTGAAATAACCCACAACGAACTAAGTCCCACAAGAAGTTCGTGAATCTGCCAAATCATGCGAGAAGTTCGCAAATCCGCAACGAACTGCATCTTGAAAGTCAAACGAAACCAGTGATAAAATGGTAAAGCAACAAATCATCAGATTTTCCAGGTAACCTCCAAACGAATCAACAACGATCTTTGCGGATCCGAGCAAACGAAAAGCCCACAATCTAAAAGGAACATATAAGTTCATCATGAGTTCAAACAAAGGGGGGAGGAGAAAAACACTAAGAACAACGATCAGGCGACGATCGGGAGTGAAGGTTCAGATAACTTCAACACTTCATCATCATTACTAGCCAGAACGAAAGAAGAGGAAAAGAGCTTCAAAACTCAAACGTCACCGGACGATCAACAAACGACGACGGCGGCGGCAGAACCCTAGAGATTCGAACGTCAGCCACTAACGTCTTCATCCTCAGTTTTTCAACATCATCGGACACCCACAAATCCGCCGCTTCTAACCTTCAGATAGGTGAGCAGCGAACCATAATGATTTTGTTTTTGTTTTACATGAAGGGATCAAGATGAATGACGAAGCCATGCAAGGAGAAGAGAATGAGCTTCGAAATGCTTTGCAATCCGACGATGGCAGCCGCGCCGCTGGATAAGATGAAGTGGAAAAGAGTTTCAAAACCTTAGCAAATATCAGCGCAGAAACTACCCCTTTCCCTTTATCACAGTTTTCTTGCATCATTTATTATTATTTTTTTTTATTATTTTATTTTATAATTGTTTTTTGATTTGGTAAGATATTATTATCATTTTAATTTCTTAATTTTCATAATCTAGCTTAGTTAGAGTAATCAATACCATTTTAAAATAAAAAACCTTTTTTTTTTATAAAAGCAACTAAGATTAAAAAAAAATTTTACTAAAAATTCTAAACTTGTTTAAAAAAAATCTTGATCTAAAACTCACTTTTTATTAAGGTTTAACTTAAAACCCACCTAAAAATTTTCGTTAATAAAATCATTTCAAAAACATTAACACTTTTTCTTAACTCTTTTTTTTTAAGTGAAGCATTTTTCAAAAAAAAAGCAAAAAAGAAAAACAACTTATTTTAATACAAAAAAAAAGACTATTTTCCAAAATTCATATTAACAGATTTTGAAAATAACTACCATAAAACCTTTCCTTAAAATTAATATCTCTTTTTTTTAATAAAAATCATATCCTAACATTAAAACTCTTTATTAAACATTAAAGTTTCTTTAAATTTTTTTTAACCCTTTTATTAAAGTTAAAACATCTTTTAAGGTTAGAACTTTTTTTCCAAAATTAGAATTCTTTCTTTAAACTAAAATTTTTTTTAAAACATTTTTTTTTCAAATTTAAACCACTTTTTTTAAGACTAAAATCCAAGTTTGTAAATTAAAACCATTATTTATTCAAAAGTTACTAAAAATTTTTTTAAAAAAAAATAATTTAAAAAGCTTTAAATCCTCCTTTACTAAATTAAATCATATTTTTTTATAAAAAAAAATATTTTTAAATTAAACTTTTTTTTCTAATTAAGGTCTCTTTTTAATTAAAACTTTAAAAAAAAGTAAAAAAATTAATTTTAATCAATTAAAACTTTTTAAGTGAGAGAATTTTAATATTTATAAAATGGCCATTTCATTAACATTAAAAATAGAGCTTTTCTTTAAAGTTAAAAATTTTTCGTAATTACTAATAATGGTTTTTTAATTAAATTAACTCTTCTGTTCAAAATTAAAATTAATTGTTTTTTTATAAAAATTCAAAAAATAAAAATTCCTAACTGTTCCTGTTAATTGTTCGTCTAACTTTCATCGTCTCTCGTTGGACTTTGGTTACTAATCCTGTTATTTTCCGTATTCATTTCTTTCGGTTGTAATTATGCGAGGCTATTGTCGCAGTTAGTTATTTATTTTGTAATTTTGGGATTTGTAATTTACGCGAGTGATCGTCGCGATACTTTCTTTTACCGCTTTCTTTATTTTTCCGTACTTTAATTCTGCCGTATAATATTTCGTCCTTTTTACATATTTTCACCGTTTTAACCCTCCGAAGGATTAGGTCTAGCTGTTTGACCGCCGAGTCAATAACCCTAATCTTTGACCATTTCAAAACCCTAATCGCCTAGGTGTCCTGCCGTGGACGAAAATGCCCTTTACCCTAGCATTAGGTTAAAGAGTCTCCGTACTCTGTTTTAGGGTTTCCCGCCGTGGAATACCTCCTAACCATAATTTCAAATTAACCATTTCAACCTAGAAATATGAGTCGCCGCACTCCACGTAAGCGCTTCCTTAATAATGCTTATTCCCTCATGGAAACCTTGACCATAGTCAAGACGTTTCTAACCTCCCTTTCGAGGGGAACTACGATTACTCTGATTCCATCCCCTACATCGGATACGTAGGCACAAGATGCAAGTCTTGCCGAGTAAACTTAGGACTAACCCCTTAGGTTTTTAAGTCACTCTATCCCTTAGCTCAGTATATATTGCAAGCAAATAATAAAATATAATAGTAAGCAATAAACAAAAGGTTCCTGTAGAGTACTACAGAAGATTAGAGTGCTAATACCTTCCCTAAGCTTAACCAACCTCTTACCTAGATCTCTCCCCGCATTGTTTGACGATGCAAAATTAGGTTTTCCCTCTTTTGACCTTTTCCTTCGGATAAATCAAAGAGCGGTTGTGAACTAAAGATGCGATTCAAATTAATTAATAATTTGATATCATATTCTAACCGCAACACATGGTAACTCTTCTGATGACTCTGCGACGCTTTCATCTTTTCTTGGATCATATTAATCTTTTCAGTTGTCTCTTGCACAATCTCAGGTCCGAGTACAACACTCTCGCCTGATTCATACCAACACAAAGGAGTCCTACATCTCCTACCATAGAAAGCCTCATACGGTGCCACTCCAAGACTAGAATGATAACTATTGTTGTAGGTAAAATCAATCAACGACAAACGACTATCCCATGATCCACCTTGATCCAACACACAAGCTCTCAGAAAATCTTCTAACGACTGGATAGTTCTCTCTGTCTGTCCATCCGTCTGCGGATGATAGGCAGAACTCAACCTCAATTTAGTATCCAAAGTTGTCTGCAAACTCTCCCAGAACCTCGATGAAGATCTCAGATCTCTATCAGACACAATACTTGAAGGAATACCATGTAGTTTCACAATCTCATCAATATACAATTTGACCAGCTTCTGCAACGAATAATTGATCCTCATCGGTATAAAATGAGCCAACTTGGTCGCTCTATCAACAATCACCCGAATTGAATCATATCCCTTAAAAGTCTTCGGCAGACCTGTCACAAAGTCCATAGGAATGCTATTCCATTTCCACTTTGAAATATTCAACGGTTGCATCAGACCCGACAGTCTCTGATGTTCAATCTTCAATTTCTGACAAGTCAAACAGGCATACACAAACTCTACAACTTCTTTCTTCATCCCTGGCCACCAAAACAATTTACTCAAATCCTGGTACCTCTTTGTAGCACCGGGATGGATACTTAATCTACTTCAATGTCCTTCCTCAAGAATAATTTTTTTCAGCTCAACAATATCTAGAATATAAACTTCACGACATCTCATGATGCCATTTCCATTAGTCCGAAAATTAGCTCTTCGATTCTGATTCATTAAATTCCACCGATCTACCAACTCAAATCAGATTTCTGACCTCCTCGAATCTCATTAAGAATACCATTAGTAAGCTTCAACATACCAAGCTTAACTCCATAAGAAGTCTCTTCACAACCCAACTCATATCTCGAAATTGGTCAATCAGTTCTAACTTTCTTACCATCATCATCAGCATATGAAAAGATTTCCTACTCAACACATCAGCTACCACGCTTGCTTTACTCGAATGGTAATTCCGACCAAAATCATAATCCCTCAGAAGTTTCGACCATCTCCTCTGTCTCGCATTCAAATCTTTCTGATCAAAGAGATAATTCAAGCTCTTACGATCACTAAACATTTCAAATCTCGAACCAAACAAATAATGCATCCAAAGCTTCGACACAGACACAACAACAACCCTCTTTAAATCATGCCTCAGATAATTCCTCTCATGCATTTCAAGTTTCCTTGAAGGATAAGCTAAAACTTGTTGATGTTGCATTAACACACCTCTCAACCCCATCAATGAAGCATCACAATATACCACAAAGGTTCTGTCGGATTCTGCAAAATTAGAGCATAAGTTGTTGTCGGTCTTCTCAAAAGCTCTTGAAACTTTATTTACAGTTTGCATCCAAAACAAAATTTTGAACCTTCCTAGTCCACTACATCAACGGCAAAGATAACTTGGAAAATATTTTAATGAATTTTCAACAATAATTTGCCAACCCAAAAACCTCTAATCTCAAAAACAGATTTTGGAGCTTCCCATTGCAATCCCACTTCAACCTTCGACAGATCAACTTCAATACCTCTGCTCAAAATCACATGGCCAAGGAACCTCACTTCCTTCAACCAGAACCCACACTTTGACAGTTTCGCACAAACTGCATCTCTTCAACACTGATAACACAATTTTCCGATGCTCAACATGATCCTCTCCATTTCTTCGAACAAATCAAAATATTATCAATGAACACAACCACCAGTTTATCCAACTAAGGATGGAAAATCCTATTCATATACTCCATAAATGTACATGGTGCATTAGTCACACTAAATGACATCAAGAAATACTCATAATGTCCATACCTTATTTTAAAAGCAGTCTTCTGAATATCTTCAGCATTCACACAAATCTGATGATACCCAGATCTCAAATCTATCTTACTGAACACACTTGCAACAACCAACTGATCCATCAAATCATCAATCCTTGGATGTGGATACTTATTCTTAATAGTCACTTTGTTCACCTGTCTATAATCTACACACAGCCTCACAAAACCTTCTTTCCTCTTAACTAACCAAATTTGTGCACCCCACAGTGACACACTCGGACAAAAGAACCTCTCCTCAAGCAAATCTTCAAGTTGATTCTTCAACTTCTTCAATTTCGGTGTGGACAGATGATATGGAGCCATCCCTACCAAACTAGTCCTAGGAACTAGGTCGATCGTAAACTCCACTTCACGTTTCGGCGGTAAATCACTTATCTCATCAAGAAAAACTTTCGGATAATCACAATATAGGTCAAGGCTCCGTAAACAACGGGTTTTCCCAAAAATTATCAAAAATTGCTCAAAAGGCAGCGGAACTCAAAAAGGCATAATCCAAAGTTTTCCTTGTACAGAAACATAACAAAATCAAGTAAAACACGGTTTAACTCAAAAACCCCAACTCGATGTTACACTATCAGAGCAAGACCCTCTAAGTTAACCAAAGTGGCCAACAACTCAAAAAGATCATCGACGACATCCATGGCTAAACCTGGTCATCTGCACATTATCCACGTGGAGGCAACATTCAAACAGGCAGGGTGAGTAAAACGATTCATAATAATCAATACAGGAATCAATATATAAAATGGCGTTATTTTCATATTCAACATCATCATAATGCTCAAAGAACATCAAAGGCCACATCATTATAAATTACACCAATTGTCACATAAATGCAAATGCAACAAGACTCATGCATGTGGTACCGATCATCACAGCTCGATGGACACTGGGCCATCAACCCTCCATAGATCCCCATCAATAAGATCGATTATATACAAGAACCAAAGCACATTAAAATACCTCACATTCGTACAATGGGACTGAAGCCAAAGAAATCAAGGTCCTGAACCGAAGTCTAGATGCACATGAATGCATGATGCACACGTCAATAATCATCCTCATAATAACATCATAGGTGCATCATCATTCATTAAAATCATCATATATCATGTCATCATAACTCATCATCATTACTCATAGGAACTCCTTATAAAATCATGCATTAATCTCATCGGAATCACAGTTATACTCATGGTAATTCATCGCATAGTTAAATTCTTAATATCATAAAATCACAATCATACTCATGGTAATTCATCATACTGTCACATATTAATCACATAGAATTCACAATTATACTCATGGTAATCATCATACAATCACATATTAATGACATAAAATTCACAATTATACTCATGGTAATTCATCATACTATCATGTATTAATCACGTAGAAATCATAGTCGTACTCATGGTAATTCATCAAAGAAATCACAGCATCAAAACATCAAGGCATCCTTGTACAAAATCAGAATTCGCAAACCTCTGCTACGTTCGCTAGCAACTTCATTGTGCGAGTCTGGGGCGAGTTTATTCGTTGTGCGAACACGCGATTACAACAAAACGTTGTTACACATCAGAACCAAAACCAACTCAAAAGTCCACACGATTCACTTTCCCAATAACCCAAAACATCCCTAAATCATTCTTAAGTTATTACGGCGATAAAGGCACACAATCTACAACTTATTAAGCCAATCCCGTATCATATTCACGCTCTAATTCCCATAAATCCTTACAACTACACCACAGTCATTAGAGTTCTCACTATCTAATTTCCCTACAGGGTTGAAACCACAACAACAGATTTTGGCCACGAAGGCCTAATTTCCTTTAACCCAAATCAGCCTCGAATCTATCAGGCCATCAGTTTAAAACTCTTAAGACTCTTACACCTTAAAAAGGCAACAACAATACAAATTCTCACAAAACCTTCTACCCTTAAACCCTTAAATCGACTTTAAACACATTGAAATCACATATTGAAAACAATGAAGGCAATACTCCCCATCCCTTAATTTGCCGACTATAAGCCTTCCTCCTTGGATTCATGGAGACCTCGCGAGCCTTTTGCCTCAATCCTCTTCCTCAGATCTTTGGCCTCTATTTCTTCCATTTTCACGGTCTAACAGGAATGAATCCTAATTCCCTTAAAAATCCATTTTTGTTAAACCTAACTTTGGGCCTATAAATTGGGCTTTTTAATATTACTCTCACTAACTCCTCCTTAATTGTCCAATTTGCCCTTAGTTAACTTATATTTATTTAAACTAATAATAATACCAATATATTCATATTATATATTATTATTTAAATAAATAAGCCAAAATCCATAATTCTCAATATTTCACATCAATCACCGAAAATCACCAAAAATACGAATATTCATATTTAAATAAATTAAATAAATATTTCAATAAATTTGGGGTGTTACAATGAACACTTGATCATGATCAAGGTTTAAATGGGAACAAACATAGCAATGCTTGTATAGAGTTTAACAAAACTCTCTATTCTAGATTGCACACTCAAAGGGATTGACTTTGACAAAAGCCAAGAGGGGAGCAAGTAATCATGATAATGATTCTTACATAGAGTTAACAAACTCTATCTTAAAGTTCTAATTGAAGGATACTCCTAACAAGGGGTAAGTCTTTAGACTTAAAGCAAAGTCTAAAGGATATAGGTTCTAACTTAACTAAGTTATAGTTTCAAAGTGACTTAACAAAGTTAGAAAGAGGGTAATGAGCTATCTATGACCCAAGGGTCAATAGAGAGACTCTCTTTTGGAATGGGAAAAAGATGAGGCAACTGGATAAGAACTAACAAGTTCCATCACCTGGGGAATAACTTAACAAAGTTAAAAGCACACATAAGCATTCATTCAAACATGATGAACATATAAAAGAGCATGGTAGCAACCAAGAAAGATATGCAAGCATGTGACAATGTCAAGCAAAGGTTACAATCAAATCAAAAGGTTACAACCATTAAAGGACAAAGATATCACAATATCTAAAAGTAACATGATAGAGGTTCTTACAAGACCAAAAATATAAGGCAAGATTAAATTTAAACATCTTAACAAAGATGAGGAGCAATGAGGTAACAACCACCAAGACAAACAAAAGAGCATGTAATTCAAACACGTTTAATGCAAGCAAGTTACAACTTGAGGCAAGCATGTTATAGGGGTCAAGGGAAATCAAATGTAACAATATGAGACCAACAATCATGCATTGATGACTATCAAGCAAGTAAGCATACAAGGAGTGTTACAACAATCCAATTATAAGTTCAAGGTTTCATTGGAAAAAGAAAACAACTTTCATGGTAACAACCAAGACAAAGAAAATCCTAGCATGTTATGGTTCTAACAAGACACATAAACAAGTAGAAGTAGGCATGATGAACACACTCAAGAGGTTACAACATCAAGAAGTATGATATAGCTCTCAAACAAAGTTTAAAATTTTGTTTTCATATAGATGCATTCACAAAAGGAAAATATGAACATGGTAAGACATGGAACCAAGCAACTTTTATTTCTAAAACATGTTAAAAAAACATATATGAATCATACACAACCAATCTCACAAGATAGATCAAGTTTTAAGTTGAGGAAAGTTTCAAAACATTAAGGTGAAAATCCTAACATCACATGATTTCCAAGTGAGTCAAAGTCTGTCTAGGATAAAAATCCTTGAATTCTTTACTAACTATTTGAAAATATACATGATGAAGAACAATTTTCAAAAAGAATGGTGCAAAAATGTTGAAAAAAGAGCAAGTTATGATAAGATCAATTTTATGAAGAAAACATGAGAATAAGTGGTAAAAATATTGGAAATGTCCTCCACAAGGATTGAACCCACGCCTTATGGTTCACATGTTTAAAACATTACCAAACCATCTATGATGCCAGTGTGATATCAAAATAGGAGAGAAACAAGATATTACTAAAGCCTTAAAACTGATTTTAAAAAATACAAAAAGAGTTGTCCCTGGCAAGAACTCGTGTGGGCAATGTGAAGAGAGGATTATGCGCGCAGGTTTTAACAACTGGGGTGGTGATACATCCAATGTATCAAACCACCCCATAAAATGATAAGCCTTAAATCAAGCATTCTGGGCAAATTGACTAGGCCCAACCAAAGCAAAACCTCAAAAACATGAACAGCAAAACTCTTTCAATTCTCAATGGATTTTAATGAAATTTTAGTCAAACTTGAGTGAAATTACATAAGGAATACAATGGTATCCTTGGTTTTTTCTAAAGATATCTATATTTTAAAATTCGATGGAAAATGCAAAAATGAGGCAAAGATGCATTTTCAAAACCATAGATCAGTTCAAGCATGCCACAACCAGAATAAAAGCTCAAACATATTCTAAATATCATATACAAAGTGTCGATAAGCACATAGAACTCATATCCAGTCAAAAAAATCAAATGGCATATGGAAATGAATTCATGACATGTTGGTCAACAAGGAAACATATGACAGTTGTAAATAGATAAAGGCTCAGCAAACATGATTCACATGACTTAGATAGCATACAAATGAGGTCCATAATTATTCCAACAACTTTAAATAGAATTCAAACATTGCACATGAAATTGAAAGACTTTAAACCATCTCAAAAGGCACAAAACAGAACAGTTCACATACACATCAATTTCACATTATACATGGTTCACACATGTTTAACATGGAATGGAAGCTATAATCACACTAACAAGCTCTAATCTCATGACAGTTTACAAACTTAAAGGAACATCTACCAACAACACTCACACATGACTTATAATGAATTCTAAGTATGTCCACACTAATGTATATCAAAACTAAACATGGTGCATAATAAGTATAGTTAGCAAAGGTAACTTACCTCTTGAAGACCTCCTAGCAAGCTCTTTATGCAAAGCTTCTTGTTGAGTAAAAATGAGTTAAGCAGCCTCTCTAAACCTCCAATGTAGTGTCTACAGAGTTCAAGCTCCTTCCAAGCAGCTCTTATGCAAATAGGTTGACTTAGGCTAGAAGTAACCAATGGATCCTTGTGACAGATTTTGGAAATGGTGTTACAGTTGAGTTGTGATGATTTGGACAGTAACTACACCTTATATTTGAGGTGTTTGAGGTATTGGAAGAGAGGGAATAACCTTGAATAGAAAGATTCCTTGAATAATGCAGAAAGTCAATCCTATTTGGTTTAAGAGTTTACTTTTGTAAAAAAAAAAGGTGTTTCTGGTGGAAATGGTGGTTGAGGTAGCTTCAATACAACATTTGTGGGTTGCTTGAAGTGTTTGTGGAGAGTTTTAATGGTTGGAAATGGTTTTGGAGTGAGTTCTGCTCAAGGCAGATTTTGTGGTTTTCTAGAGTTTTCTTAAGTTGGCAAGAAAACTGAAAACAGAAAAGAGAGAGTTGTTTCTGCTTGGATTGATGGTTGTTCTGGTGTGTGTGTTTGATGTATAGAGAGTGTGCTATTTATAGGGAGAGTGGAGAGTAAGGATTTGATTGATTTTCAAGTCTCTTGCTAACTAGTTCATTTGAGAACCAACTTTCTAGCAATCATGATTTTCCTTGATTCATGTGATCAAGTACAAAGCTTTCTGGATTTAGGACATGCTTCTGAGATTGAGAGGGACCTTGGAGTGTGGAAGGAGATAAGGTAGTGGATCAAGGTAGATTTTGAGGGAAAGTGGTACTTTATTAAAATAGCATTGGTCACTTTGCTTCCAACCTTTAATCTTGGTTTACCCTGGAAGTTTCTCTTGGTTCCAACCTTTAATCTTTGTGTAATCCTTGGATTTTTCGTGTAACACCTTGCTTAGAGTCTATATTGCAACTAATCACCCTAAAACAACTAGATTGACAGCAAAGAATTGGTTTTGTATAGTGTCATTACATGTTGAGATTTTGAATTTCAAGCTTTTAGACCTCAAATTCCTTCCTTCAAACCTTCTAGCTCACAAATGCTATGGAGGAGTTCTTGTACTTTTTGGAAATACCTAATCATGATCTACAACTTTCATATTTTACACAAATTCAAATTCCAAGTGGAACGATGTCAAAAATCCTCTTGAAGTTGGCTGAAAAATTGACTTAAAAGTGCCAAAAACATGGAATTTTCTAAGTGTTTTCCCCCTCTTGCCTTGTCTTTGCTCATAACTCAAAATCCATTCATTTTTTTAACATAGGTGACTGAGGCACTTTTGTAGTACTTGTTAGGCCTTTCAAACAAGCTTTGAACCACTGCATTTGGATGTGTGGTTAGGAAGTTATGGCCTTGCCCCTTTCAAAACCCTAATTTCCCAACTTTTTGATTACTTCTCAATTCTTGATCCAATGGTAACCAAAATTCATGATTAGATATGAGATAACATTTGGAACATAATTGTCTTCAATTTTGGGTCAAAACCCTATTAGTCAATGGGTTTACTTTTCACTCAGACGAATCGAACGATCGAAAACCTCTGATTTGACTGTTGGTATTCTGGGTTCCCTGAGGCCTTGAAACTTCTTGAGGGGACTTCAATAAGTCATATAAGCTTTATGGACCATGATTCTACCATTTTAATGCCATTTAAATCAAAAGTCAAACTTCAGTTGACTTTTCCAATCAAAAACTCTAATCAGGGGTCCTGGACTATACTGTTCTTCTTCTTTGGGGGAAACCTCAAATTGGATTCATACGTGATCCAATATAGTACCCTTGATGATATGGAGAGTTGCTATATGGGAACAAAGATTAACTACTCACGGGGAACACAGACACATCGGGGAAAGGAACTTCACCGGGGAAGATAAACCTTTACTAGGGGAAAAGGCAAGTCCCTACTGGAGAAGCAGAAGACCAGAGACACGATCCTCATTGGGGGAAAACCCAGATGGGGAACTTCCTTATAGCGAAGAGATTGAACGAGATCTTCAAGAAAAGACTAGATACAAGACCAGATTCACCGAGGACACTAGTAACTACTAGATCTCTGAGACCTACTGGGGATACCCAGAGCTTTGTTGGGGATACTGGTAATAACCAAACATCCTGGGTTTGAGACGGGTGAGCATTTCTTGATAACCACAGACTAGTGACGACTAGACTTAGAAAAGTAGGCTGGTATCAACCAGGTATCGTACCAATAACAATTGGGTTTAAACAATGCCAGTAACTAATGGACTTCCTGGGGGATACTAGTAACGACTAGACTTTCAAAAGGATGTGGTGACAACCAAAATAGTGATACCAATAACAATTGGGTTTCAAGTAATTCCAGTAACTACTGGACTTATACTAGGGAATTGGTGACAACCCAAAATAAAGTACCAATGACAATTGGATTTTCGAACAATGCCAGTAACCACTGGACTTTAACTAGGGAAGTTGGTAACAACCGAACCTCAAACCAATAGCAATTGGTTTTAAACAATACCAATAACCACTGGACTTACAAAGATTGGTAATAACCAAATCAAAGTACCAATAACAATTAGATTTAAGCAATGCCAGTAGCCACTGGGATTCAAAGAGAAGATAGGTGACGACCATATCTCAAGGTACCAATAACAATTGGATTTTAAAAAATTCCAGTAACCACTGGACTTACGAAGATTGGTAACAACTAAGTCAAGGTACCAATAACAATTGGATTTAAACAATGTTAGTAACCACTGGACTTAGAAAGATTGGTAACAACCAAATCAAGTACCAATAACAATTGGATTTAAGCAATGCCAGTAACCACTAGGCTTCAAAGAGAAGATAGGTGACGACCATATCTCGAGGTACCAATAACAATTGGATTTTAATAATGCTAGTAACCACTGGACTTACGAAGATTGGTAACAACCAAATCAAGGTACCAATAACAATTGGATTTAAACAATGCCAGTAACCACTGGACTTACAAAAGAGAAGATAGGTAACAACCATATCAAGGTACCAATAACAATTGGATTTTAACAATTCTAGTATCCACTGGACTTCAAAGATTGGTAACAACCAAATCAAGATACCAATAACAATTAGATTTAAACAATGCCAGTAACCACTAGACTTCAAAGATTGGTAACAACCAAATCAAGGTAAATGTTAGTGACAACTAACATCTTGGTAACCAACAGCAGGTAGTATCAAATATTTCTATTTATAACTAGCCTCCCTAGGGATATAAGTATTTATCACAATAATACTTAATCCAAGCAACTTGACGAAGCTGGGGTAACAACCACGAAGCGAACTCGTGGCAACAGGTTGGAGCAAAAAGATTGGTGACGACCAAAGGATCTCAAAGGCAAAAGCCGAAAAACAGAAGCATGCAAACAAATGCATATGCTGATGATATAATGCAAATGCAAATGCAGACCGACCCGCACAAGAGAGAAGGAAAGCAAAAAAAACACAGGGGGAAAACACATCATACTGAGTCTTGATGTCACTACTCTGGATAAAAATCTTTTGCAGGGGAGAGGAGTAACTTTCTAGAAGTGATTTAGTCATTGCTCTTGCAAACTTATGGAAGAGGGGTCACGACTTAGTAGCGGGGCTGCTTCTGAGCACAACCTTGTCCGAAGATGGCGTCAAACTTTTTACCGTTTTAAGAGAAGTTTAATACCATCATGTCACACCTTTTAGAGTTTTGACTTGTTTTGTTACATTAGTTTTCTTAAATCAAAAACTAATTTTTCAAAACACTTTGCTTTCAAAAATCATTATTAATGAATAAGCGAAATTTGCATAACAAGAAAAACACAGATCATAACAATGATTGGTCTGAAGTCTGATTTCATTAATAGGCGAGAACCTTACAAATGGCAAAGTCTCGAGATCAAATAAAATTTTGAAAAAATGGAAAACAAAACAAAATGGGTTACAAAATCCAATAATGATCTGGTCTCTACTAACTAGTAGTCCATATGATTTGCTGCTTTTGACGAGAATGAAGGACCGTTATCTTCTTGATTATTTTTCTTGGGCTTAAACACTTCTGATTTGAGTGAAAGCTTTGCCCCTGGCTTTGCCTGGATGGCCCCTTCGGGTTTTCAATTTTTCCAAGACACTCCTTTTTCTTGGGTTACCTTTCTAGGTTTCCAACTTAATAAGTCCCTTTTTTAGGCATACTACTTTCTTACTGCATCCGAGTTGATGGGGTATTTAAGTTGCTTGCCATCCATTGTCTCAAGAATTATAGCACCTCCAGAGAAAACATTTTTTATGACAAAAGGGCCTTCATAATTGGGCATCCACTTTCCACGCAGATCCTTCTGTGTCGATAGGATTTTTCTGAGCACGAGCTCTCCTTCCTTGTATTCCTTGAGATGGACTATTTTATCAAAAGCTCTTTTCATCCTTTGCTGGTATATTTGGCTGTGACACATGGTGGTCATCCTTTTTTCATCGATGAGGTTCAGCGAATCGAACCTTTCTTTTATCCATTCGGCTTCCTCGAGCTCGGCTTCCATTAAGATCCTTAACAAAGGTATCTTGACTTCAATGGGTAGGACTGCATCCATCCCGTAGACCAAGGAAAAAGGGGTTGCCCCTGTTGAAGTGTGCACTGAGATTCTGTATCCATGTAACGCAAATGGTAACATTTTGTGCCAGTCCTTATAGGTTACGACCATCTTTTGTACTATCTTCTTGATATTTTTATTTGCAGCTTCAACAACACCATTCATTTTTGGTATGTATGGAGAAGAATTGTGATGTTTGATTTTGAAACTATCACACAGCTCTTTTATCGTTTTGTTATTCAAATTCGACCCATTGTCAGTGATAATTTGGTCGGGGATGTCGTACCGGCAGATGATCTCTTTTTTGATGAAGCGGGCAACCACTTGTTTGGTTACGTTTGCGTAGGATGTCGCTTCTACCCATTTGGTAAAGTAATCAATCGCGACGAGAATCAATCTGCCTCTTTCTCGTCAACACATCTGAGCAGAACCATATCATGATTTCTCTTGTACAGAATGTCATTGATGATGAAAATTTTAGATGACAATCTTCGTATCGCCCTCTTGTCAATTTTAGAGGCGTCAATCGGATATTCTTGATTATGAAGAAAATTCTTGATGTCATGAAACCAAGGCTTTTCATCAGATTCTTCTTCCGTCATCATGACATATGTTGGTGCAGTCTTTCTTTCAATGCAAATCAAAGGTGCCTCATTGACAAATTGGACCTTCCACGTAGATGCTAACATGGCTAAAGCATCTGCAATATGGTTTTCGGCCCTTGGAACATGTTTGAAGGTAACTTCATCAAAGTATTCAATCATCTCTAAAATGTACTCCTTGTAGGGAATCAACTTCTCGTCTCGAGTCTCCCATTCTTCTTTAAGTTGATAAATTACCAAGGAAGAGTCGCCAATCACCTCTAAGATCTTAATGCGAAGATCGATAGCAGTTTCCAGTCCCAAGATGCAGGCCTCGTATTCAGCTATGTTGTTGGTACAGGATAAGCAATGTCTGGCGGTAATAGCAGTATACCTTCCAGTTGGATTTTCCAGAACAACTCTAACACCATGTTTGTTCTTGTTGGACGCTCCATCAAACATCATCTTCCAGCGGGATCTAGGTTCAGGGCCTTCTTCAAGACCAGGTTCCGGTTTCATACTTTGAACATGCATCACATCTTCATCTGGGAACTCAAATTTGAGCGGTTGGTAATCATCTACAGGATGCTCAGCAAGGTGTTCTGACAAGACACTTCCTTATATGGATTTTTGGGCAACATACTGAATATCATACTCTAACAAGAGTATATGCCATCTCGATGTCTTCCAGTTTGAGCTGGTTTTTCAAAGATCTACTTTATCGGGTCCATCTTGGAGATTAACAGAGTAGTATGGCAAATCATGTATTGTCTCAGATGTTTGGCTGCCCAGGCTAGAGCACAACGAGCCTTTTATAAAGGTGAGTAAAGACTTTTGCAATCAGTGAATTTCTTGCTCAGATAGTAGTTTGTGTGTTCCTTCTTTCCTGATTCATCAGTTTGGCCCAAGACACAACACATTCAATCTTCCAACATTGTCATGTACATGAAGAGTGGTTTTCCTGGTACTGGAGGGATTAATATAGGAGGCTCTTGGAGATACTCCTTGATCTTCTCGAATGCTGATTGGCAGCTCTCATTCCATATAGTCGTTTGATCTTTTCGTAACAACTTAAAGATTGGTGTGCAGGTAGGCGTCAAGTTAGAGATGAATCTGGAGATGTAGTTCAAACATCCTAGGAAACCTCTGACTTGCTTCTCTGTTTGAGGAACTGGCATCTATTGAATTGCTCTAACTTTGTCGAGATCTACTTCTATTCCTTGTTGACTAACAATAAATTCAAGTAATTTGCCGGAACGAACCCCAAACGTACACTTTGCCGGATTTAGCCTCAACTGATATTTTTGAAGTCTTTCAAATAACTTTAACATATGCTCCAAGTGATCTTCTTCATCTCGTTATTTTTTTATCATATCGTCTACATACACCTCAATCTCCTAATGCATCATATCATGGAAGAGTTCGACCATGGCTCGTTGATATGTTGCTCCTGCGTTTTTCAACCTGAAAGGTATGACCTTATAACAATAAGTGCCCCAAGGTGTGATGAAGGTTGTTTTTTCCATGTCGGATGGGTTCATTTTTATCTGGTTGTAGCCGGAGAATCCATCCATGAATGAGAATACCACAAAGTTGGATGTGTTGTCTACTAAAGTGTCGATATGTGGTAGCGGGAAGTCATCCTTCGGACTAGCTTTGTTCAAATCTATGTAGTCTACACACATTCTAACTTTACCGTCTTTCTTAGGGACAGGCACAATGTTAGCTACCTATTCTGGGTACTTTGATACTGCTAAAAAGCCCGCGTCAATTTGTTTTTTGACCTCGTCTCTGATTTTGAGAACCATGTCAGGTATGGATCTTCGGAGCTTCTGCTTGACCGAAGGACACTCAGGTTTTAAAGGGAGCTTGTGCATTACAATGTCAGTATCCAACCCTGGCATGTCTTGATAAGACCAAGTGAACACCTCAGCGTAATCTTTGAGAAGCGTTATCATTCTGTTTTTAACATCTGTCCCTAGCGATGCCCCAATTTTGACCTCTTTTCTTTCCTTTTCAGAGCCTAACTTGACGACCTTAATCTGTTCTTTGTAGGTCTGAAGATAGGCGTCCTCATACTCAGTCATTTTTACCAATTCTTCAGGGACTTCAGAATCTTCATCACTCTCTTCTTCGGCTTGAAAAACAAACGGATCACTACTAGAAGGGATCGAATGATCATTGGATTTTGTGGGTGATGGAGGTTTTCTGCATGGTTTTACATCTTTTAGAATGAACAGACACACACAACAAACATTCAGATGATGGGTTGATTTTAATTTTCAAAATTTGTCATTTTTTCTTTTTACAAAAAGTGAAAATGATGAGGAGAAAAACAAAAAAAAGAGTTTTAACAAAAACACTTCTTCATTCATTAATCTTTTAAAGTCGCAAAGTGGCTCGTACAAAATGATTCGCTGGCCCTAGGCAAGACCAGGAATTTTAAAGAAAACAAAAGCTAACAAGCAAATGCATTACTCTAAAGGCAAAATGACAGGAATTTCTACTGTTTCCCAATTGCACAAAGTTGCTCCGCCTCGGATTACTAAGCTGTCGAAGTCACTTTCTTCATCTTCGTCAATAGCGGCATTCACTTGCACCCCACCACTTACGAATATTTCCTTCAGGATCTTCCGCTTATGGGTGCCCTCTTTAGATGTGTCTTCCAGAGTTGGTTTGTAACCCAACCCTTGTCTGCTTTTCTTGGAGCAATCATTCACCTCTATGACCTCTCCCAATCCCAGCGGGAGCCCTTCTTCCATTGCAGCCTTCAAACAGAGGCGAAAGATGGATCATGTGCTACAACTTAATCATCAACCAACACGGCATGAGTAATCTCCAAGGCTTAGAATGTTGTTTTGAGCATCCTCATCAGCTTCGATATATCTGGAGCAGGACAAATTGCTCACCATTAGATCTTCTTCTTCGTGTATTATGACCAGCTGGTCATTAGTAAAAAACTTCATTTTTTGGTGTAATGTAGACGTGATAGCGCCTGCCGCATGTATCCACGGTCTTCCCAACAAGCAGCTATATGCAGGATTTATGTCCATTACTTGGAAGGTGATTTCAAAGACCTGGGGTCCTACCGTGATTGGTAAATCAACCTCCCTTATTAAGGTTCTCCTTGATCCATCAAAAGCCTTTACAATTAAAGAGGTGGGTCTCATCTCGGCTTCTTTGTATGCCAATTTTGCTAATGTCCTTTTGGGAATTACATTGAGTGTAGACCCAGTGTCGACAAGCACTCTGGCGAGTGTGTCTTCTTCACACTTAACAGATACATGCAAAACGCAGTTGTGCTTGGTTTTTCAGTAGTCAAGTCACTATCGTTGAAGCTTAGCGTATTACAGGCCGTGATATTTGCAACAACATGGTCAAACTGCCCCACAATGATATCTTTCGTTACATGGGCCTGTGTGAGTATCTTCAACAAGGCTTGTCGATGAGCAGGGGAACTTAGTAATAATGACACAATCGAGATTTTGGATGGTGTCTGGTTGAGTTGGTCTAACACCCAAATTATCCTCAAAAACTCTTCTTCTTCATCTTTGGGGATCTCTTTTCCTTTACCGGTGGGTTCTTTGGGGATTACTTCTTTTGAAGCAACCTCCTTGGGAACAGTAATAGTAGCTTTGGGAGCAACGACAGATAATTAAGGGATAGTAAGATTCATGTTAGGTTGATATATTCGACCATTGCGGGTCATCTTGCTCGCCCCAACAATGTTTGTTACGTCCTCTTGCTTTCTTCTGGTATTCATGTTATACCAGGAATAGTAACACTTCCATGATATAGCTCTTGGGTAGGGACTGGGCCCTCTCCTTGGATTGAACCTTGGTTGTTCTTTTCCAAATTTAGGTGCGGGATCATTATGGAACACTGGTCTAATGGCTTTGGGCCGGGTCATTTTGTCGTTAGTTTTGAACACTGCCCTTTTATTGGACTCTTCTGGCATGTTGAATACTGGTTCAATAACTGCCACATCCTCTTTCCTCTTTTTGTTACTTACCTGTAGCATCCCTTTATTGATCAGTGATTGAATATCCTTTCGTACAAGGTCACAACCTTGTGGATTCCGGTCGCATTCTTCAGAATTTTCATGGGTAATTTTGAGCAACCACGCTTGAGCTAGTATTTTGTGTAATTCTACCAATGGTGTCTTAACTTCGGAGACTGCAGTGACCGTCTTCATCTCAGAGTCTTCACCCTCTTCAGTTATAGCGTTTACTCCATCGTGGTTTGGCAGAGGATTATCTTTTACATTGGGGTGATTTTCCTCGAATAATAGTATCTTCTTTTCTGTCAACTCCCTGACGATGTGTTGGAGTGCAAAACATCCTTCTAGGTCATGCCCAGTAGCATTTTCGTGGAAAGGGCAGCATGTGTTGGGGTTGTAATAAGGAGGTAAAGTGCTAGGTGGAGCACCCAGTTTCCTTGTCAGAATGAGTCCTCTTGCTACCATCATGGGATATAACTCCGTGTAGCTTATGGGTATCGACTATATTCTAGGTTTCCCATTTTGGTAGGTTGGCCTAGGAGCTTGAACCCTGGGTTTTTGCACCTGTTGGTTGTTATAAGGTTGGTGGTTGTATTGCTGGTAAGGATTAGGGGCCCATAACTGAGGGTTTTGTTGACTCTGCTGATTTTGTAACACTGGCGTTACTGCCGCTACGTATGGCGATTGATGATACCATTGCCGCGGGCCTCTTTGATTCTGCACCCTCTTTTCATGCATCACTGTGCTGACTTCTCCTTCTTTTTTCTTGTGGAAGCTACTCGGTGGCCTCTTTGTCGTACTTGTGTTGCCCCTAGTAGTTGAGTTTGATACCTTATCGCTTTTAAAACCTGCTTCCACTTTTACACCCATGGCCACAATGTCAGAAATTGTTTTCGTGATACTGCTAATCAATCTTTCATAGAATTCTGGCCTGAATGTATCTACAAACTAATTAGCCAGTTCTTTCTCAGTCAGAGGAGGTTCCACTTGGGCAACAATTTCGCGCCATCTTTGCGCCTACTCCTTGAAGGATTCAGAACTTTTTTGTGTCATGCTGAGAAGCTGACGATGATCCGGTGCTAGATCTCTGTTGTATTTGTATTGTTGTATGAATGCATCAAATAAGTCCTGGAAGCAGTGTATTTTTGATTGATCTAAGCCTAAGTACCATTTGGCGGAGGCACCCTTGAGACTGTTTTGAAAGCAGTGTATTAACAATTTGTCATTCTCAATATATGAGGACATACGTCTGCAGTACATGATCAGATGGACCTTTGGGCAGGTTGATCCTTCGTACTTTTCAAACATGGGCATTACGAACTTGGGAGGAAATACCAAGCCCGAAACCAAACACATGTCCTTGGCATCAGACCCAAAGATATTGTTCCCTTCTATGGCCCTCATTCTTCGCGCCATTATGTCCATTTTAACTCTTCATTTCTCGTGTTTTTCATCTTTAATTTCAGACCCGTTAGGTATGTAAAATATCGGTTGATGGTTTTCGAAGATGGGTCGGACCTGCGCTTTACCTCCTGCTTGAGTGTAGAGAGGATCTGTTGTTAACGGAATTATCTGTGGCTGGAGATTAAATTGTTAGGGATTAACGAGTGGTGGCAGAAAATCCTTGGTGATACCAAACGTGAGCTCAGCTGATGAGGTTATTACTAGAGGAGGATTTGTCGTTGTTGTGTTGATTTCAAATACTACTTCTGTTTGTGAATCCATCATTGCCCTTATTACCTGGAGGACTTCCATAATCTGGCTAACGTTACCTATTATCCCTTCGAGATCGTTGTAAATCTGGTCAATTCTTTGTTCCTGATCAGCCATTCTTCTTTGAGCGCTGGCTCAGGTGTTGTAGTGATGGGAACTCAGTGTGACTTTCTTCCTCCCTCTGGTGGAAAAGAACAACAGATGAGCTCGTGTCGTACCTCAAAAAATACGATCCTCGCGATGGACGCGGAAAAACGTTCGAACAGAGTCGCCATTGAACTTTATTCATTCCAAGGAAGGAATAGGAAAATATCGATAAAACCTTTAAAGAGATAAGAACATGGTCATCGCAACCAAGTTCTAGGTTCGGGAGTCGATTGCGCAAAGGGAAGGTATTAGCACCCTCTACGTCCGTTGTACTCAATGGAAACCTCTTGATTCGATTCATGAGAGAAAGTGGATACACTTGTTTATCTTCTAAAGGAATTTCTTGCTAATGGGAAAAAGGTGTAGTTTTAAGATAGGGTGCTCGCCAAGGATTGGTGCCCTTGTGCCTACGTATCTTCACTTGTAAGAAGTGTAAAATCAGAGTGTTCGTAGTTCGTGGGACTACGGGAAAAAAAGGGAAATGTGCTCGCCAAGATCATCGTAATCTTGTGCCTATGTATATTACATTCAAAGAAGAATGAAGAATCAGAGCGACCGTAGTTCGGCTAACTACGGGAAAAGGTCTTGATCGCACTGGGGCGAGAGAAAAGGTTTTAAATAACAGGTTGATCTCGATTGCACTGGGGAAAGAGAAAGGGGAAGTTAATTGTTAGTGTGCTCGTCAAGGATAGAGATCCTCATGCCTACGTATCCTTATTAGGGAATAAGGAATCAGAGCAGCCGTAGTTCGGCTAACTACGGTAAAAGGGTTGAATTGGTTTGAAGATGGTACGGATGACGATTATTCGAAGCTTAAGAAAGACTTCTCGGATCCAAGTAATCGAGAAAGCGAGTCAAAGACTTGACTATCTCTCTTTTTCATCGTGAAAAGAAGGTTGTATTTGAATGTAACGAGTGTTTAGGTCAAATTCTAACTGCTAAACGTTGGCTTGTCTGCTCACTATGGGAGGCTGAAGCACGAGTTCATATGCGCGGAAGAATGTACTAAACAATATTCTTGGTAAAAGGTGTGTTTGAGTCAAACGAGAGTTTATGTCGCATTCTAACTGCTAAACATTGGCTTGTCTGCTCGCTAGGGGAGGATGAAGCACGAGTTTGTTATGCGCGGAAGAAAGGACTAAACAATGTTCTTTGGGAAAGTGTATTTGAATTGTAGGGATCGCACGAGGGCGAGGAATTAGGTTTTGAGAAGTGTCAATTGCACGGGGGCGAGAAAGAGAGTTTAATGTATTGGATATTTAGCTAGAGGTGACGATTACTCGAAGCTTAAGAAAGACTTCTTGGACCCAAGTAATCGGGAGAGTGAACCAAAGACTTGGAGCTCTCTCTTTTTCAACCTCAAATGCGAAAGGATAGGATGTAGTTCGAGTGGGTTAATCGGATGACGATTACTCGAAGCTTAAGAAAGACTTCTCGGACCCAAGTAATCGGGAGAGTGAACAAAAGACTTGGAGCTCTCTCTTTTTTGTCTAAGTGTTGATGAAAATGGATATGGTTCGAGTGAGTGGATCGGATGACGATTACTCGAAGCTTAAGAAAGACTTCTAGGACCCAAGTAATCGGGAGAGTGAACCAAAGACTTGGAGCTCTCTCTTTTTCATTTAAGTGTTGATGAAAATGGATATGGTTCAAGTGAGTGGATCGGATGACGATTACTCGAAGCTTAAGAGAGACTTCTCGGACCCAAGTAATCGGGAGAGTGAACCAAAGACTTGGAGGTCTCTCTTTTTCATCCCAAAGAGTGGTTGTGTTTGGAAGGATTTGAACGATTGAATATGGTTAAAGTGTTTTAGCGTATGGGGATTACTCGAAGCTTAAGAAAGACTTCTCGGACCTTAAGTAATCGAAAGAGTGAACCAAAGACTTGGAGCTCTCTCCTTTTTTCATCTAGTATTATGAAAGATGTTTGATATAATTAGAGTGAATTAATCGGATGACGATTACTCGAAGCTTAAGAAAGACTTCTCGGACCCAAGTAATCGAGAGAGTGAACCAAAGACTTGGAGCTCTCTCTTTTTCATCTACGTGTTTAGGAAAATAGATTTGAATTCGTTTATTATTTTAGAATACAATTGTTCGAGTTTAAGAAAGACTTCACAGACCCAAACAAATGGGAGAGCGAACCAAAGACTTGGAGCTCTCTCTTTTTCATCTTTTTCGAAATAGTGTTTGAATAATTATTAAATGTTTTAATTTGATTTGAAGAAAATGATTGATGTGAATCAAGGTTTGAAATTGAGTTTTAAACGTGTATACTAGCAAAGTGGGTTAGTCTTCTAAATGACCAACTAGAAGTAATTGATCAAATAGGTCTCACTGTAAAGAAGCCCAGGAGTAAGCTTTAAATGTTGTGTATAATGATCAAAGGTTGATGTTGAGGCTTTTAAAGCACTCGTCTTACAAGGGTGGAAAATGGCTCAACGAATCGAGAATTATTTTTTAAAAAGGGTTTTGAAGCATTAAAGCATAAATAAAACAAAGGCGATAAAAATTATTACATTTTGGGAATTGGGGTATATTTTATCAAATGGGGATATGAGATGGTGAAACAAATAAGTCAAGCCCAATAAACAAAAATGAATGTAAATGTACAAAAGCATGGTGTAAAATGAAGCGATCAAGCTTTAATTAACAAAATTAATTGACTAAGGTTTGATTAAATTATTTAATTAGGTTATTTAAAATTAATTATCCAAATTAAAAATCTAATTAATCTAAATCTAAATCAAGTTAATTAAAAATCAAATCTCAATTTAAAAGAAATCAATATCAAGAATAATATCGACATTAAAAGTTAACCAAGAATTAACATCAAGTTAGGGTCAACATCAAAACTAAAATGTAAACAAAATTTAATAAAATTTAAAATTAAAGTTAGTAATAAACTTAATTTCTAAAAAAATCTAACTAATCCAAATAAATTAACATTTAATCCCAATTGGCATCAAACTTAAGATTATCAAAATTTTCCAAACTAAAAAAAAATGCGGCAAAACTGAATCGAAACTAAATACAAGCCTGACATGGCAGCTTGCACAAATTGAAAGAACTAATACATCTAGAGCATCAAATAATGCAACACATGGTTTGATTTGAATTGTTACTGAAATCAAGTAGTTGAAGCGAATCACACAGAGCAGCGGCTTCGTATCGGCGCGCTCATCCAATAGGCACCCTCACGGTGTCCCCATCGCATAGAGGTGGAAACTTCAGGCTGTCAGCTAACTAACTAACTCATGAACACGAAATCGGATCTGCAATGTAAGGTCCAATATCCACACAAAAACAGCCAACACAATCCTGATGCAACATATTATATATTTGACAGAAACCAGGCCATATCATAGTGTCATTGGTTTTAACAATATCTAATGATGTCTCAACAAAGATTCCCAGATTCACAAATACAAAACAAGACACAAAACAATATTGTATAACATAATACTAATATGGAGTCTTGTTATTCTTTAGGAAAACCCGAAGTCGTGCGTTGTTGATAAACGAAGAGCTGAAGCGTTGCGTTGTTCGTCATTGTTTTCGAAACTGAAAGCATAAATAGGGATTTACGAACATGTCATGGTTCTATCGGTAGAAACTGCACATCATTCTTTCTATTTCATGCTTCCAAGATCAAATGCTAAACTTTCACCCTGCAAACAAACATTCACAACAGACATCTGGAACTGATACAGAAAAAACTTTTCAATTCCATTAGCGATTCTGAACACATTCGGATGTAGAGTCGTTGTTGTTCCAATTCTTGTTACTGTGTTTGATTCTTCACAAATCTTAGCGGTTAACGATGAAATGAAGAATGAAACGGAGGGGTGCGATAGCTTGTTGTTGCTGTTTGCGATGGAGAGATGGATCGGAGAAAGAGCTTTAAGGTGTAGATTTCCGGCGGAAGGAGCTGTAAACGGTGGTGGAAGTTGAGGGTGGAGACAAAGAGTGAACGAAGGTGATAATGAAGAACGAAGTATAAGGGTCGGTTGAATGGTGGTTAAGTTGTCTCGGCGACGAAAGGTGGAGGTTGGGTGGCGAGTTTAGGAAAGGAAGAGATGATGGTGTGGAACGGCGGAGGGTGTTTGTTTTTAGGCGGCTGGGTTGAGAAAAAGAGATGAAGAGATGGGGTTACGAGATGAGTTGAGTGCGGCGGCGGTTTTTCTGAGAAAATGAAGTTAGGGTTTTCCCAATTGATTTAGGGTTGGCGGCTGGGATTTGGAGAGGACAGATTTTTAGGGTTTTTCAATGATGGGGCTGCTAGGTTATTTCTTGATGACGATGAACAGTAGTCACTCCCAATTTATAGCAAACTATAACCCTAATTCTCAAAATATCTCTACCGTGTCTTTGCTTTTCCAATTTTTATTTTTTTTTCTTTTTATTAATTTTCTGTTTTTTTTATAATTTATTTTTCTTAATTAATTAACAATTAACTCTAAATTAAAATTCTGACTCTAATAATTAATATTAAAAATTCTAAATCTATTAATAATAAAAAAAATCTAACTAAGTTCTAATTCTATTCTAAACTAATCCTAATTTAAATTCTAACTTCTAATTTAATTCAATAATTCTAAATTAAAAAACTCTAATTCTATTTCTAATTAATATTCTAATATAATTCTAAAAAAATATTCTAATTAATTAACTCAAATTCCTAATAAAAATCTAATTAAAAAAAATCTAACTAAGTTCTAACTCTATTTTAATTAAATTTAATTCTATTCTAAATCTATTTTTAATTCTAAACTAAATCTTAATTATAATTCTAATTCTAACTTCTTATTAAAAACTAAATTCTAAATTAAAAATATAACTTAATTAATTAATGTTTAAAATATATTACATTAACATATCATAAAAAAATGAAATTACGAAGCAAAATAATGATAAATATATATGAAAATAAATGCCACGTGGCACACTCTTATTGGGCAAAACGGTAAAAGTTTATTTTTACTGAAAAATACGCTACGCTGTATAAGCGAGGTAAATTAAAAACAAAGTCGGGTGAATGAAAATTTTGAAAAAGGTAGGACAAATTTGAGGTATAACAGATGCCCCTATCTAATTGCCTTGAACCTGAGAGAATGAACAGCCGCATGGCGTTCATTTTAGGGTGGAAGTCAATTAGATATAAGAAGACCCCGAAATTTGTCCGATAAGCAAGTAAAATGCAGAAAGATATCAGCAAAAGCTCACAAGAACAATAAAACTCTGCTTGGGGATAGATCAGAGTAATAGCTGCTGGGGATCATCATTATCAACTGCATGGTTGAATAATGACTTGCTGGGAATAGAATTCCTTCACTGGAGGACTGGCCAAGATGCTCGCAAACTGATCATGGGTCCTGTTATGTTGTTATGCTATGTTGTTATGGACAACAATGCTATGTGTTATGATGCACAAACATGCAACTGAGATGCAACTACTAGGGAATGTAAGATGCATATGCAAATGAAAGTGCAATGCGCATGAGAATGCAACCGGGTAACGGGATTTTGGTAAGGCTTTATTTCTAGTTTAGGATTAGATGCAACAAGATGAAAGGATTTACGGGGTATACTGGTATGTCAACTCGGGGGTTGAGAAAAAATAAATATGCTATCGACTCAGGGGTCGAGGATAAATCAGAACAACAAGTCAACTTGGGGGTTGAAGGAGTAACAAAATATCAACTCAGGGGTTGAAAGAAAGGAAATGATTATGCTATGTATGCATATGGTACATGTTAAACGTATATGATGCACATGTGAATGCAAGCAGGTGATTGGTTTTATGAAGGTGCCAACAAGGGTGAACTTTTGGTAGTTGCCAATATGAATTGAACTTTAGGAGATATGCCAAGCGGGGTTTGACTTTTGGGTAGTTGCCAAACAGGGTTGGACTTTAAGAGATGCCAAGCGGGTTTGGACTTTTGGGGTGCCAAGCAGGGTTGGACTTTTGGGGAAGTGCCAAGCGGGGTTGGACTTTTGGGGTGCCAAGCAGGGTTGGACTTTTGGGGAAGTGCCAAGCGGGGTTGGACTTTTGGTTATGATGATGTCAGCCAGGTGGACTTTTATGTAGTTGCCAATAAAAGATTGGACTTTTAGGTTTTATGGGATGCCAATAGAAGTGGACTTTATTTGGTGAAAGTATTTGACTTCCCGACACTCGATATCTAACAGTGCTTATAATCAGATGACAGATGTGGATACTTTTGATGCCCTATGTCTGATCCTTTGCAAAAGTTGTGTACTCGTTCCCGAGGGAACCTCACTTCTAGCCAATGTGCCATGACAGCTTTCAAATGTCGAGCGTAGCGACGTAACCCATGCATTTTGAATATGTGAGTGTAGTGACTTAACCAATGCATGTTGATCGTGCTTTTGCTCTGCCCCGAGGCTTTTGACGCTTGTTGTAAACTCAACAGTTACCAACGTCTGGCAGATACGCTTGACCAGCTAGAAAGCAAGGAGGGAGACTGCCCCTATTCTACTAGTTTGCCCTAGTCTGCTGGGTATTTGAAGGCTTCTTCCTTAAAACTTTTACCATGATGTAGCACCCCAAAATTTGCCTTTCCGTTTTAGCAGCATCTGCCTTTTGTCTCTTTGCATTTTCGCATTTCTGCATTTGCATAGCATTCGTCCTTGAGACAGGGGATCAAGGTTTTCCCGTGCTTCAATTTTCATCTCAGTGCATGAACCTGAATAACGAGCATCAGAGGCCCTGGCATTTATTTTGCCCAACGGTCGGGCGACCGATTTTATTTTATTTTATAGGGTATTTTCAGTTTAGAAAGCAGCATTCATGCTATCGCAAGCATTCTCACAATGATAATATTCAAGAGCAAGATTCGGAAGCTTAACAGAGCTGAAAACGGCAAGAAACGGGCGAACGGGCAGATTTTTCCCTCCAAAAGGCGCCATAATTCAAAATTTGGAGGTGTTAATCGATTAACACATATGGGTAATCGATTAACCAAGTCAAAATCAGGCCAAATCTAAAGTTTTGAAGGTGTTAATCGATTAACCTATATGGTTAATCGATTAACCAGTGCAGATTTTGCCTCTGCACGTGAATTTTCAATACAAACCACTTTGGGGTCCAATTTTGGTCATGTGCAAATATGGTTTTCTCTTTGGGAAGGATCTAGAACCTATTTGAAATTTGGTTAATTTCATTTTCCCTTCAGATGCCCATTCCTCATTCCAACCCAAATTTTCCAAACCATATTCCAAACCTTTCATTTGGATCCAAGTCTAAGGGATATTTAAGTGATCCACTCCAAACCAAAGAGAGAAAATCACTCATAATTCACTCTCATTTTCAGAATTGATCTCATTCTCTCTCAATTTTCCAAACTCCAAAACCCTCACCAAAGCTCTTCTCATTGAAATCATTGATTCTTCATTGGAATCCTTGATTTCTAAGAGCTAAACCTTCATCCATTCTCTCTATTGAATTAATTTCTTCATCCAATTTTCGTGCAAAATTGGATCTGAATCTGGAAGTGATTTTGGAAGTGATTATTTGGCTTATTTTGGATTGATCTTGAAGGATCTTCATTGCTACTACAAGAATTGGTGTGGATCTTGAAGTATTCCGGACTTCTAGCATTGGATTTGTTCAATTACAATTGAATCAACATTAACCGAAGCAATTCTCTGCTTCGAAGGTTGGAAATTCTTGATCCGAATATGTTTTTAGCTTATTTGCATAATCATGTGGATTTTCATCTTTGATTGACTTTTGGTTAATTTGATCCGTTTGATTCATGATTTGGTTGTGTTAATCTGTTTACATGATGTTTGAATCATGATTTGCTGGTTTAATTTCGTGATTAAGTGATTATGCGATCATCCAGTTGATCGGATAAGTGCTTATTTGCTGAAAATGTTGTTTTGTTGGTGTTTTTCTGCTGTTGGCACATTGTTAATCGGTTAACACATATGGTTAACCGATTAACCATTTCAAATATTCAAAGTTTTCAAGGTGTTAATCGGTTAACGCCTGGTGTTAACCGATTAACATGTACAAGTTTCCAGATTTTCAGACATTTTTAAGTGGTTAATCGGTTAACACATATGGTTAACCGATTAACACTGTGCCAGTGGGTCTGTTTTGCTGATTTTCTTGTTTGTTTGAGTACCGTTTCGCATCGAATCATCGTAGTTCAATATGATGCATTAGAAGTGAAATGTTTTGGGATATATGTCGATGTTTTGGTGGTTTAATCGAGACTTCGTCAACTTGTGTTTGGTTTTTCACTTGAATGCCTACTTTCGTAGTTTGTCGTTCAAAGTGATATTCATCTTTTGTGCTTGCATATTCATGTTTGCTTGCCTTCTTGCATTTGCATTTCCTTTTGTGTTTTCCATCTTTATTTCTTGCATTAATAAAGGTCGAGATGTGCTTGTGGTGGTGTTTACCCCACACTTTGTTCCTCCCTTTGCTTGTGTGTTGCATTCCATGTTTGCATCCCTATTTTCACTCTCATTTGTGTTTGATTTTTCTTCTTCTTTTGTCTTCCTTTGCCATGCTCCCCTAGGATCTAACCTTCCTTGTTTAAGGTTGATTTTGATAGACATTAGGACTCAAACCATGCATGCTAACATTAGGGTAGATGTTTCCCCTTTTAATCCTAACCTTAGGACCACTTTGCATGACGACGTTAGGGCCGAGTTTCCCTTAGATCTTCCGTGCGTCTCTCTCTTTCTCATCTCCAAACAATTCTAACTCATCTAATAAATGCGATGAACATTATACGCTACGAGCCTTAAGCTACATGGGGAATAATGAGTGAGGGGTCTCCTCTCGCTTGTCTAGAGTATTTAGTATACGTCCCGTTTGGGGGTGATACGCAACGCATTCACCTCTATGTCATAGTCTTTAGCGCAACGTGAATCACAAACCGAATTAATTCACTTCACTAAAAAACACAAAATAAATTCCAAACCTTTTTTGTACGGGATTAATCGGAAACCTTTTTTCAGAAAAGAGTGTTGTTAAGCTTCGGTTCTACCGCAAACAGGCATCGTCCCTAACTGCTGGAATGGAGGTTTAACCCTACTTGGTTAAAACACTTAATCAACCTGTGGTTTTGTGTCAGCCCGAACTAAGTTTGCTCTGATTTCTCATACCAGATGAGAATACGTAGGCACGAGACGGAGATGTCTCGGCGAGCAACCTTCCCCCCCTTTTCACTCGTAGTTAGCCGAACTATGTTGACTTTGACTTTCCCATTGCACGAGGGAATACGTAGGCACAGAGCAGCGATGCTCTGCCGAGTCTCTTTTCTTTTCTTTTTTGTCCTGTGAGCCCGTAGCTAGATAGTTAAACACACCCTTAGATAGACAACAAGCATGGATCCCGTCGAGTACGACGAACGTGAGGGGTGCTCATACCTTCCCTTTGCGTAACCGACTCCCAAATCTAGGACTTGGTTGCGATGACATCGTCTTTTCCCTTTTTTGTTAGGTTTTTTCCGATTGTTTCCTTTCTCTCTCTTTGGGATAAATAACAAAAGGTGGTGACTCTTCTGTTTTCTGCCGAGTGTTTTTTGCAGTTGCGACAGCTGGCGACTCTTCTGGGGACTGCTATGGTTCCCTATGCGAGTCAATTCTAGTGCTTGTTTGTTACGTCTTTGGGTGTTTACTGTTGTGCAATTATTTTTGCTTTATGTACATTATCTGTTGTATATTATTGCATTTGTATTTTGCTGCTGCTGTGCTGTGGGTTGGGTCATTCCATTGAGAGATAAGTCAGACCCAGGCTTGAGTGTACACACAGGATTAGTATGGACAGTAGTGGGAGCTTGTGTGGTGTTTGGCCACGCAATAGCTCGTGCGAAATTCACGTTCAGACAAGGTTTTTCTTTGGAAATATTTTATCCTGTGCATCTGGTGCAGTTGAGGGAATATTGACTTAGAGAGACTGTCGACTCTGGATACCGTTCATTTGGGAAGTCAGCTAAGTGAGGCCGCTTTGTTTAACTATGATGGCAAACCAAAAATGGTGAACGTATCATTGTTTCTTGAAAGTTTGTGATGCTGACCACCCGCATAGGATGTCGTACCTTTCAAGATTAGAACCCACATGTAAGAGGGGGATGGGTTTTGTAGGAAACCTGGACTTCAACCAACCCTGGTTTTCTTGTCAGTGCGGACTTTTGATCCTGAGTACTCCAATTTTCTGTTATCTCAGTGTTCTGATTAGAGCGGAGCTCTGGTTGAGTTCAGTCAGCGGCACAACAACAAATTTGAGCATTGGATACCTTGATCCCATGTTTGCATCTGCATAATCATCCTGCATTTAACATGGCATGTTTGTGTGTGTTACAGGTTCTTGTCTTTCCCTTGATTCTGGTACTGGTCTTTTGTAGAGATGGAAGCAAGCAGAAAGAGAATTGTTGTGTACAAGATTCCTGCGCTTGAGTTAGGACCTTTATTTGGTCTGATTTCCCTGGTTGATCCTGGTGTTCTTGCAACCTTCAGGGAAGATTATAGGGGTATTTTGAGTCTTGTCCGTAAGATCACGAGCTATGAGTATGAAGCTATTCATACCCTGTTACAGTTTTATGATCCGCCACTGCGCTGTTTCACATTCCTAGACTATGTGTTGGCTCCGACTTTGGAAGAATTCGCCTTCATCTTAGGTGTTCCGATCCTAAATAAGGTGCCATTCTTTAGCTCCGAGGAAGAACCTAATCTTGAGAAGTTATCTGCCGCTCTTTCTTTGAGCGCCGCTGACTTGGTAGACCATGTTATCAGCAGAAATGGAGTTTCCAGTTTTACTTTATCTTTCTTGGTGGACAAAGCCCGAGAGTATGCTAGAAAGGGTTGTTGGGTGGTTTTCAGTGTTATCTTGGCTCTGTGTGTCTATGTGTCGTTACTACGAAAAAAGGCTGCCGGTAAAGACAGAAGAGTCACCACCTATCGTTATTTATCCCAAAGGAGGGAAAGGAAACGATCTGGAAAAACCTAGCGATAAGGGATAAGATCGGTCATCGTAACCAAATCTCGATTTTTGGGAGTCGGTTACGCAAGGGGAAGGTATTAACACCCCTCACGTCCGTTGTACTCAACGAGATCCATGCTTGCATTGTTTAACTAAACGGGTTGTTGAAACTATCTATGCTAAAGGTCTCAGGGACAAAAGAAAAGAAAAGAAAAAGGACTCGACATAGCATCGCTGCTCTGGGCCTACGTATTCCCTTGTGCAATGGGAAAGTCAGAGTCAACGTAGTTCGGCTAACTACGGGTGAAAGGGAAAGATTGCTTGCCAAGACATCGCATCTTGTGCCTACGTACTCTCAACAGGTATGAGAGATCAGAGCGACCGTAGTTCGGGATAAAACAGAACACATGTTTGTTCAATTGTTTTTGAGTAAAGTTAAACTACAGTTCCAGCAGTTAGGGACAACGCCTGTTTGCGGTAGAACCGAAGCTTAACACTCTTTTCATCTGAAAAGGTTTTCCACCGATTAAACAGAGCCCCAAAGGGAAAAAGAGGTTTGATGTTCGTTTTTGTCTTTTATCGGAGAAGAAGTGTTTTTTTTATGAATGTTTGTAATTCGTATCGCACTAGAGACTATGACTTAGGAACGAATGTGTCGCATATCGTCCTAAGGACGTATGCTAAACACTCTAGGTAATTGAGGAGAAGCCCCCCAATCATTACTTCCTAAGTAGCTTAAGGCTCATAACGTACGGTACTTATTAGCCTTTATTAAGTGTATTACTGTGGTTTGAAGATGAGAAGACAGAAAAGGACTCTACAGGGGACTAATCAAAACCCTAATGTTGTCATGCAAGATGGTCCTAATGTTGAGTTTGAAAGGGAATCTATCCTATATGTTATCATGCAAAGGATTCAACCTAAAGTTCTATCATCACTCCTTAAACAAGGAAGTGAGAGCCCTAAGGGAACATGCCAAGAGAAGCAAAACAAAGCTATCAAGCAGATGAAATATAAAACAACTGGATGCACATGCAATGCAATAATACAAGAAAGGGAGACAAGCTCAACCTTTAAATGCAAACAGGAGATGCAAACAGAAATGCACAGAGTAAGCATACAAGCAAAGGGAGACAAACTCAACCTTTAATGCAAACATGACAAGTATGAAAGGCAGACAAACATCCAAGCAAAGGGAGGAACACCTCAACCTTTAAATGCAAACATGCACCTAAACAAGAGTATATACACATGCAAGTCTATCCTAATGCATCACAACAAGCAGGCAATGTAACCAATCCATCAGGAGAGAGACAAACTAGATGAGCAACAAGGAAATCATCCCAAGGCTACATCAGGTTTATTTGTGTATCAACACAAGAGTCCATCAGAGGCTCAAACTTCTCATGGAATGCACAGAGTTATTCCTAAGGAAGAACCAGGCTCTCACAAGAAGGATCCTAAGATTATAGGACACAGAGGAAAGGGAAAGTATGTACAAGGTACTTGAGTCCTCAAGGCTCAAACTTCTGATGGAATGCACAGAGTCCTTCCTAAGGAAGAACCAGGCTCTCACAAGAAGGATCTTGTGTCATAGGACTTGGAGGAGAAAAGGAGCATAGTGTGAACCTAAGGAACCCACCATGTCATTGAATGTCCATCAAAGGCTCAAACTTCCCATGGAATGCATAGAGTTCTTCCTAAGGATGAACCGGGCTCTCACAAGAAGGACCCTGAGAATGTAGGACTTGAGAAATGAAGAGAATAATGATGGGAGACATAGTGAGAACCTAAGGAATTCACCATGTTCTCAACCAAACTCATCATTCAAGAATAGTCCTAAATGGTTCAACTTCTCATGGAATGCACAGAGTCCTTCCTAAGAAAGAGCCAGGCTCTCACAAGAGGGATCCAAATATCATAGGACTATGAATTAGAGGATGAATCATGCAAAGGAATCCTGCAAAGCAGAGGAATCAATCACCAAAAGCTTCTAAGGAACCCTAAAAGCAAAGCTCTAAAGGACATCTATCCTAATCAAGCTATGGACATGTTAAGGACTTGGAAATTAACCTACAAAGGCTTCAACCTATGTAATATGGGATCATGCAAGAATTGGGTGCCTAAGGATTGCAAAAAAGATCACCTAAAATGCAAAACTAGGTGGAAGTTCAATGGGGAACACACTAACAACAGCCAGAAGGCAAAATCTATTAACAAAAAGAAAAACAATCATAAAAAATCTAATAAAAATCCTAAGGGGTATTCATGATTTTAGGAAGCTATGGTTAAAATTTGAGGTCAAGATTCCAATCCTAAGGGTGCTAACAAAATGCAAAACCCTAATGTAAGCTATGGAGGATGCAAAGGCAAAGGGTGCTAAAGATCTACCTCAAACGCTATCCAAACAGCCTCTAAAAAATAGGATAAAAATACTACAATACCACTTAATCTATCTAGAATCAGCATACAAAAAATTAGACATTTATTTGATGTATTGATGGAGAAAGAAAATCAAGAAAGTATAGCATGTAATTTCTCATTTATTAAAAGCACATAACATGAAAAATGCAATATTAAATGGAAAAGAAATGGAAAACCAAAATAAAAAATATGACAAATTTTTACACATGCCAAGGTACACTAACATATTTTTTCCATGATTTATTAAAGCATTTATCATTTTAAAATGAATTAAAATGTGATAGACGAATAAAATGGAAATAAAAGAAAAGAAAAATAAAATGGAAAAAGTTGCGTGGTGAATAGCAATCCAGATTAGTTCAATTCAATGGGCTCGTGCGCAGGGGGGGTGCAATTAGCGAGGAGGCCCAGTCCACTATCTAAGTCAGCCCTAACTAAGATTTAATCCTAGCCACACCGTCTACCTACCAGTCCAAGCATCCAAAGGCTAACATGCTGCCACGCGTGCCATCAAAATCTTAACATAACACAAATCAATCCCAGCCTTCCAACACGCAGACCAGTCAATGATCCAAAGGATGTGGGGTGCATGTATGAAACGCGTCGTTTCATTAAAACAAAGTCAAAACAATCTCAACCACCAGATGAAACCAAAGTCCAGCCATCCAAGGGGCCACATGATGCCACGCAAGCAAATCATATTCAGTATAAAAATGAAATTAAATTGAGACCATCAGATCAACATACATTCGCAAGTAAAGCAAGGATCCAAGGGCTGGCATTTAAACTGGGATTAAAGCATGGAAATGGTGGGAAGTTACAGGCGGTGGCCGGAGAAGACTCCGGTCGTCTTCTCCGGTGGGAGTGCACAGTGACATTTCCAAAAACTCATCAAAACCTATGATTTTTCATACCAATTGAACCATCTCCTCACCTAGGTTACTAATCCATGTTTCAATTTCGTTTTTAACCTAAAATCAAAACCGCAAGCTTCAAGAGATGGTGCTCTGTCAAAAATTGTTGTAATCAAGCCTAATAATTATCCTAAATCCATCTACAACTCTCAAGGAACCTAACCACATGAATATTGAGCTCTAAATCATCAAGAATTGTGAGCAATGTTGAAAGATAGAAACTTGTTTTGGAGCTTGCAAAGAGCCTTGGATTGAGGCTGGTTCTTGCTCCAATTGATCCAGAAAGCTTCAATGGATCCTTCTAGATCTTCCTTGATCTTCAATTTGGCTTGAGGATGGATGAAATGTGAAATTAAATTTTTCACTTCTCTTGAGTTTGTTGCAATTGTAGCTGCTCTAACTGCCACCAAAGTTCATCCAAAATGGCATGGTCTTCATCAAGAAGTTATATAGAATGGATCTGGAATGGATTTAAGGCCCAATCATGGCTGGTTCGGCCCAATCCAAAACTCACTTTTCTTCACTTTGAAGCTTGTCCATGTGCACGAAAACAGAGCCAAGACTCTTGCTCATTGCTTCAATTCAATGGCTGGTAATGTGGTGAACATGAATGGATGGGATTATCTCCTTGTTTTGGATCAATGGGTGATGTTGATTATGTTTCTTCAAGTTTAAGTAACATGAAAAATGGTGTGCTTTTATGGCTCAATTTTCAAATCCATGAATGCCATTGTTCTTGAAATGTGAAGTGTGCTCAAAATATGCACAAATATGTCTTGAAATGGTGCATTATGAATTAATTTGGATTTTTGACTTTTTATGGCCTTTAAAGCTCCTTTTATGAAATTTCCTTCAACAAATCTTCAATCCAAGCCATATCAATGGTTTCTTGATGTTTTATTGAATAAATACCCCCATTTTGAGCAACTTTCAAGTTGGAAAAATTTCCATTTAAGGTATGCAAAGTGGTGAAATTTCCCTATAATCCAAAGTGACCTATAATCTTACTTTCCCAAAATACCCTTGCCTTGCAAGCTCCATATCTTGAGTTCTACAAATCCAATCAAGGACTTCTAGTACTCTTTGGAAAGCTAAGATCATGATGAACAACATTAATGTTTTGGTCAAGATGAGGAGAGACATCCTTCTAGCTCAAAAATGTCTTAGAAGTTGGTTGACTTTCAAATACCAAAATCACATTCATCTGATGACCTGTAATTTGCCTGCTTCATAACTTGAGCTCTATAAATCCTATCAAGAACTTCTAGTACTCAAAAGAAAGCTAAGAATATGCTCTACAAGTCTCATGTTGATGTCAAGATGAGATGAAACTTGTATCTTGAGTTATGTGGTCTTGAAGTTAGGCACTAAAATAGGGGATTTTACACTGTCAAGCTTAGAAAACCTGGCTTAGTAACTTCTCACACCCTTGAATATTGATGAATTGATCTTGAAATGATATATGACATGTCTTAACATAACATTCCATGATCAAAGTTGCTTGGAATTGAGTCTTAATCTCCTCCAATTTCATAGTTGACTGAGGGTTGACCAGATGAACCCTAGTTGCACCACCTTTGGTTGTGGCCTCTTGTATCTGGTATAATAGCTTACCCAAGCTCCATAAGAGCTCTCTCAATGCTTTAGGTCCACATCCATGGATTCAAAATCATCTGATGATCTCCCATGACCCTCAAGTTAGGAGATATGCACACTTGTGTATGGCCATCTCTCTGGGGATCTTTGCCTTCTTTGATGAGGATATGAACCCTTGAATACTTGAATAAAACCTCTTGAATAGCCTTGGAACCTTGTGGTAAACCCTATTGATAAGCACAACTCACTCAATCCCTGTATATGAATGATGGTATGCAAATGCTAATGATAATTCTAAAGCTATGAATGCAATGAAACAAAAGCCAGTTAAAGAAAAAGGTTGGGAAAATTTTGGGGTGCAACACTATGGCATTGTGTTGTTTCCCAATGTATTGGACTTTATGGATTTCGATGCTTTTCATATCTTCGCTTCCGGGAACCCCGTACCTACTCTTCTGGGAGATTTGTATCATTCGGTACATTACTAGAATGAGAAAAGGAGAGGAAATATGGTTTCTTGTTATGCATTGTTGTTGCATAAGTGGTTTGTTGATCACCTTCCTCGCTCTGGAGCTTTTGTGGATCTGAGGGATTCGTCTAAATGGTCCAAGAGGCTTATGGGTTTAATAGAAAAGAATATCGTCTGGTTCAACCGAGACCTGCTGGGTCGCGATCTTATCTTTAGTTGTGGTAGCTTTCCTAATGTGCCTTTGATATGGAGGAAAGGCAACATCAACTATAATCCTTCTCTGGCTGTCAGACAGTTTGGTTATGTTTTGAGAGGACCACCAAAAGAAAAAGAATTGCAGGAATCTCTGTACTTCACAGGCGTAGTTGATCCTTGTATCTCGACCAGATTCATGGACGCTTGGGGTAAAATTCACAAGAAGGAAAAGCTTTCTTTAGACAAAGGAGATTGTAGAGCCTACGATCCCTACTTGGAGTGGATTCAGAAGAGAGTGGAAGAGGTACTATTGCCGTTTCCTGTTGAAGCACCACTGTATCCCTTAGTCATTGAGACTGTATACCAAGCCTTGGGTAGAGAAGGAAGAGCTGCGCAAAGAGAATGAAGAATTGAAGCAGGAAGTCAGTCAGCTGAAACATGATAAGACTGAAGTTGTTTACTTGGTCAAGACAAAGTCAGAATCCTTGACCAAGTTGGAGAAAGAACTTGCTGATCAGGTACAAGCACGGAAGTAAGTCGGTCTTGATCTGAAAAGCACTTGTGATGTTCTGAAGAGTAAGAAGGAGGATTTAGACAGAGCCTATATGAAGATATCCAAATTCAAGGAGCAATGGAATCCTACTTTGACCGCCAACAAGAATAGAGAGGATCAGCTTCGAATTCAGGTTGATAAGCTGAAGGTGCAACTCAAGGCTAACGAGAGGGAGGTATTGTTAGAATCATTCCGCAGAAGCACGATCGAGCAGAAGTACCAGGAGAATTTATCAGCACTCGAAGAGTTCAAGATTCGAGCAGAGGTGAAGAAACCCAAGCTTGAGGATGCCTTCAGCAAAGATGCTTGGGAGGATCATTATCATTATATCTGGGATGTGATACGCAAGAGGGATGTCCTCTTTAGAGAGTTGGTTGCCAAACCAGATCACCCAGATACAAAAGAGATGCTAAAGGAGTCTCAGGAATGAAGTAAAGATCATGGCTACTAGGGAGTTGTATCTTTTGTAGTTTCATTTGCTTTTATATCTTGATCATCACCAGGGATGTTGGATGAGATCAATACATATTTATATGTGGATATTTCTCATTTGATTGTATTGTCTCAGCTTTACCTGATATACGAGGAGATTATTGTGGCGTGTTTGTCCATCTCTGCTTCTTGTTTATTGAAACTAGAATCAAGGGGGAGATCTCCCTGTGCATACATAGACATGTTTGCATTTTTCATTTTCATTTGCATCACATGTGTTCTTGGTGGCCTTTTGTTCCTAACTCTGCTTGGTTTTCTTCAGTTCAGGATTGAGGAAGTTGAGGAGTTCGGTTTCTATAGGTATCTGACTCGAGGGAATCAGCGAAAAGTGATGGATTAGGTTCAAGCCGAATTGCAGGAAGTCAAGGCTCACATTGCTCAATTCATGGAGTTGATGCATATTGTTGCTAGTGGGCAGGAACAGTTAAGAACTTTGGTCCAGCCTTTGATAGAATGGGTTGACGAAGAGGGCGTTTTGCACGGAGGAGCTGGTGTTATTCCTTCACCGATCGGTGGATCTATCCCACAGGGTATCCCTACTGTTGTCATACCTCCGGGCGGAGGAGCTGCGAATGAGAATGGTAATGTTGCTGGTAATGGAAGTGTGTGCGCTGTGCACGGGGCTGCTGGCCCTCATTGGGAAGATAACCAGGATGATGTGTTTTCCATGAGATATGGAGGGTGGTTTACCGACTGAAGCTGACCGAAGGTTTAAACTGATAGAAGAGAAGATGAAATCTTTTGAGAATCAGAACTCTTTGGGCCTTGATATGTCCGGTCTTGGTCTAGTTCCGAGGGTCAGGATTCCTCCCAAATTCAAGGTGCCTGATTTTGATAAATATAAAGGGACGACTTGTCCAAGAGTGCATATCCGGGCGTATTTCAGGAAGATGTCTGCTTACTCCAACGATGAAAAGCTGCTAATACAGTTTTTCCAAGACAGTCAGGGGCGTCTTTGGAGTGGTATATAGGACTTGAGAGAACTCATATCCGCAGCTGGAGAGAATTGGCCGAAGCTTTTGTGTGTCACTACCAGTATAATAGTGATCTAGCACCCAATCGGGTACAATTACAGAGCTTGTCACAGAAAAGTACTGAGAGCTTCAAGGAATACGCCCAGAGGTGGCGTGATTTAGTTGCAAGAGTACAACCCCCTATGGTCGAAAGGAAGTTGATCGACCTGTTCATGGCCTCGATGCCTGGTGTGTACTTTGAGAAGTTGATAGGCTGCATGTCTGCAGGGTTTTCGAACATGGTAATTGCTGGTGAGAGAATCGAAAGTGGGATTAAGTCTAGAAAGATTCCAAATGGTGGTGGATCCTCTTCGGGAGGAACAAAGAAACCATACTCAGCGAACCCTAAAAGAAGGGAAGGGGACGCAAACGCTATTTCTCACAAGGGTAAAGGTAAGGCTTAGTACCGTTATCATCAACAAGTTGCTACGGTAAATATCTCGGCCACAGCTCTGCAACAAGTCAATGCTCTGCGACCTTACACCGCTAGACGCAGAATGCCTGATCAACAGTTTGCGAATCCTCCGATGCCGTATTCTCAGTTGTTACAACATTTGCTGCAGTTACAATTGGTTCAGAAGAGGACTCTGGCTCCTCTCACGGGTACACCGCCTCCTGGCTACGATGCGAATGCTCATTGTGATTTTCACTCAGGCGCCCCGGGCCATGATATTGATCATTGCAAAGCTTTCAAGCACAAAGTCCAGGATCTGCTTGATTCCAAAGCTATCAACTTCACCAACGATGGGCCCAATGTGAATCAGAACCCGATGCCGAATCATGGGGTGGCAGGAGCCAATGCCATTATTGAGGGGGAGAAGCTGAATCTAATAACTGATGTTGGGGATTTGAAGACTCTGTTGGGGTTTGTGAAGGCTAGTTTGTTGAAGAAGGGTGTGTTTTCAGGTTGTTCTCTTGACTGCTCAGAGTGTGAAATGCATCCAAAGGGTTGCGATATTTTGATAAAGGGTATTCAAAGAATGATGGATGAGGTTTGTTTGCAATTTGATAGAGTTGTGAAAGAAAATGCTGAGAATAAAGTGAGTAATGATGGAAGCGAAGTTGCTACGATATCCATTCCATACCGGTTATCATTATTATACTTGGACCTGTGCCATACGAGAGCACTAGAGCTATCCCATGGAATTATGAGGGAGAGGTGTTCTATAATGGGCAAAGGCAGGAATGGACAACATCTACAGATGGAAGTTCGTCGGTTGAGAATATAGTTGGGGCCGGAGGTATCACTAGAAGTGGTAGGGTCTTTTCACCATCGGAGGTTAATGATGATAAGAATGAAAAAGGTAAAAGAAAGGTCGTGATTGAAGAGAATGTCCAACCACAGGTCGGTGCTGATGATCTTTCAAAGGATGTAGAGGAATTTATTTGGCTTATTCGGAAAAGTGACTACAAGATTGTGGATCACTTGAATCAGACTCCTTCGAAGATTTCTATCCTGTCATTATTGTTGTGTTCGGAGGCACACCACAATGCATTATTGAAGATCTTGAATGCGGCATACGTACCCCAGGAGATTTCTGTTAACCAGTTGGAGGGGGTAGTGGCTCATGTAAACGCCGGTAATGGTCCCGGTTTTACTGATTTGGATCTGACTCCTTCCTGGAAGAACCATAACCGTGCTTTGCATATATCATTGGAATTTAGAGGTTCTCTGATGTCGCATATCCTGGTTGATACGGGATCATCTCTCAATGTGCTTCCAAAGAAAGCGTTAATGAAGTTGGATATTCAAGGTTTGATATGCACGCCCAGTGATTTGGTCGTGAGGGCTTTCGATGGATCTAAGAGATTAGTGTTCGGGAGATCATGTTGCCTATTTAGATAGGGCCAGAGATCTTTGATGCAACTTTTTGCATTATGGATATCCAGCCAGCATACAGTTGTTTGCTTGGTCGACCTTGGATACATGCTGCAGGGGCAGTCACCTCAATGTTGCATCAAAAGTCGAAGTATATGGTGGAAGGGAAGATAGTCACGGTATGCGGTGAAGAGGATATTATGGTTAGCCATTTTTCATCCTTCAAGTAGGTGGAAGTGGATGGGGAGATCCACGAAACACTCTGCCAGGCGTTTGAAATAGTTCAGATTCAGGGGAAGTCTCCTGTAGAAGCCAAGGGCCCAGAGGTCTCGATGTCATCGCTCAAGGAAGCTCGTGCTATCGTAGAATTCGGTTCATCGCAGAAGTGGGGCCAAGTTCTTAATGTTCCTGTTAAGCAGGACAAGTTCGGCCTGGGATACAAACTCTCCAGTTCTTCTCAGAGCACTCCGAAGTATAGGGGAACTGTGCAATTCACCAGTAGTGGTGTGATATTTGACAGGATTAACATTGTTGGAGATGATGAAGGTGACAGTGACTGCGATATGGATGCTTGGATTCGTCCATGTACTTCTGGCCAGAAGCTGTGCAACTGGACTACCGAAGAAGTCATTCATGTTACTACTGCAGAGTAATGTTCATTATTTTGATTATGCTTAGTCCTATGTTCTGCCCAATACGTAGTAACCCAATTTGTGGGGCCTTTTATTATTCGCACTTTATCATTAAATAAAGGACATTTTCACATTCAAATATTGTGATCCCTGTTTTTCTTGTTTTTGTTTTGCATTTATATTAAACAGAAAAATGGCAATGTGTTTTGTTTGTTGCATCGCATAATAAACATAACATCATCATGCAGGTCTTTTCTATCAGATGCCATCGATTCAGGTTTGGCTATGACTTCATATGACTTTGATAATCCCATTTATCAAGCTGAAGAAGAGACTGACGAAGACTGTGAACTATTCGAAGAGTTAGCCAGGCTTCTCAAGCAGAAGGAAAGGGTTATTGTACCTCATTAGGAGGATATTGAGGTTATCAATCTGGGCACCGAGGATGATAAGAAAGAGGTTAAAGTAGGGGCTGCATTGGAAGACGGTGTCAAGAGAAGATTGGTTGAAATGCTTCATGAGTATAAGGATATCTTCGCTTGGTCTTACCAAGACATGCCCGGGCTGGATACAGATATTATGGTACACCGGTTACCTCTCAGAGAAGAATGCCCGCCAGTCAAGCAGAAGTTGAGACGAACAAGGCCTGACATGGAAGTCAAGATCAAAGAAGAAGTTCAGAAGCAGTTGAATGTTGGGTTTCTTGCTGTCACGAATTACCCTCCGTGGGTCGCTAATATTGTTCTTGTTCCTAAGAAAGATGGAAATGTCAGGATATGCATCGATTGCTGAGATCTGAATAAAGCGAGCCCGAAAGACGATTTCCCGCTCCCCCATATCGATGTATTGGTTGATAACACCGCTCAGTATTCTGTGTTTTCATTCATGGATGGCTTCTCTGGGTATAACCAAATCAAGATGGCCCCAGAAGACATGGAGAAAACTACTTTCATCACACCATGGGGGGATTTTTGCTACAAAGTAATGCCTTTTGGATTGAAAAATGCAGGGGAAACTTACCAGCGGGCGATGGTCACTTTGTTTCATGATATGATTCATCATGAGGTTGAAGTCTATGTTGATGACATGATTGCAAAGTCACAGACGGAGGAGGGACATCTGGTCGATCTTCTGAAATTGTTTGAAAGGCTGAGGAAGTTCAAGCTGAGGCTAAATCCTAACAAGTCCTTCGGGGTGAGATCTGGAAAGCTACTGGGTTTCATTTTCAGTGAAAGGGGTATCGAGGTAGATCCTGCCAAAATAAAAGTTATACAATATATGCCTGAGCTGAGAACGGAAAAAGAGGTTCGTGGTTTTCTGGGGAGATTGAACTATATTACAAGGTTCATATCTCATCTTACAGCCACTTGTGAACCGATATTCAAATTGCTAAGAAAAGATCAAACGGTCAGGTGGAATGAAAATTGTCAAAAAATGTTCAAAAGAATAAAACAATATTTGCAGGAACCTCCAATACTCATGCCTCTAGTTGCAGGGAGACCACCGGTCATGTACCTCACGGTTCTTGAGAATTCAATGGGATGTGTGCTCGGTCAACAAGACGAGTCGGGCGGAAAAGAGCATGCCATCTACTACCTGAGTAAGAATTTCACTAATTGTGAGTCAAGATACTCAACATTGGAAAAAACATGTTGTGCCCTCGCTTGGGCTGCTAAGCATCTGAGACAGTACATGTTAAACCATACAACCCTATTAATTTCGAAGATGGATCTGATCAAGTACGTCTTTGAAAAACAAGCACTCTCCGGAAGGATTTCCCGATGGCAAATGGTTTTAACAGAGTATGACATTCAGTATGTTTCCCAGAAATCCATTAAGGGAAGCGTTCTGTCAGAATATCTCGCGGAACAGCCAATTGAGGATTATCAGCCGATGAAGTTTGATTTCCCAGATGAAGATGACATGTTTTTAAAGATGAAAGAATGTGATGAGCCTTTACCTGACGAGGGTCCTGAGACTGGATCTCAGTGGAAACTGGCTTTCAACAGAGCGGTTAATTCATATGGCAATGGGATCGGGGCTATCATTACTACTCCTCACTGTTCTCATATAACGTTCACTGCCCAATTGACTTTCGCCTGCACCAATAATGAGGCCGAGTATGAAGCGTGCATATTGGGTTTAGAAGAGGCCGTTAATATAAGGATCAAGAATCTGGATGTATACGGTGACTCAACGTTAGTCGTTAACCAAATCAAAGGAGAGTGGGAAACTCGTCAGGCCAACCTGGTGCCTTACAGGGATTATGCAAGGAGACTGTTGTCGTTCTTCGATAGAATCGAGTTCCATCATGTGCCAAGAGTCGAGAATTAGACGGCAGATGCCTTGGCCACGCTATCTTCGATGTACAAAGTGAACTTCTGGAATGAATCTCCAGCCATCACCATTATACGTCTTGATAGACCTGCTTTTGTGTTTGCAATTGAGAAAGCGTTGGATGGAAAGCCTTGGTATTTTGATATCAAGCATTTTCTCAAGACTCATGAGTACCCATCTGGGGCATCCAGCAAAGATAAGAGGACTTTGAGGAGGTTAGCCGGTAACTTTTATCCGAACAAAGACGATGTGCTCTATAGGAGAAATTTCGACATGGTCTTGCTACGCTGTGTTGATGAACTTGAAGAAAACCTGTTGATGGAGGAAGTCCAAGAGGGTTCTTTTGGTACTCATGCCAATGGACATGCAATGGCTAGAAAATTGTTAAGAGCCGAATATTATTGGATGACTATGGAATCTAATTGTTTTAAATACGCTAGAAAATTCCATAAATGCCAGATTTATCTGGATAAGGTGCATGTGCCACATGTTCCTCTGAATGTGTTAACGTCTCCTTGGCCTTTTTCTATGTGGGGAATCGATGTGATCGGAAAGATTGAGTCGATTGCTTCTAATGGACATCGCTTCATTCTAGTTGCGATTGATTACTTTACGAAGTGGGTAGAAGCAGCGTCCTACGCTAATGTCACGAAACAGGTGGTCGCCCTATTCATAAAGAAGGACATCATTTGTCTTTATGGAATTCCTGAGAGAATCATTACTGATAATGGTTCAAATTTGAATAACAAAATGATGAAGGAACATTGTCAAAGTTTCAAGATTGAGCATCACAATTCTTTTCCATATCATCCGAAGATGAATGGCGCTGTTGAGGCAACTAACATGAATATCAAGAAGATTGTGCAGAAAATGGTAGTAACCTATAAGGACTGGCACGAGATGTTGCCCTTTGCTCTTCACGGTTATCGTACTTCGGTGCGTACATCGATCGGGGCAACTCCTTTCTCACTGGTGTATGGCACGGAAGCGGTCCTGCCATTGGAAGTTGAGATTCCTTCTTTAAGGGTATTGTCGGATGTAAATCTTGACGAAGCTGAGTGGGTGCGAACCAGGTTGAATCAGCTGAGCTTGATTGACAAGAAGAGATTGGCGGCTATTGCTCATGGTCGAGTGTACCAGAGTAGGATGAAGAAAGCCTTTGATCAGAAAGCGCGTCCTCGGTGCTTCCAGACGGGTAATTTGGTGTTGAAAAGGATCCTTCCTCCTCAGACAGATTACAGGGGAAAATTGACTCCTAACTATGAAGGTCCGTATGTGCTAAGAAAGATTTTCTCTGGTGGAGCCTTATTACTATCTACCATGGATGGTGAAGATTTTTCGTCCCCTGTGAACACAAACATGGTTAAAAAATACTTTGCTTAAAGAGACCCGCTGGACAGAAAAAGAAAAATCCAGGCAAAAATGGGGCATCCCGGCGAACCATGAAAAAGAGAAGGTTCGGGCAAAAATTAGGGAAGAGAAAAAGGAAAGATGTAAACCCGCAAAGTTGAAAACCTGAAAAGGCGACTTTGGCAAAAATGGGTATCCTGGTGGATTGAAAACCCGAAAGGGCGATCCAGGCAAAAGTTATGGATTTGAAAGCAAACAACCGCGGTCTGCATTCGATCTGTGAGCTTAAGAGCAGTTATATCGATGGAAAGGAATCAGTCCAGTCAGTCTTTTCAGAAGGCAAAACACGGGGCACATCGGAGACATACAGGTCATAGCCGAATCGACACATGGTGGTTGTCCGTTTCCACGTTGCCGGCATGTGTATATATTCTTTTTGCTTTTTTTATGCAATTGCCTCTTTTCAGGAATTACATCCGAATTGTAACTTGCCTATTTATAGGCCTTTTATCAATAAAGTATTCACTTCAGTCAAAGAGCTTTCCTTTTCTTGTTTTACTTTTACTATTTTGTTTGCAAAAAACATCCGATATTTTGATAAACATTACAGCAGAAAACAGGAGGCTTTACAGAGCGTAACGAAAGCAAATGACTTTGCTCATGTGGTAAGTGTCATGAATGGTAACTGAGGTAACCATTTCTTATGTATGCTTTCTTTTGTCTTATTGCAGGACGAAAGCACTCCCCAACAAATGTGTTCCTCCACGGCATTGAAATTATAATACAGATTCAATTCTCCCCTAGCAGAGATTTTGTCTTACCTGCAGAGTCTCACTATCAAGTCAGGTATCACCAAATAAGGTGGGTAGTTATTCTCCAGCAGAGGCAACGTTTTCGACGCCCTCTCCCCCAACGAAGTAGACCTTCTGGTGTTTACCGGTAGTACCGATATTCGGGGTTTCTTCCCCAAGCAGGGTTCAGTGCTGATTCCCTCGATGTGACAGATGTTTAGGCGAAGCATGATCCGTTTCTCGGTAGAGTGGATCTCAGTAAGAGTATTTGATATTCTCCAGCAGGGTGGGATTTCTTTCCAAGCAGAGTGGAGATATCTCCCAAAGTTTACTTTACTTCCGGTAGGGTCGTATTCTGAATGGTTCTCCCCGGTTGAGTGTGTTTATTCCCCAGAATGTTGGAAGGTTGTCCCGGGTCTTTCCCCAGTCTATGCATTTGATCCCCATAAGAGTTGTTTCCTGGAAATCCATCCAGGGTATTTTGCCTCAGCAGAGTTCTGATTCCTAGCAGGGTGATTTATTATTCTCTTTAGAACAGTTGTATCCGAGAGGTCTTTTACAAGGAGGTCATCCAGGGCTTGTTTGTTCCCTAGTATGAGTCCAATCATACTTGGCGTCCTATTTCTCTCCTGCATAATTGGTCGTCTCTCCAGCATTTATGTTGTTGGGGTGGTTCCTTTGCATTTTCATTTTTGCATAGCATCCTCCCAATTTCGTAGCATTTCCATTTTGTATGGAGCATTACACCATTTTCAAGCATATGCATCGGAAGCATAGGCCAGGATTGGTATCTTTAAGACCAGATATCTTCTCAGCAGAGACTGTTTGATTCAAGGGATTTTCGTGTTATCCGCGTCAGGATGGATCTTTGGGTTGGTTATTTTATCGGATTCTTCCCAGTTGAGTCGTTTGGTTAAATGTCTTCACTTTCCCTAGGTGAGTCACTTGTGAGTGTTGTCTTCCCTGGTCGAGCATGTTGTTCTTTTCCTCAACATAGTTGTTTGGTGAACTGATGTTCCTTGGTAGAGTCGGTTGTTTGAACTTCTCTTTGCAAGTCGTGAGTCGGTTGATTCTATTGCCTACCTGTTTGGGGTACGTTAACCCAACTTTTGGTTGGTACTCCCTGGTGCAGTCCACATTATTGTGCTTGGTTCTTCAACTTTTGGTTAGTAATGTCGGGGATATTTGTTCTAACTTTTGGTTAGTAATTTTCGGTTTTCTCTGCAAAGTTATTCCTACTCTTGGTTGGTAATCTTTGTTATTCCAACTCTTGGTTGGTGACTCATTGGTGCTTGTTATTCTAACTTTTGGTGGTTAGTCCTTATTTTGCTCAGCAAAGTCGGGGATTCTAACTCTTGGTTGGTAATCCCAGCATAGTTCAAATTGTTGTGTTAGGTATTCCAATTTTTGGTTGGCCTAGAAGGTGATCTCGACTTTTGGTTGGTAGTCTCTGGTTTCCCCTCTGTAACACGGTGGGAGAACTGACTTGGTGTTTTTGTTTGACAAAAACATGTGCGGATAGCAAGAGTCGCCACCGACTTTTATTTTATCCAATAGAAAAGGCTATAAAAGAACAGGAAAGACCTTTTTGAAAAGATTTTAAGTTCGGGGGGAAGGTTATATAAAGGGAAGGTGTTAGCACCCTTTATATCCATGGTTATCCATGGGCTCTTAGTTACTTAGCTCACTTGTTTGTTTGAAAAGTAATGTGAAGTGTATGTTTAGAAAAGATTTTCAGAAGTTCTTTGTAGTGATCCTCGTATGGATGTATACAAAGCCTTGAGTTTGGAAATATTTTGAAAGTGGGGTGTAAAGAATGTTTTTTTGAAAAAAAGTGAGCAAGTGTTTAAGTGCTACCTACCCTAAGTTTGTAAGGTCTTTCTTGTTATTTATTTTCTTTAAGGGTAAGACTGTCCTTACTATTAGTGAGTAAATAGTCTTTACCTTGGATGTTAAGGGACGGGTGTAGGGTCATCGTATGGTCAAAGAAGGCAACATGTAGGGGTGTCTTAGTAATTCGAATGGACTATCATCATTTTTGTAGGGTCATCGAGGGACAAGATCATTTATTCCGTAGGCAACTTCGAAGGGACTATGATCCTTTTAACTTTAAAGGGACTTGATGATTTATCTGTTTGCAGGGACATCGCTTAAGACACCCCTACGTTCGAGGGACTTGACCATATTAAGGCAACTAAGAGGGGTAACCCTAGGAGGTGTAGATGGCGATCGTAGAACGATCGACTTACGTGTGTGAGTGATTATTTTCAGATATTTCTTTTATTATTGATTCTCTAAGTCCAATTTATTCAATTAGATCTTTTCGCGCCCTAGATTACTAACCAAGCAATTAAATATTTACGGAAATAAAAAAAAACAAGAAATAAAGTCCTAAACTATTACACGGCTTCGGGGCAATTACAGAGAAAAAATAAATTACATAAGGAAAATCCTATACAATCCTCTAAATAATATAAATAAAGCAATGAAAATAAATTAAATTAGGAAATTAATTCTTTTAAAAAAAAGATCAAGTTTAAAAAATGAGGGTCTAATTAGGGTTAGTGAAAAATTAGGGTTTTTAAATTAATCTAAACCTAGTTATATTCATTTATAATTTTAATTAATAAATTAAAAAAAGTTATGTGGGAGAAAATAAAATAAAATTATATGATAAAATTTATTTTAAGAAAAATAATTAGTGAGCAGTTAGTAAAGATTAATGGTTAATTAAATTAATAATAACGTTTTAATAATAATAACTATAAAACATAAAAAAAAGGAAGAAATTCACTAAAAATAAATGGGGGGAAGACCTGAAAATGTCCGTACGAAGAGTTTCGACTCTTGAAAAGCTTATGCCTTAACCATGGCACTTCTTGAAATCTGCATCATATCTTGCAAACAAATGATCAAAACAAACCTAAACATGATTATGAAGATCATTATGAACAGAAAATATGATAAAAAGCAATGAAATCAAAGATTAGAAAGCAAAAAAGAAGAAGAATGAGAGGCGACATGTTCATGGGATGCACTTCGTGAGGTCTCAACCTTCAAGTCTTTGTGGGATATGTTCCTAGGATCTTGAGGAATGTGAATGAACTTGTAGAGCTGATTGAATCTTATTGCAAAGCTGTTTTAAGATTTTTCTAAGGTTCTTATGGCTTCCAACAAAATTTTCTCTCCTCTCTTTTCATTCTGACTTTGTTGTGTATATAAAGTAGTGTAAAATTAGGGTAAACAATTGGGCCTTGGTTGGAGTTTATGGGTTGCATGAAGATGAAGGAGTCAATTATCATAATTGTAAAAAAAAATCAAATTAAATCAAACCATATTGGTCTTGAACGAATTTGGATGACTTCAATCACTTTGAATACCATATATTTGATCCCAAAATAAATCTTAAGTCAATTCTTTGATTTTTTATAATTTATTTTAATTAAAAATGATTTTAAATGATAAAAATAAAAAAAAATAATATAAAATAAATGATAAAAATCAGAAAATATGGTCATTGGGTCGTGAATGAGTTTACCTTCAAGTTTGGGTTGCAATTTTATGGGCTCATTTGGAAAGAATTGGAGTTATGGCCCTTTTTACTTCATACTCCCCTTGAAAAATTACCAACTTTGACAATGCATAACTTCCTCAATTTTAATGCTATGGAGGTGTTCTAAGACTTTTTAGAAATATTAGGGTATCCTCTAATCAACCCCTTTGGTCCCATGTCGATATTTGTTTTTACCATTTTCAAATTATGAGCTTTGGAGAAAGTTGACTTTTTATTGACTTTCAAAAGGACCTATAATATCTTGGCTCATAGCTTTCAAATGAAGCATTTTTAGGCTTGGCTTGTGAGACATAAAGTTGTAGAGAATTAAACTTCCTTCAAAATAAGCTTTGGATGGGAAATTTTTGGTGAAACATGTGAAAGTTATGGCTGGTCAAAGTTTAGTTGACTTTTTCTACACAAAACCCTAATTTAGCAACTTTCGATTCTTGATGATCTGAGGTTTCCCGGATGAATCATGATCGACCCTTGATCAAATTATGAATTTCACCTCATAATCTTGATGTCTACCAAAAATCTTGAAGTTTGACTTTGAGTTGACCACAGTTGTCCTCAGTTGACTTTTTGACCAAGTTTGATTTTCAGGTATCTGAGCATCTAACCGGCCAAACTTGTGAGGAAAGCTCTGAAACTTGACATGAGGATTATTTGAAGTATGTGGGATGTTATGAAGTCCATTTTAAGTTTTAGAAGTCCATTTTGCTCGGGGAGACTCAAAACCCTAGTTCTAAGATCCACTGTTTAGGAGGAGGCTTTGATGAAACCTTCAATCCCTTTGACCAATTGTGAATCTTGTGACTATTAAGTAACCTCTTGGGACACATTGTCTTGAATATGGGAGGGTAAATTTTGGGGTACAACACCCTCGCAGAGTCTTTGTTCCAACTCTTGGTTGGCAATATTTGTTATTCTAACTCTTGGTTAGTAGCTTTTATTCTAACTCTTGGTTAGTATCTTTTATTCTAACTCTTGGTTAGTAGATTTTATTCTAACTCTTGGTTAGTAGCTTTTGTTCCTACTTTTGTTCGATGAGGATTTCCCCAACAATCCTAACTCTTGGTTAGTAGCTTTTGTTCCGACTTTTGGTCGATGAGGATTTCCCCGGCAATCCTAACTCTTGGTTAGTAGCTTTGGTTCCAACTTTTGGTCAAAGAGGATTTTCCTGGTGATCCTAACTCTTGGTTAGTAACCTTGTTTCCCAACTCGTGGTTGGATGTTATCCCCTGCATTTGTTATCCCAACTCTTGGTTGGTGGTCTGTTGCTTGATGGGTTGTCGTTCCAACTTTTGGTTGGTAGTCCTCCTCTATTTCTCAGCGGAGTCGTAATCCCAACTTTTGGTTGGTGAGGTTTGGTTTTCGTTTTCCAACTTTTGTTTGGTAGTCTTTGATTCCCTAATAGGGTCGTAATATCCGGTTTGGTCATCTTGTTGAAGTTATTCCAACTTTTCGTTGGTAACCTTTGTTCTCTGGTTGGTGATTCCGACTTTTGGTCAGTATACCTCCCCAGCGAAGTCGTCTCGCCATGTAAATTTTGGTTAGGGTTGTGGTAATTCCAACTCTTGGTTGGTAGTGTGTGGTTTTATCCCCAGAGAGCAGCCCTTATCCCATCTTTTGGATGGGTTTGTCCGATTATTATCTTGTGATGGATTTTTATCCTGTGCAGAGTCGTCTAGTTAGTCTACTCTTTCCCCAGTGAAGTTGCCATAAAGCTGTTTGGTTAATGTTCCCTTTTGTTCCCCAGCAGGGTTGTATCCCAACTTTTGGTTGGTAGTTTATGGAAAAGTTGTTCCAACTCTTAGTTGGTATCTGTTGTTGGTTTAATCTCAACTTTTGGTTGGTATATTTGGTTGTTTCCCAACTCTTGGTTGGTATCCTTTGACTGTTATCCCAACTCTTGGTCGACATCTTTTGGATGAAGTTCAGATCGTATTGGATTGTTATCCCCAGTGTTTCGTATTCCAACTCTTGGTTGGTGTCATACCCCAAATTTTGACCCCTTAGATCTCTGTCATCATTGTAGGATCATATTCACATGTTTATCTATCCTTAACCCTTTCCAAGTGGTCTTTGTCAAGTTACAGGAGAATCAGGGTTTGGTACAACCGAAATCGAGGTTTCGAGGGTTGACCGGTCAATGTTTTAAATTGTTTTCTTTGAGATTGGATCTCCACATCATCAAGAGTATTCCATTGGATCAAGCATGAATCCAATTTCAGGTTGTTACCCAGGAATCAAAAGCAGGGAAATTTAGGATACCCGATTACGGTTTTTCGAGCAGAAAAAGTCAACCGTGGTTGACTTTTGATTAAAAAGGTGTTATAATGGTGGGATCGTTGCCCATAGTGTTTTATGGCTTCATAAAGTCCATTCAAGAAGTTTCAAAGCCTCAGGAGGTCCAAAGCATCAACAGTCGACTCGGTAGCCACCGATCGATCGTTCGGTTGACCGAAAAGTCAACACTTCAACAATGAGGAATCTGACCTCAAAATGTGAACAAAAAATGTTCCTAATGACATATTGCATCTACCCATAAAATTTCATGGCAATTGGATCAAGGGTTGAGGAGTAATCGCCAAAGTCGGGAATTAGGGTTTCGAAAGGGGCAAGACCATAACTCCTTGACCACACATACAAATGAAGTGGTTCAAAGCTCATTGGAAACCTCTTGAGAAATCCTACAAAAGTCCATAAGTGGTCCATGATCAGAAAATGCATAGATTTGGAGTTATGATCAAATTCATTTCAAGAAGGGAAAATGACTTAGAGAAATTTCACTTTTTAGCTTGTTTTTTAGCAACTTTGAGAGGCTTTTTGGCCAAGTTCCTTTGAGAATTTGAAACTCATGAAAACATGAATGTTTTAGAGCTATTAGAGGGCTTTCTAAAAAGTACTAGAACATCTCAATGGCATTTGTGAGCTGAGAGTTATGGATTTGGCAAGATGGTGTTTCATACTTGAGTCCCACATTGGTAATTTTTCATAAGTTCATTCTTTGGTCATTTGGACCATTTCTCAGCCCTTGAATCTTATTGTTTCTGATATTAAGATGTTTTAAAGCATTTAATTGTGAGAGTTATGCAGAGGAAGTGGAAATTTGAAGTTTGGCAAGTTGTAAATGCAACTTGCATTAAAATAATGTAAAATGAAAAAGGTGGAAAAGGAAGCTCCGCAACCAGATATGTTCCTTCTCTCCATAGCCTCACTTTAGCCACTCTAAATTCATTATTTCACTTGAATTTCAGCTTACCTCCAAGCCAAGAAAACACTTTTGAGAGATTTGATCCAAATTGCCAAACTTTTCCCTCTTAGGAAGGAAACCTCCAATCTGTCCTTTCCCTCTCATTTCTCTATAAATGGAGGAAATCTTTACCTCATTCCATACATCAGAACACTTCTAAAAACCAGAGTAATCACAAGTTCTTACCCTTTCCCTCTTTACCTCAAATTCACCAAAATCTCAAAATTACCAAAACACAAAAAAATCTGTCTTGACAACCCAACCCCTAAACCCATTTCCACACATTCAAACTCACCAAAAATCATCCAACAATCCATAAATATGATATAGAAGGTGTCCAAACCATTACATCACTCAAAAACCTCATTTTTCAAAAAGTCAACTTTCATACCAAGCTACTTTGACCACAATGCATAAAATCAGCCAAACTCTTATCTAGGCTTCTTTTTGATGTTCTAATCACTCATACACCTCATATGCATCCTATCTCAACTGTCCAAAGCATTGGAATCAAGTGGTGAATCTTAATTCTCAATATGGCCTAAGGTTTGCATTTTGCTTCACAAGGAAAAAAGCTTCTAAGCTGAGTGGCATTTGAAGTTTCTCTGGGTTTCTTGGTGTTCTAATTTGTTCAACATAGTCTAAAAGAGGTATGTAGTCCATGAATCTTGTACTTTGCATCATTTTCCATGTTTTGGCATTTTTGAGAAATGTGTTGAAAAGTATGAACCATAAGCATACCAATTTTTATGACAGCTGATCTTTGATCAATGTTAATGCTTATAATCATTTGGATACATGTTTGAGGTTTGTATGGATGAGGATATGTGCATATCTTGCTGTCTTGGCTTTATGACTGTTGGTGCTCTTTTGATGTCATTTGCAAATTGTTATCATCATGATGCTATATTTTGAATCAAAGTACATGTGCCCCAAATTTTGGTTTCTACATGACTGTTAATGCATTTGTGGTGTGTATGTGCTCTCACTTTGGCTTAAAACATTTCCTACTTGAATCTCACCTACTGTCATAAAAAATGTTATGCTTTTCCCATGAGAAACCCAAAACCTGTCTTGGATACCATGTACCCCAAGTGCTAGGCTCATCTTACTTATTTTAGTATATGAAATGTATGTGTATGTTTTGTTTTGATGAAACCTCAATGTCTATCAATAAACAGCCCTGCTGCACCTTAAACAACAAAAATTGTTTTGCATAGCATTCAATATGCCCAACTTTGTGTTGATTGAAGTTCACTTGTTTTTTGGGTTTGGACACACTTATTATCATGTTTGTGATGTGTGTGGATGATTTGTATGAGTTGTTTCTATCTGTTGTGAGTTTTCACTTTCAAAATGCATCACTTGTATCTTAACTGTCATTTAATGTGCAAATTTCTGTTTTGAGGGAAATGTGTTTGAGTTATGAGCATGAAATCAGTTGATATTGCATATAAAAAATGTTTACATCATTGTTTTTTGCAGAGGCTTCATCATCTTAAAAACACCTTGTTGCACAACTTTGTCACCAAAATTGTTTTTTCATTCATACCATCAAAGTGCTAGCTTTTGTCACACTTGCTTTGTGACTGTCTCAAGAGGTCCAATCACCCTTAAGACTCTGCTTGTAATGTGCATAGATGGTTGGACTGACCTGTTTGCATCTAATTTAGGTCATTACTTTAAAAATGCATTTTTCAAACAAATTGAGCCATCACCACCTCAGTTTTTGTTTTAAAAAGATTAAGCTTGAATCCTTGGCATAGAATTATCTTTCCACATGTGTATAGCTTGTAGGCATACTTGCTTGACTCAATTGTGCATTAAAAACTAATTTGAACTTTTCATGCATCATCAAGAATACCATGTTGCAGCAAGATCATCATTTTCCATACCAGTCTGTCTTGGACCAGTTCATGTACTTAAACTCATTTTCCAATATATTTGCAACGTGTGTATGTGATTTACTTGAGGTAATCATGCATTAACACTGATCTGAACAGCCTTATGCATCAAACATATCAGTTTTGGCAAATTGAGTATCACATTGCATCACAAACTGTTTTGAACCAAAACGTTTGCTTGAAATCACTCATCCATATGTATGTAGTGTGTGTGTGTGTATTTGATTTGGTTTAAAACTGTTTGGAACTTGAGCTTCACTTCAAAATGCATTTCAAAACTCAAAAGAGCAAGTGCTATCGTGTTTTTAATTAGGAGTGTTATTTCACAAATTCAACACCACCACTGTGTTCCTTGTTAAAAAATACTCAAGTTACACTAAAATTTTGTTAAAATCCATAAAGAATTGACCAAGTTAGGAATCAAAATGCAAATCAGTTGTTTGTGTGTTTGGCTTTCCCAGAAAAACCATAAAACCATGCCTTATATGTTTATTGGGGGTGGCTATATCAACGGATGTATAGCCACCCCAGTGGTAAGAACCTTGCCATAAAGCGCGCCTTGTACCCATTGAACCTAGGTTCGATCCCTGAGGAGGATCAACCTTTTGCTTTTTTTCTTTTTCCACACGCGTGCCTGATCAGGCCAAAGGGCGTGGGTTCAATTCCCACCCCTTGCTTTTTTTCATTTTATTTTCACTTGTTGTCATGTTTTATACATTTTTACATAAAACTTCAAAAAATCATATCTCACTCATTTTTCATCATTTTAAGTTCATTCTTTTTGTAACATGCTTGGTTTGATGCCTATTTTCATGTGATAAAATAAAATTTCATGCTTGTTCATAATTTCATTGCCTCTTAAATACTTGGGAGTTGTTTACGTTTTAAGACCGTTATCGCAGGTCTTGATGGATTTCTTTCTCACCATGTTTATTCATTTGCTTATCTTTCATTCCTTTTGTGTTAGTCAACATGATAGGATGTTTGTTTGGTTGTTACCATGAACAAATTTGTTTCCTCTGAAATTACTTTAAGCTTGATCTGTCGTCACATTTCTTGCTTTGCTTATTTGCTTTGATCGTCATCAATGCATCTTTGGTTTTACCTTTAACATGTTCATTTAATGGTCGTCACCATGCTTATTTTCTTCATGATATTTTCTTTGTTAAGTTTTTTCTTTTCCCCAAGTGATGGAACTTGTCAGTTCTCATCCAGGTTGCCTCCCCTTTCTCCTTCCAAAGGAAAAGTCTTGCCATTGATCCCTTGTGTCATGGATAACTCTTAAATCATTTCCCTTGACTTTGTTAAATCATCCTTAACCTTAGCTTAGAAGCCATTGGAATTTTCTTTAAGTCTAAGAAGCCCACCTGTACTAGGAGTGTTCTTCAACTAGAACCTTAGGATAGAGTTTGTCAACTCTATGTAAGAAACATCATCATGAATTCTTACTTCCCCCTTGAGTATCTCAACTTAGATTAGGGAGTTTTGTCAAACTCCACACAAACATTGTCATGTTTGTTCCCCCTTGAACCTTGATCATAATCAAGCGTTCTTCATCCCTTGTGAGGTGAACTACGATTGCTCTGATTCTATCCTAGTTAGGATACGTAGGCAGAAGACGCGATGTCTTTGCGAGCAAACATAGTGTACATAACTTTAGATTTTAACTTATACCCTTTCCCAAATCCATAGCAAACATTTTACGAACTTAGCATAAACAAACAAAAGGTTCCTGTAGAGTACTACAGATGCTTAGGGTGCTAACACCTTCCCTAAGTATAACCAACCCCCGATCCCCGAATCTCTTAGCGTTGTCGTTACATCGCAAAAAGGGTTTTTCTTTCTTTAGACCTTTCCTTTGGATAAATTAAAGTTAGGTTGTAAAAGAATTAAGATTCAAGTTAATTTAATAGATTGATATCTAATTTTCACCGCAACAGAAATGGCGACTTCACTAGGGAAATTTAAAACTTGAGGGTTTAACCTATTTTGTTTGTTTATGTGCTATATTTGTGAATATTTTCTTTACATGTATATTTATGTATATTTGTTTGTTGGATCTTGGGATCTTTCGAGTGGTGAGATGGTCCTATACCCAGACTTGAGCGTAATTATGATAGGATGGTGGTACATTCAAGAAGGCTTATAGGGAGTTGATTCCCGACCAGGCTAACTTGAGAAACCACCGCTCAGTGTAGGCCCTTTTTGAGAGTTTAGTATTGTTGATCGAGTATTCGTGAAAACAATGCTACTTTCAACGAAGGAGCCCATGACACTGTGGACTTTTAGATTACATTTTACCCCCACTTTGGCCTTACTAGGATGTAGTGCAATGACTATAAGGAAGTATTTCCGAAATAGTTGATACACGATACTACACTTAGACGAGACTCTCTTGAGAATATTATCGATTACCAAGTAATTTGGGAAGTTGATAATATCCGAAAGATGGGTTGATGACTCTGGGAACCATTTTTAGAACCTTGTTCTACAGGTTTGAAACCCCTAGTACATACCTTTTGGGGGTGGGTAGACCTTGGATCCATGCTTGACCTTTAAACCTAGACTTGTGCTTGTGCATATATGTGACCTTTTGCATTTACTTGTGTTTGTACATTCTTGCATCCATGACATTATCTCATAAAGTTTCATGGAACTCAGATTCTTTTTTATAAACGTCAGGGATCACTATGGATGGTGAAAGAAAGAAAACATTAAAGTACACTTACAAAGGTTTTAAACTAGATGACCTAAGAAGGTTTGGTACCTTGGTGACAGATCCAGAGGGTTTCCAGAGTATGTAAGGGAAGCTATTGTTGTTATTGAAGATAAAAGTGGATAATGGACTTCTTTCTACGCTTCTTTAGTTTTATGATCCGCTCTATCACTGTTTCACTTTCCCTGATTATCAGTTAGTGCCTACACTAGAAGAATATTCTCAGTTGGTTGGTTTTTCTATTCTTGAAGACTCTCCTTTTCCAATCATGGAGAAGGACCCTAAAGAACAAGATATTGCCAAAGCCACACGTTTGGGATTAGTGGATATTCAAAAGAACATGATCACAAAAGGAGGAGTTTTTGGGTTGAGTGCAGAATTCTTGGTTGAAAAAGCTCAGTACTACGCCGATCATTTGAGTGTGGATGCATTCGAAGCTATTCTTGCCTTACTCATTTATGGTATCTTTCTGTTTCCCAGCTTTGAAAACTTTGTAGACCTCAACGCCATTAAGATTTTCTTGAAGAAAAACCCTGTACCTACTCTGCTAGCAGAAGCGTATCACTCTGTTCATCTCAGGAATTTTCACAAAGGAGGGATGATTACTTGTTGTGCTCCTTTACTGTACAAATGGTTCACTTCACATTTTCCTAAAGCCCGCGCCTTTTGGGATCCGAAGAAGGGGTGGTGGTCACAAAAGATTATGGCTCTCACGCACTCTGATATTGATTGGTACAACCGTGAATATGATGTGATAATGATCATTGACAGCCGTGGGAATTTTGGTAATGTACCTCTTCTTGGTGCCAATGGAGGAACCAGTTACAGCCCCGTTCTTGCCCGTCGACAGTTGGGATACCCTTTAAGAGATAGGCCCAACAGTGTTCATGTGGAAAATATTTTCTTTAAAGAAGAAGGTAGTAATCAAGAGCAGAAAGAGAGGATTCTAAAAGCCTGGGGTCATTTGCACAAGAAAGGAAAGAAAGACTTGGGAAAGCCTAATTATGTCTCCTTGGAACCTTATCTCCAATGGGTTCGAAAGAGAGCCATTGAGTTGAAGATGCCCTATTCCCGACAAGAACCTATGACTTTAAAAGAGGGGCCTACTTTGATCTTCATGTCTGAGGAAGAGAAGTTAAGGATTGCTTTGAGCAAGGCACGACAAACCGAAGACGCTTGGAAGCACAAGTACCAAGTGGTTGTTGAAGAGAACGCAGAGCTCCAGAAGCAATTAGAGTTGAAGAATGAGGAGGTACTCTCCAGCAAGAAGAGAAAAGCGCAAGAAGATTTATTTTCTTCTAGCCCCCAGTCAACTTCATGGAAGTTAATCGTGAACAAGCTCATTCTTGAGAAGGCGCAGATGGAGAAAGAGATTGAGAAGCTCAACTTGAAGCTGTTAGGAGAACCTTCTTAGGGATTTTTGTTAGCTTTTATTTAGCTTTCTGTTTAAGACTTTTGTAAGATGTACTAGAATTTTGTAATCCAATGAATTTAAATCAACAATGTTTTGATGTTTACCGAGTCTGAGTTCCATGACACTTTGCGCATTTGCATTCTCATTTATTAATCATTCAAGGAACTAAAGATTGTTTTGCAGATATTATAGGATGGATTCTAGAAAGAAAGCAGATATTGTGTTCCGAAGCCCAAAATTGGGGAACTTGAGGAAACTGGGAAGCTTAGTAGAAGACCCCGAGGCGTTCAGAGAGAAGTATGGGAATATGTTGTCTTTGCTAGAAGTTCAAGTATATGAAGAGATGTTGTCCGCACTCGTGGATTTTTATGATTCAACCTATCACTGTTTCACATTCCCAGATTATCAATTGTTGCCAACCTTGGATGAATATTCTGCCCTGATGGGAGTAGGCGTCGCTCCTAGACCATTTTCTGGAAGAGAAGGGAAAGAGCAGTTGCAGAGGTCGCGTATTTGGAGGTGGACGAAGTACGATCTCATATGATTGCTAAGGGAGGGCTATATGGATTTCCAGCTATGTTCCTGTATGAAAAAGATCAAAGTTATGTCGTGTCGAAGAATTCTGAAGCATTTGAGGCCATTCTGGTTTTACTAATTTATGGATTGTTCCTGTTCCCAACTGCTAATGATTTTGTGGACGCAAGTGCAATCAACCTCTTCTTAATCAAGAATCCTATACCTACCTTGTTGGTTGATGTGTACTTTTCCATCCACCGTAGGAACCGCTATGGAGTTGGTCAGATTGAATGTTGCACCATTCTCTTGCACAAGTGGTTTATTTCGCACTTGCCAAGAATTCCAGCCCTCTAGGATAGGCAGAATGGGCTCTCATGGGTAGAGAAGCTGTTGTTACTCAAACATTCAGATATTAAGTGGTATGACCCTATGTATGGGGGGATTGCCATGATTCAAAGCTGTGGGGATTTCCCGAATGTACCGCTCATCAGCATTAATGGTTGCATTAGCTATAATCCTATTTTAGCTCGTCGCCAGTTGGGGCACCCAATGGAGAATGAACCAGACCCAGACTTTTTGAGAAGCTTCTACATTGAAGAGGGGAAGAATCCCGCTTACAAGGCTCGGATTGTGTATGCTTGGCGTCATGTCCACATGAGAGGAGTAACTGCCCTAGGTTACCACGATACTACTGTTTCAGAATCTTACTTATCATGGGTGAAAGAAGCAGCATTGAAGATGTTTTATACTCGCTTTGAGCCTGACTCATCCAAACCGACTCTCGTAGAGGAATTGAAGTCTGCTTTGGCAAAAGCCGAAAAGGAAGGAAAGGCTTGAAGGGATAAGTATTTCAAGGTTATGCAAGAGAAAAAAGAGCTTCAAGAGTCGGTCCATCAAGGTGGGAAGAAGAGTCAGCCAGAAGATGAAGAGCCCTCCCACCAGAAGATCTAAGATCCTTTTGTTTTCCGTTTTATTTCATCATGTATCTGTATTGAAGACTTGTATTTCAGTTTCAGAATTGTTGTTGTAAAACTCTCAGTAATCTATGAAGACATTGAGTTTGCTTTGTTTCCCCATTGTTATAATTTTTGCAAATATTTCTTTGGATTCCTAGAATGATTAATTTTGCATTGTTACATTTGCATTCATAAGCATTGCATGTGCATATTCTTGTGTTGTGTCTCATCCCGCTATCTTGTCTCCAGAGAGAGAATGACACTGAATCCTCAACACCGATACAATACCCGAGCCCAAGCTCGCCTAAGAATGGAAGGACAGAATTTGGATGTGGACAGGATTGATAATGAACTCGGAGAGCTACGAGGAGGCATGGGACAGATCATGGAAGCCCTACAAGTCATTCATGCAAAACTGGACACTCAAGCCACTGTTGTTTCTGAAATCACTGGCATAGCTGTGGAGCCGATCCCAATGGCAGTCACTGTTGCAAATGTACCAACCTATGGGTTACCGCCTGGCTTTGTACCTCCACCAGCAGTCAACCAACAAGAAGTTCCCCTAGGGGCAGAATTTCCTCAAGTTATTCCTACATATACTCCAGCTTCTGTTCAAGCTCAAGTACGCCCTGTTTTCCATAACCCTCCACCAGTGTATGAAGGTCTTGATGGGTCTGAAGAAGAGAGTGGACGACATGAAAAGTTGAAAGAAAATGTAGAGACTATAGGCAAAAAGGTCAGAGAAATGGAAGGGAATGACATCTTTGGTACTGATGCCAGAGATATGTGCTTAGTGTCTGGATTGGTAATTCCGCCAAAATTCAAAGTTCCCAATTTTGATCAGTATTCTGGTGCTACTTGTCCTCGGACGCATCTGATTATGTATTACCGAAGAATGGCCGCACATGTAGAAGATGATAAGTTAATGATTCATTGTTTCCAAGATAGTTTGAAAGGAGCTCCTGCTAAATGGTATTTGGGTCTGGATCAGTCTCGTATTCATAGTTTCCAAGACTTAGCCGATGCTTTCATAAAGCATTACAAGTACAACATAGATTTGGCCCCTGATAGAAGACAATTACTGAGTATGTCGCAAAAGAGTTCAGAATCCTTCAAAGAATATGCACAACAGTGGAGGGAGACTGCCTCTCAGGTAGAACCTCCTTTAAGTGAAAAAGAGTTGACAGATTGGTTCGTCGATACGGTAAGACCAGAGTTTTATGAGAAGATGATCAGTAGTGTAACCGCAAGTTTCTCTGATATAGTAGTAGTGGGAGTGAGAGTGGAGTTAGGAATGAAGAATGGAAAGGTGGCTAGTGGTTCCAGCAGTTCTAGCAACAACAATGTCAAGAAGTTCAGTAGTAGTTTTCATAAAAAGAAAGAAGGGGAGACAAATGCGATAATAGTGGGAAGAAAGAATCGCACTTGGAGACAGCCTTACCAACAATATCAGCAACCTCAACAAGGCTTTGTTCAGCAGCCTCAATCAAGTTATGTTCAGCAATCTCAGCAACAACGACCAATGTATCCGTTGCAGTATGCCCAACAACCATATGTGGCAGCTGTAACCCTAGCTTTCAATCATCATGTTCCCAATTATCAGGCAATGCCAGCACCCGTATATCAGCCAGTTCAACAAGGGTATCAACGAGCGCCCAACGCTCCACCCTATCAGCAACATCATCAGCCTAGAGCTCAGGCACCCAGACAAAACTACCAAAATCGGAGACCAACAATAAAACCTCCACTTCCTCAGATATCGATGACTTACACAGAGTTGTACCCCTCCTTGGTGCAGCAAGGGTTGGTAACAACACGACCGTTAAATCTAGATGCTACATCTCCTCACTATAATCCAAATGCTCATTGTGCCTTTCATGAAGGTGCTGCTGGTCATGATTTAGAAGGTTGTCTTGCCTTAAAACATCTTGTCAGGGAGTTGATAGAAAAGAAGATCTTGTCTTTTGATGATGTACCCCCTAATGTTAAAAGTAATCCACTACCGAATCATGGAGGGGTTAATGCTGTAGAAGAAGTTTCGAATGAAAGGATAGTCTGAGGTGTGTCAGAGATCAAGACTCCGGTAAGGTTACTTCACGAGAAGCTGTTGAAAGCAGGATTAATAGAAGGTACCCATAATGATTGTGAAGAATGTTCTATTGATTCTAAAGGGTGTGATGTGGTACGAGGGGACATACAAAGATTGATTGACGATGGCGTTTTGCAAGTGTGTAGCAAGGTGAGGAAAGAAGAAGTTTCAGTAATTGAGCCTGTTTTTAATTTACCAAAGAAAGGTGAGAAAGTTCCGGTGTTCAATATGACCAACAAAAAAGTGAAGCCTGTTTTCAGCAAATCTGCTATTGATCAACCTCGACCAGTTATTATTCAGAAACCAAGACCATTTCCTTTTGAAAGCACAAAGGTCGTTCCATGGAAATATGACATGATTGTGATAGACCGAGGATCTGGGATGGTTAGTCAGAAAGAGACAGTGAAAGATGACCAAGTGGATGTGACGAATATTGTAGGTACAAGCAAGATGACCCGTAGTGGTCGAATCTATCAACCAAAGATAACAATAGTCACTCCAAAAGAGGTTACTCCGACTGCGACAAAAGAAAAAGAGGTACCAAGTACCGAAGGAGACGACGAGGAATTATTAAGGATTATTCGGAAAAGTGATTACAGGGTTATTTATCAGCTTCATCAAACCCCATCGAAGATATCGATCTTGTCTCTCTTGATGAACTCTCCAGCTCATAGAGAGGCTCTGCAAAAAGTATTGAGGCAGGCACATGTGACAAAAGATATAACTCTCGGCCAATTTGATTCAGTGATAGCCAACATTACGGCATGTAACACACTGAGCTTCAGTGATGCAGAATTGCCAAAGGAAGGACGTAATCACAACCGTGTGTTGCACGTATCTGTCAGGTGCCAAGAAGACACAATGGCACGAGTTCTAGTCGACACTGGATCCTCATTGAATGTATTGCCCGCAAGGTCGCTCGCAAGGTTAGCATATGCAGGGGCAGATATGAAGCCGACATCGTTGATTGTAAAGCCTTTTGACGATTCAAGAAGAACAGTTATTGGGGAAGTAGAGCTACCAATCATGATAAGACCTCATGTGTTCAATATTACATTCCAGGTCATGGATATTAACCCGGCTTATAGTTGTTTGTTGGGACGACCATGGATTCACGCAGCTGGGGCAGTGACTTCCACTTTACATCAAAGAATGAAATTTGTTGTGAATGACAAACTGGTAATTGTGCATGGTGAGGAAGACCTAATGGTGAGCAATCTGTCATCATTCAGGTATATTGAGGCAGATGAAGGCGCATTGGAAACTTCATTTTAGGCACTTGAGATAGCTAATGCGGTGATGGTAGAAGATACAGTGGCAAGGAGTGGTCCATCTTTTGCATCCGCTCAAAGCATCAAGTCTACATTAGAAGAAGGTACTCCTGCAGGTTGGGGAGAGGTCATTGAAATGAAGGCAAGACTGGGTCTCCAGGGGTTAGGTTACAAACCAACTCATATTGAAGCATCAACACACACCGAAGGACGTCTGAAGACTATCCAAGAGGTGTTCATCAGTGGTGGATTCCAAGTCAACGCCGTGGGAGAAGATTTTGAAGAAGAAGATATTGAGCATCTGGTGTATCATTGTGAAGCTGCTTTAGGAAATTGGGAGGCTATTGAAATTCCCGTGGTCTTTCCCATGTCGAAGTAATTTGTTTGTTTTTCTTTAAGTTGTTGTTGCTTTTATCTTTAAACCTCCATAGCCATGCCCAAGGCTATAGGATGCATTTTGTAAGCCCCCCGTCCTTTCATGAATATTATGATTAATGAATGGTTTTGTTAAATCCTTTTGTTGTTGTTCCCTTATTTGCTTTTGTTTCCATATTTAAAAAGAAGATGGCAATTTTTCTAAAAATCATCAAAACAGTTTTCTTGATTGCTGCATTTATCTTTGTGTGTTTTAATAAATTAAGCCATTCCAACATGCAGTGATACCCCAAAACCCGTTGAATCCATTGACTTTGCTTTCCCTTCTGACTTTGACTCGCCAATTTACCAAGCCGAAGATGAGGACAAAGATTTTGAAATCCCTGATGAACTGGAAAAAATGGCATGTTATGAGCACCTAGAGTTTCAACCTCACAAAGAGCAGGTGGATGTTATTAATCTTGGCACCGAAGAAGACAAGAAAGAGGTCAAGATTGGGGCAACACTTGGGGCAGAAGTCAAGCAGCAGTTGGTAGAGCTTTTAAAAAAATATGTGGATGTATTTGCTTGGTCGTATCAGGATATGCCAGGTTTGGGCACAGACATAGTGGTCCACAAGTTACCACTCCGACCCGAATGCACGCCCGTCAAACAAAAACTCCGAAGAACTAGACCTGACATGGCTCTCAAGATTCGAGACGAAGTGAAAAAACAGATTGATGCAGGGTTCTTGGCAGTATCCAAATGCCCTGAATGGGTAGCTAATATTGTACCTATGCCGAAAAAAGATGGGAAGGTCAGAATGTGTGTGGATTATAGAGACCTGAACAAGGCCAGTCCGAAAGATGATTTCCCTCTGCCGCATATTGATACATTAGTGGATAATACAGCTCGCTTTACGGTTTTCTCGTTTATGGATGGTTTCTCCGGATACAACCAGATCAAGATGGATCCAAATGATATGGAAAAAACCACTTTCATTACTCCTTGGGGGACTTACTGTTACAAAGTCATGCCGTTTGGTTTAAAGAATTCTGGTGCCACTTATCAAAGATCCATGGTGGCCTTATTTCATGACATGATGCACAAAGAGATAAAAGTGTATGTTGATGATATGATCGCCAAATCTCAGAGTGAAGAGGACCATTTGAACCATTTGTTGAAATTGTTTGAGAGACTCAGAAAATATCAGTTGAGACTGAACCCAGCCAAGTGTACTTTTGGGGTGAGATCTGGGAAATTACTCGGTTTCATTGTTAGCCACCAAGGTATTGAGGTAGATCCAGATAAAGTTCGGGCCATTCAAGATATGCCAGCTCCGCAAACTGAGAAGCAAGTCAGAGGTTTCCTTGGGAGATTGAACTACATATCCAGATTTATTTCCAATATGACTCCTACTTGTGAACCCATTTTCAAGTTGTTACGAAAGGATCAAACGGTTGTTTGGAATTCAGATTGCCAGCAAGCATTTGATAAGATTAAAGGCTATCTTCAAGAGCCTCTGATCTTGATACCTCATGTTCCTGGAAGACCTCTTTTCATGTATTTGACAGTGCTCGAGAATTCAATGGGTTGTGTGTTGGGTCAGCAGGATGAGTCCGGACGAAAGGAACATGCCATCTATTATTTGAGCAAGAAATTCACCGACTGTGAGAGCCGATATTCACTTTTAGAGAAAACTTATTGTGCTTTGGCATGGGCTGCCAGACGTTTGAGGCAGTACATGATTTGTCATACTACTTTATTAATTTCAAAGATGGACCCGATAAAGTATATCTTCGAGAAGCCCGCATAAACAGGAAGGCTCGCCCGATGGCATATGTTGTTATCAGAATATGACATCCAGTATGTGGCCCAGAAGTCGATCAAGGGCAGTGTTTTATCAGAGTATCTTGCAGATCAACCAGTTGAAGATTACGAGTCTCTCAAGTTTGAGTTTCCAGACGAAGACATTATGTTGGTAAAAGATTGTGAAGAACCAGGTTCTGATGAAGGTCTCAAGTCGGGTCTTTGGTGGAAAATGATGTTTGATGGTTCCTCAAATTACAGTGGGCATGGCGTAGGAGCCGTTCTAATGAATCCCGAAGGTGGTTACACTCCATTTACAGCAAGGCTAGACTTTGAATGTACAAACAACATTGCTGAATATGAAGCATGTATCCTTGGCCTTGAAGCAGCTATTGACCTCAGAATCAAACTTCTTGAAGTAAGTGGAGATTCAGCCTTGGTCATTTATCAGGTTACAGGTGAATGGGAGACCAGACATGAGAATTTGATCCCTTACAGAGCCTATATCATTGAAATGATTGAATATTTTGACAAGATCACCTTCAAGCATGTTCCGAGATCTGAAAATCATATTGCTGATGCTCTAGCCATGTTAGCCTCGATGTGGAAAGTCAGGTACCTCAATGATGCTACTCTCATTCGAATCGAACGCAAGACCGAGCCAGCCTACTGTCAGATGGTTGAAGAAGAAGTTGATGACAAGCCATGGTTTCATGACATAAAGAATTGTCTGTTAAAGGAAGAGTATCCGGTCGATGCCACATCACTTGATAAGAAAACTTTGAGAAGATTGGCCTCTAAGTTCTTTCTCAGCAATGGTGTGCTCTATAAAAGAAATCATGACATGGTCCTGCTTAGATGTGTCGACAAACGAGAAGCAGATTTGCTAATGCAAGATATTCATGAAGGAACATTTGGCACTCACGCCAATGGATATGCCATGTCCAAGAAGATTTTGAGGGCTAGATATTACTGGTTGACTTTGGAAGCTGACTGTATTCAATATGCCAGGAAATGTCACAAATGCCAAATTTATGCAGATAAGATGCATGTGCCTCCGACGTTGTTAAATATGTTGACATCACCTTGGCCATTCTCTATGTGGGGCATTGATATGATTGGGGCAATCGAGCCAAAGGCTTCTAATGGTCACCGATGCATTCTGGTCGCTATTGATTACTTCACGAAGTGGGTTGAAGACACATCCTACGCCAATGTTACTCGACAAGTGGTGACCCGTTGTATCAAAAAGGAGATTATCTGTCGGTATGGAATCCCAAACCGAATCATAACAGATAACGGTACCAATCTGAATAACAAAACCATGAAAGAGCTGTGTGGTGACTTCAAAATCGAACATCACAATTCCTCTCCTTATCGTCCCAAGATGAATGGAATTGTCGAAGCTGCGAATAAGAACATCAAAAAGATCTTGCAAAAGATGGTGAAAACTTACAAAGATTAGCATGAGATGCTGCCACTTGCCTTACATGGGTATAGAACGTCCGTTCGCACTTCAACAGGGGAAACCCCTTTCTCCTTGGTATATGGGATGGATGCAGTACTTCCTATTGAGGTTGAGATACCCTCCTTAAGAGTCATAATGGAAACCGAAATTGAAGAAGCTGAATGGGCGCGAGAAAGATTTGACCAGTTGAACCTTATTGACGAGAAACTCATGTCTGCGATGTGTCATGGTCAGATATACCAGAAAGGGATCAAGAGAGCTTTTGACAAGAAGGTTCACGTCCGGGAATTCCGAGAAGGAGAACTTGTACTCAAAAGGATTTTGCAAGTTCATAAAGATGCACGGGGAAAATGGATGCCCAACTATGATGGTCTATTTGTTGTAAAAACAGTCTTCTCAGGAGGATCATTAATTCTCACCACAATGGATGGGGAACAGCTTGCACACCCGGTGAATTTTGATGCAATACGAAAATATTACGCCTAAAAGAACCCGATAAGTCGAAAACCTGCAAGGGCGGCTTATGCAATAATGGGTATCCCGCTGGATCATAACCTATGAAGGAGGTCCAGGCAAAAGTTAGGGATGAAATAAAAAAGAGATGATGAGCTCGCTAAGTTGAAAACCCGAAAGGGCGACTTCGGAAAAAAAGAGCGTTCCGGTGGATTGAAACCTGAAAGGGCAATCCAAGCAAAAGGTAAGGACAAAGGCGTTTCACTGCATCAGATGGGGCATTACCTCTGCAGAAGATTTTACAAAGAAGTCCATTTCAACCGCTCTTGTCAGAAGCAAGGTTTTGGAAAGTTTTAGTCATTAGGGGTAGAATTGTCAGTGGATTCAATGTAACCTGTTTCTTTTTATGTTGTCATGTTCAATTGTAAAAAGTTCCGCGGAGTTCTGTCATTGACAAACTTCCATTCTTAAATGAAATCAGTTTTGGACCTTTCTTTTTTGCAAAATTACTATTGTCTTTATTTTTTTGTTATGCGAAACATTGTTTATTGTCAATGATAATTTTTGAAAGCACCAGGTTCGAATTTAAAATAAAAATAACTTTTGAAGACTAACCAAACATAAAACACTTTGGCTTGCAGAAAGACTCGGTGGAGATCATATCTCTCGAAGTTTTAAAGTGGCAGAAACTTTGACGTGCAGTCTCAATACATCTCCCAGTGGATGTCAGTTGAATTGACTTGGTAAGTTGCTCATTCGGTCGTGTGTAGTCACCAAGATTGAAGACCCTCTCCCTAGGTTTCTTTATGAGTTGAGTTCTTGTGATGGTAGCCTCATCCCCAGTAGAAGAATTCAGAGCGTCTATTCAGAGTTACGTTGTCAATCCTGGCCAGCATCCCTGAAGCTTTTTTCTCCAAGAAGAGTGGGTTTATCTCCCAGAAACCTACAACACCTTTGTTTTGTGAATTCAGTGTGATTCATTGCCTCCCCAATGAGATAGATGTGTTTATCCCTCTCCCCTTAGTCTCCAGGTTTTTCTGACCCTCATCTGAGTTAACTCCTGCATACCGTTAATCATTGGCATCATGGTATATCATGTGCATTTGTCCAGCCTCTATTTGGTCTTTGGTTGTTACCTTTTGCCTTGATCGTTTCCTGGTTGTTACCAGTGGTCTTGTTTGTTGTTCTTTGGGCATTCTCTGTCATCTTGAGTTGTTGGTCGTCACCAATTTCTCTACCTCGGTTGTTACTAAGTTTGTGTGTGGTTATAGGTCGTCACCTGTATCCTGCCTGTTCCTGGTTGTAACCAGTACCTTGGGATGTCCTGTTGTTACTAGTATCGTTTGCCTGGTCATCACCAGTCTCACACCTTGAAGTCTAGTCGTTACTAGCACCCCCCATATCTTTTGAAAAGTCCGGTGGTAACTGGCACTGTTTAAAACCCAATCATTATTGGTATTGAGCTATGGTCGTCACCATGTGTCTTGGAAGTCCAATGGTAATTGGCAGCTATTTGAAAGTCCAGTGGTAACTGGCACTGTTTAAAATCCAATCGTTATTGGTATTTAGCTCTGGTCGTCACTATGTCTCTTGAAAGTCCAATGGTAATTGGCGTCTCTTGAAAGTCCAGTGGTAACTGGCATTGTTTAAAATCCAATCGTTATTGGTATCGTTTCTTTGGTCGTCACCATAGTTTTGAGAAATCCAGTGGTTGTTGGCTCTGCCTGAAAGTTAATTGTTATTAACACCGAGAGTTGGTTGTTACCAATTTCCCCAGCTGGAATCCTGTGTTGAATCAATGCAATCCGGAGCTCCCATTTTGTTTGGTCGTCACCATCACCCCTTGTAAGTCTAGTAGAAACTAGCACCCTTTGATTGTTGATTGTTCTGGTCGTCACCAGTATCCCCAATAAAACGTCGCTTTCCCATTCGAGTCTCGGAGATCTAGTCGTTACTAGCATCCCCGGGTGCGTCTGGTCCTGTTTCTGTTCTTTTCCTGAAGATCCCATTCGAACTCTTCATTATAGGAGATTCCTCGGCTATTTATCCCCAGTGAGGTTTGTGTCTATTTTCTTTCGTTTCCTCGGTGGAGAATTACTTTCTCCCCCAGCGGAGTGTCGTCTCCTTCTTCCCAATGAAATTTTGTTTCCCCCGTTGGAGGTGGCGTCCCCTGTGTGAAAGATTCCCCTGAGCAGCATCCTTAGTCATGTTTGAACTATCCCGTTTACTTCGCTTAGAATCTTTCCCCAGTGTGTTGAGTCCCCATGAGTAGTTACTCGTTGTATTGTCGTTCTTTTATCTTTGCTCGCGTGTCTGCATCTGTCTTGCGCTCAAACATCATAAAGCATCATCTAGATTCATAGCATATCCGCATTTGTCCTTTTGCATACCCTTGGATCTAAGGGACAAAATTTTTGGTTCGCTATATTTAAATACCTTTCACTACGATTCCGCGAGGATTGTCATCTTTCGCCGCCATCCAGTGAAAGATATTTAAATAGGGGCAACTGTCATACCCCAAATTTTGACCCCTTAGATCTCTGTCATCATTGTAGGATCATATTCACATGTTTATCTAACCTTAACCCTTTCCAAGTGGTCTTTGTCAAGTTACAGGAGAATCAGGGTTTGGTACAGCCGAAATCGAGGTTTCGAGGGTTGACCGGTCAATGTTTTGAATTGGTTTCTTTGAGATTGGATCTCCACATCATCAAGAGTATTCCTTTGGATCAAGCATGAATCCAATTTGAGGTTGTTACCCAGGAATCAAAAGCAGGGAAATTTAGGATACCCGATTAGGGTTTTTTGAGCAGGAAAAGTCAACTGTGGTTGACTTTTGATTTAAAAGGTGTTATAATGGTGGGATTGTGGCCCATAGTGTTATATGGCTTGGTAAAGTCCATTCAAGAAGTTTCAAAGACTCAGGAGGTCCAGAGCATCAACAGTCGACTCAGTAGCAACCGATCGATCGTTCGGTTGACCGAAAAGTCAACTCTTCAACAATGAGGAATCTGACCTCAAAATGTGAATCAAAAATGTTCCTAATGACATATTTCATCTACCCATAAAATTTCATGGCAATTGGATCAAGGGTTGAGGAGTAATCGCAAAAGTCGGGAATTAAGGTTTCGAAAGGGGCAAGACCATAACTCCTTGACCACACATCCAAATGAAGTGGTTCAAAGCTCATTGGAAAGCTCTTGACAAATCCTACAAAATTCCCTAAGTGGTCCATGATCAGAAAATGCATAGATTTGGAGTTATGAACAAATTCATTTCAAGAAGGGAAAATGACTTGGAGAAATTTCACTTTTTAGCTTGTTTTTTAGCAACTTTGAGAGGCTTTTTGGCCAAGTTCCTTTGAGAATTTGAAACTCATGAAAACATGAATGTTTTAGATCTATTTGAGGGCTTTCTAAAAAGTACTAGAACATCTCAATGGCATTTGAGAGCTGAGAGTTATGGATTTGGCAAGATGGTGTTTCATACTTGAGTCCCACATTGGTAATTTTTCATAAGTTCATTCTTTGGTCACTTGGACCATTTCTCAGACCTTGAATCTTATTCTTTCTGATATTAAGATGTTTTGAAGCATTGAATTGTGAGAGTTATGCAGAGGAAGTGGAAATTTGAAGTTTGGCAAGTTGTAAATGCAACTTGCATTAAAATAATGTAAAATGCAAAAGGTGGAAAAGGAAGCTCTGCAACCAGCTATGTTCCTTCTCTCCATAGCCTCACTTTAGCCACTCTAAATTCATCATTTCACTTGAATTTCAGCTTACCTCCAAGCCAAGAAAACACTTTTGAGAGGTTTGATCCAAATTGCCAAACTTTTCCGTCTTAGGAAGGAAACCTCCAATCTGTCCTTTCCCTCTCATTTCCCTATAAATGGAGGACATCTCTACCTCATTCCATACATCAGAACACTTCTAAAAACCAGAGTAATGACAAGTTCTTACCCTTTCCCTCTTTACTTCAAATTCACCAAAATCTCAAAATTACCAAAACACAAAAAAATATGTCTTGACAACCCAACCCCTAAACCCATTTCCACACATTCAAACTCACCAAAAATCATCCACACAATCCATAAATATGATATAGAATGTGTCCAAACCATTACATCACTCAAAAACCTCATTTTGCAAAAAGTCAACTTTCATACCAAGCTACTTTGACCACAATGCATAAAATCAGCCAAACTCTTATCTAGGCTTCTTTTTGATGTTCTAATCACTCATACACCTCATATGCATCCTATCTCAACTGTCCAAAGCATTGGAATCAAGTGGTGAAGCTTAATTTTCAATCTGGCCTAAGGTTTGCATTTTGCTTCACAAGGAAGAAAGCTTCTAAGCTGAGTGGCATTTGAAGTTTCTCTGGGTTTCTTGGTGTTCTAATTTGTTCAACATAGTCTAAAAGAGGTATGTAGTCCATGAATCTTGTACTTTGCATCATTTTCCATGTTTTGGCATTTTTGAGAAATGTGTTGAAAAGTATGAACCATATGCATACCAATTTTCATGACAGCTGATCTTTGATCAATGTTAATGCTTATAATCATTTGGATACATGTTTGAGGTTTGTATGTATGAGGATATGTGCATATCTTGTTGTCTTGGCTTTATGACAGTTGGTGCTCTTTTGATGTCATTTGCAAATTGTTATCATCATGATGCTATATTTTGAATCAAAGTACATGTGCCCCAAATTTTGGTTTCTACATGACTGTTAATGCATTTGTGGTGTGTATGTGCTCTCACTTTGGCTTAAAACATTTCCTACATGAATCTCACCTACTGTCATAAAAAATGTTATGCTTTTCCCATGAGAAACTCAAAACCTGTCTTGGATACCATGTACCCCAAGTGCTAGGCTCATCTTACTTGTTTTAGTATATGAAATGTGTGTGTATGTTTTGTTTTGATGAAACTTCAATGTCTATCAATAAACAGCCATGTTGCACCTTAAACAACAAAAATTGTTTTGCATAGCATTCAATATGTCCAACTTTGTGTTGATTGAAGTTCACTTGTTTTTTGGGTTTGGACACACTTATTATCATGTTTGTGATGTGTGTGGATGATTTGTATGAGTTGTTTCTATCTGTTGTGAGTTTTCACTTTCAAAATGCATCACTTGTATCTTAACTGTCATTCAATGTGCAAATTTCTGTTTTGAGGGAAATGTGTTTCAGTTATGAGCATGAAATCAGTTGATATTGCATATGAAAAATGTTTACGTCATTGTTTTATGCAGAGGCTTCATCATCTTAAAAACACCTTGTTGCACAACTTTGTCACCAAAACTGTTTTTTCGTTCATACCATCAAAGTGCTAGATTTTGTCACACTTGCTTTGTGACTGTCTCAAGAGGTCCAATCACCCTTAAGACTCTGCTTGTAATGTGCATAGATGATTGGACTGGCCTGTTTGCATCTAATTTAGGTCATTACTTTCAAAATGCATTTTTCAAACAAATTGAGCCATCACCACCTCAGTTTTTGTTTTAAAAAGATTAAGCTTGAATCCTTGGCATAGAATTATCTTTCCACATGTGTATAGCTTGTATGCATACTTTCTTGACTCAATTGTGCATTAAAAACTAATTTGAACTTTTCATGCATCATCAAGAATACCATGTTGCAGCAAGATCATCATTTTCCATACCAGTCTGTCTTGGACCAGTTCATGTGCTTGAACTCATTTTCCAATATATTTGCAATGTGTGTATGTGATTTACTTGAGGTAATCATGCATTAACACTGATCTGAACATCCTTATGCATCAAACATATCAGTTTTGGCAACTTGAGTATCACTTTGCATCACAAACTATTTTGAACCAAAACTTTTGCTTGAAATCACTCATCCATATGTATGTAGTGTGTGTGTGTGTTTATTTGATTTGGTTTAAAACTGTTTGGAACTTGAGCTTCACTTCAAAATGCATTTCAAAACTCAAAAAAGCAAGTGCTATCGTGTTTTTAATTAGGAGTGTTATTTCACAAATTCAACACCACCATTGTGTTCCTTGTTAAAAAATACTCAAGTTACACTAAAATTTTGTTAAAATCCATAAAGAATTGACCAAGTTAGGAATCAAAATGCAAATCAGTTGTTTGTGTGTTTGGCTTGCCCAGAAAAACCACAAAAACATGCCTTATATGTTTATTGGGGTGGCTATATCAACAGATGTATAGCCACCCCAGTGGTAAGAACCTTGCCATAAAGCGCGCCTTGTACCCATTGAACCTAGGTTCGATCCCTGAGGAGGATCAACCTTTTGCTTTTTTTCTTTTTCCACACGCGTGCCTGATCAGGCCAAAGGGCGTGGGTTCAATTCCCACCCCTTGCTTTTTTTCATTTTATTTTCACTTGTTGTAATGTTTTATACATTTTTACATAAAACTTCAAAAAATCACATCTCACTCATTTTTCATCATTTTAAGTTCATCCTTTTTGTAACATGCTTGGTTTGATGCCTATTTTCATGTGATAAAATAAAATTCCATGCTTGTTCATAATTTCATTGCCTCTTAAATACTTGGGAGTTGTTTACGTTTTAAGACCGTTATCGCACGTCTTGATGGATTTCTTTCTCACCATGTTTATTCATGTTTATTCATTTGCTTATATTTCATTCCCATTGTGTTAGTCAACATGATAGGATGTTTTGTTGGTTGTTACCATGAACAAATTTGTTTCCTCTGAAATTACTTTAAGCTTGATCTGTCGTCACATTTCTTGCTTTGCTTATTTGCTTTGATCGTCATCAATGCATCTTTGGTTTTACCTTTAACATGTTCATTTAATGGTCGTCACCATGCTTATTTTCTTCATGATATTTTCTTTGTTAAGTTTTTTCTTTTCCCCAAGTGATGGTGTAACGCCCCATATTGCTTTTAGGATTACCGACTGACCCCACAAACCAACACGGGTCTTTTCAGCATGCTTTGTCCTCAATCACATGCTTTCCGGGAAACTTCCTAGAAGGTCACCCATCCCTAAATTTCTCCAAGTCAAGCACGCTTAACTGTGGAGTTCTTATGAACGGGCTACCAAAAAGAAGATGCATCTTGTTGGTATAGGTAGTACCAATTAATCCTTATAAGCCTTCATTCAACCATGCAGTCCCATACCTGCATAGCCTCAGGATCCCTCTCATTCGAATGTGAATTCGGTTTTCCCCTAGAAGCTGCTAGGAGTGTCTCATTGTCATGCCTCATGACACCGACAACCACTCTTTCGCCCACGGGTGTTACATGTAACCACCGTCCTCTTTCACCTCAGGTGTTACATGCCCACCAGCTTCCGCTTGGTTCGTCCCCGAACCACATCGTACTGGGAGAGGTATGGCTCTGATACCATTTGTAACACCCCATATTGCTTTTAGGATTACCGACTAACCCCACAAACCAACACGGGTCTTTTCAGCATGCTTTGTCCTCAATCACACGCTTTCCGGGAAACTTCCCAGAAGGTCACCCATCCCTAAATCTCCAAGTCAAGCACGCTTAACTGTGGAGTTCTTATGAACGGGCTACCGAAAGAAGATGCATCTTGTTGGTATAGGTAGTACCAATTAATCCTTATAAGCCTTCATTCAACCATGCAGTCCCATACCTGCATAGCCTCAGGATCCCTCTCATTCGGATGTGAATTCGATTTTCCCCTAGAAGATGCTAGGAGTGTCTCATTGTCATGCCTCATGACACCGACAACCACTCCTTCGCCCACGGGTGTTACATGTAACCACCGTCCTCTTTCACCTCAGGTGTTACAGATGGAACTTGTCAGTTCTCATCCAGGTTGCCTCCCCTTTCTCCTTCCAAAGGAAAAGTCTTGGCATTGATCCCTTGTGTCATGGATAACTCTTAAATCATTTCCCTTGACTTTGTTAAATCATCCTTAACCTTAGCTTAGAAGCCATTGGACTTTGCTTTAAGTCTAAGAAGCCCACCTGTACTAGGAGTGTTCTTCAACTAGAACCTTAGGATAGAGTTTGTCAACTCTATGTAAGAAACATCATCATGAATTCTTACTTCCCCCTTGAGTATCTCAACTTAGATTAGGGAGTTTTGTCAAACTCCACACAAACATTGTCATGTTTGTTCCCCCTTGAACCTTGACCATAATCAAGCATTCTTCATCCCTTGTGAGGTGAACTACGATTGCTCTGATTCTATCCTAGTTAGGATACGTAGGCAGAAGACGCGATGTCTTTGCGAGCAAACTTAGTGTACATAACTTTAGATTTTAACTTATACCCTTTCCCAAATCCATAGCAAACATTTTACGAACTTAGCATAAACAAACAAAAGGTTCCTGTAGAGTATTACAGATGCTTAGGGTGCTAACACCTTCCCTAGGTATAACCAACCCCCGATCCCCGAATCTCTTAGTATTGTCGTTACATCGCAAAAAGGGTTTTTCTTTCTTTAGACCTTTCCTTTGGATAAATTAAAGTTTGGTTGTAAAATAATTAAGATTCAAGTTAATTTAATAGCTTGATATCCAATTTTCACTGCAACAGTTGGTATTCGTTGTTTTGCATACCCGCAGGGTGCAAATTTTCAGGTTCTTTTGTATTCAATCACCTTATACCTTGAATGTTTGAAAGCGATTTCTTTTCCTCCCTTCAGGTCCAAGTTGTTTGAATAGGGGCAGCTGTAGCACCCCAAAATCTGCCTTTCCATTTTAGCAGCATTTGCCTTTTGTCTCTTTGCATTTTCACATTTCTGCATTTGCATAACATTCGTCCTTGAGACAGGGGATCAAGGTTTTCCCGTGCCTCAATTTTCATCTCAGTGCATGAACCTGAACATCGAGCATCAAAGGCCCTGGCATTTATTTTGCTTAACGGTCGGGCGATCGATTTTATTTTATTTTGTAGGGTATTTTCAATTCAGAAAGCAGCATTCAGGTTATCGCAAGCATTCTCACAATGATGATATTCAAGAGCAAGATTCAGAAGCTTAACAAAGCTCAAAACGGCAAGAAACGGGCGAACAAGCATATTTCCCTCCAAAAGGCGCCATAATTCAAATTTTGGAGGTGTTAATTGATTAACGCATATGGTTAATCGATTAACCAAGTCAAAATCAGGTCAAATCTGAAGTTTTGAAGGTGTTAACCGATTAACCTATATGGTTAATCGATTAACCAGTGCATATTTTGCCTCTGCGCGTGAGTTTTCAATACAAACCACTTTGGGGTCCAATTTTGGTCATGTGCAAGTATGGTTTTCTATTTGGGAAGGATCTAGAACCTATTTGAAATTTGGTTAATTTCATTTTCCCTCCAGATGCCCATTCCTCATTCCAACCTAAATTTTCAAAACCATATTCCAAACCTTTCATTTGGATCCAAGCCTAAGGGATATTTAAGTGATCCACTCCAAATCAAAGAGAGAAAATCACTCATAATTCACTCTCATTTTCAGAATTGATCTCATTCTCTCTCAATTCTCTCTCAATTTTACAAACTCCAAAACCCTCACCAAAGCTCTTCTCATTGAAATCATTGATTCTTCATTGGAATCCTTGATTTCTAAGAGCTAAACCTTCGTCCATTCTCTCTATTGAATCAATTTCTTCATCCAATTTTCGTGCAAAATTGGATATGAATTTGGAAGTGATTTTGGAAGTGATTATTTGGCTTATTTTGGATTGATCTTGATGGATCTTCATTGCTACTACAAGAATTGGTGTGGATCTTGAAGTATTCCGGACTTCTAGCATTGGATTTGTTCAATTACAGTTGAATCAACATTAACCGAAGCAATTCTCCGTTCGAAGGTTGGAAATTCTTGATCCGAATATGTTTTTAGCTTATTTGCATAATCATGTGGATTTTCATCTTAGATTGACTTTTGGTTAGTTTGATCCGTTTGATTCATGATTTGGTTGTGTTAATTTGTTTACATGTTGTTTGAATCATGATTTGCTGGTTTAATTTCGTGATTAACTGATTATGCGATCATCCGATTGATCGAATAAGTGCTTATTTGCTGAAAATGTTGTTCTGTTGCGGTTTTTCTGCTGTTGGCACAGTGTTAATCGGTTAACACATATGGTTAACCGATTAACCATTTCAAATATTCAAAATTTTCAAAATTTTCAAGGTGTTAATCGGTTAACGCCTGGTGTTAACCGATTAACATATACAAGTTTCCAGATTTTCAAACATTTTTAAGTGGTTAATCGGTTAACACATATGATTAACCGATTAACACTGTGCCAGTGGGTCTGTTTTGCTGATTTTCTTGCTTGTTTGAGTACCGTTTCGCATCGAATCATCGTAGTTCAATATGATGCGTTAGAAGTGAAATGTTTTGGGATATATGTCACTGTTTTGGTTGTTTAATCGAGACTTCGTCGATTTGTGTTTGTTTTTTCACTTGAATGCCTACTTTCGTAGTTTGTCGTTCAAAGTGATATTCATCTTTGTGCTTGCATATTCATGTTTGCTTTCCTTCTTGCATTTGCATTTCCTTTTGTGTTTTGTATCTTTATTTCTTGCATTAATAAAGGTCGAGATGTGCTTGTGGTGGTGTTTACCCCACACTTTGTTCCTCCCTTTGCTTGTGTGTTGCATTCCATGTTTGCATCCCTATTTTCACTCTCATTTGTGTTGGATTTTTATTCTTCTTTTGTCTTCCTTTGCCATGCTCCCCTAGGATCTAACCTTCCTTGTTTAAGGTTTGTTATGATAGACATTAGGACTCAAACCATGCATGCTAACATTAGGGTAGATGCTTACCCTTTTAATCCTAACCTTAGGACCACTTTGCATGACGACGTTAGGGCCGAGTTTCCCTTAGATCTTCCGTGCGTCTCTCTCTCTTTCTCATCTCCAAACAATTCTAACTCATCTAATAAATGCGATGAACGTTGTGCGTTACGAGCCTTAAGCTACATGGGGAATGATGAGTGAGGGGTATCCTCTCGCTTGTCTAGAGTGTTTAGTGTACGTCTCGTTTGGGGGCGATACGCGACGCATTCGCCTCTATGTCATAGTCTTTAGCGCAACGTGAATCACAAACCAAATTAATTCACTTCACTAAAAAACACAAAACAAATTCCAAATAATTTTCCTACGGGATTAATCGGAAACCTTTTTTCAGACAAGAGTGTTGTTAAGCTTCGGTTCTACCGCAAACAGGCATCGTCCCTAACTGCTGGAACGGAGGTTTAACCCTACTCGGTTAAAACACTTTATCAACCTGTGGTTTCGTGTCAGCCCGAACTACGTTTGCTCTGATTTCTCATACCAGATGAGAATACGTAGGCACGAGACAAAGATGTCTCGGCGAGCAACCTTCCCCCCTTTTCACCCGTAGTTAGCCGAACTACGTTGACTCTGACTTTCCCATTGCACGAGGGAATACGTAGGCACAGAGCGGTGATGCTCTGCCGAGTCTCTTTTCTTTTCTTTTTTGTCCTGTGAGCCCGTATCTAGATAGTTAAACACACCCTTAGATAGACAACAAGCATGGATCCCGTCGAGTACGACGGACGTGAGGGGTGCTCATACCTTCCCCTTGCGTAACCGACTCCCGAATCCAGGACTTGGTTGCGATGACCTCGTCTTTTCCCTTTTTCATTAGGTTTTTTTCGATCGTTTCCTTTCCCTCTCTTTGGGATAAATAACGAAAGGTGGCGACTCTTCTGTTTTCCGCCGGGTGTTTTTCGTAGTTGCGACACATGACATAGTCTGAGATGTTTTGCCCCAATATCTGGATCTCTACAGTGGTCTGCCCCTGTGTGAACCTCAGAAGGACCTGCCCCAGATTCACAAGGTCACGAGGTAGTCTTGATTTGTGCCAGTACCAGCGAATGTTCAAGTTCCTCTTTGATTACTCTTGGAATTTCCTTGATGTCAAGTACATATTTTGCAATTGAAATTGTTCATTCAAAAATGGTAATTTTAATGCGACATTCATGCAAGTTTTGAAAAGATCATTTATTAGAAATGATATGATAATGTGTGACGAATTGGACCATTAGTCCAAATGCAATGCAGATTTTGCTGGTGTGTGAAAGATATAGCAAGCATATGACACCAATACAGGATATTAGCAAATATGTAGGAGTCATTTTACGCAACCTTGCTGTAGTATTCTTTCAGAGTAAAACTCTGCCTCAATTAGGTCTTTTTGAGGGTTGTAACGTGGTCTGGTTCACGGTTTATGAAACAAATGATATTAGGCTCAATATTTGATTTATAACCCACCCATTTCTTCGTAATGATCTCCAGTTCTACGTTCAGTTGATTCAACACACGTACTTATTTTTTTTGACGGTGTGAGGGTGTAGACGAGAATTTGAGACTCGCTTGAAATGACAATCACTTTATTTTACTTACGATGGATGTCAGTGACCTTTTTGATTTGGATGGCCACTGAATCTTATTTTGTTTTTGTTGAGGGTTTCGAGGGCCACTGAATCTTATTTTGTTTTTGTTTTTTTGTTTTTGATCCCTAACTTTTGCATGGATTGATTTTGCTTGTCAGATCCGTCGAGATTGCCTTGATTTTTGCCTAAGTCCCCTTTGAGGTGCTTGACTTAGCAGGCTTTTGATTTTTTTGTTTTTGGATTTTGTTGTGACTGCCATGTCACGGGTCTTTGATGAACAACCGTCTTCTGGGTTTTACTTTGTTAATTTGAGTGCGGGATTGGATTAACTGAACACTACCCTGCTCCAGGTTAAGCGTAAGGGTTTAGAAATCCGAAGGAAACTCCTACTTCTAGGCTCGAAGTGGTTGACTAGGGACTAACTCCTTATCTCTCCAGTGTTTGGGGATTCGAAACAATGCCTGTACATCATTGGCGAAATTTTATCCAAAAGCATACCATCAACAATTATGGGTATTTTGTTTTCGTCATCCTCCCTCAAATCTTTGCTAAACAGCTGTGTGATAAAGGAAGTGAAGTATTTTTTTTGTGATTTTTGCGATAAATGAGAAAATGTGAGTGAATACGAATGGATTTGATCAAAACATGCATAATTATCACATTAACAACACCATTAATAAACAACAACGTCTAAAAGAAAATAGCACTTTAACAGAAAAGAAACTACAAATACGTAGAAATGATACGATCTAAAAATTTCCAGCATTGGAGACTGGGATTTTCTTTCTTGATCAACTTCTGGACTAGGTTTCTTGTTCATCGAGACCAGTATAATAACCTTCCTCGCACCTACTCTCTGCAGCTTCTTCCATGTCATGGACTGATGGACCCGCCTGATCATATGAAGGATTGATGAGGATATGCAGACCTTGAGGCGTAAATGAGATTAGCTTGGAATCAATCAGATCCTGTACCTTGTTCTTGAACTATTTGCAATCTTCGATTGAATGCCCCATAGCACCGACATGGTAGTCGCATCGTGTATTGGTGTCAAAGCCTAGTGGGTAAGGAGGAACCACATGATTCAAGCTCTTTGGCACTATCAGCCCACTACTAATCAAACGTGGTAGCATGTGATTGTATGGCATTGGTAATTGATCAAAGTGTCTTTTTGGCCTTTGGTTATAGTAACATCGCTGTTGCGGAGCATGCAGTTATGTAATCTGATGTTCGTAAAGGGGACCTCTATTGACAGGAGGATATTGACCATGTGGAGAGAACGGAGTCACACAGGTAGACCCATAATATTGTTGACTTTGCACAACTGAGATGCTCGGGTACTGAAAGCAAGGTACTGAGGATGAAGCTTGTGGAGTGTCCCAGATTGTATTGATCTCATCCTCTTCTTCCTCTTGGGAGCTAACAACTGATTTACTTTCACTAGTTGGGATGCTCGAGGTGTCTTGGATCTTTCTACTCATGAGATGACTCTCAATGCGTTCTCCTACTGAAATCAAGTTAGAGAAGTTGGATGTCTCATTACCCATCATCTTTTCCAAATATGGGCTTTGCAACGAATCTATGAACATGTCAACCAATTCTATGTCTAATAGTGGTGGCTGAACGCGAGCAACTACCTCTCTCCATCTCTGAGCATACCTTCTGAAGGATCCGTTCTCCTCTTGAGATAAGCCTTGCAATTGTATGCGGTTGGGAGCCACATCAAGATTATATTGGTATTGTTTCACAAAGGCGTTGGCTAAGTCCGACCACGACTGGATATGGTTACTCTCTAGCTGCATGTACCAACTCAACGATGCCCCACTTAGACTGTCTTGGAAACAGTGAATCATAAGTTTATCGTTGTGAGCATAGGAGGTCATCTTTCTGCAAAACATCACCTAATGTTGCTTTGGACAGCTATCTCCTTTATATTTCTCAAATTTTGGAATCTTGAACTTTTGAGGTATCACAAGTCCGGGTACCAAACACAGGTCTAAGGCATTCAACTCAGAAGTATCACGCCCCTTCATGGCTTCGTTTTTCTCTTCCAACACACGACATCTTTCAGCAAACTCAACATCCTGCGGTCGTTTAGCATTCCCTACCAGGCTTGTCCCTTGGGAATTTGGCGTAGTGAATGAAAAGTTATGGTACTCAACAGCATCATGAAATGAGGTATATTTATCTTGAATAGTGTGACACTCTTGTATAACCTGGTCTTCAACAGGAATCTGCACAGGCTGAGGTGTGACGTTCTCAGTGACTATAGGCCGTTGAGATTTGTCCTCTCTCCTTGCCAAGGCTAACATAGCTTCAACAATTTGGTCCAACTGGTTCTTCATCAAATCAACATTTTCTCTTGATGCGAACTAGTTCTGCTCTTCTGAGTTCATGATTCTTCCAAAAGTTGCTTCAAGTCCAATACGGGTGTCGGGAAATCAACTGCGGATTATGGACAAAGAATGGATGAGTTTCCTAGCTGAGAGAAAGATATGCAATGCAAATGAAATGCAAATGCAATGCAGGCACAAACAGGATTACAGGTTCAATTATGCTCTGAGTTCAGATAGAACAACGGGTAAATAACGGATATCTCTTATTAAAGGAACCCCATAGGTAGGCTCTAAATGGGTAGGTGCCTAAAGTCATGGATCTTTTCAAAGATATTATTGCCATGATAAAGATTCATCCAATAATAATACCTTTGAAAGAATCTCTTCTAGGTGAGGTTTTCGCGTCGCCCCACGAGAAAGGCTCCTCGCGAGTCTCTACTACACAAACATCAAGTCCAAGGCTTCTTAAAGGTACCTCAGAATCATAGATCAAGGTTGAAAATATCATTGTCAGAATAACGATAGGTTCAAGGGATCTCATCTGATTGGGGCGTACATATCAACCCAACAAGGAGTGATCCTCATGAGTTAACACTATCAACCACCATGGGAAAAGGGTAAAAGGTCCTTATAGTTATAGATTCAAGCTCAAAAACATTATTTCCATGGCAAAGACTCACCATGACAACAACATCCTCAAGGGAATCAACTCTAAGTGGGGCTTTCGTTTGCTCCCAACGAGAAAGACTCCTTGAGGGATTCCACTACACAACCACCATTCTAATCCTATGCTTTTCTTGGACTCGGGTGTAGAGCCGTCTCACAAAGTTCCAATAATCAGAGAACCCCAAGAGTGTCACAAGAAACAACAATAAGATATATATAAAAGAAAACAAGCAATTAAATGAATAAGAGAAAATAAATACACAAAAGGATCTAACTCTCACGAATCGAGTCAAGTTAGGCTTGACTCTCTCTAGCATAGGGCTATGCAATTCCCCAGCAGAGTCGCCATCTGTCGTACCTCGAAAAATACGATCCTCACGATGGATGCGAAAAAACGTTCGAACAGAGTCGCCACCGAACTTTATTCATTCCAAGGAAGGAATAGGAAAATATTGATAAAACCTTTAAAGAGATAAGAACATGTTCATCACAACCAAGTTACAGGTTCGGGAGTCGATTACACAAAGGGAAGGTATTAGCACCCTCTACGTCCGTTCTACTCAATAGGAACCTCTTGATTTGATTCGTGAAAGAAAGTGGATACGCTTGTTTATCTTCTAAAGGAATTTCTTGCTAATGGGAAAAAGGTGTGGTTTTAAGATAGGGTGCTCGCCAAGGATTGGGGCCCTTGTGCCTACGTATCTTCACTTGTAAGAAGTGGAAAATCAGAGCATTTGTAGTTCATGGGACTACGGGAAAAAGAGGGAAATGTGCTCGCCAAGATCATCGCAATCTTGTGCCTACGTATCTTACATTCAAAGAAGAATGAAGAATCAGAGCGACCATAGTTCGGCTAACTACGAGAAAAGGTCTCGATCACACTGGGGCGAGAGAAAAGGTTTTAAATAGCAGGTTGATCTCGACTGCACTGGGGCAAGAGAAAGGGGAAGTTAGTTGTTAGTTTGCTCGTCAAGGATAGAGATCCTCGTGCCTACGTATCCTAATTAGGGAATAAGGAATCAGAGCAGCCGTAGTTCGGCTAAATACGGTAAAAGGGTTGAATTGGTTTGAAGATGGTACGGATGACGATTACTCGAAGCTTAAGAAAGACTTTTCGAACCCAAGTAATCGAGAAAGCGAGTCAAAGACTTGACTATCTCTCTTTTTCATCGTGAAAAGAAGGTTGTATTTGAATGGAACGAGTGTTTAGGTCACATTCTAACTGCTAAACATTGGCTTGTCTGCTCACTATGGGAGGCTGAAGCACGAGTTCATATGCGCGGAAGAATGGACTAAACAATGTTCTTGGTAAGAGGTGTGTTTGAGTCGAACGAGAGTTTATGCCACATTCTAACTACTAAACATTGGCTTGTCTGCTCGCTAGGGGAGGCTGAAGCACGAATTTGTTATGCGCGGAAGAAAGAACTAAACAATGTTCTTTGGGAAAGTGTATTTGAATTGTAGGGATCGCGCAAGGGCGAGGAATTAGGTTTTGAGAAGTGTCAATCGCACGGGGGCGAGAAAGAGTGTTTAATGTATTGGATATTTAGCTAGAGGTGACGATTACCCGAAGCTTAAGAAAGACATCTCGGACCCAAGTAATCGGGAGAGTGAACCAAAGACTTGGAGCTCTCTCTTTTTCAACCTTAAATGTGAAAGGATAGGATGTAGTTCGAGTGGGTTAATCGGATGACGATTACTCGAAGCTTAAGAAAGACTTCTCGGACCCAAGTAATCAGGAGAGTGAACCAAAGACTTGGAGCTCTCTCTTTTTCATTTAAGTGTTGATGAAAATGGATATGGTTCGAGTGAGTGGATCGGATGACGATTACTCAAAGCTTAAGAAAGACTTCTCGGACCCAAATAATCGGGAGAGTAAACCAAAGACTTGGAGCTCTCTCTTTTTCATCTAAGTGTTAATGAAAATGGATATGGTTCGAATGAGTGGATTGGATGACGATTACTCGAAGCTTAAGAAAGACTTCTCGGACCCAAGTAATCGGGAGAGTGAACCAAAGACTTGGAGCTCTCTCTTTTTCATCCCAAAGAGTGGTTGTGTTTGGAAGGCTTTGAACGATTGAATATGGTTAAAGTGTTTTAGCGGATGGGGATTACTCGAGGCTTAAGAAAGACTTCTCGGACCTTAAGTAATCGGAAGAGTGAACCAAAGACTTGGAGCTCTCTTCTTTTCTCATCTAATATTATGAAATATGTTTGATATAATTAGAGTGAATTAATCGGATGACGATTACTCGAAGCTTAAGAAAGACTTCTCGGACCCAAGTAATCGGGAGAGTGAACCAAAGACTTGGAGCTCTCTCTTTTTCATCTACGTGTTTAGGAAAATAGATTTGAATTCGTTTATTATTTTTAGAAGACAATTGTTCGAGCTTAAGAAAGACTTCTCAGACCCAAACAAATGGAAGAGTGAACCAAAGACTTGGAGCTCTCTCTTTTTCATCTTTTTCGAAATAGTGTTTGAATAATTATTAAATGTTTTAATTTGATTTGAAGAAAATGCTTGATGTTAATCAAGGTTTGAAATTGAGTTTTAAACGTGTATACTAACAAAGTGGGCTAGTCTTCTAAATGACCAACTAGAAGTAATTGATCAAATAGGTCTCACTCTAAAAAAGCCCAGGAGTAAGCTTTAGATGTTGTGTATAGTGATCAAAGGTTGATGGCGAGGCTTTGAAGGCACTCATCTTACAAGTGTTGAAAATGGCTCGACGAATCGAGAATTATTTTTTAAAAAGGGTTTTGAAGCATTAAAGCATAAATAAAACAAAGGATATAAAAATTATTACATTTTGGGAATTGGGGTACATTTTATCAAATGGGGATATGAGATGGTGAAACAAATAAGTCAAGCCCAATAAACAAAAATGAATGTAAATGCACAAAAGCATGGTGTGAAATGAATTGATCAAGCTTTAATTAACAAAGTTAATTGACTAAAGTTTGATTAAATTATTTAATTAGGTTATTTAAAATTAATTATCCAAATTAAAAATTTAATTAATCTAAATCAAAATCAATTTAATTAAAAATCAAATCACAATTTAAAAGAAATCAATATCAAGAATAATATCGACATTAAAAATTAACCAAGAATTAACATCAAGTTAGAATCAACATCAAAACTAAAATGTAAATAAAATTTAATAAAAGTTAAAATTAAAGTTAGTATCAAACTTAATTTCTAAAAAAATCTAATTAATCCAAATAAATTAACATTTAATCCCAATTGGCATCAAACTTAAGATTATCAAAATTTTCCAAACTAAAAAAAATGCGGCAAAACTGAATTGAAACTAAATACAAGTCTGACATGGCAGCTTGCACAAATTGAAAGAACTAATACATCTAGAACATTAAATAATGAAACACATGGTTTGATTTGATTTATTATCGAAATCAAGTAGTTGAAGCGAATCACACAGAACAGCGGCTTCGTATCGGCACGCTCATCCAATCGGCATCCTCATGGTGTCCCCATCGCATAGAGGTGGAAACTTCAGGCTGTCAGCTAACTAACTAACTCATGAACACGAAATCGGATCTGTAATGTAAGGTCCAATATCCACACAAAAACAGCCAACACAATCCTGATGCAACAGATTATATATTTGACAGAAACCAGGCCATATCATAGTGTCATTGGTTTTAACAATATCTAATGATGTCTCAACAAAGATTCCCAGATTCACAAATACAGAACAAGACACAAAATAATATTGTATAACTTAATACTAATGTGGAGTCTCGTTATTCTTGATACAAACCCGAAGTCGTGCGTTGTTGATAAACGAAGAGCTGAAGCGTTGCATTGTTCGTCATTATTTTCGATACTGAAAGCATAAATAGAGCTTTACGAACATGTCATGGTTCTATCAGTAGAAACTGCACATCATTCGTTCTATTTCATGCTTCCAAGATCGAATGCTAAACTTTCACCCTGCAAACAAACATTCACAACAGACATCTGAAACTAATACAGAAAAAACTTTTCAATTCCATTAGCGATCCTGAACACATTCAGATGTAGAGTCGTTGTTGTTCCAATTCTTGTTACTGTGTTTGATTCTTCACAAATCTTAGCGGTTAACGATGAAATGAAGAATGAAAACGGAGGGGCGTGATAGCTTGTTGTTGCTGTTTGCGACGGAGAGATGGATCAGAGAAAGAGTTTTAAGGTGTAGATTTCCGGCGAAAGGAGCTGTAAACGGTGCTGGAAGTTGAGGGTGGAGACAAAGAGTGAACGAAGGTGATAATGAAGAACGGAGTATAAGGGTTGGTTGAATGGTGGTTAAGTTGTCTCGACGGTGAAAGGTGGAGGTTAGGTGGCGAGTTTAGGAAAGGAAGAGATGATGGTGCTGAACGACAGAGGGTGTTTTTTCCAGGCGGCTGGGTTGAGAGAAGGAGATGAAGAGATGGGGTTACGAGATGAGTTGAGTGCGGCAACAGTTTTTCTTAGAAGATGAAGTTAGGGTTTTCGCAATTGATTTGGGGTTGGCGGTTGGGATTTGGAGAGGACAGATTTTTAGGGTTTTTCAATGATGGGGCTGCTAGGTTATTTCTTGATGATGATGAACAGTAGTCACTCCCAATTTATAGCAAACTATAACCCTAATTCTCAAAATATCTCTACAGTGTCTTTACTTTTCCAATTTTTATTTTTCTTTCTTTTTATTAATTTTCTGTTTTTTTAATTTATTTTTCTTAATTAATTAACAATTAACTCTAACTTAAAATTCTAACTCTAATAATTAATATTAAAATTTCTAAATCTATTAATAATAAAAAAATCTAATTAAAAACTCTAATTAAGTTCTAATTCTTTTCTAAACTAATCCTAATTTAAATTCTAACTTCTAATTTAATTCAATAATTCTAAATTAAAAAACTCTAATTCTATTTCTTATTAATATTCTAATATGATTTCTAAAAAAATATTCTAATTAATTAACTCAAATTCCTAATAAAAATCTAATTAAAAAAAATCTAACTAAGTTCTAACTCTATTTTAATTAAATTTAATTCTATTCTAAATCTATTTTTAATTCTAAACTAAATCTTAATTATAATTTCTTATTATAAACTAAATTCTAAATTAAAAATATAACCTAATTAATTAATGTTAAAAATATATTACATTAACATATCATAAAAAAAATGAAATTATGAAGCAAAAATAATGATAAATATATATAAATAAATGCCACGTGGCACGCTCTTATTGGGCAAAATAGTAAAAGTTTATTTTTGCTGAAAAATACGCTACGCTGTACATGCGAGGTAAATTAAAAACAAAGTCGGGCGAATAAAAATTTTGAAAAAGGTAGGACAAATTTGGGGTATAACACTGCGGAATCTATGCAAGACTATGCAAATGCAGATGCAAGACTAACCATTCAAGGAAAAGCAGCAATCTTGTTTTACAAACAAAATTAACAACACATGTGACAACGTGTTTGAAAAAGCAGAATTTTATTGATAAATCGAAATTTGTTACAATAGATGGCTCTTGTTAACAAACAAGACCTTTCTTACAACAAAGTTTTCAATAAGTAGCTATTACATTCATAGGCTCCTAAGATTACAATCTCAAAGAAAAAAGCAGAAAATTGGGAAGCCTTGATCGTTCTAACAAGACGATCCTTCTCCTTCTTGAGGCCTGAACTGATGTTGATTCTGACGGATCAGCTCCTATAACTCGGCATTCTCACGTTCTGCTTTGACTAAAGCGAACTTCAACTCATTTCTAGGCATGAGCACTTCAGGCTCCATAGAGATTTCATAAGTCTGACTGTAGAACATTCTCAGGGCTATCTCTTTTGACCAAAGGAGATAAGCTCTTGTGGCTAGGAAGCTCACATTCTCTTCTGCAATCATTCCTTGCATATGGGTATGATACCAGGCTAAACGGGCCTAGGTTTCAAAGTTTTCATCACTGCCTTTTTCACATAAATAAGTTCTTAGTAGATCTTGCTCTGGCTCTAGCCCGATTTTATATCCTAACTGACGGCGAGTAAGGATTGGGCTATAGCTGATGACTCCTTTCGTGCCTACGAGAGGTATGTTTGGAAAGTCTCTACAGCTTTGAATCATGGCGACTCCACTACTTTTGACATTGTACCAGCTGACATCATAATGAGTGAGTGATGCTAATTTTTCAATCCAAGCATCCTTGTTAGGGAGACTCTAGAGAATCTGAGTTTTGGGCAAGTGTGAAATAAACCACTTGCTGAGAAGCATCGTGCAACATAAAAATAGTCCTAAATTAGACATCCTCCGAAGATGGATAACAAAGTAGGTATCAGCCAATAACGTGGGTACAGGATTTCTGATTATGAACAGTATGATTGCCTCTTCACTGATGAACTCATTGCATCTAGGGAAGAGATACAGTCCAAAGATTAGGAAAGCCAGGATTGCTTTAAAGATTCCTAAGTCTCTGTTATCATAATGGAATTCTTCTCTTTCCATGAATGTTCTTGCTTCCATTCCGGAGAAACCTTCCCTATTTACCAACTGAGCAGGCAGCTCTGTTGGCTCAAGATGTAGTGTTTTGGCAAGCTATTTCCTTCTTGGTTTACCATAGGGAACTGTGAAGTTCAGAGGAATCTTCAAATAGGCGGAGTACTCTTCTAGAGTTGGGAGCAGCTAAAAGTCTGGGAAGATGAAGCAATGATACAACAGATCATAGAATTCAACGAGTGCTAGCAGCATGTATTTGTTAACTCTTGTGTTTAGTAGTGGAAGTAGATCTCCATACTTGGTGATAAATGCAGCAGGGTTCCTGACAAAGCCTCCCAAAATCCTAAGATTGTCTAATCTCAGGCTCAGAAATGAAAATATGTTTCAGCGTTCCATAACAAAGTCTGCAAAAGAAATTTTTTGAATTCCTTGAATGGTTAGCAAAAATGCGAGGATGTAAATGCAAAATGCAACTGGTTTTATAAAACTCAGAAGATTAATTAAGTCAAACCCCCTTATTTCATTAATTTTTGGAAAAAGTTACAACTTTTGAAATACAATATAAGAAGCCTAAGTTTACATCGGAAAACTAGATCTTATGGTCCAAGCTTCTAACAAGAACTTCAATTATAAGACCTCTTCAACTTCCTTAGCATTGTATTTTCCATTATCAATTTATCCACTATGCCCTTCCAAGCTGCGGAGGTAGGTGGGACGTTTGAATATTCCTGAATGCTTTGAGTAGGCTTGACGCTGGAGAAGAATAAATTCTCTATTGTTACTTCCCCATTGATCACACGTTGTTCGAGCCAACTTATAAGTTCATCTTTGTCTTGCACTTCTCTTATAAGTTTTATTGTTTTGGATAATAGTGCATGATACTTCCCTTCCTAAGTATCTCTCTCAAGTTGTGTTCTTTCAAGTTGTCCTTGGTATTATTCCATCTTTTCAATGAGGATAGTAGAAGATGATGACGGGATGATAATTTGCGCATTCTTTTCCGGGGGATATGGCATCTTCAGATCTTGAGCTCCGGATTGGACCCACTGAGTGAATAGTTTAAAGGCTACACAGTTCCTCTTTCCTAGATCAGCTTTAGTCTTTTTTGAACATTCTCCCAAGCATCAATTGTGCTATTTCTCACATTCTCTGTTACTTCGGTGTTGAGATAGAAGAATCTTGATAACAGCAGATTGATGGGCTTGTCTTTCATCGAAAAACCAAACTGACATCTGGACAAAGCAGGATTGTGGTTAATTCCTCCTTTTACCCCAATTAGTGGTATATTTGGGAAAGTTCCACATCGGTCAAAATAAACTTCTCTATCGTAGGCAGGATTGTACCAATGAATGTCAGCTTGTGTTAAAGATATTATCCTTTGAGACCATCTCCATCCATTGGCATTTTCTTTAAAAGCATCAGTTCTTGGCAAATGGTTGACGAACCATTTATACAGTAGAGGTGTGTTGTACGCCAAAATTTGACCAACCTTTTCTTAACTTGGTTTATGTTTCATTTCATTTTCTTCTAGCATTTGCATTGCATAGCATTTTTTATTGAACAGGGGATGAAGAGGTTGTGCATAGCAAGAGGAGTTTGCTCAGAGTGTTGAGCCTAAGCAAGGGATGTTACTCAAGCATGAGTGGTCATTAAGTCATCAAGAAGTGGTCAATGTTCTTTGAAAGAGTTGATGGATGTATGTGGAATATCTCCTAATTTGGAGACCAATTGAAGATCATCAGAGGATTGTGAATTCATGATTAGGGATATGGAATGTTGAGAAATCTCATTGAGTGCTTTGGGGGCCATGGTGGAGCTAGTTCAAGTTGTTGTGTCATGTGTCAGAGGCCACAGTCAAGAATGGTGCATCTAGGGTTTTCATCTGGTCAACCCTCAGTCAATAGTGAATCTGAAGGAGATTAAAACTCAATTCCAAGTATCTATGGTCATGGTATGTTGTGTTGAGATGTCTAATATATCATTTCAAGATCAATTCAAGAAGAATCAAGAGTGTGAGAAGTTACTAAATTAGGGTTCTTAGTGTAAAATCCCATGTTTAGTGCCCAACTTCAAGACCACATATCTCAAGGTAGAAGTCTCATCTTATCTTGACCCCAACATGAAACTTGTGGAGCATGTTTCTAGCTTTCGTTTAAGTACTAGAAGTCATTCATCTGATTTCTAGAACCCAAGTTATGATGCTGACAAGTTACAGGTCCTCAGATGAATGTGATTTTGGTCAACAAAAGTCAACCAACTTCCAAGCCACTTTTGACCTGGAAGGATGTTTCTCCTTACCTTGACCAAAACATTAAAGTTGTTCCTCATGATCTTAGCTTTCCAAAGAGTACCAGAAGTCCTTCATCTGATTTGTAGAACTCAAGTTATGAAGCTTGCAAGGCATGGGTATTTTGGGAAAGTAAGATTACAGGTCATTTTCATTATAGGTCCATTTCACCACTTTACACACTTCAAATGAAAATCTTTCCAACATAAAACTTGCTCAAAATGGGGTCATTTGCTCAACAAAACATCAAGGAGTCATGGATTTGACTTGGATTGGAGAATTGATGTGTAACTTTTTCATGAAGAAAGTTTAAAATCACAAAATGGCATTAACTCATTTCTAACCATTTCAAGGCATGTTTATGCATTTTTTGAGTGGCAAGAATGTAACAAACAAGATGCCAATTTTGGATTTCATTTTTGGTGACATTTTCATGTGTTTTTCAAAGGCTTTTTCAAGTGAAATTTTGATAATCAAATCTCCACCATGTGATCAATTCAAGGGACAAATCATATCCACATGATCAAATTAATGTTCCAGCATGGATTTTGAATGGAAAAACAAGGTAATTAGTGCATTTTCACGTATGCATGGGCATGAGAAAAGTGAGATTGGGCATTTTCAAAATTGGGACAATCAAGCTGCAATTGGGCCTCCATGAGTTTAGATATCCATCATATAAATTGTCTAGATGAAATTTGAGCAAGGGGAGAGACATTTTCGTGACCTAGTAGCAAGAACTCAGTGGGAAAAAGTGAGCAAAAAGTGAAACGCGAATTTGGAGATTTACTGAATTTTAAGCCAAATCAAGTATTCAAACAGCTGCTGGGAAGATTATAGAGTGATTCTGGATCATTTTCATCAAGCTTCCTCAGGTTTTGAAGGCTCAGTGGAAGTTCTCCACTAGGTAACTTCAAATCACCATTTCTCTTTGTACATGATGTGTTTGCACTCCATTTTCGCATAATCATGATGTGTGAGTTGTGTAGTTGGTTTCTAAATACATTTGGTTAATGTTTGTGATGATTGTTGTTGAATGCCATTTTCTGTTTGCTTTCGATTTGGCCTATGTATGAGCTTTTAGAGCAAACCAAGCATGGATTTGTGTTGTATGTAGTGAGATGGTTTGAATGATGTAGAAATTTCTGTGTTTCGTGAACTTTTGTTACTGGTCATTGTTTGAACTCGCCGGAGAAGATGATCGGAGCCACCGTGCTCCGACCATCTGGTTTATGCTCCATTTTTAATCCCAGGCGTGCTCATGACCATTGGATCTGTTGACTTACTTGTTTTGGATGGTTCTGATTTGTTTATTTTTCTTGACCCAGTTTTTATTTTAAATCGTGGGCATTGGATTTGTTTAAAATGGACGTCTGAGATTAGATCTAGGACCCCTTTAATGAAACGTTGCGTTTAGAAGCCTTCATTTGGACCATTGGATTTGTGTTGGTTTGAGATGGACGTGTGAGATCCGTCCTTGGCTTGGCTTACGTTGTTGCGCGCACCACTGGATCATTTTGTGTTCAGCGCTTTGTTTGGGCTTGGGCCTTTTTGTTGTTTGCACCCCCTATCTGAGCCCATTTGTTTTTTCAACTGTTTTGGATTGCTTACTGAACCACTATTTATTTTATTTTGTTTTTGTTTTTGTTTTGAATCTGTTTGGATTTAATTCAACATAAATACTTCCAATGATCCAAAAATTTCATAAAAATAGTTTCTAGACATTTTGAGATGTCTATTATTTTTAAGAAATTTTTATTTTATTTTTTGGATTTATTTTGAATTAAAATGGGATTATTGGATTGGAAGTGTTTTTGTTGAACTATTTCTTGACATTCTTTGTTTCATGATTTGTTTCTCCTTTTCCTTTTTGATCCAATGCTTTGTTGACTTTAGGGTTAACTTTGGTTGCTTTTCTTTTGACCCTCGATTCTCCCATTTCAAAGTGGTAGATCTTGAGGATTATTTTCTTTTGATGGTGCTGTGAGGGAATATTGCCTTGATGTTTTTGTCTCTGTTTGCTAACATCCTAAGGTACCTCTTGTATTTTATTTGTTAATTTTTGATACATTTTCCTAATTTTAAGGTAACTTGCAAGTCAAGTTACCTCCAAGGGAGGTTCATACAAGTGCATGACCTAGTTTGAGATGTAAATGACCTTTGTGGATCCATTAAGCTCTCAACTCACCTTGTTTCATATAATAGACATGTTGAGCTTGCTGTATGTTCATTTTTAGGTCAAAATTATGTTCATTGCTTGTTGGTTTGTGCATTTCTCTTTTAGGCTTTCCACTTGAGTTTCAAGTGATGATGTGTGTAAGACCTAGGTCTTTCCCCTTGCCTTTTCTTGCATTTCTTTTGGTTGTGTTTGATGTTTGTTTTGGGCATTCTCTTCTTTCATCTCCTCTTCTGTCCCATGACTTTGGAGCCTCATTTAAGGTATCGTAGTCCCTCCTAAGGAGGTTTTTGAAGTATACCTAGAATGATGGATCCTTGAGGACTCTTTTGTGCTTCTTTTGCACTTTGTTTGTGATGCTTATGGTTGAGTACATATTATGAGTTCCTTGCTGCCCTCATTTGGTATCCCATCCTCACTTTGTTTTAGGCTTGCTTTGACTTGCATTTGTGTTTGGTTTTTGCATTATGGTTGATGTTGTTTGGTTTAGGCCATTTCATCCCATTATTTATGCTTTTGTGTGTTTGCTTCTTTGTGCATCTTCTCCTATTTTATTCTTTGTATTATCATATGCATGCTTGGTTGAGATGAGCTTGTGGAGGCTACTGCCCCACACTATTTCCCTCCCACTTTCATTCTACTTGTGCATCTTATGTTTGCATTTTCATTTGCATGTTCTTTCTTCTTCTTCTGTTGCTTTTCTTTGCCATGTTCCCCATAAGTTCTCTAACCTCTTGAGGTTATGATAGACATTAAGTTCCTAACCATGAATGATAACATTAGGTAGTCCCCTTTTGTATCTCAACTTTAAGTCCACTTTGCATGATAATTTTTAGGATTGATTTAGTCTCCCATTAGTGGCCCTTTTCTTCTCTTCTCATCTTCAAACACTCATAAAAAATCTAATAAAGAATGACAAGTGTTGTACGCTACGAGCCTTAAGTTACTTGAGAAATGATGATTGGGTGGTTGCCTCTCAATTGTCTAGAATTTTAGTATATGCCCTTTAGAAGATATGCGACGCATTCGCTCCTGAGTCATAGTCTTTAGTGCAACATGAGTTACAAATCAAGTTCGAAGCACTTCTCTAAAAAACACAAAAAACATTTCAAACCTTTTTCATCCTTCGGGATCTTAATCAGGAAAATCTTTTCAGATAAAAGAGTGTTGTTAACTCTTAGTTCTACCGCAAACGGTAACGCCTAAGTCTCCAATGGTTGATCTGCAAACACCAACTGCTAGAACTACTTGTTAACCCTACTCGGGCCTAAAAAACTTTTGAACCAACCGGTGTTCTTTTTAACCCGAACTACATTTTCTCTGATCTTTCATACCAGATGAAAGTACGTAGGCACAAGACGCGATGTTTTGGCGAGCAACCTTTCCCCTTTCACCCATAGTTAGCCGAACTACGTTGACTCTGACTTTCCCATTGCACGAGGGAGTACGTAGGCACAAAGTGTGATGCTCTGCCGAGTCACTTCTCTTTCCTTTTCTTTTGTCCCTTGACCTTTAGCTAGATAGATGATCACCCTTTTAGATAGACAACAATGCGTGGATCCCGTCGAGTACAATGGACGTGAGGGGTGCTAATATCTTCCCCTTGCGTAACCGACTCCCGAATCCAAACATGGTTGTGATGACCTTGTCTTTCCCTTTTCGTCAAGTTTTTTCGATCGTTTGCTTTCCCTCTTTGTGGGATAAATAACGAAAGGTGGTGACTCTTCTGTTTTCCGCCGGTTGTTTTTCGCAGTTGCGACAGCTGGCGACTCTGCTAGGGACTCTGGTTCCCTATCCGAGTCAATCATAGCGCTTGTTTGTTTATCTTTGGGTGTTGTATATATGTGCTTTATTTATTTGCCCGCATTTATTTTTAGCATCATATATCATTATTGATGTGTTGTAGGGAGGGAAGTTCCGTTGAGAGATAAGTCGGACCTGGGCTTGAGTACAAACATAGCATTAGAAGCGGAAAGTAGTGGTGAACCTGTATGTTAGGCATGCACTAGTTCCCACGAAATTCACGCTCAGACGAGATTCTCTTTGATGACTTTCTTTCCAGCCCAGTGGGCCTTTGAGAGGATTTCAGATCTGAGGGTTGTCGACTCTGGGGACCAATCATCTGTGATTCAGCTAAGTGAGGCTTTTTCGCGAGATGATGATGCCAAACTAGAAATGGTGAACGTATATCATTTCTCAAAAGTCTGTGACGCTGATGAATGCATAGAATTCCGAACCTTGTCTGTGGATAGGTCCATACCTGTGAGAGGGATTGGGTTATACAGGAAACCTTGGCTTTCAGAATACCCCGGTTCTTTACAGTGTGAGTCTGTGTATCAGTGGGGTCCTATTATCGGTGCTTTGTTCTTGCTAAAGCGGAGCGCTGGTTCTTGATCAACAGCACAACAATCTTGGTCCTTTGTTTGCATTTGCATGTGCATTTTCATATTGCATTTCATTAACATGTGTCTATGTTATAGGTGTATATTTCCTCTCCGATTCTAGTGATCTTGTTCCCTCATTGCTGACATGGAGCCCTTAAGGAGGACCTTGGCCTACAAATTTCCGACACCTGATATTAGAGCTCTGCGAAGTTTGATTTCTTTAGCTGACAAGAAAGTTATGGAAGACTTCAGATAGTCCTATGGGAGGCTTTTGAGCGTTGTTTGTAAACCTTCTTTGAATGAGTTGAATGGTCTTCAGACGCTGTTGCAGTTCTATGATCCTCAGCTGCGAGGCTTTACTTTTCAGAGTTATATGTTGGCGCCAACATTAGAGGAATTCTCTGCAGTGCTAGGAGTGCCCATTCCTGACCAGATACCATTATATCATACTGAGGATGAGCCGAATCTGGCTGAACTTGCTGAAGCTTTACATTTGGATGTTTCTGAGTTGGCAGGGAAGGTAGCTAGTAGGAATGGAATGTTTGGGTTTCCATTACCTTTTCTTGTGGATAAAGCTCAACATTTTGCTAAAGAAGGTTGTTGGTTGGTATTCAGTGTTATCTTGGCTCTATGTATTTATAATATTCTGTTGTTCCCAAATATTCTGGACTTCGTAGATATGGATGCATTCCGTATCTTTGCTTCGAAGAATCCCATACCCATGTTGTTAGGTGATGTCTATCATTCCGTACACTTTAAGAATGAGAACAGAAGAGGGAAAATTGTATCTTGTTGTGCACCTTTACTCTATCTATGGTTCATAAGCCACCTTCCCAAGACTGGTCCGTTCTCTGATACTGTGGGTACATCGGAATGGTCTGAGCGTTTGATGAGATTGTCTGCTGAAGACATTGTCTGGTTTGATAGGGATGTATTGGGTATCGAGACTATTTATAGTTTTGGAAGCTTTCCTAACGTCCCGCTGGTCGGAAGGAAGGGTTGCATAAACTATAACCCATCCATTGCAATCAGACAATTTGGGTATGCATTGAGAAGTCCTTCGAAAGATGAGGAGATACAGGAATCTCTGTATCTCACCGGTTTATTGGAGGGGGATACCTTATCTAGAGTTGAACATGCCTGGAGTAATGTCTACAGAAGAGGGAAGGTTGCCTTAGGAAAGAGCAATAGTCGAGCCTACGACCCCTACTTGGTTTGGATTCAGGGTAGAGCTGAGAAGCTGATGATGCCATACCCGTCTGCTAAGCCTGTGTGCCCTCTTGAGATTGAAGAACCTACTACAGTAGACATTCAGAAATACAATCAGGTATTGTTGGAGAAAGAAGAATTGAGAAAAACTAATGAGGAATTGGAGAAAGAAATCATTCAGCTTCGAAGCGAGAAGATTGATGTTGTTCATTCCTTCAAGAAACAAACTGAGCTTGTAAACAAACTGGGTATGGATCTAACCAAGGAGACTGGTTCTAGGGAGCGTTTGGGTTTGGATTTCAAGGCCGTCAATAGTGTTCTTGCTACTAAGAAGGAAGAGTTGGATAGGGCTTACTTGAGGATTTCTAAGTCTGATAACCAATGAAATGCCACGCTCACCAACAACAAAGAGCACGAAGACAGGTTAAAGCTACAGATCAGCAAGTTGAAGGCGCAGCTCAATGCCAAAGATGGGGAGATTGCAGCAGAGGCATCACTTAGACGAGATAGTGAGTACAGGTTGAACGAAGCGGTTGCGAACTTGAGAGTCTACAACATACTGTTAGCCAGCAAGAGTTACTTATTCAGGGACTACTTGCCAGGCTAGATCATCCTAAGACGCTGAAGCTGCTAGAGGACTTCTGATCACGTCATCCTTCTTGACTATCTTGTTTATTTCTGTTGTAGTTTCGTTGCTTATTGTTTATTGTACTGACCATCACCAGGCTTGTTGGTTGAGGTATTTTCCTTATTGTACTCAGTTGTAGCTTGTACATTGCTTGTTGGCCTGTGATTTATATACGAAGAGTTTCTGTTCTTTGCTTGTCTGTAGGGATCTCCGACGTTGTTTTTTTTCCCGGAAACTAGAATCGAGGGGGAAATTTCCCTGTTGCATACATACATGTCTGCATTTTAGCATTTTTTTTCTCGCATTGCAGGTGCATCGGAACTGTTAATCTTATTTCTCCTATGGTTTACTAGTGTTTCAGGATTTTTGATCTAACGACTCACTGGTACGCGACCAGGAGAAACCAGAAGAAAGTGATGGAACAAATGCAAGCAGAAATGCAGGAGATGAGAGACCGTATGGCCCAATTTATGGAAGTTATGCAAGGAGTAGCTAATGGACAAGAGCAACTCCGGACTCTAGTGCAACCCTTGATTGCACGTGTTGATGGCAACAGTGTGTTGCATGGTGGGGACGTTGTTAACCCTCCTCGTATTGAGACTCCTCGGGCTTTAATTCTATGCCTACCTTAGTCATCCCTACTGCTGGAGGGAGTGGTCATGTTGCTGGTACCGGTAATGCGGCAGGTTTTAACAATGCTGGTTTTGGTAATGGTGGTAATGGTAATGGGAATGGTTATGGTCCTGACACCACGTGTGCTATACACGGTAATATGGATGACATCTAGAATGAAGACAAGCAAGAGGATGTGTTCTCGCCAAGGGTTGTGGCTACTGAGTTACCCTCCGAGGCTGATAGGAGGATTAAAATGATTGAAGAGAAAATGAGGTCTCTTGAAATCCAAAACTCTATGGGTCTGGATATGGCTAACCTGTAACTGATCCCGGACATGAGAGTGCCACCAAAGTTCAAAGTCCCAGACTTTGATAAATACAAGGGTACCACCTGCCTGAGGGTTCATCTGAAGTCCTATTATCATAAGATGGCTGCCTACTCACAAGACGGGAAATTGCTCATGCATTTCTTCCAGGATAGTTTGTCTGGTCCTTCATTGGAATGGTACATGAGCTTGGAGCCTGTAAATGTCCGTAGTTGGAGGGATTTGGCCGAGGCATTTGTGAAACATTATCAATACAATAGTGACCTTGCTCCCAACAGGGTCCAACTTCAAAATCTTTCACAAAAGAGCAATGAATGTTTCAAAGAATATGCTCAAAGATGGCGAGAGTTGGCAGCTAGGATGCAGCCACCTATGGTGGAACGTGAGCCTGTTGATATGTTTGTTGCCACTCTGTCAGGCGTTTATTATTAAAAGCTTATTAGCAGTATGTCAGGCAGTTTCTCTGACTTAATCATCACCGGAGAGAGGGTGGAAATGGTATTAAGTTAGGAAAGATAACTGCTGGTGAAATGCCCTCAGCTGGAGGAGGCAAGAAGGTGTTCGATAACAAAAAGCGAGAGGGAGATACTAACTCCGTGTCCAGTTCACGTGGGAGAGGTAGAGGTCAGAATCGGCAGCATCAGCAGATTGCCAGTATTACAATTCCAGCAGTTCAACAACCACAGCAACAACAACGTCAGCAACAACAACAACAACCGCAACAAAATCAGTAGGGGTACAAAAAATATCAAGACAGAGGTCGGGTAGCAAATAGGCATTTTGATGCGCCTCCCATGCCTTACTCTCAGCTATTGCAAGCTTTGTTACAGCTGCAACTGATTCAGAAAAGAACTTTGAATCCCTTGATTGGGCCTCCTTCACCCGGGTACGACGCAAACGCTCGTTGTGAGTTTCATTTGGGTGCCCCGGGGCATAACATCGATAATTGTAAAGCCTTTAAGCATAAGGTACATGACATGATTGACAGTAAAGCGATTAACTTCTCCAATGATGTTCCTAATGTGGTACAAAATCCCATGCCGAATCATGGGCAGGATGGGGTTAATGCAATTATCGAGGAGGATGTTTTGGATTTGGTAACGGATGTTGATGAGCTGAGGACACCTTTGAGCTTTGTGAAAGCTAGATTGCTGAAGGGGGTGTTTTCCCAGGTTGTTTTGAGGATTGTGCTGAGTGTCTGGTTAATCTTGAGGGATGTGGGCAGTTGAAAAGATGTGTTCAAGAGATGATGGATAACGGAGTTTTACAATTTGACCGGTCTGTTGGAAGAGAGCCTGAGGAGTTGGTGGCTGAAGAAAGGGATGAGATTGCAACAATCTCCATTCCGTACAAGACTGTTACTATTTATGCGCCAAAACCACCAACGATAACCATAACAAAAGCAGGTCCAGTGCCGTTTGAAAGCACCAAGGCTATTCTGTGGAACTACGGAGTTGAAGTGTATTGCAATGGACAGAAAGTAGACTTGAATGGTCCCCCTGGGGATTCAGTTGATAATCTGGTGGGAGCATGAGGCATTACTCGTAGTGGCCGGGTCTTTTCGTCACCTGGAGTGATTGTTGATAAGGTTGACAAGGGGAAAAGACCAGTGGTAGAGGAAACTTCTCATTCTGGGGAGAAGGAATCTTTGTTGAAAGACGCGGAAGAGTTTATGAGGCTGATACGGAAAAGCGACTATAAAATAGTCGATCATTTGCAGCAAACTCCTTCTAAGATATCTATCTTGTTGTTGTTACTTTGTTCTGAGGCGCATAGGAATGCACTGTTGAGAATACTAAATGCTGCTTACGTACCACAAGAAATTTTGGTTAACCAACTCGAGGGAGTTGTGGCGCACGTAAATGCAGGAAATGGCTTGGGTTTTACAGACTTGGATTTGACGCCAAGAGGCAGGAACCATAATTGTGTGTTGCACATATCTTTAGAATGCCGAGGGGCTGTCATGTCTCACGTACTTGTGGATATGGGATCATCTTTGAACGTACTTCCGAAGAAGGCCCTAATGAAGTTGGACATGCAGGGGTTGATTTGCACACCAAGTGATTTGGTGGTGAGTGTGTTGGATGGAACCCGAAGATCTGTGTTTGGGGAGGTATCTTTACCTATTCAGGTGGGACCTGAAGTGTTTGATGCAGTGTTTTACATCATGGATATCCAGCCGGCCTACAGTTGTTTACTAGGCCATCCATGGATTCATTCAGCGGGAGCTGTGACCTCCACGCTGCATCAAAAGCTGAAGTATATGGTTGGCGGTAGTGTTGTTACGGTATGCGGGGAAGAGGATATAATGGTCAGCCACTTATCATCCTTTAAGTATGTCAAATTAGACGGAGAGATACATGAAACCCTTTGTCAGGCCTTCGAAGCAGTCAAGATTAAAGACAAGTCTCCTATTGTGAGCAAAGCGCCGGAAGTGGCCATGTCTTCTTTTAAAGAGGCTCAAGCAGTAGTACAGACTGGGGAAGTGCAAGGATGGGGCCAAGTATTGGAGATTCCCCACAAGCAAGACAAGTTTGGTTTAGGGTACCGACCGTCATTCTCCTCTCCTTCCGCGTTATAAAGGACCTGTACAGTTCACTAAGGGGGGAGTTATCTTCGAAAGAATCAATGATGTGTCTGACGAAGAAGGAGATAGTAATTGTGATATGGATGCTTGGATCAAGCCGTGTACTCCAGGATAGAGCCTGCGCAACTAGTCCATTGAAGAATTCGTTCAAGTGACGACAGAACAGTAATGCTTTGTTTTTTCCGATTATTGTACTACCCTATGTTCTACCTGGAGCATAGTGGTATTTTTATTTCAGGGCCTTATTGTTTATGTCTGAACATTGCTTTATCAATTAATCAAAGGGCGTTTTCTCATTCAAATGTTATGATCTTTGTCTTTCTTATTTTTATTTTTCACAATAAAATGGCAATGTGGTTTATACTTGTTTACATATTGTTTGAAACATTTAACCATTTTTTATTGCAGGATTCCTATTGTAGATGACACCGATTCAGAACCTCCTATGACTCGCTTCGACTTTGATCAACCGATATATCAAGCTGAAGAAGAGATTGATGAGGATGAAGACCTGCCTGAAGAGCTAGCTAGACTCTTAAAACAAGAAGAGAAGATCATTCTGCCTCATCAGGAGGAAATCGAGGTTATCGATCTGGGTTTTGAGGAAGTTGTCAGAAACGTTCGGATAGGGGCTGCGCTACAGAGTGACATCAAGAAAAGACTGATCGAGATGCTTCGAGAGTATAGTGACATCTTTGCTTGGTCGTACGAAGATATGCCCGGGCTTGACACCGAAATAGTGGTTCACCGCTTGCCATTGCGCGAGGAATGTCTGCCAATCAAGCAGAAGCTTAGAAGGACAAGACCAGATATGGCTGTAAAAATCAAAGAAGAAGTTCAAAAGCAGTTGGACGCTGGATTTTTAGCCATAACCACTTATCTTCCGTGGGTCACCAACATCATACCTGTACCTAAGAAAGATGGTAAGGTACGGATGTGCGTAGATTACAGGGATTTGAATAAGGCGAGCCCAAAGGATGACTTCCCGCTCCCTCACATTGACGTGTTGGTTGACAATACTGCTCAATACTCTGTATTTTCCTTCATGGATGGTTTTTCGGGCTATAATCAGATAAAGATGGCACCGGAAGATATGGAGAAGACAACGTTCATTACGCTGTGGGGGACGTTCTGTTACAAGGTAATGCCTTTTGGGTTGAAAAATGCAGGGGCAACTTACCACGGGCTATGGTTACTTTGTTTCATGACATGATTTATCATGAGATTGAGGTCTATGTTGATGACATGATAGCAAAGTCGCAAACAGAGGAAGAGCATCTAGTTAACTTATTAAAGCTGTTTGAGAGGCTCAGGAAGTTCAAATTGAGGTTGAATCCAAATAAGTGCACTTTTGGGGTTCGGTCCGGAAAGTTATTGGGGTTCATTATCAGTGAAAAAGGAATCGAGGTCGATCCTAAAAAGATAAAAGCCATACAAGACATGCCAGCACCGAAAACAGAAAAGGAGGTCCGTGGTTTCCTGGGAAGATTGAACTACATTGCTCGGTTCATATCTCATCTCACAGCCACGTGTGAACCAATGTTTAAATTGTTAAAAAAGGATCAGGTGGTCGTCTGGAATGAAAATTGTCAAAAATCATTTGATAAGATAAAAGAATACATGCAGGAGCCTCTGATAGTAATACCCCCAGTAGCTGGAAGGCCTTTAATCATGTACTTAACGGTTCTTGAGAACAGCATGGGTTGTGTTCTCGGTCAACATGACGAGACTGGAAGGAAAGAGCATGCGATTTATTATCTAAGTAAAAAGTTCACAGACTGTGAGTCCCGTTACTCAATGCTCGAGAAAACGTGTTGCGCACTCGCTTGGGCTGCCAAACGTTTGAGACAATATATGCTTAATCTCACAAGCATGCTGATTTCGAAGATGGATCCGATCAAGTATGTCTTCGAGAAGCAAGCGCTCTCAGGAAGAATTTTCAAGTGGCAGATGGTACTGACAGAGTACGATATATAATATGTTTCCCAGAAAGCCATCAAAGGAAGTGTTCTATCAGAATACCTTGCTGAGAAGCCAATCGAAGATTATCAACCAATGAAGTTTGAATTTCCTGATGAGGATATCATGTTCCTCAAAGCGAAAGATTGTGAAGAGTCGTTTCCTGACGAAGGTCCAGAGAAAGGTTCTCAATGGAAGATGATATTCGATGGCGCTGTCAACTCCTATGGTAGTGGGATCGGGGCAATTATTACAACTCCTCATGGTACTCATATCCCATTCACTGCCAGGTTGACGTTCCCTTGCACTAACAATGAAGCTAAGTACGAAGCGTGTATCGTGGGCTTGGAAGAGGCTTTTGATTTGAGAATCAAGAATTTGGATATATATGGCGATTCAGCGCTAGTGGTTAATCAAGTCATGGGAGAGTGGGAAACTCATCAATCGAATCTAATTCCTTACAGAGATTATGCGAGGAGATTGTTGCCTTTCTTTAACAGATTAGAGTTTCACCATGTGCCACGAGCAGAGAATCAGATGGCCGATGCTTTGGCAACACTATCTTCGATGTATAAAGTGAATTTTTGGAATGATGCTCCCAGAATAGTCATTTCTCGCCTGGATAGGCCCGCTTTCGTATTCGCCATTGAAGAGGCTGCTGATGGCAAGCCATGGTTTTACGATATACAGAACTTCCTCAAGAAGCAAGAGTATCCACTAGGGGCTTCGGCTCAGGATAAGAAGACGCTGAGGAGGTTGTCTGGCAACTTTTATCTAAACCCAGATGGTGTGCTTTACAGAAGGAACCATGATTTGGTTTTGTTGAGGTGCGTGGATGAAAAGGAAGCAACGTTGCTTATGGAAGAGGTCCACGAGGGTACTTTCAGTACACATGCCGGCGGACATGCCATGTCTCGGAAACTATTACGAGCAGGGTATTATTGGCTAACCATGAAGTCAGATTGTTTCAAATTTGCGAAGAAATGCCATAAACGTCAAATTTATGCAGACAAAATTCATGTATCGTCGTGCCCATTGAATGTTATGGCGTCCCCGTGGCCTTTATCCATGTGGGGCATTGATATGATTGGTAAGATTGAGCCAACCGCATCCAACGGTCATCATTTCATCTTAGTTACCATCGATTACTTCACCAAATGGGTTGAAGCGGCCTCGTACCCCAATGTCACAAAGCAAGTCGTAGCCCGGTTCATAAAGAAGGACATTATCTGTAGATATGGAATACCCGAGCGAATCATTACTGATAATGGTTTGAATCTGAACAATAAGATGATGAAGGAATTATGCCAGAATTTCAAATTCGAGCATCACAACTCATCTCCCTATCGGCCGAAGATGAATGGCGTTGTTGAAGCGGCCAACAAGAATATTAAAAAGATAGTGCAAAAGATGGTTGTCACTTACAAAGATTGGCATGAGATGTTGCCCTTTGCTCTTCACGGTTATCGTACGACGGTACGCACATAAACTGGGGCAACTCCTTTCTCGCTAGTATATGGTATGGAAGTTGTCCTACCATTAGAGGTCGAGATTCCTTCTTTAAGAGTTCTGGTCGACGTCAAGCTTGATGAGGCAGAATGGATAAAGAACAGATCGAATCAGCTCAACCTGATGGATGAGAAGAGGCTAGCGTCTATCGCATAAGGTCGGTTGTATCAGAGTCGGATGAAGAAAGCATACAATAAGAAGGTGCGCCCTCGAAGCTTTCATACGGGCGATCTTGTGTTGAAAAAGATTCTCCCACCACAATCAGATCATAGAGGCAAATGGACTCCCAATTATGAACGTCCATACGTCGTTCGAAAGGTCTTCTCCGGAGGAGCCTTGTTGTTAGCTACCATGGATGGTGAGGATTTTACATCCCCTGTGAACATAGACGCAGTTAAAAAATACTTTGCTTAAAAGAGACCCGCTGGACACAAAAAGAAAAGTCCAGGCAAAAATGGGGCATCTCGGCGAACCATTAAAAAGAAAATAGGTTCGGGCAAAAATTAGGGATAAAAATGAAAAGATGTAAACCTGCAAAGTCGAAAACCTGAAAAGGCGACTTTGGCAAAAATGGGTATCCCGGTGAATCGAAAACCCGAAAGGGCGGTTCAGGCAAAAGTTAGGGATTGAAAAGCAAATGACTGCGGTCTGCGTTGGAACTTCATTGCTTAGTGGATTGGGAGAACCTGAGGGCTGTGTATCCGAATCAATCTTTTTTGAAGACGAAGCATCAGGAAAGCATCAGGGTCAGGCGAGTCATAGAGGGATTAGCTCATGGTGTTTGTCCGTGCCACATTGCCGACATTTTTGTACACTTTTGTATATTTATGTGCATATCTGTATTTGTTTTTGCGTAGCTTCCTCTTTTCAGGGGTTGCATCTGTTGTAAAACTTTGCCTATTTACAGTCCATTTATCAATAAACAAATACTATTCAGTATCTCATTTGTTTTGTTTTAACTTTTTCTGTTTTGTTTGTGAAAAACGCCCAATGTTTTGATAAACTTGCAGGCCTTGGACAATAATTGTTAAAACTTTGAATTAATTGAACAACGTCATGAATGATGACTGAGATAGTTCCGTTTGCGTAGGATATCCTGTCTGTTTGTTCAGTTTTGCAGGGTCGTTACCCTTGGGGCAAAGAGGATATCCTGTCCGTTTGTTCAGTTTTGCAGGGTCGTTATCCTTGGGGAAAAGAGGTGTGGATGAGGTTCCTTCTGTCCCCGGCCAGAGTCTTATCCCCATTAAATGAAGTTTGCATCTCTATCCCTAGTGGAGTTTGTATGCGGTTTGAGCGAGTTGGTAGCGTGTATGCTTTCCTTCAGCAGTTGGTGCACATTCAATCCTCGCGAAGTGCGTGTACGTACTCCCCAGTGGGTTATGATTGGATTTTCTTCCCATGGAGTAATCTACAACCTGGTTAGGTCCGTCCCCCAGCAGAGCAATCCCCAGAGGCCAGCAAGGGCCTGTCTCTCGGCATAAGTCCAATTGTTATTGGCATGAGTAGGTTGTTCCCCCAGCAGGGTGTTTTCTGTATCTCTAGCATTCATTTTGTTGATTCAGTTCCATTGCATCTGCATGCATGCATAGCATCTACCCAAATGCGTAGCATTTCCATTTCGTATGGAGCATTACGCCATTTTCAAACATATGCATGTGAAACATAAGCCAGGTTGTTATTTCTTTGTTTCAGGTGTATCTTTGGAGGTTTGATCTTTTCCCTTGGTATCCAGACCATGGAAATTTCCGATAGCCCGCGCAGTATCCAGACCCCGACTCATGTTATCCCCTAGCAGTATCTTCGGATCTCAACGGGTCATGATAAGTATTTATGATGAATTCTTTAGTCTGTCGAGTATCTAGACTCCGATCCATTCCCACTTGATGGGGTTTTCCTTTTTCCGTTGAGTATCCAGACTCTGGTAAAGATGGTTGTGGTATCCAAACCACGGTGATTGATATTATTGTGCTTTTTTCCGTCGAGTATCTAGACTCTGGTGAAGACAGTATAGTGTTCAGATTCTAATGGGTATATTTGTGATATTTTCCGTTCGTCCGTTGAGTATCCAGACTCCGGTCAATGTCGTTGAGTATCCAGGCTCCGGCAAGTCTCTTATATGTGATGCACTCCTTAGCCCTGTATGGTATCCAGACCATGGCAGCTCATGATGTGACCCATGTTGTACGTTGAGTATCCAGACTCCGGCAACTTGAAATGGTATTCTTAAAAAAAATCCAGCGGTATCCAGACCCTAATGAGTGTCTCTTTCGTTCGTTGAGTATCCAGACTCCGGTCAAGTTTACGTTGAGCATCCAGGCTCCGATCACTTTCGTTGAGCATCCAGGCTCCAGTTTATTTTCGTTGAGCATTCAGGCTTTGATTTATTACGTTGAGTATCCAGACTCCGACCGATTTCCAATATGTGGTAATTTCTCTTGTGCGTTGAGTATCCAGACTCCGGCAAATTTTCCGTGATTCCAATTTTGTCGAGTATCCAGGCTCCATTAAATTTCTAGTTTATGGTGTACTTTTTGGTCCGTTGAGTATTCAGGCTCCGGTCAATCTTCGTTGAGCATCCAGGCTCCGGCTTTTTTCATTGAGCATTCAGGCTCCGGCTTCTCCGTTGAGTATCCGGGCTCCGGTGAATTGGCAAATGGTATATTCTTTTGTTTGTCGAGTATCCAGACTCTGGTCAATTTCCATGTTGTGATAAATCCTTTGTTCGTTGAGCATCCAGGCTCCGGTCAATTTTACGTTGAGCATCCAGGCTCCGGCTTTTACGTTGAGCATTCGGGCTCTAGTCACCTACGTTGAGCATCCAGGCTCCGGTTGTTACGTTGAGCATCTAGGCTCGGTCCCTGCGTTGAGCGTTCAGGCTCCGGAAAATTTCATTGATTCATTTTGTTCATCGAATATCCAGATTCCGGCAATTTGAAGTATTCCCCTTTTTCATAGTTTTCCCCAAGCAGAGTTACTCGTTAAGTTTCTCTTTCCCCCAGCAGGGCATGTCTGTAATCAGAGCGGTTATCTCCGGAGATTCTTGTTTGCAGTGTTATTTTCTGTGGTTGGTGTTGCACCCCAAAATTTTCCCAACCTTTTTCTTTGGCTGGCTTATGTTTCATTTCATTTCTTTCTAGCATTTGCATAGCATAACATGTTTCATTGAATAGGGGATCAAGAGATTGTGCAGCAAGAAGAGTCTACTCAGAGGGTTGAGCCTAAGCAAGGGGTGTTACTCAAGTTTGGATGATCATCAAGTCATCAGAAAGTGAGCATTGGTCTTGTGAAAGAAAGGATGGATGTATGTGGGTCAGCTCCTAACTTGGAGGCCAATTGAAGAGCATCAGGAGGTTGTGAAGCCATGGTTATGGGTATGAGATGTAAAGAAAGCTTATTGAGGGCCTTGAGGGTCATTGTGGAGCTTATTCAAGTTGTTGTGTAAAGTGGAACAAGCCACGGTTGAAAGTATCGCAGTTAGGGTTTTCATCTGGTAAATCCTCAGTCAACTGTGCAATTGAAGAAGATAGAAACTCAATTCAAAATCTTTATGGTCATGGGATGTTGTGTTAAGACATATGAGATATCATTTCAAGTTCGACTCCAAGGGTTAAGTGTGTGAGAAGTTACTAAATTAGGGTTCTTAGGGTAAAATCCCCTATTTAGTGCCTGACTTCAAGACCACCTACCTCAAGATAAAAGTCTCATCTCAATTTTTGGACAACATGGAACTTGTAGAGCATGTTCTTAGATTTAATTTGAGTACTAGAAGTCCTCGATTGGATTTATAGAACTCAAGTTATGATCCGGACAAGTTACAGGTCATTTGAGGTATGTGATTTTGGTCAACAAAAGTCAACCAACTTCCAAGCCAGTTTTGACCTAGAAGGATGTTTCTCCTCAACTTTTGGCCAATATGAAAGTTGTAGATCTTGATCTTATATTTCCAAATTTTATTAGAAGTCTTTCATCTGATTTGTAGAACTCAAGTTATGATGTTTACAAGTCATGGGTATTTTGGGGAAGTAAGATTACAGGTCATAAAATTATAGGTCCATTTCACCAACTTGCACACTTCAAATGGAAATCTTTTCAACATGAAACTTGCTTCAAATGGGGCCATTTGCACTACCAAACCATCTCTTGTCATGGTGGGGGCTTGGATTGAGAATTTGGGGTTTGAATTTTTCATAAAGGAGGCTTAAATTGAGAATTTGAGAATTAATGGATTTTAAACTTTTTCAAGGCAAGTTTGTGCATTTTTTGATTGCAAATAACAATTCAAAGACATTGTCATTTTCACATTGGAATTTTGAAGTCTCAAAATGGGCCATTTTCATGGTTTCTTCCTCTTGAAGTAACAAAATGAAAATCAACCATAGGATCAAAATTAAACCTCCAATCTCATTCCTTTAATCTACACAACTGATTTGTAGTGGATTTGGATCAAAAAATCATGTGGTGTAGTGGTAAAAACGTGCATGGTATTTTCAAAAAGTGTTGAAATGTGAATTTTCAAAGTGGGTTGTTTTGCTTGAATTAAAGCCCCATTTGATCACAAACCCATCATATAAGTATTCTAGATGAATTTTGAGGCAGAGCCTGGTCATTTTGCTGCATGAACAACCATTTCACGTTTTCAAAAAGTGGTGAAAAACTCAAAATCCAATTCTCAGATTCAACCATTTTCAGACCAAATCAAGCTTGCAAACACCTCAATTGAAGTCCATAGAGTGATTCTGGACGTTTTTCGTTAAGCTTCATCACCATTTCAAGGCCCAGTGGAGGCTCTCCACTAGGTAAACTTTATTTCAACTTTACACTCTTAATACTCCATGATTTTCCACCATTTTCGTTGCATTTGAACCTTTGAAATACATAGATCATTTCTGGATCATTGTTGTTTGTGTTTATGACATTTGATTTTTTGAGCTCAAAGTTGTGTTGTTTCTTTTTGATGGATTTTCATGGTGTTTTGCTTTAATTTTCATGGATTCTTACTCCTTGTAACATGTAGATGATGTTTGGACCTTTTAATTTGAGTTTTGGTGAACTTTATTTTTTGGCACGTTTGCTTGTTGTTTGATTTATGGAGTGGTTGTTGAGAATTAATGAAATTGGAGGTTGGATTAATGTTCCTCTCGGAGAGTAGATGAATTTTCATCTAAAATTTGTAAGAAACGGTGAAGTTTTGATGAAGCCATGGTGGGGAAGATGATCCGCGACGGCCGGCGGTGGCCGGCGATTTTTCCGGTGGACTGGTTTGGCCGGAGTCTCAATGGGGAAGACGATGCTGACGTGACAAGCTCTCACTCATCCGATCGGTTTGCTTTTGATCATGTGTCCCAAAACAAGACCTATGTGTTCCCTCTTTTGCTCATGTGTACACAATTAATACCCCAATTCATTAATTGAGGTGGCATATTCTAGTGCCTTGGATCCTTTGACTAGTATGCAGATCTGATGGTTGTGACTTTTTCTGCATTTTTGTTTTCTCTATTTATTTCTTTTATTTGTTTGTACTTTAAAAATTCGTGAAAAGTATCAAAAAAAATTTTAAAAATTCTGAAAAAAATCATGAACATACTTTTAATTTTGTGCATTTTTAATTTCGTTTTTTGATGCATTTTCCATTTATTTACATATTTACCTTTTAAATGGTCATTTAATGATGTGAAAAATGTGTGTTGTCTTGTTGATTTTATTTCTTGCTCATGGTATGGATTAAACTTCTAATTTTTTTTTTTAGCATTGTATTAACATGTTAATTGATCCTTGGATATTTTTTCCATGATTTTTAAGTGCTGTTTCCATGTGGTTTGAATTGCTTTTTGTTCCCTCTCCATTTCTGCCCTGTTTTGGGACACTCTTGGTGTTTGCCTTCTGTTGAGGCACTTCCCTTTTGATTTTCAGTCTACCCTTTTGAACCCTGGTTCCTAATACCTTAGGGGTCCTCTGAGATTTTATTTAGCATTTTTAGATGCATTTTCATATTTTTCATGTATTTTGTAAGTTGCTTCATGTTTATGCATTTGTGCTGGTGTACTTGTTTTGTTTTGCTTCCAAAAGCTTGGTAGTGCATTATTGATGAACCTAATTCTGATTGTTTCATGTTAGGGGCTTGTTATAGATCTTGTGTGATAATTCATAGGTCTTTACCTTATGCATAAGTTGTTCATTTGATCTCATACTTTCATGTTTGCATATTGTGTTTCCATTAGTAATGTTTGCTTGCATTCTTTGATGTTATTGTTGGCATTTGCTTATGATGTTTTATTTTAACTTTTGAGATCTCTTCTTCTCATCCCCGTTCTGTCCACTGACCTTGGAATACTACTTAAGGTTGCTTGGTTCCTCCTGAGGAGGAACCTGAAGCTTGCCTAAAGTAATGAATCCATGAGGACTTTTTCTCATTGTTTTTGTTACTTGTTTTCTATGCATCTTCTTCTCCTCTTCTCTTGTGTTTATTCATACCATGGCTTGAGTTTGAGATGAGCTTGTGGGGGTTCCAGCCCCACACATATTTCCTCCCTCACTTGCATTGCATCTTTGTCTTCCTTGTTGCATTTGTGTTTGCATTTTACATTTGCATTGTTTTCTTCTTACTGTTTCTTCTTCTTTTGTCTTCCTTCCCTTAGGATTTCTAACCTCTCTTGTTCAAGAGAGGTTATGATAGACATTAGGGTTCTAACCATGCATGACAACATTAGGTAGTTCCCTTTCAAACTCAACTTTAGGTGCACATTGCATGACAACTTTTAGGGTTTGGACTAGTCCCCCTTAGTTCGTCCTTTTTCTCTTCTTATCTTCAAACAACTTCAATCCACTTAATAAAGCTTGACCATTGTTGCACGCTACGAGACTTAAGCCATTTGGGAAATGATGATTGGGTGGTTGCCTCTCAATTATCTAGAATGTTATTGTATTTCCTTCGGACGATATACGAAGCATTCGCTCCTAGATCATAGTCTCTAGTGTAGCATGAATCGCAAACCAAATTCAAAACACTTCTTCCTTAAAAAATAAAAAAACAATTCAAACTCTTTTTTTCACCCCTTGGGGTCTTAATCAGGAAAACCTTTTTCACAAACAAGAGTGTTGTTAACTTTCAGTCCTATCGCAAACGGTAACGCCTAAGTCTCCAATGGTCGAGCTGCATACACCAACTGCTAGAACTGTCTGCTAACCCTACTTGGGTAAAACTTTTGAACAACCTGTGTTCTCGTAAGCCCGAACTACGTTTGCTCTGATCTTTCGTATCACATGAAAGTACGTAGGCATAAGACGCGACGTCTTAGCGAGCAACCTTCCCCCCTTCTTTAGCCGTAGTTAAGCGAACTATGTTGACTCTGACTTTCCCATTGCACGAGGGAGTACGTAGGCACAGAGCGACGATGCTCTGCCGAGTCAGTTCTTTTTCTTTCTCTTTTGTCCATAAGCCTTTAGCGTAGATAGTTTACACACCCTTTTAGCTAGACAACACATGCGTGGATCCCGTCGAGTACGACGGACGTGAGGGGTGCTCATACCTTCCCCTTGCGTAACCGACTCCCGAACCTAGGACTTGGTTGCGATGACCTCGTCTTTTCCCGTTTTCGTCAGGTTTTTTATGATCGTTTCCTTTCCCTTCTTTGGGCTAAATAACGATAGGTGGCGACTCTGTTAGTCATTGTCGACCTCTTTTTTTCGCAGTAGCGACAGTTGGCAAATTTTTCGGTTCTTTGGTATTCAACTGTCTTTTACCTTGATTGTGTGAAAGTCGTGCGCTTTTCGCTCATTCAGGTTCATGTCGTTTGAATAGGGGCAGATGTTGTACCCCAAAGTTTGACCAACCTTTTCTTAACTTGGTTTATGTTTCATTTCATTTTCTTCTAGCATTTGCATTGCATAGAATTTTTTATTGAACAGGGGATGAAGAGGTTGTGCATAGCAAGAGGAGGTTTCCCAGAGTGTTGAGCCTAAGCAAGGGCTGTTACTCAAGCATGAGTGGTCATCAAGTCATCAAGAAGTGGTCAATGTTCTTTGAAAGAGTTGATGGATGTATGTGGAATATCTCCTAATTTGGAGACCAGTTGAAGATCATCAGAGGATTGTGAATTTATGATTATGGATATGGGATGTTGAGAAAGCTCATTGAGTGCTTTGGGAGCCATGGTGGAGCTAGTTCAAGTTGTTGTGTCATGTGTAAGAGGCCACAGTCAAGAGTGGTGCATCTAAGGTTTTCATCTGGTCAACCCTCAGTCAACTGTGAAATTAAAGGAGATTAAAACTCAATTCCAAGTCTCTATAGTCATCGGATGTTGTGTTGAGATGTCTAATATATCATTTCAAGATCAATTCAAGAAGAATCAAGAGTGTAAGAAGTTACTAAATTAGGGTTCTCAATGTAAAATCTCATGTTTAGTGCCCAACTTCAAGACCACATATCTCAAGATAAAAGTCTCATCTCATATTGACCCAACATGAAACTTGTAGATAATGTTTCAAGCTTTCCTTTGAGTACTAGAAGTCATTAATCTAATTTCTAGAACTCAAGTTATGATGCTGACAAGTTACAGGTCCTCAGATGAATGTGATTTTGGTCAACAAAAGTCAACCAACTTCCGAGCCACTTTTGACCTAGAAGTATGTTTCTCATCACCTTGACAAAAACATGAAAGTTGTCCCTCATGATCTTAGCTTTCCAAAGAGTACCAGAAGTCCTTCATCTGATTTGTAGAACTCAAGTTATGAAGCTTGCAAGGCAGGGGTATTTTGGGAAAGTAAGATTACAAGTCATTTTCATTATAGGTCCATTTCACCACTTTACACACTTCAAATGAAAATCTTTCCAACATCAAACTTGCTCCAAATGGGGTCATTTGCTAAACCAATCATCAAGGAGTCATGGATTTGGCTTGGATTGGAGAATTGATGTGTAACTTTTTCATGAAGAAAGTTTAAAATCACAAAATGGAATTAATTCATTTCTAACCATTTCAAGGCATGTTTATACATTTTTTGAGTGGCAAGAATGTAACAAACAAGATGCCAATTTTGGATTTCATTTTTTGTGACATTTTCATGTGTTTTTCAAAGGCATTTTCAAGTAAAATTTTGATAATCAAATCTCCACCATGTGATCAATTCAAGGGACAAATCATATCGACATGATCAAATTAATGTTCCAACATGGATTTTGAATGGAAAAACAAGGTAATTGGTGCACTTTCACGTATGCATGGGCATGAGAAAAGTGAGATTGGGCATTTTCAAAATTGGGACAATCAAGCTGCAATTGGGCCTCCATGAGTTTAGATATCCATCATATAAATTGTCTAGATGAAATTTGAGCAAGGGGAGAGGCATTTTCGTAACCTAGAAGCAAGAACTCATTGGGAAAAAGGGAGCAAAAACTGAAACGCAAATTTGGAGATTTACTGAATTTCAAGCCAAATCAAGTATTCAAACATCTGCTGGGAAGATTATAGAGTGATTCTGGATCGTTTTCATCAAGCTTCCTCAAGTTTTGAAGGCTCAGTGGAAGTTCTCCACTAGGTAAATTCAAATCACCATTTCTCTTTGTACGTGAATGTTTGCACTCCATTTTTGCATAATCATGATGTGTTAGCTGTGTAGTTGGTTTCTGAATACATTTGGTTGATGTTTGTGATGATTGATGTTGAATGTCATTTTCTGTTTGCTTTCAATTTGGCCTATGTATGAGCTTTTAGAGCAAACCAAGCATGGATTTGTGTTGTATGTAGTGAGACGGTTTGAATGATGTAGAAATTTCTGTGTTTCGTGAACTTTTGTTACTGGTCACTATTTGAACTCGCCGGAGAAGATGACCGGAGCCACCGTGCTTCGGCCATCTGGTTTGTGCTCCATTTTTAATCCCAGGCGTGCTCATGACCATTGGATCTGTTTACTTACTTGTTTTGGATGGTTCTGATTTGTTTATTTTTCTTGACCCGATTTTTATTTTAAATCGTGGCAATTGGATTTGTTTAAAATGGACGTCTGAGATTAGATCTAGGACCCCTTTAATGAAACGCTACGTTTTGCAGCCTTCATTTGGACCATTGGATTTGTGTTGGTTTGAGATGGACGTGTCAGATCCGTCCTTGGCTTGGCTTACCTTGTTGCGCGCACCACTGGATCATTTTGTGTTAAGCGCTTTGTTTGGGCTTGGGCCTTTTTGCTGTTTGCACCCCCTATCTGAGCCCATTTGTTTTTTCAACTGTTTTGGATTGCTTTCTGCACCGATATTTATTTTATTTTCTTTTTGTTTTTGTTTTGAATCTGTTTGGATTTAATTCAACATAAATACTTCCAATAATCCAAAAATTTCATAAAAATAGTTTCTAGAGATTTTGAGATTTCTATTATTTTTAAGAAATTTTTATTTTATTTTTTGGATTTATTTTGAATTAAAATGGGATTATTGGATTGGAAGTGTTTTTGTTGAACTATTTCTTGACATTCTTTGTTTCATGATTTGTTTCTCCTTTTCCTTTTTGATCCAATGATTGAAAATTGATCCTCATATCCATGATGAGTTGATCAATTTTTTAGTACCATTTTGCCCCTATTTTGTTGACTTTAGGGTTGACTTTGGTTGCTTTTATTTTGATCCTCGATTCTCCTATTTCAAAGTAGAACATCTTGAGGATTATTTTCTTTTGATGGTGCTTTGAGGGAATATTGCCTTGACGTTTTTGTCTCTGTTTGCTAACATCCTAAGGTACCTCTTGTATTTTATTTGTTAATTTTTGAATCATTTTCCAAATTTTGAGTAAACTTGCAAGTCAAGTTACCTCCAAGGGAGGTTCATACAAGTGCATGACCTAGTTTGAGTTGTAAATGACCTTTGTGGATCCATTAAGCTCTCAACTCATCTTGTTTCATATAATAGACATGTTGAGCTTGCTGTATGTTCATTTTTCGGTCAAAATTATGTTCATTGCTTGTTGGTTTATGCATTTCTCTTTTAGGCTTTCCACTTGAGTTTCAAGTGATGATGTGTGTAAGACCTAGGTCTTTCCCCTTTCCTTTTCTTGCATTTCTTTTGGTTGTGTTTGATGTTTGTTTTAGGAATTCTCTTATTTCATCTCCTCTTATGTCCCATGACTTTGGAGCCTCATTTAAGGTATCTTAGTCCCTCCTGAGGAGGTACTTGAAGTATACCTAGAATGATAGATCCTTGAGGACTCTTTTGTGCTTCTTTTGCACTTTGTTTGTGATGCTTATGGTTAAGTACATATTATGAGGTCCTTGCTGCCCTCATTTGGTCTCCCGTCCTCACTTTGTTTTAGGCTTGCTTTGCCTTGCATTTGTGTTTGGTTTTTGCATTATGGTTTATGTTGTTTGGTTTAGGCCATTTCATCCCATTTTTGATGTGTTTGTGTGTTTGCTTCTTTGTGCATCTTCTCCTATTTTCTTCTTTTTTTTATCATATGCATGCTTGGTTGAGATGAGCTTGTGGAGGCTACTTCCCCACACTATTTTCCTCCCACTTTCATTCTACTTGTGCATCTTATGTTTGCATTTTCATTTGCATGTTCTTTCTTCTTCTTCTGTTTCTTTTCTTTGCCATGTTCCCCATAAGTTCTCTAACCTCTTGAGGTTATGATAGACATTAGGTGCCTAACCATGCATGATAACATTAGGTAGTCCCCTTTTGTATCTTAACTTTAAGTCCACTTTGCATGATAACTTTTAGGATTGATTTAGTCTCCCATTAGTGGCCCTTTCTTCTCTTCTCATCTTCAAACACTCATAAAACATCTAATAAAGAAGACAAGTGTTGTATGCTACGAGCCTTAAGTTACTTGGGAAATGATGATCAGGTGGTTGCCTCTCAATTGTCTAGAATGTTAGTATATGTCGTTTGGAAGATATGCGACGCATTCGCTCCTGAGTCATAGTCTTTAGTGCAACATGAGTTACAAATCAAGTTCAAAGCACTTCTTCTTTAAAAAACACAAAAAACATTTCAAACCTTTTTCATCCTTCGGGATCTTAATCAGGAAAATCTTTTCAGATAAAAGAGTGTTGTTAACTCTTAGTTCTACCGCAAATGGTAATGCCTAAGTCTCCAATGGTCGAGCTGCATACACCAACTGCTAGAACTACTTGTTAACCCTACTCGAGCCTAAAAAACTTTTGAACCAACCGGTGTTCTTTTTAGCCCGAACTACATTTGCTCTGATCTTTCATACCAGATGAAAGTACGTAGGCACAAGACGTGATGTCTTGGCGAGCAACCTTTCCCCTTTCACCCGTAGTTAGCCGAACTAAGTTGACTCTGACTTTCCCATTGCACGAGGGAGTACGTAGGCACAGAGCGGCCATACTCTGCCGAGTCACTTCTATTTCCTTTTCTTTTGTCCCTTGACCTTTAGATAGATAGATGATCACCCTTTTAGATAGACAACAATGCGTGGATCCCGTCGAGTACGACGGACATGAGGGGTGCTAATACCTTCCCCTTGCGTAACCGACTCTCGAATCCAGACATGGTTGCGATGACCTTGTCTTTCCCTTTTCGTCAGGTTTTTCTGATCGTTTCCTTTCCCTCTCTATGGGATAAATAACGAAAGGTGGTGAATCTTCTGTTTTCCAGCGGTTGTTTTTTGCAGTTGCGACAAGGTGCACAACAAAGAATAGTTCCCTTCCCCTGAAGCGTCCGATGATGAATAGAATGGTAAGTGTCTCCTAACAAGATAGGCACTGGGTTGCCACTTAGAAATATGGTGATGGAAGAGGAATTGACAAATTCTTCAACTTCTGGAAACAACACTAATCCATAGATTAAAAGAGTCAGTATTGCTTCGAATGTATCCATACTACCTTCTTTGGCAAGATAAGCAACTTTCTTAACTAAGAAATTAGAATGTAAACCTTTGTCTCCGCCTTTAGTGGTACGGTTCGCTTTAATCTCTGATACTTCAAGGTGAAGAGCATCTGCTATTTCCTTTGGAGAAGGTAAGCTTTCTAATCCACTGTAAGGTTTCTGATCTTTTACAGGGACTCCCACGTAGTAAGCATATTCTTCCAAGGTTGGCACCAACTAATATTCGGGAAAAGTAAATCAATGATACAATGGGTCATAAAACTGAACCAAAGTGTTGAGAACTCCTTCTTCCATCCCTGTCTTGACTATACTCATTATCTTCCCATATCTTTTTCCAAAGTCTTCTTATACCACAATCCCTAATTTTCTTAACTCGGATGTATCAGGCTTCTTGAAATTGTATTTCCTGGTGTTTGTTGTCCCAACATCCATGATATCTAGGGTTTCACACAAAGAAATCAACTGAGCTTTCCAAAACCAGTTGTAACATGAGATGCCATGATGAGATGATGAGATAATGCACGCATAACACATAGACAAATATTCACAAACATAATGCATATGCACACACAGGTTTTCCTTAAGCTCAAGGTCAAAGAATGGAGTCATAAGGTTTACCCATCCCCAAGGATTTGTACTATAGGTTAATTGTACCTGCCGAACTGGTTCTATCAAAGTTCCCAGAGTCATAGTAAATCCTTAGGATATTATCAACCAACACGACTACTCATGTGAGTTAACAATATTCTCAAGATAAACTCGTTTGAGTGTAGTATCGCGTAACAACTATTTCGGGACTACTCCCTAATATTTTCTGCACTACGTCCTAAAAAGGCTTAGTGGGGTAAAAGTGTTACTAAAGGTCCACAGTTTCACGGACTCTCAGGTTGAAACGATTAATGAAATGAATGACTACCCATACATCACCAATCATCTCAAGGAGGTCTCAAATTAGTGTGATTACATCATATGTCAAACTTGTTAGGACTACTTCCAACAGACAACTATTGATCATACCACATCCTATCATATGTGTCACTCAAGTCCGGGCTAGAACTTATCTCACCACTCATGATACCCGATGTCCACAACAAACAAAATAAATATATTTACAAATATACATGTAAGCAAACATTCATACAATCATACAAAATAGGCTAAACCCTCAAGTTAAGTAATATCCCTAGTGAAGTCGCCATTTCTGTTGCGGTGAGAATCGTGATGTCAAGCTATTGGTTAACTTGAATCTTAATTCATTAAATTCACAACCGGACTTTGATTTATCCAATGTAAAGGTTAAAGAAAGAAATACCTTTTGCGCGATGTAACAACAATGCTAAGAGATCGGGGATCGGGGGTTGGTTATGCTTAGGGTAGGTATTTCACATCCTAAACATTTGTAGTACTCTACAGGAACCTTTCGTATGTGTGTATGATAAACTTGCTATGGTTATTCTATGGTTTGAGATTTAAGGTTAGGGTAAAGACCTAAGGATAGTTCTAAGTTTTCTTGCAAAGATATCACATCTTCTGCCTGCGTATCCTAACTAGGATAGAATCAGAGCAATCGTAGTTCACCTCACTAGGGATAGATGAACACTTGATCATGATCAAGGTTCAAAGGAGAACAAACATAACAATGCTTGTATAGAGTTTAAAAAAACTCTCTATTCTAGATTGCACACTCAAAGGGATTGACTTTGACAAAAGCCAAGAGGGAAGCAAGTAATTATGATAATGATTCTTCAATAGAGTTAACAAACTCTATCTTAAAGTTCTAATTGAAGGATACTCCTAACAAGGGGTAGGTCTTCAGACTTAAAGCAAAGTCTAATGGATATAGGTTCTAAATTAACTAAGTTATGGTTTCAAAGTGACTTAACAAAGTCAGAAAGTGTAATGAGCTATCTATGACCCAAGGGTCAATAGAGAGACTTTCCTTTGGAATGGGAAAAAGATGAGGCAACTGGATGAGAACTAACAAGTTCCATCACTTGGGGAATAACTTAACAAATTTAAAAGCACACATAAGCATTCATTCAAACATGATGAACATATGAAAGAGCATGGTAACAACCAAGAAAGATATGCAAGCATGTGACAACATCAAGCAAAGTTACAATCAAATCAAATGGTTACAACCATTAAAGAATAAAGATATCACAATATCTAAAAGGAACATGATAGATGTTCTTACAAGACCAAACATATAAGGCAATATTAACTTTAAACATCTTAACAAAGATGAGGAGAAATGAGGTAACAACCACCAAGACAAACAAAAGAGCATGTAATTCAAACAAGTTTAATGCAAGCAAGTTACAACTTGAGCAAAGCATGTTATATGGGTCAAGGGAAATCAAATTTAACAACATGAGACCAAAAATCATGCATAGATGACGATCAAGCAAGTAAGCATACAAGGAGTGTTACAATAATCCAATTATAAGTTCAAGGTTTCATAGGAAAAAGCAAACAACTTTCATGGTAACAACCAAGACAAAGAAAATCCTAGCATGTTATGGTTCTAACAAGACACATAAACAAGTAGAAATAGGCATGATGAACACACTCAAGAGGTTACAACATCAAGAAGTAAGGTATAGCTCTCAAACAAAGTTTAAAATGTTGTTTTCATATAGATGCATTCACAAAAGGAAAATATGGACATGGTAAGACATTTAACCAAGCAACTTTGATTTCTCAAACATGTTAACAAACATATGTGAATCATACACAACCAATCTCACAAGATATATCAAGTTTTAAGTTAAGAAAAATTTCAAAACATTAAGGTGAAAACCCTAAAAACACATGATTTCCAAGTGAGTCAAAGTCTTTCTAGGATAACAATCCTTGAATTATTTAATCACTATTTGAAAATAGACTTGATGAAGAACAATTTGCAAAAAGAATGGTGCAAAAATGTTGAAAAATGAGCAAGTTAAGATAAGATCAATTTTGTGAAGAAAACATGAGAATAAGTGGTAAAAATATAGAAAATGTCCTCCACAAGGATTGAACCCACGCCCTATGGTTCACATGTTTAAAACAATACCAAACCATCTATGATGCGCATGTGATATCAAAATAGGAGAGAAACAAGATATTGCTAAAGTCTTAAAAATGATTTTAAAAAATACAAAAAGAGTTATCCCTGGCAGGATCAAACTCGTCTGGGCAATGTGAAGAGAGGATAATGTGCGCAGGTTTTAACCACTGGGGTGGTGATACATCCAATGTATCAAACCATTGCATAAAATGATAAGCCTTAAATCAATCATTTTGGGCAAACTGACTAGGCCCAACCAAAGCAAAACCTCAAAAACGTGAATATCCAAACTCTTTCAATTCTCAATGGATTTTAATGAAATTTTAGTCAACTTGAGTGAAATTGCACAAGGAATACAATGGTATCCTTGGTTTTTTCTGAAGATATCTATATTTTAAAATTCGATGGCAAATGAAAAAATGAGGCAAAGATGCATTTTCAAAATCATAGATTAGTTCAAGCATGTCACAACCAGAATAGAAGCTCAAACATATTCTAAATATCATAAACAAAGTGTCTATAAGCACATAGAACTCATATCCAGTCAAAAACATCAAATGTAATATGGAAATGAATTCATGACATGTTGGTCAACAAGGAAACATATGACAGTTGTAAACAGATAAAGGCTCAACAATCAAACATGATTCACATGACTTAGATAGCATACAAATGAGGTCCATAATTATTCCAACAACTGGTTCAAACAGAATTCAAACATTGCGCATGAAATTGAAAGACTTTAAACCATCTCAAAAGGCACAAAAAAGAACAGTTCATATTGTCGCTACGCGAAAAATGACACAGAGTCACCACCGAATTTTATTTATCCCACGGAGGGAAAGGGAAATAGCGATAAAACCTTTGGGAAAGGAGCATGGTCATGCAACCAAGTCTTAGGGTTCGGGAGTCGGTTATGCAAGGGGAAGGTATTAGCACCCCCTCGCATCCATCGTACTCGATGGGAACCTCCTAGGTTGTTTGGCATGAATGGGTGTTTTATTCTAAAAGTTTTCTTGTTTAAAGAAAAAAGGGGTTAGTGTTTATTAGAGTGCTCGCCAAGGATTGGGGCCCTTGTGCCTACGTATATTCACTTGTATGAAGTGAAGAATCAGAGCATTCGTAGTTCATGGGACTACGGTGGAAAACGGGATGTTTGGGTGGACGATGCTATCGTGCGCATTCTAGCAGTTAGGTGTATTTGCAGCTCGCTAGTGGAGTCTTATGCGTTACCTGTTTGCGGTAGAACGGACGTAACATGACCTTGGGTTGAAGGGTATGGACGATTAAATATGGGGAAGAAAGAAAATTGTGCTCGCTAGGATCATCGCAATCCTATGCCTACGTATTCTCGACATGTGTGAGAAATCAGAGCAGCCGTAGTTCGGCCACTTGAGAAATAATTGTGTATTGGTTGATTTTATACCTTGAAAAAGGGTTTTCGGATTGACGCCCTAAAGCAAAAGAAGTTTGATGAGTTGATGTTGTTTTTTAGGTTTTTCTTAGGGAAGAATTTATTCTTGACTAGGATTATACAAAAGACTTTGGATAGAGATGAATGTCTCGAATAACCAAGTTGAGCGCCTTGTATTCAAAACATTCGGAACGAGTGTAGGAGGATTCCATTCTCATTCCTTCTCCACCACTTTAAAGTTTATGGTGCATAATTCGAATCGTATATTTTATTGTGTTTTTGGATTTTTTACGAGAAAAAGGATCACTTGACGTTGAATCAAGGTTTATTGTTTGTAAAAGTATTTGAGGTGATACGAATAAGGTCGATGGCGGACGCACAAGGCGGCCGACTTACAAGGGTTGAAAATGGCTCGATAAAATCGAGAGTTTGCTTTTGAAAATGGTTTTTGGAATCAAAAGTCACCAAGGATAATAGCAACATTCATACTAAAATCATACAACATATGGGATTAGTCGGCTAAAAAAAATCGAGACATGCAATAAAAACGGCACGAAGTAGCAAAAAAATCGAGACATGCAATAAAATCGAGACATGCAAAAAAATCGAGACATGCAAAAAAAATCGAGACATGCAATAAAATATCGAAAAAAAGTAGCAAAACAGTGGTGTAACACGGGTGGCCGTGTCGTGTGACACGGGTGGCCGTGTCGTGTGACACGGGTGGCCGTGTCGTGTGACACGGCCCGTGTCATAGGGTACCTGCAATGTGGGTTTTGGAGCATGACAGAGGTGTGACACGGGCGGTCGTGTTGTGTGACACGGCCCGTGTCATAAGGTCTGGAGAAAAAAATGGTTTTTAGGGCAAACAGAGGTGCAACACGGGTGGCCGTATTGTGTGACACGGCCCGTGTTGTAAAGCCTGGGGTTTTTGGATGTTAAAACCTCAAACAGAGGTGCAACACGGGTGGCCGTGTTGTGTGACACGGCCCGTGTTGGGCGACACGGGTGGCCGTGTTGTGTGACACGGCCCGTGTCAGGCTACCAGAGTGAAAAAACCTAACTTTTTATGTTTTTCTTTCGTTTTTGTGGTTTCTTGAGAATGGTTTCTTGGTCCCTTTGGAACCTTACATGATACATACAATACAACAACACATAAAAGAGTAAACAAAATGAATGTAAATAGCAAAAAATTAAAGAGAGAAAGGTTGGAGGAAATGGATACTCAAGAGCTTTCTATCCTTCTTGCAAGTCCTCCTTGGTCTTGGTTGAATGTACCTCACTCCTCTTCACTCTATGTTGTGAAGGTTTTGTTTCTCTATGATCCTCTTGGTTCTATATCACTCTCTATTTCTTGTTTGCAAAGCTTCTTATTTTTCTGGTTTTTAGGGTTTTGTTAGCTCTCTCTATTTTCTGGTTTTGCAAGTGTGTGTAGAAATGGATGTTGAATGAATGAAGAGTGTTGTTTTCAGCCCCCATCCTCTTATCTCAGCTCCTAGGGTTTTCTATTCCCCCCAAATATCATATTTTTCATGGAGTGGTGTCTCTTACCACCTTTTCTCATGCCACTCTCTTTCTTTCCATTTCCATGCAAGAGCTATGCTGCATTTTTGCTGTTGCACTTTGCCTATGCTGTCTTTTTCTGCAGCCCTCTACATTTCCCTCAATCCTTTCCCCTCTTTGTTGGCTTATGCTTGGACTACCCTCTTGGTCAATGTTAACCTTTGGACAAAATTTTGAGATTCTGATTTTTAGATGCATTATCATATGCCATTCCCTTGGTCTTGTGACATGTATATTTTGTGACATGAGGCAACTTGTTACTTCTTGCATGTGGCTGCTTTGGATCACATTAAAATCACCATTGGCCAAGCATGCATTGTCTTGATCTTGGCATGAACTTGATTAACTTGAATGAAGATTAGAAATAGATTAGTTTCTAAACATTACTTAGAGTTGGAAATCTTGTAACACATGACATTCTTGTAATGTCATAAAATTTCTCTTTGTAACATTCTTGCCTCTAATCTTAAATTCATAAATCTTGAATTTTGAATGATGGATTCCCTTATGCCATTATATGAAGTCTTGAATTATGCACTCATGCTTTGCAAATTTGAACTCCACTTGACCAAGAATTTGAAGCAAAATTGGATGAAGCAATCTTGAATTTAGGCCTTGAGTTTCATGTTCATTAGGAATATTTATCTTGCATATCCCAATATTTTTCAAGTAACTTTTCCTTGAAGTAATCTACGTGAGTAGACTTTCCAACTTAGATCAAGCCTTAGGTGATGAACCTTTTCTTCCATGTATTCCATGATAGGAAATTTATCTCATTTAAAAATGGAAAATAACAAACCGATCCAATCTGTACCTTATGAACCCACATGCTCGACATGCAATAGAACGATGTATGATATGGTGAATGTAGGGTATAAAGGCTAAAGGTGAAAATGAGGATATGACACATATACACATCAATTTCACATTATACATGGTTCACACTGTCGCTACCGTGAAAATAAGGTGCCGGCAAAACAGAAGAGTCGCCACCTTTCGTTATTTATCCCACAGAAAGGGAAAGGAAACGATCGGAAAAACCTGACGAAAAGGTATAAGACAAGGTTATCGCAACGATGTCTGGGTTCAGGAGTCGGTTACGCAAGGGGAAGGTATTAGCACCCCTCACGTCCATCGTACTCGATGGGATCCAAGCTTGTTGTGTTTATCTGACGGGTTGGTTTAACTATCTACCTATCAAGGCTGGTCTAAAAAGAAAAGAAAATGACTCGGCAAAGCATCGCGCTTCATGCCTACGTATTCTCGTCAGAGAACGAGAAATCAGAGTCAACGTAGTTCGGCTAACTACGGGTAAACGGGGAAGGTGGCTCGCCAATACGTCAGTATTGTACCTACGTACTCTCAACCAATATGAGAGATCAGAGCTTACGTAGTTCAGGATACTACGGGTAAACAAAGGTGTTCTCGATCACACAGGGGTGAGAGAAAGGATTGACGATACTAGCGTACGCATTCTAGCAGTTAGGTGTATGCTGCTCGTCCATTGGAGACTTAGGCGTTACCTGTTTGCGGTAGAACAGACGTAGTATGTCGAGGTTTAAAGGTAAGGGAACCTATGGGATTCTGGAACTACGGTCTGATCTCAATTGCGCTAGGGCAAGAGAAAGGGAAGATTAGTCGTTAGCGGGAAAGTTTCAATCGCACGGCAGCGGGAGAACAGAGAAGTTAGTTGTTAGTGTGCTCGTTAGGATATCGCATCCTATGCCTACATATTCTCGCCTGGTACAAGAAATCAGAACAGCTGTAGTTCAGCTAACGACAGGAAAGGGGGAAAAGGGAGCTCGCTAGGATTATCGCAATCCTATGCCTACGTACTCTCGTCTGGTACGAGAGGTCAGAGTAAAGGTAGTACAGCGCATGCGGAAAACAAGTCTCGATTGCACAGGGGCAAGAGAAGGGGTCTCAATCACCAAGATGCGAGAGAAAAAGGGTTTCGATCGCACGGGGGTGAGAACAAAGAGGAAGCAGGCCTAACACGCCTAAAAAGGAAGGAACTCGGGACACACACGCAAGAACCTAAGGCGTAGGAGCGAATGCGTTGTATATCACCCAAAGGGTGCTACACTAAACACTCTAAACGATTGAAGGGAGACCGCTCAATTGTCATTTCCCACGTATCTAACGCTACAGCTCACAACACTCGACGGTTGCATAAAGACTTGAATAAGAAGGATGTTATCGAACGAAGCGGTTCCATTGGCCCTCGACATTATGCGCAAGCTCCATTCCAATCTTCTCCCCTCTAGATCCTTGATGATGACGTTTGAATCATAACTAATGTAACGCTAAACCGTCATGGTTCGATTTATAAGAGAAATCAAACTCTAAGAGGTAGCGTATTGATATCCGTGTCAAAGACAAGATAGAGAAATGATATTGAGAATCATTCTCCAATTGAATCATGTCACACGGACAGCACAAAATAAAATCAAAGTAACATCAGATAGCAGAAGTGAAATGAGGAGAGAAATCCAATAACAAATGGAAATAATATTCTACTCCTAAAATAGGCAATAAAATTGCTAAGAGAAAACTCTAAAGAAATTACAAGTAAATTGCATATAGAAAATAAAATGAAAATTATATATAAACTCTATATATCCTAAAAGAAAAATAGAATATAAAACTAGAATATAAAATCTATGCCCATAATATTCTAAGAAATAATATCTAAGGAAAATAGAAAATTCTACGTAAAAATATATGCATAATAATCTAAAGGAAAATAAACTATAATTCCTAAGGAGAAGATAATAAAGAATTACTAAAATCTATTACAAAGCAATATCCCAATACAAAAACAACAAAAAAAGTGAAGGGGGTTACAGCAGCCAAACAGGGGGTGAAATTTAGCCTGAAAAACAGTTGGGCCTGAGCCCACAATACAACAGCAAAAAAACAAAAAACAAGGGGAACCGGGAGGTGCACATGGAAACGGAGGGGTATGGTCCAGAAACTCGTTGGGCTTAGCCCACCAAAACAACAACCAAAACATAAAACCAGGGGTGTAATATGGAATACGGGGGTGTGAGTCCGAAAAACTAAATTGGGCCCAAGAAAAGCCCACTAATCACACGAAGGATCCATGAGAATTTCCTCTTCCCCTTCAGCTTACCCAAACCCTAGTTCATCTTCCTTCCCAACTCAGTCGCCGTCTTCGCCGATCAGACTCCCTCACCGTCTCCACTTCACTTTTCAACCTTCTTCTGACGAACCTTTCCGATCACACACTCTCCCTTCTATCCAATATTCTTCCACAGATCTAGAATGAGATTCCACACCTGAAACTCTGACCGTTGATGATTGCTAGCAACGGAGATGGCTTGAGTTCGACCGTGAACGAAGATGGATCTGAAGAACTGGTCGGAGATCGAGGCTTGCATGTTGAAGATGAATTGCTAAAGGAGTTCCATTGTCGATCTGAAGAAACTAACAGAAGATCTGAAGGTGTTAATAGAAGACCTTGAAGATTCGAGGAAGAATCTTGATGAACATGATGAATACGGAGGTTTCTTGAAGAGATTGCTGGATCTATGAAATTTCTAGATAGGTGAACATGAAGAACAACAGATGAATATCCAGAAAAAGATGAAGGTCTCTGAGTCTCGGTTGAAGGTTGATCGTAGATCACGATGATGATTATGGTGGAGGAAGATCTGGCGTTTAGATCTGTTGAAATCTGGTGATGATGTTGTTGATCTGGAAAATGTGCTTGCAGATCCGTGTTTAGTTGGAGTTTGAAGCTGTATGGACAGATTCTGGAAAAAGATGAACATTCATGGATGTTCTTGAAGGATAGTGACGGAGAAGATGAAGGCTAGTGAAGTTCGTGTGGATTTCTGGAGAATGATTGATGAATCTGGAGAAAGTGAGATGAGCGATGAAGATCCATGGCGGATGGTGGAGATTCCAGAAACAGCTGGATGAAGATCTGGAACGGAATTGATGCAGTTCTGGGCAAAAGCTTGGATGCATACTAAGATCTTGAAGATCTTCACGAAGAAGATGAAGATCTATGATGCAATCTGAAAAAACCTGGAAAACGTGGTGAAGATCTTGATGAAGATCTTGAAGAACTGGGGAAATTCGATTAATGTGTTGAAGGTTTTTTGATATTCTGGAAAATCGCTTGGAGAACGATGAAGATGATTGATGAATGCGGTGGAGAAGATGAAGGTTCCGGTGGCAGTTAAAGTTCTCGGCGACGGTTACCGACGAGTTTGGTGCCGTATGATTTTGCCGGTGGATGATCCGGCGTGTTTGCATGTGAATCGTGAGGGTGCGCCACCTAGCAGGCGACGTGGCAACGTCTGGGAGAGAGTGGGGATGTGTGGGACAAGTGGCATCCAGAGGAGAGAGAGAGAGAGCTGCATGGCTTTATACGCTGCCAAGTGGCGCATACCTGGACTGGGCCCCCAAAAGCTGACACCTGACCCACGAAATTGACTAAAAGACTTCACTTAACTGACCCAATTAATTCACTTAATGATGATTAAAACTAATTAATACCCTAACGAAAATGGATTAACATCTGGACTCAATTAACTGCTAATTAACTGCTAAGACTAATGCCTGAATTAATGAAGATTAATTGCTAAACAAGAATTGATTAAAATGGATATTAATGCTGATTAACTAAAAACTAATTAAGCTAACTAAAATCAATTAACCAAATAATATCCTAATCAAAACTAATCCTAATTAAGACTAAACCATTAATCCTAATAAAAATCTAAAAAGAATTAAATCTAGAAAATTATTTAAAATCTATTAATCTCTAGAAATAATATCCTAAAGACCTATTTAAAATATAACCAATATTCTAATAAGCTCTAAAAATAGAAAAACTATTAAAAACCTATGAAATTCTAAAAATAGAAAATTCAATCTAAAAAACATTTAAAAATATGACTTCTATGCTAAAAATAGGATATAAAAATCTAGAAAATTGCCAATAATTCCACGAGGAAAAAATAATGAACATCCATTAAATCGGCGAACAAAAATGAGAGAACGCAACGAGATAACCGGTAAAAATACGGACACCGAAATATCCTCAAAAACAACAGCAAAAGCTGAAAACACCGGGAAAAGCACAGCTCCCAAAATAAATCTCTGTATTCGAACTGGTTCGAACTGCCTGAAACGTGAGAAGAGGGCTGTAATCCCGATAGAAATCAATCTGACTGAAAAATGCAATGTACGCGGTATGTAAATACAAATGCAAAATGAAATGAAACATAAGCCAAATACAAGAATCGGTTGGTCAAATTTTAGGGTGTAACAGCTGCCCCTATTCAAACGGCTTGGACCTGAAGGGTTGAGAAGCGAACGACTTTCAAACATTCAAAGGTAGAAGACGGTTGAATAACAAAGAAACCCGAAAATTTGCCAACCTGCAGAAATAAATTGCAACTCTGATTGGGGAAAAATATCTGGAAAGCTGAATACAGTTGCACGACAACAATGACTGCTCATCTGATACAGAACACCTGACCTCACCGTCAGTCATCTGTGTAACGCCACAGACATCGAACCCACAGGCCGGATCAACATGCACTTGATCCTTTCACTTTGTCAAAAAGAGAAACAATACTCACGTCGTCTAAGGAAAGATGGGAAGACACCACACGTTCACATCGTCTAAGGATAGACAGAAAGAAAGTCACCACGCTCACATCATCTGAGGGTAGACATCCAATACTCGTGTCGTCTAAAAGTAGACAGAAAGAAGGCCATCACGCTCACATAATCTGAGGGTAAACAGGAACAAATTTGATACTCACATCGTCTAAAGAAAGATGGGAAGACTCCAGTACTCACATCGTCTAAAGAAAGACGGGAAGAAGAACTTGTCCGAAAAACCACATCGTCAACGGGAATCGGCGGAAAGAAAGATCAAATCAATGATTACGTCAACGAACTTCATAATTATTCAGCAAACTTCTGAATTCTTTCGTCCATTAGAATTGATGGAAAGGAAATATACTCGAAGGGCCACATCGTCAATAGGAATCGACAGAAAGAGAACCATCTTCAAATAGCCATATCGTCAATAGGAATCAACAACAAGGAAATTAAACATTCTTCAGAGAGTCACGGCATCAATAGGAATTGACGGCACGAAAACCTTCTTAGAACAACATCTCATCCAATAAACTGAAAGAAAACCATATCCGACACTCACATCGCCTAAGGATAGACGGAGAGTAAACCATATCTGAAACTCGTCTTGAAATTTCGCATCGTCCAAGGATAGGCGGAAAGAAAACCATATCCAAAATCCAAATCATTGAATGTTGAACAAACACAGAATATCGTATTCACCACTCACGTTATCTAAGGATAGACGGTAAGAAGACTTGTTAGGGAAACACCTCGTTAATAGAGATTAACGGAAAGAGAATCTTCTCAAAGATACACATTGTTAATAGAGATTAACGGTAAAAGAATCGGTCGACATCAGAGGACTGATGGACAAAGAAAATCTGCTCGGGGATGTCATCATCAGAGGGCTGCTGGATAAAACATAACCGTTGTATGATCTGAAACCCCAGAGAAAGTAGCTGATGAGCTGCCTGAACACAACTGCTGGATAAATGCCCCTGTATCGACCGCAGGGTGATTCACGTTGCCACGGAAGGCTAATAAAAAACTGGCTTATGCTTCGTATGCATATGCGTATGTTTGAATTTTTCTATGACGTAATGCTCCATACGATGGAAATGTTACGCATTTGAGGATGAAATGCAAATATGATGATATATGCAAAGATGCAAATGCAGGCTCGGGCTACTGGAGAAAAGTTGTACACAGAAAGACCATTCCAGCAAAATAAATGCTGGAAAGGTGAAGCCAACTCCGCTGGGGATTTGGGAGAACTATCAAGTAACTCTGCTTTGGGGATTCAGGAATCATCCTGGACGAATAAACTCTGTTGAGGAATTCAAGAACCATGCTGAACAAACAACTTCGCTGAGGACTTCAAGAATCATCTTGGGCAAACAACTCTGCCGGAGACTTCAGTCTAAACCATCGAGAGCTAATCACTTGCGGATAATCTTCTACGAGAAAACTTCCTGTTGACCCACTGCTAGGAATGAGTATACACCTCTGCGCATGACTCAGTTGGGGATATGATGATCCTTCCTAGGATACATCTAGTTGGGGGAGAATCTATCTCCATTCGGGGAGACACATCAATGCTCACAGCCCCCTGTTCAGACTCCATGGGGAAACACAATTGAACCTGCTGGGGAAGAAGGAATCATCCTGCTTGGAAAAACATGCCATGAAACGAACTCCCGATGGCTTGCCCCAGAATCTATAACGACTTCTGACAATCTCTGCCAATATGGAGAGGAACGATTCCTTCGCTTTCAACTTGTGCCCCAGCTCTTGGGATCTCTGTGGGGATGTTCCTTGAAAGGAAATCTGCAATCTCTGCACCCGGATCTGCTTCAGCATCTTGAACCTCGAAGAGGTGCTTCATATTAATTGCCCCACGGGTGAGAAGTAACTTATGCGCTCTAAGGGTGGCCTGCCCCTGTCTTGAAACGACTTTGCCCCTGATTGGCTAATCTGTGGGGAAATACCTCTGATTGTCCTTGAGAGATTCACGGAATCTCGACCTGACTGCCTCAGATTAACTGACTTCTGGATGGCTGACTCCCATGCTCATGATCATTCTATATAGCTTGCCCCGGTTCACTGGAATTCAGGCATTCTGCATTCTATTCTGATCAGACTTTCCATCATGGAAACTTTCCTGCTGTCAAGCGCTTACTCGCTAGTAAAACAAACTGTTCTGCATAAATACATATCAAATGCAATGCATATGGCAGTTTTGAAAATCCAATCAAAACAATGCTATAAGGGGAATCCTTTCTAGGAGTCAGTTTCGATGCGATCTTCACCAAAGTATGCTTTCGAAACAAGCCTATTTCAATTAGGACTTTTAAAGGTTGTAACGTGGTCAGGTTCACGGTTTAAGAAAGAAAGAATAAAGGCTCAAAATTCATTTTAACCCACCCATTCTCCTTGATGTTCTCCATCCTACGTTCAGCTAATTCGACCTTAGCACTCACCTTTCAAAGGTAGAAGTGGTAGTTTAGGAGATCACACTTTTTCGGGGTAACCGTTACTCGCTTTTCGTCTTTGTTTGGGCACCGGTAGCCACACGATTTCATTATTTTCGAAGATTTTTCTTTCGTAATCCTTTTCGTCTTTCGTTTTTCGTTTTCTCGTTTTTCTTTTTTCGTTTTCCCCTAACTTTTGCCTGGACTAACTCTTTTGAGTTTCTTCGATTTTGAAGTCCAGCGAGATGCCCTAATTTTTGCCTAAGTCGCTTGCTTTCAAGATTCGACTTAGCGGGCTTTGTCCTTTCGATTCTTTTCTTTTCTCTTCTTTTTCTTCTTTTTTTTGAACAAATCGTATGGCATCGGCTCACATGACTTGTTAAAGAGATTGTGACTGTTTCACTCCTGATCGGCCAGGTTTAACCATCATGGTTTTTTAGCTACGACCTATAGCGGTGTGATTGATCCTCGGAAGGACACTCCTTTTGTAATTTGAACGCTTGGTCAAACTAACTGACACCTACCCTGCCCCGGGTTAAGATTGAGGGTTTTTCATTTTCAGAAATAAACTCCTACTACTAGGTGTTGCACCCCAAAATTTGCTCAACAATTTTTATCTGGTTTATGTTTCATTACATTATCATTTGCATAGTTCTATCATTTGCATATCATTCATCCAACAGGGGATCAAGTGTGATTATTATCAAGAGAAGCCTAGCAAGAAATCTTATCCAAGCTTGAGAAGTCATCCAAGTCATCAGGAGGTGGTGGGAGGTCTTGAGAAGTTTGAATGCATACATGTGGATTTTCTACTATCTTGAGGATCAGCTGAGGACCATCAATGGGATGTGAAGCATGAATTGTGAATATGAGATGTGTATAGAGCTCATGGAGTGCCCAGAGAGTCATGTTGAAGCTAAATCAAGCCATTGTGTCAAATGCAAGAGCCACAGTTGAAGTGCAGACAATTAGGGTTTCATCTGGATCAACCCTAGGTCAATTGTGCAATTGAAAAGCATTCAAGCCTACTTTGAGGTCATGGAGTTCATGGATGGATGTGTTGAGACATTTGTGGTGTTGTCCCAAGATCAAATCAAGAAGAATCAAGAGTGGGGGAAGTTGCTAAATTAGGGTTTTAGTGCAAATTACCCTATTTAGTGCCTAACTTCAAGGCCACATAAGTCAAGATACAAGTTTCAAATGGATCTTTAGCAAACATGGAACTTGTAAATATTCTCAATACCTTTAATTGGAGTACTAGAAGTACTCAAGGGGATTTATAGAACTCAAGTTATGGTCCAGACAAGTTACAGGTCACCAGATGAATGTGAAATTTATCTGTGAAAGTCACTTGACTTCCAAGCAGATTTTTACTTTGAAGATGGTTTCCAATGGACTTTTGGTAAACATAAAAGTTGTTCCTCGTGATCTTAGCTTTCTAAATTGTACTAGAAGTCCTCCATCTGATTTGTAGAACTCAAGTTATGAGGTTTACAAATCAGGGGTATTTTGGGAAAGTGAGATCATAGGTCATTTTCAATCATAGGTCCATATCTCCAACTTGCAAGCTTCAAATGGAGATTTGTTGAACGTGGAACTTGCTTAAAATTATGTTTTGAGTGCAACCAAGTGGTCATGAGAGTTTGGTTTGACTCATATCAAAAATTCACTTGAATTGGCTTGAAAATGACGAAAATTCAAATATGGAAAGGAGGGAAAAATGTGATTTTGTGCTAGATGCCTCAAACCAAGCAAGTGGGTACATATTTTGATTGGAAATCACATTTCAAACACTTTGGCAATACCAAAATTTTGAGTGCAAGTCATATTTTGAGAGATAGCATATGGTTACTTCACTTGTAAGTTACATATGCAAAATCATACACAAGGCAATTCAGGCCATTCTTCCATTCCAATTTCGCTCCAAATGACATTTACAAGGTGTTAGAACCTTCTGGAACCAATGCAAAGCTTGCAATACACGACTGTCATAGTGAACTTGGATGAAAAACCAGAAAATTCAAACCACTGTTTTGGGCTTCAATTTGGATCCAAAAGCCCATGAAATGATTCTATATATTCATTAGAGCAAGTTCAAATCAAGGTTGAACTCCATTTCGCACCAGAGCAAGCAAGAGCAAGTGGAATTTCTCAACTGCAAATTGAAATCGGTTTTGGAGTTTAGAAACAATTCAAGACAAATTGAGGTGTGCAAGTTCTTTCTCTTGGATCACTGAAAGTTTCTGGAGCTTTTTGAAGCAAGCCACGAGTTCTAACTGCATCTGTTTCAAGATCTATACCAGGTATGTATCTCTCAAAATTCAGCATGTTTTAGCATGATTTGTTTAGCTTTAGACATGTGGTTAGGATCCAGACATGACATAGATCATTTTAGGCTTGATCTGGAAGAATTTAATGATGATTGAAGATGACATGCCATAACTGTTTGGACTTGAATCTCTTGATTCATAAGGTTTTAATGCTAGTTGTTTAGATCAGGTTGATGTACGCAACGAGATGAAAATATTTATACCATTAGTTTTGAGTTTAGTGAGAGTTGTTGATGATGCTATTTCTGAAACTTGGATCGTGTTTGATTATGTGTTGAGAATTAGAACATTTGGATGATAGATTTGGATTCCTCGTGAAATTTAGGTTAGAAATGATATATAGTTTGCTGTTTCTGGTGATCTGATTCTGGACCCTCGCCGGAGAAGACGACCGGAGTCTTCTCCGGCCACCACCAACCACCATGCTCAATCTCACTTAGGCGAACTGGAAATGTGAAGAAGAAGATGTCTGAACCCTTAGATCTAGGTTGGACCATTGACTGACCTGAAGATCCAACGCATGTGACTTAAAGTTGGTTTGGAAATTCTGTGATCAAAACACTGCCGTTTCACTAAATTGCGTGGCATCATGAGGCGCGTTGGATAGCATTGACCGGTTGATTCATCCAAAGGCCACGTTTAATTCTCAGCTTTTAATTGATTTTTATTCTATTTTCTTTATTTTAATTGCTTTGTTTGTTCCAAAAATCATATAAATTCCAATTTTGATCCAAAAATTATTTTAAAAATATCCTCATGATCCTTATGGAATTTTTGATTTTCTGGAATTAACAAAATGCAATTCCATGCATTTTTCAACTTAATATGATTTTTCACATTTTATTTTGGTTCTTTATTTTTGCATAATTCTTCATCTGCCTTGACTATTTTTGTTCTTCCATCTGGTAAAATTTCTGGCTTAGATCTTTTAGTATGTTTTAGGGTAGATATTCATGTTCCGCTAGCATTTTTATTAGAATTTTAGAACAACATTAAGTTGTGTTTTAGGTATTGAGATTAGGACCCTCCCGAACTTGTGGATTCCTTTGACCTATCTCAATGTAAGAATTGTTTAGATAACTTAGAAGTTGATTTAGGCTTCAATTTTTTTACACTAGTTATTTCAAACATTCAGGTTCCCCTAGGAAATTAATTTGAATTTTACAACTTGGTTTTGTATTTTAGTTGTATTTTACAAGTGGCTTGTATTTGTGGATTCCTCTCTTGAGTGCTTTGGATTGTTTGGTTTGGTTGGCTGCTTTGGAGTTGGTTTAGGCTTGAGTTTTTTTTGGTGGAGCTTCTGGATTCATTGAAGATGCTTGGGATTGAAGATTGGAGCTTGGAGTTGAAGGCTTTTCCTCTTGTGGAGCTTTTTAGGAGCTTAGGAAATTAGGGTTTTAGGAAGTGCCTTAGACCTAGTTTTGATTCTTTCTTCAAACATGGAGTGCATTGTTTGCCTCTATTCTATCCAATGACATAAAGTCCTCCTTGGGAAGCTCCATCTCTCCTTTGGAGGGATGAGTGGTATGCCCAAGTGAGTAGAACATTGAGGATACCTTTCATTTGCAATGTTGAGTTCTTAGTGATTTCCTTTGGTTGTCATTAATTTTCTTAACATTATAACTTGATCTTGATGATTAATCCTCTTCTTGGAGTTTGCTTGTTGGAGCTTGAAGATTGATGAAGCTTGAAGATAGAAGCTTGCTTGAAGATGAAGCCTTTGCTGTCAACTTTGTTGTCTATCCAACTTTGCTGTTTAGAGCTGCTGTTGCTGTTTGCTGTAGGAGTTTAGTGCTGCTGCTTGGGCTGCCTCCTCTGTATCTTTTGTTTTTCTCTGTATTGTTTGTTGGCTTGTGTTGTCTGCCCTATAGGTTTGAAGTGAAGTTGATTCACTTTGCCTGTTGTTTTCCCAGGTTCGAGGTAGAGCAGGACTCCCTTGCCTCGCTTGTACTGTTGCATTGCATGCATTTTACTGTTTACTGTTAATTGCTTGTTTTCTTTTGCTGTTTATCCCCTAGGATCTCTGATTTCCTCTGTGCAAGAGGAAATTATGACAGACATTAGGTTTTGACTCATGCATGATAACATTAGGTTAGTTTCCCTTTCAACCATAGGCTTTCTAGAGCGTCTTTCTCTTCTCATCTCAAAACAATTCAAAAACACAGTAATAAAAACAACGTGTGTTGTACGTTACGAGCCTTAAGCTATTTGAGAAAGGGTTGCTGGAGGGTCACTCTTCAGTAATCTGGCTGCTTAGTGTGGTACCCTTAGGGTGACATGCGACGTAGTCACTCTCAGATCACAAGTCTTTAGTACAGTACAAGTTGCAAACAGACTAAAAAACAGTTCTTTCGTAAAAAACTGAAAACAAACTTCAAATGTCATTTTTGTCCACTTGGACCCTTAATCAGGAAAACCCTTTCATAAGGAGATAAAAACAGTCAGACAAGCTTGTGTCTTCCGTAGCCCGAACTACGTTTGCTCTGATCTTTCATGCTGTATGAAAGTATGTAGGCATAGGATGCGATATCCTAGCGAGCAACCTTCCCCTCCTTTCCTATAGGTAGGCGAACTATGTTGACTCTGATTTCTCGTTTCAGACGGGAATTCGTAGGCATAAAGTGTGATACTTTGCCGAGTCATTTTCTTTTCTTTTTAACCCAGACCTGTAGAATAGATAGAATAACACACCCTTAGATAGAAAACAAGCGTGGATCCCGTCGAGTACGACAGACGTGAGGGGTGTTAATACCTTCCCCTTGCGTAACCGACTCCCGAATCCAGGATTTGGTTGCGATGACCATTCCTTTCCCTCTTTGCGTTAGGTTTACTCTGAGTGTTTCCTTTCCCTCTGGTGGGATAAATAACGCACGGTGGCGACTCTTCTGTCATAGCCGGCACCGATTTTCCCAGTAGCGACAGCTGGCGGCTTTGCTGGGGACTCCAACGGTTCCCTATGCGAGTCAATCCTAGCGCTTGTTTTCCTGTCTGGGGTTTTGTATGTATTTATCTTTCTGTCTTTACTTTCAGTACTATATTATTGTTGTTGTGCTAGGTAGAGGGTTAGATTGAGAGATAAGTCGGACCTGGGCTTGAGTATGCACATAGACTTAGAAGTAGAGAGTAGTGGTTAGCCTGCTTGCTTAGCTCGCACCAGCTAGCCGCGATATTTGCGCTCGGACGAGATTCTCTTTGATGCTTCTTGCCTGGCCCTTATGGCTCGACAAGTTGTCTGACCCGAGGATTGTCGACTCAGGGGACCTATCAATTGGGATTCGACTAAGTGAGGCCGCTTCAAGGGATGATGATGCCACACCTTCTGGGTATCGTATCATCGCTCTTGAAAGTCTGTGACGTTGAACCCGCATAGGATGTTGTACCTCGTCTGCGAGTTAAGTACATACCTGTAAGGGGTAGGTAGGTCTGTGTGCAGGAAACCTTTGACCTCAAAGTACCTGGTTTATCTCTGTCAGTGAGATGTGGTTACAGGGTTCTTGTGAGTGGTTGGTTTGGCTTGAGGCGAAGATTTGATGGTTCTCAGGCTTCAGTACAGAGCAGCACAGTTCATTAGCATTGCACTTGATCTCCTGTTTGCATATGCATGTGCATTTTCATGTCTGCATTTCATTAACGTGTATTTATGTTGCAGGTGTGATCATTCCCCTCTGATTCTAGTGTATCTTCTGGCCAGACATGGAGTCCATGAAGAGGACAGTTGCTTACCGGTTGCATTCGCCAGATATCAGTTCCTTGCTCGGATTAGTTGCTCTAGAAGATGAGAGAGTGAGGGCTGAGTTCAGAGTATCTTATGGGAGATTGCTTAGTTTGTTGTACAGACCTTCAGCATTTGAGACGACTGGGGTGTATACTTTGATGCAGTTTTATGAGCCTCAGTTGAGATGCTTCCTGTTCCCCGACTATATTCTGGCACCCACTTTGGAGGAGTATTCTGCTATGTTAGGAGTTCTTGTGTTAGACCAGATGCTCTTTATACATGTTGATGCTGAGCCTGAGTTGGTTACACTTGCTGAGACTGTCAGTTTAGACGCTTCTGAGTTCCTTGGAGGTTTGGTCAAGCTGAACGGAGCTTATGGTTTTCACCTGTCTATCCTGGTTGAGAAGGCTACACAGTGCGCGAAGAGTGGATGTTGGGTTGCCTTCAGTGCCATTCTAGCTGTCTGCATCTATGGGATTGTCTTGTTTCCCAATGTGCCATATTTTGTTGACTCAGATGCCTTCTTGATTCTTGCCTCGAAGAATCCAGTTCCTACTCTCTTGGGCGATGTTTATCATTCTATTCACTATAAGAATGAGAAACATCGTGGCAAGAATGTTTCTTGTTGTCTTCCTCTCTTGTATAGGTGGTTCCAGGGGAATCTTCCGAAGACAGGACCTTTTGTTGATGCTGTTGATACTTTGGATTGGTCTTCCCGGTTGATGGGGCTGTCTGCTGAGAACATCATTTGGTTTGATCGGAGCATGCTTGGCACTGATATTATATAGAGTTGTAGTGGCTTTCCGAATGTCCCTTTGATTGGACGGATTGGCTGTATCAACTATAACCCTTCTCTGCTGGTGAGACAGTTTGGTTATGCCTTGAGAGATGCTCCTATTGAGGTTGAGATACAGGAATCTCTGTATCTCACAGGCTTATTAGACGAGGCTGTTTTGATCAGGTTGAGACATGCATGGGCTAACATCCATAAGAGAGGGAAAGCTTTGCTTGGTAAGAGCAACAACAAAGCTTATGATCCTTATTTGGCTTGGATCCACGAGAGAGCTAGTATTTCCTTGATGCCATATCCTGTTGTGGAACCTTTGTATCTTCTAGTGATTGAGGCACCTACTTCGGTAGAGATTGAGAAGTATAACAAATTGTTGGCTGAAAATGAAGAATTGAAGAAAGCCAATGATGAGTTAGAGAAAGAGATCTTCCAGTTGCGTCATGAGATGAATGAAGCTACCTTCACTGTGAAGGAACAGACTGAGTTGATTAATAGGTTGGGTTCAGATTTGACTGAAGAGACCAACAAGAGGGAAAAAGTGGGAGTAGCCTTGAACTGTGTTAGCATGGTGCTTGCTTCCAAGAAGGAACTCTTAAACAAAGCTTATTCCCGACTCGGCAAGTGGTAAACATTGTGGAATACCACGATTACCAAGCGGAAGGAGCGTGAAGATGAGCTGAAGCTGCAGATTGCCACGCTGGAGGCGCAGATTAGAGCCCAGGATGCAAAGATTGCTGAAGAGGCATCACTTAAGAGCGTTGTTGAGCTTAGAGTGAGTGACCTTGGCAAGAAGCTGAGAGGTTGTGAATTGAAGGTCGGCTTCAAGAGATGCAAACTCGACGAGTGTTTTGGCGAAGGAACCTGCGAGGACGATGCCAAGAGGTTGAAGTCCACTGTTAGATGACAGACATCATTGATACGGGGATTATTGTCCAGACCAGGTCATCCGGAGACACTGAGACTGTTGGAGGACTTTCGGGCGCGCCATCCGTCCTGATATTTCTTTGTATTTCCCTTGTATTTTTGCTATGTTGATTGTATTTTGACCATCGCCAGGATTGTTGGCCGAGGTCTTTTCAGTTGTATTCAGTTGTATTCTTGTACTTTGCCTCTTGGCATTCGTTTATGTATGAGGTTTTTCTGATTCCTTGCTTGCTTGATTGGGACTCCATTATCGTGATGGCCTTCTCTCCGAAACTAGAATCGGGGGGGAATATAACCTGTAGCATACTTATACATTTGCATCTGCATACTCATATTGCATGACCGGTATTTTTGAATCTGTATCTTATTTCCTGCATCTCACAGGTTTCAGGATTGACAACCAGAGAACGCATCGTTATTCTACCAGGAACAACTGCAAGAGAATCATGGATCAAGTTCAAGCCGAGATGCAGGAAATTCGTGAGAAATTGGAACTTTTCATGCAAGCAATGGAAACTGTGGCCAAGGGCCAGGAGAATCTCTAGAATCTGGTGCAACCGCTGCTGGTGCAGGCGAATGGAAATACTGATTATCACTCTGTTGGAACTCCTCGCAGGGAGGATGGGATACCTACAGTGGTCGTTCCCACAATTGGTGGAGTTGGTGCCGGTGATGGCAATGGCAATGGAAATACTGGCACTGGTGCTGGTAATGGTAATACTGGTATTGGTAACACTGGTACCGGAAACGCCGGAAATGGTGATGGAAACGTTGTTAACAATACTGGCAATGCTGGAGATGCTAATCAAGGGTTCGGTGACAACACTGGTTTTGGAAACAATAACCAAGGGTTTGGCATTGGTAATCATGATGGTAACTTTGGTTTCAACAATCAAGGCTTTGGCTACGATGGCTATGGTAACAACAATCAAGGGTATGGATACAGTGATGTTGGCTTTGGTAACATGAACAACAACGGTGTTGGGATGGTGCCTTTCAACACTGGTTATGGACCAGGTGGGGTCAACCAAGGATTCGGTAACAGAGGACGGGGTCCTATTTTTAATCAACAGGGATATGGCCGTAACGCTGGTTACGAGGGATATGGAAATGAGAATCTAAACTGGGGCGAGGATCGCCAGGAAGATGCCTTCTCCGGGCAAGGCGTGGGATTTGAAAGGCCTAATGACAATGATAGAAGGTTCAAAATGCTGGAAGAGCAGATCAAAGGGATAGCCAATCAGAACTCTGCTGGGTTGGATATGACCACTATGGGACTAGTGCCTGGGCTGAGGGTGCCATTGAAATTCAAAGCTCCAACATTTGACAAGTATAAGGGGGATACATGCCCTAGAGTTCATGTACGTTCTTATTACAGAAGAATGTCTGCATACTCTGACGATGAGAAGATGCTTATGCATTTCTTTCAAGACAGTTTATCGGGACCATCGCTGGAATGGTACATGGGACTGGAGCCCACCCAAATTAGAAGCTGGAAAGAATTGGCTGATGCTTTTGTTAGACATTACCAATATAATAGTGACTTGGCGCCAAACAGGGTCCAGCTGCAGAGTTTGTCTCAGAAGAATGGTGAGAGCTTCAAGGAGTATGCGCAGCGCTGGCGTGATATTGTGGCTAGGGTGCATCCCCCTTTGGTTGAAAGAGAGTTGATTGATATGTTTATTGGAACGTTCTCTGGAATGTATTACGACAAATTGCTCAATGTCTCGATGGGTAGTTTCTCCGACATGATTCTCAAGGGAGAACGGATTGAAAACAGAATTAAGATTGGGAAGATTCAGGCAGGTGAATCCACCTCAGCTGAAGGTGCAAGGAAAGCCTTTGGTGGAAAGAGACAAGGTGACGCCAGCGCAGTATTTGGTGGTCGAGGTCGTGGAAGAGGTAGGAATCAGTATCAGCCACAACAAATTGCTAGTGTTACTATCCCGATACCTCAGCAAAGGCAGCCACAACAACAACAACAACAGCAATGACAACAACAGCCGCAACAACAGAGAATGCACCCAGCTCAACGTAGAATCCAAGAGGGCAGGCCGAAACGAGTATTTGAAACACCTCCTTCAACTTATGTTGAACTTCTTCAAACGCTGTTGGGTTTGAATTTGGTTGAAAAGAGAACGATGGCCCCGTTGACGGGCATTCCTCCATTTGGTTTTGACGCTGGTAAACATTGTGATTTTCATTCCGGGGCGCCCGGACATGATATTGAAGGTTGCCATGCTTTCAAACATAAGGTTCAAGATTTGCTTGATAGTAAGGCCATTAACTTTGGTCAGGATGGTCCCAATATTGTACAGCAACCCATGCCGAATCATGGAGTGAATGCTATCCTAACGGAAGAGAATTTGAACTTGGTTATGGAGGTGAATGAATTGAAGACACCGTTGAGTTGTGTTAAAAGTAGATTGTTGAAAGGGGGTGTATTCCCCGGATGTGATGAATATTGTCTGGATTGCTGGACCCAACCAGGGGGTTGCACTGATTTGAAAAGAGGTATCCAAGCCATGATGGATGAGGGGATTTTGCAATTTGATCGGACTGCTGTTGAGAAGCCTGTTGAGGCATTGTTTGAAAAGCAGGATGAGATTGCAACTGTTACGATCCCAAGGAAGACTATTACGATATCGGCGCCCGCCAAGGGCTGACTATCACAATAACAAAAGCAGGACCCGTTCCTTTTGAGAGTACAAAAGTTGTTCCATGGACATATGGGTTAGAAGCATACTGTAACGGAGAAAAGATTGAGGTGAATAGCCAGCCGGCAGGGGCAGTTGACAATGTTGTTGGAACGGGAGGCATGACCCGTAGTGGAAGAATTTTCACCGCACCGGAAGGTGAAGCAGAGAGGATTGCTAAAGGCAAGGCCAAGGTGAATGAAAGCGGACCATCCCAGTTGAAAGAGAAAGACATGTCGCTCAAGGACGTAGAAGAGTTCATGAGGCTAATTCGCAAGAGCGATTATAAGATTGTTGAGCACTTACAACAGACACCCTCAAAAATTTCAATCCTATCTTTGTTGCTTTGTTCTGAGGCTCACCGAAATGCTTTGTTGAAGATATTGGACACGTCATTTGTACCTCAGGAGGTTTCTGTCAACCAGCTAGAGGGGGTACTAGCGCATGTCAATGCTGGACATAGTTTGGGTTTCACTGATTTTGATCTAACACCCAGAGGCCGAGAGCATAATATGGCTTTGCACATATCGGTGGAATGTCGGGGCACCGTAATGTCGCACATTCTTGTGGATACCGGATCATCTCTGAATGTATTGCCTAAGAAGGATATGATGAAGTTAGATATCCGGGGAATTATTTGCACGCCAAGTGACCTGGTTGTGAGGGCGTTTGATGGAACGAGAAGGTCGGTGTTTGGATCGATAACGTTGTCGTTGCAGGTCGGGACGGAAATATTTAACACTGAATTTTATATCATGGATATTCATCCAGCTTATAGCTGTTTACTTGGGCGTCCACTGATACACTCTGCAGGGGTTGTGACGTCCACGCTGCATCAGAAGCTTAAGTTTGAGGTCGGTGGAGGCATTGTTACTATCTGTGGGGAAGAGGACATCTTGGTTAGTCATCTTTCATCCTTCAAGTACGTTGAGGTGGATGGAGAAATCCACGAAACGCCATGCCAAGCCTTCGAAAGGTTGCAAATCAAAGACAAGTCCAGTGTTCCCAGCCAAGTGCCAGAGGTTGTTGTGGCTTCGTACAAAGACGCTCAAGCGTTGGTTCAGACTGGTGAGACCAAGGGTTGGGGTCAAGTGCTGGAAATTCCTATCAAGATGGACAAGTTTGGTTTGGGGTATTGCCCTACATCGTCACCTTCCGCAGCAGGCGCGCCCAAGTTCAAAGGACCGGTGGTGATTACTCCAAAGGGAGTCTGCTTTGAGACGATCAATGCTGTTTTCGACTCTGAAGACGGAGATAGTGATTGCAATATAGACGCGTGGATCAAGCCTAGCGTGCCAGGACAAAGTCTCTGCAACTGGTCCATCCGGGAAATTTTCCCAGTGACTACAAAACAGTAATGATTTGTTTTCTTGATTATTGTATAATCCTGTGTCCTGCCCGGGGCATAGTGATTTTGTTTTAGGGCTACCTGCTTATGTGTATGCACTGTTTAATCATTGAATAAAGGCGTTTTTCTCATACAAATTTTCTGTTCCCTGTTTTTCCTGTTTTTATTTTAACAATAAATGGCAACGTGGTTATGAGCTTTGTTTGCACTCATTTGAAGTATTTAACCATTTCCTTTGCAGGATTCATATTTCAGATGACACCGAACACGAACTTCCTATGACTCGCTTTGACTTCGAGCACTCGGTATTTCAAGCTGAGGAAGAGATTGTTGAGGATAGCGACTTGCCAGAAGAGCTGGCTCGATTGTTGAAACAGGAAGAAATAATCATTCTTCCTCATCAGGAAGAGATTGAGATTATCAACGTGGGGTCCGAGGGAGTTGTCAGGAACATCCGGATAGGGGCTGCGCTGCAAAGCGACATCAAGAAAAGTCTGATTGAGATGTTGCAAGAGTACAGTGATATCTTTGCTTGGTCGTACGAGGATATGCCTGGGTTGGATACAGATATGGTTGTTCATCGTCTACCGTTGCAAGAAGAATGTCCGCCTGTTAAGCAGAAACTCAGAAGAACCAGACCAGATATGTCTGTGAAGATTAAGGAGGAAGTTCAAAAACAGTGGGATGTTGGGTTCCTTGTTGTTACAACTTATCCATCATGGGTCGCCAATATAGTACCGGTACCAAAGAAAGACGGTAAGGTGCGGATGTGCATAGACTATAGTGATTTGAATAGGGCGAGCCCAAAGGACGACTTTCCGCTTCCTCATATCGATGTGTTGGTCGATAACACTGCTCAATTCTCTGTGTTCTCCTTCATGGATGGCTTCTCGGGTTACAATCAGATAAAGATGGTGCCAGAGGACATGGAGAAAACAACCTTCATTACCCCATGGGGAACATTTTGCTACAAAGTGATGCCCTTTGGTTTGAAGAACACTGGGGCAACATATCAACGTGCAATGACGACGCTCTTTCATGACATGATGCATAAAGAGATCGAGGTTTATGTTGACGATATGATTGCCAAATCCCAGACGGAGGACGAGCATTTGGTTAATCTGCTGAAATTGTTCAAGAGGCTTAGGAAATTTAGGCTGAGGCTGAATCCTAACAAGTGCACCTTCAGGGTGAGATCCGGTAAACTATTGGGGTTTATTGTGAGCGAAAAAGGAATTGAGGTTGATCCTGCTAAGATAAAAGCAATACAAGAAATGTCAACGCCTAAAACAGAAAAAGAAGTGCGTGGGTTTTTAGGGAGGTTGAACTACATTGCTCGGTTCATATCTCACCTAACCGATACATGCGAGCCATTATTCAAATTGTTGAAAAAGAATCAGGCTGTGACCTGGAATGAAGATTGTCAAAGGGCGTTTGAAAAAATAAAAGAATATTTGCAGAAACCTCCAATATTGATACCCCCAGTAGCCGGGAGACCATTGATTATGTATTTGATGGTTCTTGAGGAAAGTATGGGTTGTGTTCTCGGTCAACATGACGAGACTGGACGTAAAGAGCATGCGATTTACTACTTGAGTAAAAAGTTCACAGTTTTTGAATCCCGTTACTCAATGCTCGAAAAGACGTGTTGTGCGCTAGCCTGGGCTGCCAAACGTTTGAGACAGTACATCTTAAACCATACAACCATGCTAATTTCAAAGATGGATCCGATCAAATACGTATTTGAAAAGCAAGCACTCTCCGGGAGGATTGCCCGATGGCAGATGGTGCTGACAGAATATGATATTCAATATGTTTCTCAAAAGGCTATCAAAGGTAGTGTTCTGTCAGAATACCTAGCTGAGCAGCCAATTGAAGATTACCAACCAATGAGGTTTGATTTTCCTAACGAGGATATCATGTACTTGAAAATGAAAGATTGTGATGAGTCGTTGCTGGATGAAGGTCCACAGTTGGGTTCCAAATGGCAGTTCATATTTGATGGTGCTGTTAATTCCTACGGTAGTGGAATAAGGGCAATTATCACTACTCCTCAAGGGACGCACATTCCCTTTACTACCAGATTGACCTTTCCAGTTACCAATAATGAGGCTGAATATGAGGCGTGTATCATGGGTCTTGAAGAGGCTATTGATTTTAGAATCAAATATCTTGATGTATACGGGGACTCTGCTCTAGTGGTCAACCAAATTAAAGGAGAATGGGAGACGCGTCAGCCCAATCTGATACCCTATATGAATTATGCAAGGAGATTGTTGCCTTTCTTTGACAAAGTAGAATTGCATCACGTGCCACGAGCAGAAAATCAGATGGCCGACGCTCTTGCGACGTTGTCTTCAATGTATAAAGTTAACTTCTGGAATGAGGCTCCCAGGATTGTTATCTCTCGCCTTGATAGGCCCGCCTTCATATTCGCCATTGAGGAAGCATCCTATGGCAAACCGTGGTATTTTGATATCCAGAATTTCCTAAAGAACCAAGAGTATCCGGCTGGGGCGTCCAGTCGAGATCAGAAGACTCTTAGGAGATTGGCTGGCAATTTCTATTTGAATCCGAATGACGTCTTGTACAAGAGAAACCACGACTTCGTGTTGTTGCGATGTGTGGACGAGAAAGAGGCTAAGTTGCTCATGGAAGAGATCCATGAAGGTACATTTGGTACGCATGCTGGTGGACATGCAATGACGAGAAAACTGTTGCGGGCAGGTTACTATTGGCTAACGATGGAAACAAATTGTTTCAAGTTTGCAAAGCGGTGCCATAAATGTCAAATTTATACGGACAAAATTCATGTGCCTCTGAGCCCTCTGAATGTTATGTCATCACCGTGGCCTTTCTCGATGTGGGGAATTGATATGATTGGCAAGATTGAGCCCACGGCATCAAACGGACACCGATTCATTTTGGTAGCTATTGATTACTTCACCAAATGGGTGGAAGCAACGTCATATGCTAATGTCACCAAACAAGTGGTAGCCAGATTTATCAAAAGAGATATTATCTGCAGATATGGAATCCCAGAGCGGATTATCACCGACAATGGTTCAAACTTGAATAACAAGATGATGAAAGAGTTGTGTCAGAATTTCAAGATTGAGCATCACAACTCTTCTCCTTATCGGCCCAAGATGAATGGCGTTGCCAAAACGGCCAATAAGAACATAAATAAGATTGTTCAGAAGATGGTTGTGACTTACAAGGACTGGCATGAGATGTTGCCTTTCGCTTTGCACGGTTATCGTACGACGGTACGCACATCAACCGGGGCAACTCCTTTTTCACTGGTGTATGGCATGGAGGCAGTGTTACCATTGGAGGTTGAGATTCCTTCTTTGAGGGTTTTACGCGATGTCCAACTTGATGAGGCAGAATGGGTAAAAGATAGACTGAATCAGCTCAGTTTAATGGATGAGAAGAGACTAGCTTCTCTCGCATATGGTCGGTTGTATCAGAGCCGGATGAAGAAAGCTTACGATAAGAAGGTATTCCCTCGAAGCTTCCAGACGGGCGATCTTGTGTTGAAAAAGATTCTCCCACCACAATCAGATCACAGGGGCAAATGGACTCCCAACTACAAGGGTCCATATGTCGTCAGAAAGGTTTTCTCTGGAGGAGCTTTGTTGTTATCCACCATGGATGGTGAGGACTTTGCGTCTCCTGTGAATTCGGACGTAGTTAAAAAATACTTTGCTTAAAGTGACCCGCTGGACAGAAAAAAGAGAGTCCAGGCAAAAATGGGGCATCTCGGTGAACCATAAAAAAGGAATAAAAGGTTTGGGCAAAAGTTAGGGATAAAATTGAAAAGATGTACACCCGCGAAGTCGAAAACCTGAAAAGGGCGACTTCGGCAAATAAGGGTATCCCGGTGAATTGAAAACCCGCAAAGGGCGATTCACGCAAAAGTTAGGGATTGAAAAAAGCAAATGACTGCGGTCCGAGTTTGATACTGCATTGCTTAGTGGTTTGGGAATACCTGAGGGTCGTTCATCTAAAACAATCTCTTCCGAAGATCGAGTACTGGGAAAGCGCCAGAGTCGGGTGAGTAATAGGAGAATCAGCTCATGGTGTTTGTCTGTACCACGTTGCCGACATGTATATCAAATTTGTTTTGTATCTTTCTTTGTGCTTCTTGTGCATATATTGTATTTTGCTTGTGCGTAACTTCCTCTTTTCAGGAGTTACATCCAGTGTACAAAGCTTTGCCTATTTACAGGCCCATTCAATAAAGCATGTTATTCAGTACTTGATGCTTGTTCTTTACTATTTTGTTTGTGAAAAACGCCGATGTTTTTGATGAACTTGCACTTGCATAAACTTGCTGGCCCTTGCCAATAATTGCTAAAACTTTGAATTGACTGAATGAATGTCACGGATATTAACTCGGATAGATTTTGTTGTGTAGATTTGTTTTGTCTCGTTTGTGTTTTGCAGGGTCCTTACCTTTGAGGCAAACAGTCAGGAATTGTATTCCCCAGCCAAAGTCTCTTGACGTAGGACCTGACTTCAGTTGATGTCGTTCCTTAGCAAGTCGTATCTTATCCCCAGAGAGTGGAGACGGCGCTTATTCCTACCAGATGTGGAATTGTCCTCCCCAAGAGAGTATCACCAGGAATGTCGCCTGAAGAGTATCCTCATGGAAGTTGTCCATAGGATATCCCCAGCAGGTCAAAATCAATATCCCCGGCAGAGGACACCTCCCCAGAGGATGGTTATTCTCTTTCCCCGCAGGTCGTCATTCTTTCGTCAGGATGATTATCCTCAGCAGAGTTTGTAGCTCTGAGTTTGTAGACTGTGTCCCGACAGTGTAGTTCTTCCCCCAGAAGGGTTGCATCTTCCCCCAGAAGGGTCGCATCTTTCCCCAGCAGGGTTTGTGTTTTCCTCCCAAATGTCTGATCTCTCCCTAGCAGAGTTGGTTGTTGTTTCCGGCATTTATTTTGCCGGAATACTTTGTGATACCCGTTCATCCCCAGTGGAGTTGGTTTTGTTCTCAGCCATTTCATACCAGAGTGTCTCTCAGCAGCTTGAGCCTGCATTAGCATTTGTATATATCATCATATTTGCATCTACCCAAACGCGTAGCATTTCCATGTCGAATGGAGCATTACGCCATTGTCAAACATACGCATTTTGAAACATAAGCCAGGTTGGTTAACCTTTTGTTTTCAAGTGTTGTTTTCCCTGCAGGTGGAGGGAGCTCTTGCTCAGATTAATTACCAGATAAGCAAGGTCTCGGCGTGAGACGTGTAATGATAATGTTTGTCTTATTCACCACAGAGTTACTTGGTTAAGTTTCTCTTACCCCTCCAGCGGAGTATTTCTTCAAAATTGTTGTTATGTCAGTATCAAAAGATTTCGTGAATCAATTTTTGGAAGTTGCCGCCTATGTCGAAGTAGGTGTCTGGCAGTTTGGGTTCAGAAAATCCTCAGTAGAGTCCTTCTCAGATTTGCTGCCATGTCCGCGCTAAAAGTTTGAAGATTGGACCAGTATTTTGTTACCCATTTGATTGATGGAGTTAGCTACTGCAAAGATAGGCCGAGAAGTTGTATTCGGAGTTATTGCCCGTAGTGGTGACGAAGTCGTTTTCCTGTATTTGACAGAGTTGTTTCCTGTATCGGACAGAGTTATTTCCCGTAGCGATGGCGGAGTTATTTTTCCTGTATGGATAGATAGAGTATTTCCGGTAGTGGTGACAGAGTTATTTTCCTGTATTATTGGCAGAGTTATTTTCTCGTAGTGGTGACAGAGTTATTTTCCTGTATTATTGGCAGAGTTATTTTCCCGTAGTGGTGACAGAGTTATTTTCCTGTATTATTGGCAAAGTTATTTTCCCGTAGTGGTGACGGAGTTATTTTCCTGTATTATTGGCAGAGTTATTTTCCCGTAGTGGTGACGGAGTTATTTTCCTGTATTATTGGCAGAGTTATTTTCCCGTAGTGGTGACGGAGTTATTTTCCTGTATTATTGGCAGAGTTATTTTCCTGTAGCGATGACGGAGTTAGTTCCCGTGTTGTTGGCAGAGGTATTTCTTATTTGTTGATAAAACTATTTCCCCAGTGGAAGTCACCAAAGTTATTCCATGTGTTGTTGGCAGAGTTATTTCCCCAATAAAAGCGTCAGAAAAGATTGTATTATGTTAACAAAGTTATTCATACCCATTTGAGTGATAGAGTCATGTGATTAGAAAAAGATACTGTGATTAGACAGAGAAGTTGTGTTTGCATTGAAGGATAAGCTGCTGTAAATAGACAGAGACGCTGTATATAGTGAGTTGCCAAAATCAAGTACTGCCATGATAGGCAGAGAAGTTGTATTTTCGTATTAACAAAATTAGTCCCCATAGCAAGGATGGAGTATAATTTGGTGGATTTTGTTCTCCAAGTAGTTTGTGCAGTTCGTGTCTGCAGTTGGCAAATTTCTGGGTTTCTTGGTATTCAACCGTCTTTTACCTCGATTGTTTAAAGGTCGTTCGCTCTTCACCCAGTCAGGTCCAATCCGTTTGAATAGGGGCAGCTATTGCACCCCAAAATTTGCTCAACATCTTTTATCTGGTTTATGTTTCATTGCATTATCATTTGCATAGTTCTATCATTTTCATATCATGGCATATCATTCATCCAATAGGGGATCAAGTGTGATTATTATCAACAAAGGCCTAGCAAGAAATCTTATCCAAGCTTGAGAAGTCATCCAAGTCATCAGGAGGTGGTGGGAGGTCTTGAGAAGTTTGAATGCATACATGTGGATTTTCTACTATCTTGAGGATCATCTGAGGACCATCAATGGGATGTGAAGCATGAAGTGTGAATATGAGATGTGTATAGAGCTCATGGAGTGCCCAGAGATCCATGTTGAAGCTAAATCAAACCATTGTGTCAAATGCAAGAGCCACAGTTGAAGTGCAGACAATTAGGGTTTCATCTGGATCAACCCTAGGTCAATTGTGCAATTGAAAAGCATTCAAGCCTACTTTGAGGTCATGGAGTTCATGGATGGATGTGTTGAGACATTTGTGGTGTTGTGCCAAGATCAAATCAAGAAGAATCAAGAGTGGGGGAAGTTGCTAAATTACCCTGTTCAGTGCCTAACTTCAAGGCCAAATAAGTCAAGATAAAAGTTTCAAATGGATCTTTGGCCAACAAGGAACTTGTAGATCTTCTCAATACCTTTAATTTGAGTACTAGAAGTCCTCAAGGGGATTTATAGAACTCAAGTTATGGTCCATACAAGTTACAAGTCACCAGATGAATGTGAAATTTATCTGTGAAAGTCACTTGACTTCCAAGCAGCTTTTGACTTTGAAGATGGTTTCAAATGGACTTTTGGTCAACATGAAAGTTGTTCCTCATGATCTTAGCTTTCTAAATTGTACTAGAAGTCCTACATCTGATTTGTAGAACTCAAGTTATGAGGTTTACAAGTCAAGCGTATTTTGGGAAAGTGAGATCATAGGTCCTTTTCAATCATAGGTCCATATCTCCAACTTGAAAGCTTCAAATGGAGATTTGTTCAACATGGAACTTGCTTAAAATGATGTTTTTAGTGCAACCAAGTGGTCATGAGAGTTTGGTTTGGCTCATATCAAAAAGTCACTTGAATTGGCTTGAAAATGAAGGAAATTCAAATATGGAAAGGAGGGGAAAATATGATTTTGTGCTAGATGCCTCAAACCAAGCAAGTGGGTACATGTTTTGATTGGAAATCACATTTCAAACACTTTGGCAATACCATAATTTTGAGTGCAAGTCAGATTTTGAGAGATAGCATATGGTTACTTCACTTGTAAGTTACATATGCAAAATCATACATAAGGCAATTCAGGTCATTCTTCCATTCCAATTTCGCTCCAAATGACATTTACAAGGTGTTAGAACCTTCTGGAACCAATGCAAAGCTTTCAATACACGACTGTCATAGTGAACTTGGATGAAAACCAGAAAATTCAAACCACTGTTTTGGGCTTCAATTTGGATCCAAAAGCCCATGAAATGATTCTATATATTCATTAGAGCAAGTTCAGATCAAGGTTGAACTCCATTTCGCACTAGAGCAAGCAAGAGCAAGTGGAATTTCTCAACTGCAAATTGAAATCGGTTTTGGAGTTTGGAAACAATTCAAGACAAATTGAGGTGTGCAAGTTCTTTCTCTTGGATCACTGAAAGTTTCTGGAGCTTTTTGAAGCAAGCCACGAGTTCTAACTGCATCTGTTTCAAGATCTATACCAGGTATGTATCTCTCAAAATTTAGCATGGTTTAGCATGATTTGTTTAGCTTTAGACATGTGGTTAGGATCCAGACATGACATAGATCGTTTTAGGCTTGATCTGGAAGTATTTGATGATGATTGAAGATGACGTGCCATAACTGTTTGGACTTGAATCTCTTGATTCATAAGGTTTTAATGCTAGTTGTATAGATCAGGTTGATGTACGCAACGAGATGAAGAGATTTATACCATTAGTTTTGAGTTTAGCGAGAGTTGTTGATAATGCTATTTCTGAAACTTGGATCGTGTTTGATTATGTGTTGAGAATTAGAACATTTGGATGATAGATTTGGATTCCTCGTGAAATTCTGGTTAGAAATGATATATAGTTTGTTGTTTCTGGTGATCTGATTTTGTACCCTCGCCGGAGAAGACGACCGGAGTCTTCTCCGGCCACCACCAACCACCACGCTCAATCTCACTCAGGAGAACTGGAAATGTGAAGAAGATGATGTCTGAACCCTTAGATCTAGGTTGGACCATTGACTGACCTGAAGATCCAACGCATGTGACTTAAAGTTGGTTTGGAAATTCTGAGATCAAAACACTGTCGTTTCACTAAATTGCGTGGCATCATGAGGCGCGTTGGATAGCATTGACCGGTTGACTCATCCAAAGGCCACGTTTAATTCTCAGCTTTTAATTGATTTTTATTCTATTTTCTTTATTTTAATTGCTTTGTTTGTTCCAAAAATCATATAAATTTCAATTTTGATCCAAAAATTATTTTAAAAATATCCTCATGATCCTTATGGAATTTATGATTTTCTGGAATTAAAAAATGCAATTCCATGCATTTTTCAACTTAATATGATTTTTCACATTTTATTTTGGTTCTTTATTTTTGCATAATTCATCATCTGCCTTGTCTATTTTTGTTCTTCCATCTGGTAATCTTTCTTGCTTAGATCTTTTAGTATGTTTTAGGGTAGATATTTATGTTCCCCTAGCATTTTTATTAGAATTTTAGAACACCATTAAGTTCTGTTTTAGGTATTGAGATTAGGACCCTCCCAAACTTGTGGATTCCTTTGACCTATCTCAGTGTAAGAATTGTTTAGATAACTTAGAAGTTGATTTAGGCTTCAATCTTTTTACACTAGTTAGTTAAAACATTCAGGTTCCCCTAGGAAATTAATTAAAATTTTACAACTTGGTTTTGTATTTTAGTTGTATTTTACAAGTGGCTTGTATTTGTGGATTCCTCTCTTGAGTGCTTTGGATTGTTTGGTTTGGTTGGCTGCTTTGGAGCTTGTTTAGGCTTGAGTTTTTTTTGGTGGAGCTTCTGGATTCATTGAAGATGCTTGGGATTGAAGATTGGAGCTTGGAGTTGAAGGCTTTTCCTCTTGTGGAGCTTTTTAGGAGCTTAGGAAATTAGGGTTTTAGGAAGTGCCTTAGACCTAGTTTTGATTCTTTCTTCAAACATGGAGTGCATTGTTTGCCTCTATTCTATCCAATGACATAAAGTCCTCCTTGGGAAGCTCCATCTCTCCTTACGAGGGATGAGTGGTATACCCATGTGAGTAGAACTTTGAGAATACCTTTCATTTGCAATGTTGAGTTCTTAGTGATTTCCTTTGGTTATCATTAAGTTTCTTAACATTATAACTTGATCTTGATGATTAATCCTCTTCTTGGAATGTGCTTGTTGGAGCTTGAAGATTGATGAAGCTTGAAAATAGAAGCTTGCTTGAAGATGAAGCCTTTGCTGTCTATCCAACTTTGCTGTTTAGAGCTGTTGTTGCTATTTGCTGTAGGAGTTTAATGCTGCTGCTTGGGCTGCCTCCTCTGTATCTTTTGTTTTTCTCTGTATTGTTTGTTGGCTTGTGTTGCCTGATCTATAGGTTTGAAGTGAAGTTGATTCACTTTGCCTGTTGTTTTCCCAGGTTCGAGGTAGAGCAGGACTCCCTTGCCTCGCTTGTACTGTTGCATTGCATGCATTTTACTGTTTACAGTTAATTGCTTGTTTTCTTTTGTTGTTTATCCCCTAGGATCTCTGATTTCCTCTGTGTAAGAGGAAATTATGACAGACATTAGGTTTTGACCCATGCATGATAATATTAGGTTAGTTTCCCTTTCAACCATAGGCTTTCTAGAGCGTCTTTATCTTCTCATCTCAAAACAATTCAAAAACACAGTAATAAAAACAACGTGTGTTGTACGTTACGAGCCTTAAGCTATTTGAGAAAGGGTTGCAGGAGGGTCACTCTTCAGTAATCTGGCTGCTTAGTATGGTACCCTTAGGGTGACATGCGACGTAGTCACTCTCAGATCACAAGTGTTTAGTACAGTACAAGTTGCAAACAGACTAAAAAACAGTTCTTTCGTAAAAAACTGAAAACAAACTTCAAATGTCATTTTTGTCCGCTTGGACCCTTAATCAGGAAAACCCTTTCATAAGGAGATAAAAATAGACAGACAAGCTTGTGTCTTCCGTAGCCCGAACTACGTTTGCTCTGATCTTTCATGCTGTATGAAAGTACGTAGGCATAGGATGTGATATCCTAGCGAGCAACCTTCCCCTCCTTTCCTGTAGGTAAGCGAACTACGTTGACTCTGATTTCTCGTTTCAGACGGGAATACGTAGGCATAAAGTGCGATACTTTGCCGAGTCATTTTCTTTTCTTTTTAACCCAGGCCTGTAGAATAGATAGAATAACACACCCTTAGATAGAAAACAAGCGTGGATCCCGTCGAGTACGACGGACGTGAGGGGTGTTAATACCTTCCCCTTGCGTAACTGACTCCCGAATCCAGGATTTGGTTGTGATGACCATTCCTTTCCCTCTTTGCGTTAGGTTTACTCTGAGCGTTTCCTTTCCCTCTGGTGGGATAAATAACGCACGGTGGCGACTCTTCTGTCATAGCCGGCGTCGATTTTCGCAGTAGCGACACTAGGCTCAAAGGGGTTGACAAGGGATTATCTTCCTTATATCTCCGGTGTTTGTGGATTGAAACATTACTTGTACATCATCAACAGGTTTTTGGTTCAAAAGCATAGCATCGGAAGATTACGCATCATTGGACTTCGTCATCCTCCCTGGATTCCGCTTACACAAGCGTTTAACATCAGTTAAAACATTGAGTGAACACGAATGGATTAAATCGAAACATGCATATTCATTTCATTATCAATATCAATTGAAAACAATACAAGATTTACAAATGTAATTTGCGCTTTAACAGAAAAGAAACTACAAATGCAAAGAAATGATATGATAAAACACAGATTGCCGGCTTCTGGGAACCGGGCTTTTCGAACTTGCTTTGCTGCCGAGCCAACCATCTTCAGAATTGCTCGTCGAAGTCATCTTGATACTCTTCTGAACATCTGCTCTCAGTGAACTCTCCCATAACATGAACTGATACGCCCACTTGGTTGGATGAAGAAAGGTCGTTAATCTGAACACCCTGAGGCGTGATTGAGATCCTGTTAGAATCCAACAGAGTCTGAACCTGGCTTCTAAGCACCTTACAGTCTTCAGTTGAATGCCCCTGTGCCTCATCATGGTACTCATAGCGGGCGCTGACATCAAAACCTGGCGGATACGGTGGAATTGCAGGATTAATTTCTTTTGGCACAACCAATCCACCTTTGATCAAATCCGGCAACAATTGACTGTACGATACCGGTAGCTGAGCAAAATGCCTTTCTGGCTTCCTTGGTCTTCGTCTAGCATGCTGACGCGGTTGACGACGGTACGACCGTTGACTTTGGCGGGGAACAAATATCTAACATACAGACCCAACGGATTGCTGACTCTGAATACTCGAAGTATCTGAACACTGGATCTGAGGTACGGGAGATTCCGGGATAACATCACTTTCTTTCTCCCATTCTTCTTGTGAACTGAAAACTGATTCATCTTCATAAACTGAAGTATTAGGGATATCTTGAATCTTTTCGCTCTTGATTCCGCTCTCAACACGTTCTCCTGTTATCACTAAGTCAGCAAAGTTCGACGCTCTACCACTGATCAACTTGTCAAAGTAATGGCCTTTCAAGGTACCCAGGAATATGTCAACCAACTCTCTGTCCAGAAGCGGGGGTTGAACACGAGCAGCAAATTCTCTCCATCTCTGCGCATACCCTCTGAAGGATTCATTGTCCGATTGAGATGATTCTTGCAACTGCGTGCAGCTAGGAGCTATGTCGAGATTGTAGTCGTACTGCTTCACGAAGGCATTGGCTAAATCTGACCATGATCTGATGCAATCACTCTTCAACCGCATGTACCAATTCAACGATGTTCCACTCAAATTGTCCTGAAAGCAGTGAATCATAAGCTGATCATTGTGGACATACGAAGTCATTTTTCTGTAGAACATTATCAAATGTAGCTTCGGACAACTATTCCCTTTGAACTTCTCAAAATTTGGCATTTTGAATTTCGGAGGCATCACAAGGCCTAGCACTAAGCACATGCTCGCAGCATTCTAATCAAGAGTATTCTGACTCATCAGAGCATCAAGCTTTTTATCCAGCAGACGATATCTTCTCATAAACTCAACAGTCTGCGGGTTCTCAGCATCAACCTTCGGAACAACCCTCTGAGGATCTGGCACAGAGAAAATGAAATTCTGATAGTCTGTGTCGTGGAGAGAAGATGAATTTTTATCTCTGACAGGAATCTGCACATTCTGGGCTTGAGCAACATTGTTCACCGGGAACCTCTGATCATTGGCCTCATCTATGGTCATAGCTGTCATAGCTTCCATGAATTGACTCAACTGATCCTTCAATAATTCAAACTTTGCCCTGGTAACAACCAAGTTCTGCTCTTCTGAGTTCATGATCCTTCCAGAAACTAACTCAAGTCCAATGTGAATTTCGGGAACTCAACTGCAGTTTGGACAAAAGGTGGGTAAGCTTTCTGTTCCGGTTGAGGATGGACATGCAAGCATGAGATGCACATGAAATGCAATGCAAAAATGAAACAAACACGGGATTACAGCCCCCACAAAGCTCTGAATATTGCTGCGCTGCTGACGGGATAAGTTTGCTCTGAAGAGAGAAACCAAAATACTGGGTTGGCTGGAAGTCAAGTTTCCTGCAAAAACCCTCCCACTTACAGGTATGGACCTAAACTGACAAAGGTTTGGCATCCTATGCGTTTCCCAGCGTCACAGACTTTCACGAAATGATGATACATTCACCATTTCTGGTTTGGCATCATCACCCCCTGAAGAGGCCTCACTTAGCTGAGTCACAAATGATCGGTTCCCAGAGTCGACAATCTTTAGATCTGAAATCCTTTCAACAGCCCACTGGGCTGGAAATGGAAATCATCTCAAAGAATCTCGTCTGAGCGCAGATTTCGTGGGAGCTAGTGTATGCCTAACATACAGGTATACCACTAATCTGCTTCTAATGCTAGGTATATACTCAAGTCTGGGTCTGGCTTATCACTCATCAGAGCCCTTCTCCCACAACAGCACAGCAAATAATCATATTATACTGAAAGTAAAAGTGCGGAAAATATAAATACAGCAGTATACAAAATACAGTACAAAAATAAACACCCAAAGACAAGCAAACAAGCGCTATGATTGACTCGCACAGGGGACGTTGGATCCCCAGATTGACTCGCATAGGGGACGTTGGGTCCTCAGCAGAGTCGCCAGCTGTCGCTACAGAGAAAATAAGGTGCCGGCAAAACAGAAGAGTCGCCAACTTTCGTTATTTATCCCATAGAAAGGGAAAGGAAACGATCGGAAAAACCTGACGAAAAGGTATAAGACAAGTTCATCGCAACCATGTCTGGGTTTGGGAGTCGGTTACGCAAGGGGTAGGTATTAGCACCCCTCACGTCCATTGTACTCGATGGGATCCATGCTTGTTGTGTTTATCTGACAGGTTGGTTTAACTATCTACCTATCAAGGCTGGTCTAAAAAGAAAAGAAAATGACTCGGCAAAGCATCGCGCTTCGTGCCTACATATTCTCGTCAGAGAACGAGAAATCAGAGTCAACGTAGTTCGGCTAACTACGGGTAAACGGGGAAGGTGGCTCGCCAATACGTCAGTATTGTGCCTACGTACTCTCAACCGATATGAGAGATCATAGCTTACGTAGTTCCGGATACTACGGGTAAACAAAGGTGTTCTCGATCACACAGGGGTGAGAGAAAGGACTGCGATACTAGCGTACGCATTCTAGCAGTTAGGTGTATGATGCTTGTCCATTGGAGACTTAGGCGTTACCTGTTTGCGGTAGAAAGGACGTAGTATGTCGGGGTTTAAAGGTAAGGGAACCTACGGGATTTTGGAACTACGGTCTGGTCTCAATTGCGCTAGGGCAAGAGAAAGGGAAGATTAGTCGTTAGCGGGAAAGTCTCAATTGCACGGCAGCGAAAGAACAGAGAAGTTAGTTGTTAGTGTGCTCACTAGGATATCGCATCCTATGCCTACATATTCTCGTCTGGTACGAGAAATCAGAGCAGATGTAGTTCAGCTAACTACAGAAAAGGGGGAAAAGGGAGCTCGCTAGGATTATCGCAATCCTATGCCTACATACTCTCGTCTGGTACGAGAGATTAGAGCAAACAAAGTTCGACGCATGCGGAAAACAAGTCTCGATTGCACAGGGGCAAGAGAAGGGGTCTCAATCGCCAGGATGCGAGAGAAAAGGGGTTTCGATCGCGCGGGGGGGAGAACAAAGAGGAAGCAGGCCTAACACGCCTAAACGGGAAGGAACTCGGGACACACACGCAAGAACCTAAGGCGTAGGAGCAAATGCATCGTATATCACCCAAAGGGTGCTATAGTAAACACTCTAAACGATTGAGGGGAGACCGCTCAATTTTCATTTCTCACGTATCTAACACTACAGCTCACAACACTCGACGGTTGCATAAAGACTTGAATAAGAAGGATGTTATCGAAAGAAGCGGTTCTGTTGGCCCTCGACATTGTGCGCAAGCTCCATTCCAATCTTCTCCTCTCTGGATCCTTGATGATGACGTTCGAATCAGAACCAATGTAACGCTAAACCGTCATGGTTCGATTTATAAGAGAAATCAAACTCTAAGAGGTAGCGTATTGATATATGTGTCAAAGACAATATAGAGAAATGATATTGAGAATCATTCTTCAATTGAATCATGTCACACAGACAGCATAGAATAAAATCAAAGTAACATCAGATAGCAGAAGAGAAATGAGGAGAGAAATCCAATAACAAATGGAAATAATATTCTACTCCTAAGATAGGCAATAAATTCCTAAGAGAAAACTCTAAAGAAATTACAAGTAAATTGCATATAGAAAATAAAATGAAAATTCTATATAAACTCTATATATCCTAAAAGAAAAATAGAATATAAAACTAGAATATAAAATCTATGCCCATAATATTCTAAGAAATAATATCTAAGGAAAATAGAAAATTCTACGTAAAAATATATGCATAATATTCTAAAGAAAAATAAACTATAATTCCTAAGGAGAAGATAATAAAGAATTACTAAAATCTATTACAAAGCAATATCCCAATACAAAAACAAAAATAAAGGGAAGGGGGTTACAACAGCCAAACAGGGGGTGGAATTTAGCCTGAAAGATAGTTGGGCCTGAGCCCACAATACAACAGCAAAAAACAACAAAAAACAAGGGGAACCGGGAGGTGCACATGGAAACGGAGGGGTATGGTCCAGAAACTCGTTGGGCTTAGCCCACCAAAACAACAACTAAAAAATAAAACCAGGGGTGTAATATGGAATACGGGGGTGCGAGTCCGAAAAACTAAATTGGGCCCAGGAAAAGCCCACTAACCACACGAAGGATCCGTGAGAATTGCCTCTTCCCCTTCAGCTTACCCAAACCCTAGTTCATCTTCCTTCCCAACCTTAGCCGCCGTCTTCGCCGATCAGACTCCCTCACCGTCTCCATTTCACTTCAACCTTCTTCTGACGAACCTTTCCGGTCACACTCTCTCCCTTCTATCCAACATTCTTCCATAGATCTAGAACGAGATTCCACACCTAAAACTCTAATCGTTGATGATTGCTAGCAACGGAGATGGCTTGAGTTTGACCGTGAACAAAGATGGATCTGAAGAACTGGTCGGAGATCGAGGCTTGCATGTTAAAGATGAATTGCTAAAGGAGTTCCGTTGTCGATCTGAAGAAACTAACAGAAGATTTGAAGGTGTTAATAGAAGACCTTGAAGATTCGAGGAAGAATCTTGATGAACATGATGAATACGGAGGTTTCTTGAAGAGATTGTTGGATCTATGAAATTTCTAGATAGGTGAACATGAAGAACAACGGATGAATATCCGGAAAAAGATGAAGGTCTCTGAGTCTCGGTTGAAGGTTGATCGTAGATCACGATGATGATTATGGTGGAGGAAGATCTGGCGTTTAGATATGTTGAAATCTGGTGATGATGTTGTTGATCTGGAAAATATGTTTGCAGATCCGTGTTTAGTTGGAGTTTGAAGCTGTATGGACGGATTCTGGAAAAAGATGAACATTCATGGATGTTCTTGAAGGATAGTGACGGAGAAGAAGAAGGCTAGTGAAGTTCGTGTGGATTTCTGGAGAATGATTGATGAATCTGGAGAAAGTGAGATGAACGATGAAGATCCATGGCGGATGGTGGAGATTCCAGAAACAGCTGGATGAAGATCTGGAACATAATTGATGCAGTTCTGGGCAAAAGCCTGGATGCGTACTAAGATCTTGAAGATCTTCACGAAGAAGATGAAGATCTATGATGCAATCTGAAAAAACCTGGAAAACGTGGTGAAGATCTTGATGAAGATCTTGAAGATCTGGGGAAATCCGATGAATGTGTTGAAGGTTTTTTGATATTCTGGGAAATCGCTTGGAGAACGATGAAGATGATTGATGAACGCGGTGGAGAAGATGAAGGTTCCGGTGGCAGTTAAAGTTCCCGACGACGGTTACTGGCGAGTTTGGCGCCGTATGATTTTGCCAGTGGATGATCCGGCGTGTTTGCATGTGAATTGTGAGGGTGCGCCACCTAGCAGGCGACGTGGCAACGTCTGGGAGAGAGTGGGGATGTGTGGGACAAGTGGCATCCAGAGGAGAGAGAGAGAGAGAGTTGCATGGCTTTATACGCTGCCAAGTGGCGCAGACCTGGACTGGGCCCCCAAAAGCTGACACCTGACCCACGAAATTGACTAAAAGACTTCACTTAACTGACCCAATTAATTCACTTAATGATGATTAAAACTAATTAATACCCTAACGAAAATGGATTAACATTTGGACTCAATTAACTGCTAATTAACTGCTAAGACTAAAGCCTGAATTAATGAAGATTAATTGCTAAACAAGAATTGATTAAAATGGATATTAATGCTGATTAACTAAAAACTAATTAAGCTAACTAAAATCAATTAACTAAAATTCAATTTACCAAATAATATCCTAATCAAAACTAATCCTAATTAAGACTAAACCATTAATCCTAATAAAAATCTAAAAAGAATTAAATCTAGAAAATTATTTAAAATCTATTAATCTCTAGAAATAATATCCTAAAGACCTATTTAAAATGTAAACAATATTCTAATAAGCTCTAAAAATAGAAAAACTATTAAAAACCTATTAAATTCTAAAAATAGAAAATTCAATCTAAAAAACATTTAAAAATCTGACTTCTATGCTAAAAATAGGATATAAAAATCTAGAAAATTGCCAATAATTCCACGAGGAAAAAACAATGAACATCCATTAAATCGGCGAACAAAAATGAGAGAATGCAACGAGATAACCGGTAAAAATACGGACACCGAAATATCCTCAAAAACAACAGCAAAAGCTGAAAACACCGGGAAAAGCACAGCTCCCAAAATAAATCTCTGTATTCGAACTGGTTCGAACTGTCTGAAACGCGAGAAGAGGGCTGTAATCCGGATAGAAATCAATCTGACTGAAAAATGCAATGTACGCGGTATGCAAATGCAAATGCAAAATGAAATGAAACATAAGCCAAATACAAGAATCAGTTGGTCAAATTTTGGGGTGCAACACACACATGTTTAACATGACCTATAAATAAACTTAGGCACAACCACAATCATTGACCCTAGGCAGAAACAAGATATGGCACATTGAAGGAAAGTTATAATCACACTAACAAGCTCTAATCTCATAACAGTTTACAAACTTAAAGGAACATCTACCAACAACACTCACACATGACTTATAATGAATTCTAAGTATGTTCACACTAATGTATATCAAAACTAAACATGGTGCATAATAAGTATAGTTAGCAAAGGTAACTTACCTCTTGAAGACCTCCTAGCAAGCTCTTTATGCAAAGCTTCTTGTTGAGTAAAAATGAGTTGAGCAGCCTTTCTAAACCTCCAATGTAGTGTCTACAGAGTTTAAGCTCCTTCCAAGCAACTCCTTATGCAAATAGGTTGACTTAGGCTAGAAGTAACCAATGGATCCTCGTGATAGATTTTGGAAATGGTGTTACAGTTGAGTTGTGATGATTTGGACAGTAACAACACCTTATAATTGAGGTGTTTGAGGCATTGGAAGAGAGGGAACAACCTTGAACAGAAAGATCCCTTGATAATGCAGAAAGTCAATCCTTTTTGGTTTAAGAGTTGACTTTTGAAAAAAAAAGGTGTTTCTGGTGGAAATGGTGGTCGAGGTAGCCTCTTAAATCAGGATCACCTTTGCCAGAAGCTCAAAGAACATTGAAAATTCAAAGTTGTTAGGGAGATTTCAGTCATTATATTTTAATGTATCCCTTTCCCTTTAATTACCATTTCTCTACTTTGTAATGATCCATGGAATCTGCTATTTGCGGGTTACTATTCTATCAATAAATTTTGAGTTTTTGCCCATCTGTTTACAACTCTTGTTTTATTTACATCTTGCAAAATGACATATTTTACTTTGATTAAAAATCTTGAAACAAAACGTTAAAAAAATTTCTTTTTTCTTTTAAAAAAAGCTTGTGTTTACTTTCCTTTGATTTGCGAACATAAGAAATAATTGCTCCAAGAATGATTAAACCTCGAAATACAGGATCAAATGTTTTTTTGATTTGCCTTGAAAGGTTTATCCAAACTGAATAAGAATCTCATTCCCAATAGAGTGCAGAGTTACTCTATCCCTGGTTGAACAAAATAATGAGTTTAGAAGATTGTTTGGGTTCTCTCACCAACTAAATTATCTTCTTCTCCCCAGAGAGACTTAAGCCTTATAGTAGGACTTTGTTCCATTATTGGCTCTCTTTGTTTTATCTTCAATAATATTTACAGGTGACTGGTTGAGTACTCGGTCACGTTGTGATGTTTATTTCATCACCAGTATATCTCTTTCACCTATTTTGTCAGCATAAATTCATAACATATCTCCTTTTGTGGCTTCTTAGGGGCCAAAATTATGCATTGTTGTATTTAAACCTCCCCCATATGGTCGAGACTAAGATGTCAATCTTCATCTCTCAAGATTGGAGAAACTTAAATAGGGGCATGTGTCATACCCTAATTTTTTACCCCTAAGATCCCACTTCATTCACCATATTCATCATTACATATTTGTATGTCTTTATGCATCACTAACCCATATATATACAAGATGTGTGTACTTGTTTGCTTTACAAGTTAGGTGGTTACCCAAAGGCTCAAGCAGATGAATTATCAAAGGATGGGCATCATATTCTGTGAGGGCAAATCCTCATATACCATACATATGTGTGTTTTGATGATGTCAAAACGCAATCACATGGAGGAATCGGTTTTTGGCACTCTTACCATAAAGCTAATGCATATCACATCTCTTATGTCTCTCTTGTGTGCATGTCATGTAAATTTAACTAGCTATATTGAGTCCAACATATTTGGAAGATCATAGGTTATGTCTAGAAGTGTCGAAATCACAAAAATAAGCATTTTTGCAAATTAACAGGGTTTGAGTCGACCACTTCAGGGGTTCCGGTCGACTCATAAAAGGTGTCTAGAAAGTGAATTTTCCACTGGTTGGCGCACGCCGACCTGTGGTCGACGCATAGTCTGTTGCCTTGACAAATCTGGGTTTTCTAGGGAGTTCTGGTCGACCGTTGCTTTGTTCTAGTCGACCGTTCGCTTGTTTTTCTGCATTTTTCTGTCTTTCCACTTATTTCAAAAAGTGGTTATGTCTGTTATTTTTTGGCATACTATAAATAGATTTTTGCTCATTTTTATCAATAACAATTGAAACATTTGAGTCAATTGCATAAACAAGAAAAGTGAAATAGGTGCCATTAGTTCTCATCATCTTCATTTTCAACATTTCATAACACAACAATTCTTGTTGTGCATTGTGGTTTGTGTAGAGTGATAAGGTCCGAAGCCGTTGATTGGGAATCTGGTTTGGGTTGAGTTTCTTGGCAGGTTTTTCTTGAATAAAACCTTGAGGGTTTTTTCCTCCAAGATTCGGTGAATTTGTGGGTTTTTGGCACGAATCTTCTAGACAAACATTCAGTTGAGCGAAGGTGATTAAGAAGCGGTGGGTTCCGTCAATCTAGTAGCGGCAATCAGTGAAGTGTTAAGGAGAGATTCGGGTTCGATTAGTTTGTGTTTGAGATCAGTCAGGCTGGGGTTTGAAGAATGCAAGGTTGTCCAACAAAGGGGTTGTAATTGGAGGTCTATCCATAATAATCGAAGGACTTGATTCGACTTGAATCAAGGAACAAGAAGAGAGATAATTTTCAACAACAAGAGAGTTTGTTTGTATATTTGCTTGTCTATTCTTGTATAAACGTTTCAACTATAACAAGTGATATCTATAGTATATGAGCTCAATTATATTATTAGAATTGAGGGCAGACGTAACCTGAAGCGAGGACGGCGGGGGAACTGCCTCAACAAATCTTTGTGCCTTTTATTTTCTGCATTTTCATTTTGATTAATAATTGTGTAATTTTAGCACAAACAATTCTATCAAATTTAGTATTGGTTTGAGTAAGTGTTGAACATTGTTTTTTACTCTAGTACAATATTTTATTGTACAAGAAAGCTAAGAGCTACTTACTCGAGGCAAAACTCACTTGGAGTGCTATGCACGCCAAGTGTTTCATAAGTTGTCTAAACCAAAATTCTCTTGTGTTGTCCATATAATTTGTTGGCATTTTGAGGCATTGAAACTAGTCATACCAATTAGTGATATTAATCAGTTGATAGTGTGACTAGTGTGGTGATTCTCTTTGCTCGTTATCATATCCTTTGGCTAGACGCATATCCGGTCTTCTAATAACGGTTTGTTATAGACAGTAATTTTTCCACAGCCGCTTCCGCATATCAATTATTTTTAAAACCAATTTTTATTGGTAGCGCCGACTGATTTTTTAATTGGGATCTATTCAACCCCTCCTTCTAGATCTGTGCCATAGTCTAACATATTCAACATCTCAAGTCCCTCATTAATCAATGAAGATAAAAAGTTTCCCTTCATCAATAATCAAGTGCAATATTGCATCATGACAAGCCTAACAAGGCTCAAGTCCTCAGCATATACACCTAAATTAGGGTTTTGACTTAATTTAGTCTCTGGTTGACTTTTGAAGCAAGGCATGATCCAATACCTCAAGGCATATTTCAAGGAACTCAAATGCATCATATTATGATTGGATTAATCCAAAGATCTTGATTCATAAGCAATGCAAAAATCCAAAGTCATCTGGTCCACAAACTAGGGTTTCCGATGAAAAGTTAACTACACCTTTGACTTTTGACCAAGACATAATCTCAAGCCTTGGGACATGATTTAAGACACTCTAAAACACCTTTGGAGTCCACCCATATTATTCAAATTTCCCTAGGGTTTGATTTCATTAAAGATCACAACATTCAAGTTCACCTGATGAAAAGTCAACTGTGATCAAAATCTAGTTTGACTTTTGAGATGTTTAGTAAACCATGGGCTCCTCAAGTAAATAATGATGATAATTTGTGATTTTGATCATGATTAATCAAGAGAAATCGAGAAATATGAGGTTACTTGGAAAAAGGGAAACATTGAAGAATTTGAAATTTTTCGAAGTTATGAAAGATCATGATTTTTGTCCAACTTGCCAAGGCCTTAACTTCCAATTCAAGTAACCATTTTCTTTGCTCAAAATACCAATTTGAAGAGATTTCTATATACTACAACTTTGTCCTTGAGGATGAATTCCCAAAAAAATGCATAGATTAAGAGATATGAAGCCATGAAGTTGGGGGTTTAATACTTTTTGAACTTGGACACTTAGAAATTTTCAAACAAAATCTGTCTTATGTTGGAGCTAACTTTAGGGCCATTTTTATCCATGATCCACATTGATTCAAGACAAACATTGAACATCAAAGTTGAATTATGTTATCTCAGCTTTCCAAAATGACCAAGAATATCCATTTATCTTACTTGAGCAAGGAGATATGATTTTCACAAGAGACCTTGTTGCAACTGATTACTCAAGATAGATTTGCTACACCTACTTGTGCTACACGACTTGGATGACCTTGCTAGCTGCATTTCTTCATAGGACCAACAACAAAATCATCATGCACCATGTGCTCTGTAAGATCATAACAGAATTTTCAAAGTTCTATCCCTTGGCATGTGATAAAAATCATTCAAAAGCTAGGAAGTTAAGTTTTGTCCTCTAGCATTAAAGTGTAATAGTGAGAGAATCAAGCTCAAAAGATCATAATTGGTAGCCATGTGAGAGTGGAGGCGATGTACCTTGGCACTCAAGTAATAGATACATGACATTACCTATTAGATAATAGCATGTATCCTAATATTTTCAAATTCAAAAATATCTGAGAGATTGTCCTATAAATACAGCTCAATTTGATGATTCAAATCACACCAAAACATAGCAAGAAGCTTTTTTCCTAAGCAATCATCCTCCTTCAAAAATTCAAAGAAATGAAAACTTGGAACTTCAACTCCAAGCAATCTCCAACCAAACCAGACATCCAAACACTTCATATACATCATATATAAGTGATCCAAACCCTCATACACATTTTGTAACACCAGAATCGTTAATTCGTATCTCATTTACTTCAAAGTTACAGATTGATTTGGCTAGGAAGTTCCAGTTGGTTTCAAGTCAATTCGAGCATATCAACACACTCCTTGGAGGTCAAGGAAACTATTAGCATCAAGATATAGCATCTGCAACACCTCTATTAAGGATTTCGATTCTTCACTTGCAAGGTAATTTTTTTAAAACTTGAACTCCATAATTCATGCATCATATGTGATTATTTGAGATACTAACTTGTTTCTGGCAATATAAGGATCATTTTCCCTCAATCAATTGCATGATATCATGAACATATGGATTTCATTTTGAATTTTCAAATTAGGGTTCATACAGTTGTGTGATTAATTTCTTTTGATACACTGAATATAAATGAAATTCAATGGCACCATTAAATTCTTTGTGAAATTTTCAACAACTTTGATCTTTACATCTTTCAAATTCATAGAGAAATGAAGGTTTTTGAAATCCAAAATTGGAAGATGATGATGGAGCTCGAGGAAGAAGAAGACAATGGTGGTGGCACCATTTTTCAAAACAAAATGAAGTTTTAATATGTTATTATTCTTTTGCAATTTAATTCACGAATGTATCACCACCCCAGTGGTTAAAGCGTGTGTTTTTAAGGTTTGTGTATGTGCAAGGTCTGGGGTTCGAATCCCCCTCGCCCCAGACCTTTTGATTTTATTTTTTAACATTTTTCAAATACAAAACTTCATATATTATTTACACTGCGCACCCTTTGTTAAACCCATAGCGCGTGGCTCAGCTGGTAAAGTTTTAAACCCGTAACCTGAAGGGCGTGAGTTCAACCATTGGTGGGAGCATTCCTCTCTTTTTTATCACTATTTTCATGGTTTTCTTCACAATTTCATCAAATTATTTCACCAAGAAAAAATCATTCTTTTTCAATAATTTTTTGTACGCTTCTCATTTAGCTTACCTATTTTGAGAATCCGTTAAAAAATCCCAAAACTAATATTTACTTTTGACATTTTTATTAGGTTTAAAACTAGTATTTTTCATGCCTTTTCATGATTTCTTTTGATTTTTGTCTTGATATAATTGTGCATGTGTGTTTGTATAGTCATAATATACTTTGTCTAAGTCTTGTTTAATGTACATAACATGTTGTCTTAAGTTATACACCATTATTATACCATGATTAAATGTTATTTCTTTTGAAAAATACTTTGATTATTGGATGATTGAAACCTTAGGGTTTTATTCAACTAACCTTTTGAAAACATCTTGATACATGACTAGGGCTTCCACTTGAGTTTGGATTCCCCAAAGACCTTGATTCAATCATGTTTAAAAGTCTTGTTCATGTTCATATTCATAAATTTCCGTTAGGGTTTTATTTACCATTTAATGTATTCATATGATCTTTGATTCATCCTGAATATATTGCTTGCTTGAACTTCTTTGTGATTACTTCAATTGATAAAATCTTTGCTCACATATTCAAATATTTCCTTCATAAACTCTCACCATGATGAACATATCTACTTGTCTGATGCTCATTTACATGTTGATATACCTTGCTTGATCACAATCATGTTCATTTCATCCTTGATGACTACATTTATTTAAAAGCTTAATCAATGTTGTCTTGTTAAGTTTCTCTTGACATTTATGTTTATGACACTTGCATTCATACAACTGTTGCAATTCAATACCTATCCTTAAGTTTAGACTCGGTCCAAACTTTAGGATTCATTTTAAACTACAACCTAATAAAAACCCTAAGGATCCCTTTTGAGGTTCTTAACTTCAATAAAGCAGTAGGGTTCCCCTTAAAGTTTTTAACTTCATTCAAGTCAAAACCATAGCTGTAACACCCTTGTTCTACCCCAAAAATATCAAGGCAAAATAACATAGAAATCATAGTGAATAAATAAATCTCATTAAAAAGCCACTAAAAGGGCGTACATTTCTCAAAGTCATCAAAATAGGTTCATATACCTACAGGTTTTTCCCAAAGTACATCAAAACCTCATAAACAACGGAACTCAAAGCATAAATCAAAGTTTTCCTCAAAAAGGGAAATTACCCAAAATAACGTCAACAGTATAAAATCAACTCAAGGAACCCAACCCAATGTTACATATCAGAGCAAGACCCTCTAGGCTGACCAAAAGACTAAAACACTCAAAAACTTCAAAACTAACTCCTCGCTGGCGTCCATGGCTAAACTGGATCATCTGCACGTTACCCACGTAGAGGTAGCACTCAAACAGGCAGGGTGAGTAAAACAATTCATAATAATCAATGTATAACAATTAATGCATAAACGACATCGTAATCATATTCAACACATTCATATCCTCAAATATGCCTCAAAGGCCACAACGTCATAATTTATACAAAAGACTCATAAATGCAAATGCAACATAGACTCAATGCATGTGGTACCAATTATCACAGTTCGATGGACACTGGGCCATCAACCCTCCATAGATCCTCATCAATAGGATCGATTCTACTAGAGAACCTGAGCACATCATAATACTTCACATCCGCACAGTGGGATGGAAGCCAAAGTAATCGAGGTCCTGAACCGAAGTCCGGATGCACATGAATGCATGATGCACAGGTCACAATAATAATCCTTACAATACAGCATATGGTGCATCATCATTCATCATACTCATCATCATCACATAAAATCATCATATCTCATGTTATCACATAGTTCGTCAAATCATGGTAATTTCATCATATTAACTCAATCAATACATCATAGAAAACTATCATAACATCATGTACACATCACCCAAAACCCACTGTCATACTCGGGGTAATCCGTCCCAGAAATCCCAGAATTAAACATCAAGGCATCGCTGCAAAATGATCAAATTTCGCGACCTCTGCTATGTTCGCTGGCTTGCTCGCTAGGCGAGTCGGTAGCGAGTCTTCGCCGGCTTGCTCGCTATGCGAGTCTGTGGCGAGTCTACACTGGCTTGCTCGCCCGGCGAGCAGAGCGATGACAACAAAAACCTGTTGCGACCAGAACTGATTCTTGTCCAAATACTCATATGATTCACTTACCCAATGCCCCCAAAACATCCCTAAAACATCCCTACGGTCATACGAAGATAACAACACAAAATCTATGGTTTATTAGGCTAATCTAGCAACATTTGCACTGCCTAAATCACTATTTTCCTACAATTTCTCTGAGTGCATCAGAGTTGCTCACATTTGAACATTTCTATTCCTACAAGGTCAAACATATAACGATCCAAGGTTTTGGCCACGAAGGCCAAAGATTTCCCTTTCTCATATCAATATTCAGTGTTACATACCATTACTCCTAACCTTAAAGCCTTATCATCAAATTCCCTATTTTCCCAAAGCCAACCCAGAATACCTTAAATCATAAACCAACCATAAACACATCTAAAGGCATACATAGAAAATCATGAACAACGATACTCCTCATACCTTAGTCGATTCGCAGCTTTCACGATTAACTTCGGGATCTTCTGCCTCCAACCTTTCCTTCAGAGCTCTGGCCACCAAACTTTCACGGTTAACACAAATGAATTCAAATTCCCTTTCAGAACTCAATTTTGTCCAACCTAGTCTTGGGCCTCACAAATTGGGTTTTTCCCTCATTACCCTTACTAACTCCCTCAAATGCCCAAATTGCCCTTATTACACTTATATTTCATTTAATTAATAATAATACTGATAAATTAATATTATATGCTATTAATCAAATAAATATCTAAAAATGCACATCTTTCCAATATTCACAAAACCACCGGAAATTCACCGAAACATGAATATTCTCAATTAAATAATAAATTAGTATATTCCAATTATATTTGGGGTGTTACAACTCTCCCCCACTTAAAGAATTTTCGTCCTCGAAAATTACCTGCAGAAAACAGAGTCGGATATGACTCCTTCATCTGATCTTCACGTTCCGAAGTCCAACTTTTTCCAGCTGGTCCTCCCCACAATACCTTCACCAAGGCGATCTCTTTACCTCGTAGCTGTTTCACTTCTCGTTCGTCAACCCGAACAGGCAACACCTCAACAGTCAAATCATCTCGCACTTGTACATCATCCATCTGAATCACATGCGGCGGATCTGGAATGTACTTCCTCAACTGAGACACATGAAACACGTCATGCAAATTCGCGAGCGACGGCAGTGAAGCAATCCGATAGGCTACTTCCCCTACCTTCTACGAAATCTGATACGGACCAACAAAATGCGATGTGAGCTTTCGAGACTTCAAAGCTCGACCAACACCAGTTATTGGCGTAACTCTCAGAAACACATGATCTCCCTCTTGGAAATCAAGTGCTTTCCTCCTCTTATCATGGTAACTCTTCTGATGACTATGCGACGCTTTCATCTTTTCATAGATCATCTTGATCTTTTCAGTCGTCTCTTGCACAATTTCAGGTCTGAGCACAACACTCTCGCCTGATTCATACCAACACAAAGGAGTCCTACACCTCTTACCATACAAGGCCTCATACGGTGTCATTTTGATACTAGAATGGTAACTGTTATTGTAGGTAAACTCAACCAATGGAAAATAACTATCCCACGATCCACCTTGATCCAAAACACAAGCTCTCAACAAAACCTCTAAAGACTGGATAGTTCTTTCTGTCTGTCCATCCGTCTGCGGATGATAGGCAAAACTCAACCTCAACTTAGTACCCAAAGCTGCCTGCAAACTCTCCCAAAACCTCGATGTAAATCTCGGATCTCTATCAGACACAATACTCGACAGAACACCATGCAACTTCACAATCTGCTCAATATATAATTCGGCAAGCTTCTGCAACGAATAACTGACCCTCATTGGTACAAAATGAGCCGATTTAGTCAATCTATCCACAATTACCCAAATCGAATCATATCCCTTCAACGACCTCGACAACTTGTCACAAAATCCATAGAAATGCTATCCCATTTCCATTCTGGAATACTCAACGGTTGCATCTGACCCGGCAGTCTCTGATGTTCAATCTTCGACTTCTGAAAAGTCAAACAAGCATACACAAGTTCAGCAATTTCCTTCTTCATACTAGGCCACCAAAACAACTTCTTCAAGTCTTGATACATCTTTGTGGCACCAGGATGAATACTCAACCCGCTTCTATGACCTTCTTCAAGAATGCTCTTCCTGATTTCTAGCACATCGGGAACACATACTCTATCTCGGAACCTCATCACACCATTCTCATCGATCCAAAAATCACCTCCGTTACCTTGATTAATTAACGCGAGACGATCCATCAAACTCAAATCAGATTTCTGACCGTCTCTGATCTCTTGGAGAATCCTACTAGTCAGCTTCAACATATCCAATTTCACACTGTTAGGAGTCTCTTCACAAATCAAACTCATATCTCTGAATTGCTCAATCAGTTCCAACTCTCAAACCATAAGCATCGACATATGCAAGGACTTCCTAATCAACGCATCAGCTACAACATTAGCCTTACCTGGATGGTAACTCAATTCAAAATCATAATCCTTCAGAATTTCAAGCCATCTTCGCTGCCTCATGTTCAACTCTTTCTGATCAAACAAATACTTCAGACTCTTGTGATCACTGAACACTTCGAATCTGGACCCAAATAGATAATGTCTCCAAATCTTCAACACAAACACCACAGCAGCCAACTCTAAATCATATGTAGGATAATTTCTTTCATGAACCTTCAGTTGTCTGGAAGCGTAAGCAACAACCTGCCCATTCTACCTCAATACGCCTCTAAGGCCCATCTTTGATGCATCACAATACACCACAAAGGACTCACTCGGATTTGGCAAAATCAACATTGGAGCAGCCGTCAACTTCTTCTTGAGTTCTACAAAACTCTTCTCACAAGCAACATCCCACACATAAGCCTGGCCCTTTCGAGTCAACTGAGTCAATGGCAATGCTAACTTAGAAAAACCTTCAATAAACCTGCGATAATAACCAGCCAACCCAAGAAAACTTCGAATCTCAGTAGCATACTTTGGAGCCTCCCACTGCAACACAGCATCAATCTTCGATGGATCAACAGCAATCCCTCCACTAGAAATCACATGGCCAAGGAAACTCACTTCCTTCAACAAAAACTCACACTTAGACAACTTGGTGTAAAGCTTCTTGTCTTTCAAAACCTGCAATACAACTCTTAGATGTTGCGCATGCTCTTCTTCAGACTTAGAATATATCAAAATATCATCAATAAACACCACCACAAACTGATCCAAATAAGGATGTAAAATCCTATTCATATACTCCATGAATACGCCAGGTGCATTCGAAACTCCAAACGGCATCACAGTATACTCATAGTGTCCATATCTCGTCCTGAAAGCTGTCTTCGGAATATCATCAGGCTTAACACGAATCTGATGATAACCATACCTCAAGTCAATCTTGCTAAACACACAAGAACCCACCAATTGATCCATTAAATCATCAATCCTTGGAAGTGGATATTTATTCTTAATCGTCACTTTATTCAATTGTCGATAATCCACGCACAATCCCATACTACCATCTTTCTTCTTTACCAACAATACAGGAGCACCCCACGGAGAAACACTTGGTCGAACACACTTCTTCTCAAGCAAATCTTCCAACTATTTCTTCAATTCCCCTAACTCAAATGCAGACATCCGATAAGGAGCCATTGATACAGGACTAGTGTCTGGTATCACCTCAATAGTAAACTCTACCTCACACTCAGAAGGTAGGTCATTCATGTCATCTGGAAACACCTCAGGAAATTCCCATACAACTGGTAGCTCCACGCCCACTGCTTCACAATCCACTTGAAGCGAAGCAAACAAATCAAACATCTTAGCCTCATCTTCTAAGAGTCCTTCCACTTGCTTAGCGGATACAAACATCAACTCTCCACCATCACCAAACTCAGGAAATCTCACAGTCTTACTATAATAATCAATGTGAATATAGTTGTACTCCAACCAGTTCATCCCAAGGATAACATCAATTTGATTCAAAGGTAGACAGAGAAAGTCCATCACAAAGTTCCTATCATAAATAGTCAAAGGGCAGCTCAAACAGACTAAAGCAGTAGTCACAGAACCATTAGCCGGGGTATCAATAATCATACTCCCACTCATAGTAGACAAATTCAAATTCAACCTCTTAGCACATTTAAGCGAAATAAATGAATGACTAGCACCAGTATCAACTATAGAAATCAATTCAACATCATTAATAAAAACACGTACCTCTGATCAAGTTATCCGTCTTGGCTTCTTCTGCACCGCTCAAAGCAAACACTCTGCCACTTGTCTGAGCAGCAGTAGCAGTCTTCTTCGGCTGCTGACACTGGGTACTGATATGCCCCTTCTCTCCACAGTTGAAGCAAGTCGGAGCTTCGTCTTTGCAGTCATTAGCCTTATGACCCCTCTTGCCACAATGATGACACCTCAGCGCTTTACAATTCTCAGCACGGTGGCCTTGCTCGCCACACTTATAACACTTCCCTAGAGCAGTAGCCGCTCTGCCACTTGGCCTTTTCCCATCAGAAGCCTTCTGCTTTCCTTTATCACCAGAAGTCACATACGGTTTTCCCCTGAACTGACCTTTCTCTTTCTTCTCACTCAGCTGCTTGTAGTGAGTAGATCGAGCTCAGTTATCTTTGTAACACCCATTTTAATTATTTAGTCACTTTATTATTATTTTAAAAATTATATGTTGGTGTGCCCTTTGGTGGGGGTGTATTTGATGATGTTTGGTGGGTGTCCCTAATGTGGGAGGACTATTGGTGATATTTTGGTGTGAAATATAGTAATATAAAAATAATAGTAACATTGGTGGGGGTGTTATTATTATTATTATATTTATTATATTTGTTACTATTATTAATATTATTATTATTTTGGTGAAATAATAATATTAGTATTATTATATTATTATTATATTATTTTTATTAATATTATTATTATTATTGGTGTGATAATATTATTATTATTATAATTATAATTATTGTTGGGTGTATCACTATTATTATTATTATGTTGAATATTACTATAATATTATAATAGTATTATATTATATTATATTATTATTATTATTATAATGATTATTATAATTATTATTATTAGAATTATTATTGGGAATATTAGTGGTTGGAATAAGTAAAATAAGAGGTGAAAGGGTTATTGGGAAGTTAGAATGGAAATATGAAAAGTCACGATAGAAACCGTGAGGAAGGAAATATGAAGGGGTAGCAAGGAGATATTAGAAAAGTTGGAATGGAGAGGAAAGGGATTACCATAGGCGTGGGATATTGGTGTGATAATAATAATAGTATTATTATTATTATTATTATTATTACTATTATTATTATTAGTGTTATTATTATTATTATTATTAAAAGTATTATTATGATTATTGGAGAGATAATAATATTATTATTATTGTTATTATTAATAGTATTATTATTATTAAGATTATTATTATTATTATCATTATTATTATTATTATTAGAATTATTAATATTATTACTATTATTATTATTATTATTATTATTATTATTATTAATATGTGGTATTATTAATATTAGTAAGATTATATTAGTATTATTATTATTATTAAGATTATTAATATTATATTATTTTATTAGTTATTATTATTGGGATTAGAATAATTAAAAAGGGAAATAGAATATGAGGGGTTAGGAGAGTTACGATACATTTTAGAAAATTGAGAAAAAAGAGCGATAGAAAGAGAGAAGAGGAAAGAACGAGGAAAGTGAAAAAGAACGAAGGAAAAAGGGAACGAAGAACGGAAGAGGAAGGAGAAGGCCAAGAGACCAATTCTAGGAGGAATTCTATCGATCGACCAATTGTCAAGGTAAGGGGGGAGAAATTTGATTGGGAATGGTTTATACATGTATAGGGTAGAGGGGATTCCTTAACCCCGTAGGAATTTATCGTTATATAAAGTTTTATATTGGCATGCTATGATTATTGTTGATGTTGGGGGATTGATGAATGCTGATGATGCATTTTGGGGTATATATATATATATATGGTGATGATGTTACTGTAGTATTGATCCATTTTGTTGGATTGTTGATGTTACTGTAGTGTTGATAGTAACTAGGAATATAAAGCTGATGAGATTATGTGTTGTTACCGTAGTGTTGGAAATGACCGTGATTATAGCTTTGGGAAAAGTTATGTGTTGTTTCCCTATAGCGTCGTTAATGACTATGGTTAGGACCTTGGTGAGATTCAGAGTGACTCTGAAATGTCGGTAATGTACCGTAATGTCGGTTCTAGAGTAGAAATTATAGGATAATTGGTAAGTATAATATCTATTGGCATGTTTGTGATTGTGGATTGATGTTGATGAATTATTGATTTTGGTGTAATATATCTATACATATGCATTGTTGTATGATGATATGATCAGGAGGATCGTGTGCACTTAGCGTGCTAGAATATAATAATTATGCATTGGTGTCTTGCATATCATGGTGTTTTGGTGGGATGAATCATGTCTCAGGAGGAGCGTAAGTGATTCATCCGTACTCCTTTGTGGAGAATGGTGGGGGATAGATCATGTCTCAGGAGGAGCGTAAGTGATCTATCCAGGTTCGATTGAATGAACCAATGAGTCGGTACCGCATGCATGGTGTTGAGTTGCATAATTGCATTATAATATGTTATATTGTAATTTGAACAGTAGGTTCGTTATATGGTGTTGTTGGGGTGAATAATTGATGTGTTGGTGTGTTTTACTGCCTTATTACATGTATTACATTACCATTATATTTTTGATCATGATTTCTCACCCCTTGTTGTTGTTGTGGTCTGTGCTTCTTCGGAAGTACAGATAATCCAGGTGCTTAGCTAGCTTGGATATTGGTGTGACTGTCGAGTCTAGGATGCTCTGATACGTAGCACGGGACTTGGGCATTTTTATTGTTTCATGTTGAACTCCTATTTTTTTTCCTGCGAACGTATCAAAATTTTTATTTAATTGTATTATTTAAATATTCCGCTGTATTTGGAGAAAAACCTTTTTTTATAAGGAAACGTGATTTTTATGTGATATCCCACTTGGGAAGGAAACTCTGATTTTTATTATGTTATTCATATTTTATTTGTTTTGGGAAGTGGGGTGTTACAATTGGTATCAGAGCAGGTCGGTCCGTCCGGCCAGTGTTGTTGAGTCGAGTTGAGTCTGTCCGTTATGATGTAGTTGAATATCTTTTAACCTGGTGTTGTTATGTTTTGAGCAGTATGGCAGGAAGGAACGATGCTGCATTAGCTGCTGCTATGCAAGCAATGGCGCAAGCTGTTGCTAATCAGAATCAAACTGCAGATGCCCAATTCAGGAGTTTGGCGCAGTTTCGGAGCAACAAGCCGCCAACGTTTGAAGGAGGAATTCTGGACCCAGAAGCTGCTCAGAAGTGGCTGAAGGCAATTGAGAAAATATTCAGAACTATGGATTGTACTGATGAGCAGAAGGTGAGGTTTGGTACTCACATGCTGGAGGGTGAGGCTGAAGCTTGGTGGGACAATAGTCGCCAAAGATTGGAAGCTGCTGGAACTGCCATTACTTGGGAGGTAGTTCGGAAGGGTTTTCTGGAGAAGTATTTTCCGGAAGATATTCGGAGTGCTAAGGAAATTGAATTCTTAGAGCTGAAGCAGGGTAGTATGACTGTAGCAGAGTATGCTGCTAAGTTTGAGGAGCTGGTGCAGTATTGTCCTCACTATAATGTGGAAGGGGCAATGACTTCTAAGTGCTTAAAGTTTGAGAATGGATTGCGTCCAGAGATTAAGCTGGGGATTGCTTGTCAGAAGATCAGGAGCTATCCTGAGCTGGTAAGCAGGAGCAGGATCTATGATAACGATAACCGGGCAAGGATTGCACACTACAAAGCTGTTAATGACCGTAAGGGTAAGCAGAGGTTTAGTGGTACTCCTTATGGTGTTGCTGCTGATAAGGGAAAACGTAAAGCTGTTGTTGATAAGAAGCCTAGAGATGGGAGAGCATCTGCTGAAGGGAAATGTTTTCGGTGCGGTGGTATGGGACACCGTGCTAATGATTGTCCTAATGAAGCCAAAAAGTGTTTTAAGTGTGGAAAACCAGGTCATGTGATAGCTGACTGCAGAGCAACTATGCCGACCTGTTATAACTGTGGTGATAAGGGTCACATCAGTACCCATTGTGAGAAGCCGAAGAAGCCTCAGACGTCTCCGGTTGGTGGAAAAGTGTTTGCTTTGGCAGGAACTCAAGCTGCCAGTGATGAGCGTGTTATCAAAGGTACTTGTATTATCAATAATATTCCTTTAACTGCTATTATTGATACGGGTGCAACACACTCGTTTATTTCTGTGGATTGTGTGGAGAGGATAGGATTGGTGCCGTCTACTCTGGAGAGACGAATGACTATTGAGACACCCTCTATAGGTTCAGTGACTACTTCTTTGGTATGCCTGAAGTGTCCGCTGACTATTTTCGGTAGAGAATTTGAAGTGGATTTGATTTGTCTACCACTTGGTAAATTGGATGTTATTCTGGGTATGAACTGGTTAGAGTTCAACCGAGTCTACATCGACTGTTTTCGGAAGGAATTGTTGTTCTTGACCCCTGAAGAGGAAGCTTTAGCAAGTTCTTTGTCTAATAAAGAATTGAGGGCCTTGTTGGAAGATGAAACTAGAGTGTTTGCTTTATTTGCAACTTTATCGGTAGATAGCAAAGTGTCAATGGAGGAATTGGCAGTGGTGAATGAATTTCCGGAAGTGTTTCCTGACGACATTACGGAATTGCCTCCGACGCGAGAAGTGGAATTTGGTATTGATCTTGTTCCTGGTACGAGGCCTATTTCTATGACGCCGTACAGGATGTCTACAGTGGAATTGGCTGAGTTGAAGTCTCAGATTGGAGAATTGTTGGATAGAAAGTTTATTAGGCCAAGTGTATCGCCGTGGGGAGCTCCAGTGTTGTTGGTGAAGAAGAAGGATGGTAGTATGCGTTTGTGCATCGATTACCGTCAGTTGAATAAAGTGACGATTAAGAATAAGTATCCTCTCCCGAGGATTGATGATTTGATGGACCAGCTGGTGGGAGCTCGTGTGTTTAGTAAGATTGACTTAAGGTCGGGTTATCATCAAATAAGAGTAAAAGAAGGTGATATTCAGAAGACTGCTTTTAGAACTCGATATGGACATTATGAATATGCTGTAATGCCGTTTGGAGTGACTAATGCGCCGGGAGTATTTATGGAGTATATGAACAGAATTTTCCATTCTTATTTGGATCAATTCATTGTAGTGTTTATTGATGATATATTAATTTATTCTAAATCTGATGAAGAACATGCAGGACATTTGAGAATTGCCTTGCAAGTGTTGAAGGAAAATAAATTATTTGCTAAACTGTCAAAGTGTGACTTCTGGTTGAAGAGAGTGAGTTTCTTGGGGCATGTAATATCTGAAGATGGAATAGCGGTGGATCCGTCAAAAGTAAGTGCAGTATTGCAGTGGGAACCGCCGAAGACAGCGACAGAAATTAGGAGCTTTCTGGGTTTAGCTGGTTATTACCGCAGGTTTATTAAAGGGTTCTCTAATTTGGCGTTGCCATTAACTCAGTTGACGAGAAAGAACCAAGTTTTCGTATGGGACGCTGCTTGTGAAGAAAGTTTTGAAGAGTTGAAAAAGAGATTGACTACGGCACCGGTGTTAGTGTTACCGACTCCGAGTGAACCGTTTGTGGTGTACTGTGATGCGTCTAAGATGGGATTAGGAGGAGTTCTTATGCAGAATGGTAAGGTAGTAGCATATGCTTCGCGGCAACTGAGAGTGCATGAGCGAAATTATCCTACTCATGATCTTGAGTTAGCTGCGGTTGTTTTTGTGTTGAAAATTTGGAGGCATTACCTGTATGGTTCAAGATTTGAAGTGTTTAGTGATCATAAGAGTCTGAGATACCTGTTTGATCAGAAAGAGCTGAATATGAGGCAGAGAAGATGGTTAGAATTTTTGAAGGATTATGACTTCAGTTTGAGTTATCATCCGGGAAAGGCCAATGTAGTGGCAGACGCTTTGAGTAGAAAGACAATTCATATGGCAGCTCTGATGGTGAAAGAAATTGAGTTAATTGAACAATTCAGAGATTTGAGCATGGTTTGTGAAACTACTGCAGAGAGTGTAATGTTGGGTATGTTGCAGGTAAATAATGACTTCTTGGATATGATTAGAGAGAATCAGAAGTTGGATGTGAAATTGGTAGATTTGATGCCTGGAGTAGGAAGTGACTCCGATAGTGACTTTAAATTGGATAGTACAGGTGTGTTGAGATTTAGAGGCAGGATTTGTGTACCAGATGATGAGGAACTGAAAAAGCTGATTTTGAGTGAAGGACACCGTAGTAATCTGAGTATTCATCCCGGAGCTACGAAGATGTATCATGATTTAAAGAAATTATTTTGGTGGTCTGGTATGAAAAGAGACATTGCTCAATTTGTTTATGCCTGTTTGACGTGTCAGAAATCGAAGGTAGAACACCAGAGACCTTCTGGATTTATGCAACCGTTGGAAATTCCGGTTTGGAAATGGGATTGCATTTCTATGGACTTTGTTACAGGATTGCCAAATACGGCGAGAGGTTTTGATGCTATATGGGTGATTGTGGATCGGTTAACGAAGTCTGCACACTTTGTGCCAATTAATATTAGTTTTCCGTTGACGAAGCTGGCGGAGATTTATATTCGGGTAATTGTGAAGTTACATGGTGTTCCGTCCAGTATTGTGTCGGATAGAGATCCGAGGTTTACTTCAGAATTTTGGAAGAGCTTGCAAGAAGCTTTGGGTACTAAGTTGAAATTAAGTTCAGCTTATCATCCACAAACTGATGGTCAATCGGAAAGGACTATTCAGTCGCTTGAGGATTTATTAAGAGCTTGTGTATTGGAAAAGGGTGGTGCGTGGGACACTCATTTATCATTGATTGAATTCACGTACAATAATAGTTACCATTCGAGTATTGGAATGGCACCCTTTGAAGCTTTGTATGGGAGGAGGTGTAGGACTCCTCTGTGTTGGTATGAGACCGGTGAGAGTGTGGTGCTTGGACCAGAAATTGTTCAGCAGACTACTGAGACGATTCAGATGATTCGTGAGAAAATGAAAGTGTCTCAGAGTAGGCAGAAGAGTTATCATGATAATCGGAGGAAAGAGTTGGAATTCTGTGTAGGTGATCACGTATTCCTAAGAGTTAACCCGATGACTGGTGTGGGTCGGGCGTTGAAGTCCAAGAAGCTGGATCCTAAGTTTATTGGACCTTATGAAATTTTGCAAAGAGTTGGTGCTGTGGCCTATAGGGTGGCGTTGCCGCCGGAGTTGTCGAATCTACATGATGTGTTTCATGTGTCGCAATTACGAAAATATGTTTCTGATCCATCTCATGTGATTCAGAGAGATGATGTTCAGGTTCGGGAGAATCTTACTATTGAGACGATGCCGTTGAGGATCGAGGACCGTAAGATGAAACAGCTCCGAGGGAAAGAGATACCTTTGGTGAAGGTAGCTTGGGGAGGTGCTGCAGGAGGCAGTGTGACCTGGGAGTTGGAAAGCAGGATGCGAGAAGCGTATCCGGAGCTATTTCCATCAGGTAATTTTCGAGGACGAAAATAATTAAAGTGGGGGAGAGTTGTAACACCCATTTTAATTATTTAGTCACTTTATTATTATTTTAAAAATTATATGTTGGTGTGCCCTTTGGTGGGGGTGTATTTGATGATGTTTGGTGGGTGTCCCTAATGTGGGAGGACTATTGGTGATATTTTGGTGTGAAATATAGTAATATAAAAATAATAGTAACATTGGTGGGGGTGTTATTATTATTATTATATTTATTATATTTGTTACTATTATTAATATTATTATTATTTTGGTGAAATAATAATATTAGTATTATTATATTATTTTTATTAATATTATTATTATTATTGGTGTGATAATATTATTATTATTATAATTATAATTATTGTTGGGTGTATCACTATTATTATTATTATGTTGAATATTACTATAATATTATAATAGTATTATATTATATTATATTATATTATTATTATTATTATAATGATTATTATAATTATTATTATTAGAATTATTATTGGGAATATTAGTGGTTGGAATAAGTAAAATAAGAGGTGAAAGGGTTATTGGGAAGTTAGAATGGAAATATGAAAAGTCACGATAGAAACCGTGAGGAAGGAAATATGAAGGGGTAGCAAGGAGATATTAGAAAAGTTGGAATGGAGAGGAAAGGGATTACCATAGGCGTGGGATATTGGTGTGATAATAATAATAGTATTATTATTATTATTATTATTACTATTATTATTATTATTAGTGTTATTATTATTATTATTATTAAAAGTATTATTATGATTATTGGAGAGATAATAATATTATTATTATTGTTATTATTAATAGTATTATTATTATTAAGATTATTATTATTATTATCATTATTATTATTATTAGAATTATTAATATTATTATTATTATTATTATTATTATTATTATTATTAATATGTGGTATTATTAATATTAGTAAGATTATATTAGTATTATTATTATTATTAAGATTATTAATATTATATTATTTTATTAGTTATTATTATTGGGATTAGAATAATTAAAAAGGGAAATAGAATATGAGGGGTTAGGAGAGTTACGATACATTTTAGAAAATTGAGAAAAAAGAGCGATAGAAAGAGAGAAGAGGAAAGAACGAGGAAAGTGAAAAAGAACGAAGGAAAAAGGGAACGAAGAACGGAAGAGGAAGGAGAAGGCCAAGAGACCAATTCTAGGAGGAATTCTATCGATCGACCAATTGTCAAGGTAAGGGGGGAGAAATTTGATTGGGAATGGTTTATACATGTATAGGGTAGAGGGGATTCCTTAACCCCGTAGGAATTTATCGTTATATAAAGTTTTATATTGGCATGCTATGATTATTGTTGATGTTGGGGGATTGATGAATGCTGATGATGCATTTTGGGGTATATATATATATGGTGATGATGTTACTGTAGTATTGATCCATTTTGTTGGATTGTTGATGTTACTGTAGTGTTGATAGTAACTAGGAATATAAAGCTGATGAGATTATGTGTTGTTACCGTAGTGTTGGCAATGACCGTGATTATAGCTTTGGGAAAAGTTATGTGTTGTTTCCCTATAGCGTCGTTAATGACTATGGTTAGGACCTTGGTGAGATTCAGAGTGACTCTGAAATGTCGGTAATGTACCGTAATGTCGGTTCTAGAGTAGAAATTATAGGATAATTGGTAAGTATAATATCTATTGGCATGTTTGTGATTGTGGATTGATGTTGATGAATTATTGATTTTGGTGTAATATATCTATACATATGCATTGTTGTATGATGATATGATCAGGAGGATCGTGTGCACTTAGCGTGCCAGAATATAATAATTATGCATTGGTGTCTTGCATATCATGGTGTTTTGGTGGGATGAATCATGTCTCAGGAGGAGCGTAAGTGATTCATCCGTACTCCTTTGTGGAGAATGGTGGGGGATAGATCATGTCTCAGGAGGAGCGTAAGTGATCTATCCAGGTTCGATTGAATGAACCAATGAGTCGGTACCGCATGCATGGTGTTGAGTTGCATAATTGCATTATAATATGTTATATTGTAATTTGAACAGTAGGTTCGTTATATGGTGTTGTTGGGGTGAATAATTGATGTGTTGGTGTGTTTTACTGCCTTATTACATGTATTACATTACCATTATATTTTTGATCATGATTTCTCACCCCTTGTTGTTGTTGTGGTCTGTGCTTCTTCGGAAGTACAGATAATCCAGGTGCTTAGCTAGCTTGGATATTGGTGTGACTGTCGAGTCTAGGATGCTCTGATACGTAGCACGGGACTTGGGCATTTTTATTATTTCATGTTGAACTCCTATTTTTTTCCTGCGAACGTATCAAAATTTTTATTTAATTGTATTATTTAAATATTCCGCTGTATTTGGAGAAAAACCTTTTTTTATAAGGAAACGTGATTTTTATGTGATATCCCACTTGGGAAGGAAACTCTGATTTTTATTATGTTATTCATATTTTATTTGTTTTGGGAAGTGGGGTGTTACAATCTTCATCATAAATTCTGCTCTTGTTCGCTAGTTCCGAAAACCGACGAATCTGCTGATACCCAATTCCCTGCTTAATCTCTAGTCTCAAACCATTCTCAAACTTGAGACACTTCAACATCTCTGCGTCAGCACGGTTGTAATGCGGACAAAACTTGACCAAAAACTCAAACTTTGCCACATACTCAGCCACAGTCATATTACCTTGTTTCAGCTCAAGGAACTCCACCTCTTTCTTCCCCCGAACATCTTCAGGAAAATCCTTTCTCAGAAACTCTTCTTTAAACACAGTCGAAGTTATTGCAATGCCCGCATCTTCTAATCTCTGGCGAGTGTTATCCCACCAGTCCTTTGCCAACATATGCGTACCAAACTCTACCTGTTGTGCATCAGTGCACGCCATAACTCGGAAAATCTTCTCAATCACTTTCAGCCACTTCTGCGCACCATCAGGATCATGAGTACCCACGAAATTTGGCGGATTGTTCCTCTGAAACTTTCCCAAAGCACATAACTCATCTGGAGGTCCACCATTCTGAGCCATCACTTGGGCAAGTGATTCTAGCGCATCAGCAATAGCACGACCATTCTTTCCTGCCATCTACAACCACAAACAAGGTTAGAAGGAAACAACTCATCGATAGCATTCTCACACTATTGACTGACAGGGGATTAACAACATAAACACTTGGTCGGACGGACCAACCTGCTCTGATACCACTAATGTAACACCCTTGTTCTACCCCAAAAATAACAAGGCAAAATAACACAGAAATCAGAGTGAATAAATAAATCTCATTAAAAAGCCACTAAAAGGGCGTACATTTCTCAAAGTCATCAAAAGAGGTCCATACCCCGTAACTACGGGTTTTTCCCAAAGTACATCAAAACAACATAAACAGCAGAACTCAACGCATAAATCAAAGTTTTCCTCAAAAAGGCAAATTAATCAAAATAACGTCAACAGTATAAAATCAACTCAAGGAACCCAACCCGATGTTACATATCAGAGCAAGACCCTCTAGGTTGACCAAAAGACTAAAACACTCAAAAGCTTCAAAACTAACTCCTCGCCGGCGTCCACGGCTAAACTGGATCATCTGCACGTTACCCATGTAGAGGTAGCATTCAAACAGGTAGGGTGAGTAAAATAATTCATAATAATCAATGTATAACAATTAATGCATAAACGACATCGTAATCATATTCAACACGTTCATATCCTCAAATATGCCTCAAAGGCCACAACATCATAATTTATACAAAAGACTCATAAATGCAAATGCAACATAGACTCAATGCATGTGGTACCAATCATCACAGTTCGATGGACACTGGGCCATCAACCCTCCATAGATCCCCATCAATAGGATTGATTCTACTAGAGAACTGGAGCACATTATAATACTTCACATCCACACAGTGGGATGGAAGCCAAAGTAATCGAGGTCCTGAACCGAAGTCTGAATGCACATGAATGCATGATGCACAGGTCACAATAATAATCCTTACAATACAGCATATGGTGCATCATCATTCATCATACTCATCATCATCACATAAAATCATCATATCTCATGTTATCACATAGTTCACCGAATCATGGTAATTTCATCATATTAACTCAATCGGTACATCATAGAAAACTATCATAACATCATTTACACATCACCCAAAACCCACTGTCATACTCGGGGTAATCCGTCCCGGAAATCCCAGAATTAAACATCAAGGCATCGCTGCAAAACGATCAAATTTCGTGAACTCTGCTACATTCGTTGGCTTGCTCGCTAGGCGAGTCGGTAGCAAGTCTTCGCCGGCTTGATCGCTAGGCGAGTCTGTGGTGAGTCTTCGCTGGCTTGCTCGCCCGACGAGCAGAGCGATGATAGCAAAAACCTGTTACGACCAGAACTGATTCTTGTCCAAATACTCATATGATTCACTTACCCAATGCCCCTAAAACATCCCTAAGGTCATACAGTGATAACGACACAAAATCTATGGTTTATTAGGCCAATCTAGCAACATTTGCACTTCCTAAATCACTATTTTCCTGCAATTGCTCTGAGTGCATCCGAGTTACTCACATTTGAACATTTCTATTCCTACATGGTCAAACATATAACGATCCAAGGTTTTGGCCACGAAGGCCAAAGGTTTCCCTTTCTCATATCAATATTCAATGTTACATACCATTACCCCTAACCTCAAAGTCTTATAATCAAATTCTCTATTTTCCCACAGCCAACCCAGAATACCTTAAATCATAAACCAACCATAAACACATCTAAAGGCATACATAAAAAATCATGAACAGCGATACTCCCCATACCTTAGTCGATTCGCAGCTTTCACGATTAAGTTCGGGATCTTCTGCCTCCAACCTTTCCTTTAGAGCTCTGGCCACCAAACTTTCACGGTTAACACAAATGAATTCAAATTCCCTTTCAGAACTCAATTTTGTCCAACCTAGTCTTAGGCCTCACAAATTGGGCTTTTTCCTCATTACCCTTACTAACTCCCTCAAATGCCCAAATTGCCCTTATTACACTTATATTTCATTTAATTAATAATAATACTAATAAATTAATATTATATGCTATTAATCAAATAAATATCTGAAAATGCACATCTTTCCAATATTCACAAAACCACCGGAAATTCACCGAAACATGAATATTCTCAATTAAATAATTAATTAACATATTTCGATTAAATTTGGGGTGTTACAATAGCTCTCTGTGTGGCTTCAACTTCAACTTCAAGTCAAACCCTAACCAACCTTTGGCTTCAAATTTAAAAATTTTCCCCAAGAGATGAGACATGAGTCATCTATGTTGAAGAAATGATTCATCTATTTCCCACAACATAAATCAAACATTTCAAACTTTTTTTTCCATTTAAGTGATGTAAGTGGCATACTTGTTGATTCAAAATCCAAACTGGAGTCTTTCTCTTATTATGGTACAAAAACACTTCTTTCATTTAAGTGATGTAAGTGGAACATTTCTTGATTCTATATCCAAGTCAAGGTCATTCTCTTAATATGTAAAGACTCATTTAAAGGAAGATGTGACATTACTCTGGATTTTCTACATCCAAGTTTAAAGCTTATTCCCTTATTATCTTCTTTCTCAAAATGTTTGTGGTGAATAGGTGAGATATATCCCTTAAGATGACAACTTGTCTCTTCTCTCAAACCCAATTCCATCCATTAGTAGGTGGAACTACAAATGCTCTGATTTCTCAACATCTTTTTTAGAATACGTAGGCATAAGATTGTGAGATCTTAGCGAGCACAATAATAATAAAACCCTTAGGTTCTTACACCTTTGTCTTAGTTTATTTTACACTACAAAAACATCCAAAAGCATTTCCCACTCACTCAAAATATTCAACAAATCCCCAATACACAGCAAATGACTTAATCAACAGTAACACAAATATACACAAGAGGTTCCTATAGGATACTATAGATACTTAGGGTGCTAGTACCTTCCCTTAGTATAACCAATCTCGATTCCCAATCTCTTATTGCATTGTTTTACATTGCACACTTACGGGTTTATTTAGATTTTTCCCCTTTCCTCTCTTGGGATAAACTAAAATTCACATGTTGGGACGACCTTCAAAAAATCGCTCGCGTACACACATGAAAAATATTATATTGCTTTTCCTACCATATTCAAAGGGTGATTCCGCTTAATTTAAATGATAAAAAAGCTAATATATTTTTAATTCATTGGTCTTGATAAAGGGTTTTGATGAAGGTCTATAGAATATCCTTGAGAAAGGTGTTACTATAGAAGTTGATGGTGTATGGATGATCAAAGTTTAAAAGTCCCTCTCACTAGCTCAGAAGAAGCTTATTGAAAATATCTTCAGAGATAAATGCATTCTGGTAGGTGCTCTATCTCGATTTTGAGTATATCAACATCATCGATAAGTCTAATGCTCAGACCATCTTTGAATTCATGTGTTCATATTTTTTGGAATTGGTGAAGAAGCTTGTCCAGTTACACTTCATCTAATCTCTCCAAGCAAATTATAAAAAGATTGTCTTTGTATTCAAACCTAAATTCATATTTATTCAAGAAGTCATACAACTTGAGTTTACTATGTCTTGTAGGTTTAATCTAGCAATCTCCAAAGAAAAGAAATGGAATTAGATGATGAAAAACTATCAAACAGATCACCCTTCCTAAAAACCTGTTGGAGTAAATTCCTATGGAATGTCTTATGATGAGGAATTAACAGTCCTTATCTGAAGATTTCTTTCATTGGCAAAATGGAATGTGAAATTTGTTGATAGAAGAGTAACTTCATAAGCTTCTGAAATATTCTTATTTCAACTGATTTCCCAAATCTTAAGAGTAAGGTGTTGCAGTTAGAATATGATATCAAATTATTAATTAATTTGAATCGCATCTTTAGTTCACAACCGCTCTTTGATTTATCCGAAGGAAAAGGTCAAAAGAGGAAAACCTAATTTTGCATCGTAAAGACAATGCGGGGAGAGATCTAGGTAAGGGGTTGGTTAAACTTAGGGAAGGTACTAGCACCCTAAACTTCTGTAGTACTCTACAGGAACCTTTTGTTTATTGTATGCTTTTTTATTTTATTATCTGTTTGAAATATATTGCTAAGGGATAGAGTGACCTAAAGACCTAAGGGTTAGTCCTAAGTTTACTCGGCAAGACGTCGCATCTTGTGCCTACATATCCTGACGGGAATGGAATCAGAGTAATTGTAGTTCCCCTCGAAAGGGAGGTTAGAAACTTCTTGACTATGGTCAAGGTTTCAAGGGGAGTAAACGTATCTTAAGGACACGCTTACGTGGAGTTTTGAAACTCCTATTTCTATGTTGAATTTGTTAAATGAAATTAGGGTTAAATTAGGGATTCCACGGCGGGAAACCCTAAACAGAGTACGACGACTCTTTGACATAATGCTAGGGTAAATGGCATTTTCGTCCACGGCGGGACACCTAGTCTATTAGGGTTTTTGAAACGGTCAAAAATTAGGGTTATTGACTCGGCGGTCAAACGGCTAGACCTAATTCCTTCGGAGGGAATCCTAACGGTAAATCATGCAAACAGACAAAATATCGTGTGGAAAAATTAAAGTGCGGAAAATAAAGAAAACGGTAAAGAAAGCGTTGTGACGATCACTCGCGTAAATTACAAATCCCCAAAAAATGCAAAATAAAATAAACCGCGACCATGGCGTCGCGTAAATTACATCCATGGAACAAAATAAACTGAATAAATATTAATCAGAATTTAAGGATAATCTGAGGAGAGAAACAGAGAACATTAGTGAAAGGTTAGACGAAATTCAATGGCAAATAACAAAATAGTGAAAAAGAAAAAAATATGAATTTGGACATTGTTATTTTTATTAATACTTTTTGAAAAAAAGATCTTAATTTTAATTTTTGAAAAAAAAAAGACGAATTTTAATGTTAATATCAAAAGGTTTTTAGTTTTCATTATATTTTTTAAAAAAATAGTTAGTGTTGATTATTTAAAAAGTTTTAAAAATAAAAAAAATGTTTTAATTTTAAAAGGTTTTACTATATATAAAAAAAGTTTTAATATATATAAAAAAAGTTTTAATAAAAGAAAATTTTTAATAATAAAAAGAAAGTTTTAATAAAAAGAAAAGTATTTAATAAAAAGGAAAAGGTTTTAATAAAAAAAAAGAAGTGTTAGTAATAAATTAAAACCTAATGTGATTACTAATTACAGTTAAAAAAAAAAAGAAATATTAAGATAATGTAAAAAATGAAATAGAAATAGAAATAAAAGGAGTGAGGATAGGTGGATGGTGTTACTGTGTTGTTTTGAGGGTTTGGGAAAAACCTTTTCCATTTTTTTGGGTTTGGGAAAAACCTTTCCTTTCTTATTCCCAACCGGCGGCGGCTGTCTTCCATGGTTCAGAGTCTTTTCTCCTTATCTTCCCTTTAATCTATAATCAATGAACAAAACAACATAGAAAAATAGTAAAATTATGTAAATCAAAGGAAAAAGAAAGGTTACGGTAACGGCGATGACGTTGAATAAACTGATCCTCTGCCGTTGGAACTTTTTGTTTGCCGGTAGCGCTTGGCCGATGATGAATTCAAGTCTTTTAGGGTTCTTTCGAAAAATTCCCTCTTCCTCTGATGACCTGTTCTTGATTTTTGATGTTCATCCAATTTTCTCCCCTCACTTATGTTTATATAGGTAACAAATTAGGGTTAACTCTAACCTAATGCTTATTTTAAAGCCCAACTTAAATAATTAGTCAAAGCTAAAAAAAACAAACTAAAACAAACTTAAAAGAATAAAATCTTTTCTAATATTTTTAATTTTATGATTTTTGGATGTTTTTATGAATAATATGGAAAAAAGTGAAAAAAATAATATTTTTTTAAAAATAATTTAAATAAAATACGAAAATAATAATTAAATAATAAAAAACTATTTTTGTTATTTTTTTTAATGAAAATAGAAAAGTTAGAATAAAAATAAAAGAAAAACAAAAAGTGAAGAAGGTGGGATTCGAACTCTCGACCTCTCACACTCACAACTCCTTACACACGGTCTCTTGCCAATTGTGCCATTTTATTCATTCGAAATAAAGTGGCACTAGAAACTACGTAAAGGTAGGACAAATTTGGGGTGCAACAGATGCCCCTATTTAAATAGCTTCACCGGATGATTTGAGCAGCGGAGACTCGAGAAATCGCGGTGAAAGGGATTTAAATACAGATAACCGAAAATTTGGCCCCTAGATGCAATGATATGGACAAACTAACACGAACTATAATGTTGGCAATGCCATGAATCTAATATGATGCGTATGATGGAATGATGAATGCAAGGATGCAGACGACACGACGTCATAGGGGACAGACGCGACGAGTAACTACACTGGGAAATACGACGTACTGGTGGAATAGCGCGACAACTGTCACTTTAGAACGAACAGTAACACAGGATCCACACGACGGTAGGATCAGGTAAACGACAAGTGCTGGAATTTCCGGGTCATTCCTTTAAGCGAAGAGATCGAGCGGGATCTTCAGGAATCATCGGAAATTATACAGAGAGAAACAAACACCAGAGATACTCGGCAAAACCATTGAATAACCTCGGGGTCAAAGAAACAAATTTCAGGGACATCCGGAAGAACATCGAATGAACACTAAAACATACCAGAGATACTCGGAAAAATATCGAACAAACCCTGGGCTATATCCAAAAACAAAAGGACGACATCTATAGGAGCATGAGATGAAGACAAGTTCTGAAGGTAAATCTGAAACATTTAGGAAAGCAATAAATGTACGGGGAAAGTTTTAAAGACCTATCTGGAAGAACATCAGATAAGCAACAAAGGGGTTCTGGAAGAACGTCAGAACAAAAACACAGTCTGGAAAAACCTCAGAAAGAGAACAGATCCGGAAAACCATCGGATAAGATTCTGGAAAACCATCAGAGTTACAGGGGTATCTGGAAAATCGTCAGATAAAGTTCTGGAAGAACATCAGAACAAAGACTCGATCTGGAAAACCATCAGAAGGAGGAATTTATCCGGAAAACCATCGGAAAGATTCTGGAAAACCGTCAGAATCGTAAAAGAATATCTGGAAAGCCATCAGATATGAGATACTCAATATGGAAAACCGTCAGAAAGAGAAACAGATCCAGAAAACCATCGGATAGATCCTGGAAAACCATCAGAATCGAAGGAAAATATCTGGGAAACCATCAGATAAAAGATACTCAATCTGGAAAACCATCAGAAGGAGAAACATATCCAGAAAACCATCGGATAGATTCTGGAAAACCATCAGAATCAAGGGAAAATATCTGGAAAACCATCAGATACGTAACAACGAAGTTCTGGAAGAACATCAGAACAACGAGACTCAATCTGGAAAACCATCAGAAAGAGACATTAAAATCAGGGTATCAGACATCTAATAATGGCTTTGAATGAAAGGTATAAACACAATATATGAGAATAGTATTGGACGTAAAAGGAACAGGCATATCCAGAAAACCATCAGATAAGAAAAACGTAATATCTGGAAGAACATCAGATAGACACGACACAAAGTTGTTTGGTAGGTGCCAAGTAAGTTGGACTTTGACCACAAGGTAAGACCTGGATAAAACACGACCTCGGGAGAAATGCAAATGAGGATGAAACGCTCATGTTATGCATAGGTATGATATGTATATGTATATGAATTATGTTATGAGATATAATCAAATGCAAATGCAGATGTCGATGACAAGGCTCGACTCTTCTGGTAAGATGACAAGACTAGAAAACTGATTCCTCAACCCGGAGATCAATGCCACTTGCTAAATTGTAATCAGGTTGATGGTCCTCGTAGGAAGGATGGAAAGCCGCTTGGAGATCTTTCAAGTAAACTGCCCCAGATTAAATTGTCCATAACAAATGAACTGATAATTGCTTCAGCTTGTCTGATTCTGAAAATGACAGTTTTATTGTACCCACGGAAGGTTTGCCCCAGTCCGAGTCTTGAAAATCTCCTGGATAAACCAAATCTGAGAAGACCTTGCCCCTAATAGGATCACTTGACCAAGTTTCTCGATTGTTTGAAAATTCCTTAGAGGAAAGCCAGTTTGCAAACAAAAATATTCATACAAACATGGTAATGCAAAGTTCATGCAACTTTTGAAATCAAAATCATTTTTGAAAGATGAAAAATAAATGAGTCATCGGTTAGAATGTGGCGGTCCAGGACGCTCAAAGTTTAATACAGGTATACGGCCAAAATAAATGATTCACAAAGATTTTTAGGAGTCAGCTTACGCAACCTTGTTGTAGCATGCTTTCAAAATATCCTTGTTTCAATTAGGTCTTTTGAGGGTTGTAACGTGGCCTGGTTCACGGTTTATGAAACAAAGGATAAAGGCTCAAAATTTGTTCGTTCCCACCCAATCTACGTAATAATCTTCAGTCTTACGCTCAGTTAACTCATATTATACATTCAGGTTCCTATAGGTTAGGAATTGCACTGATGGTAGGAGGGATGGTTCAAAAGTCAAGGGACCTACGAAAAGGCAGCCACTGCTTCTTTACAACATATGGTTCTTTTGACATTAAGGATTTTCAGGTTAAGGATTTAAAAATCTCCTCTTTTTATCATCCCTAACTTTTGCCTGAACTGTGTTTTTTTTTGTGAAGATTAGAGTCAGCAGGATGCCCCAGTTTTGCCTAAGTCTCCTTCTTAGGTTTTGACTTAGCGGGCTTTTTATATTTTATTTTGTTTTTTTCGAAAGAAAGTGACTGCCTATCTTAAATGATTACGGTGAACCATCATTGGCGTTTTGGCTTTAAAAAGGCATCTTCGACACTTGCTGTGTACAAAGGAAAATTGTGAGTGCGACCTTTATATGAAAGGCGTATTATAGGAAAACACAACCAAGTTAACTGAGAGCTACCCATGCCCCAAGGTTAAAATTGCGGGTTTTTTTTTGTAAAGAAAGAAACTCCAACTTCTAAGCTCAAAGGGAGTGACAAGGGAATAACTTCCTTATTTCTCCAGTGTTTGGGGATCGAAACAATGCCTTACATCGTTAACAAAGTTTGATTAAAAGCATACTGACAGCAGTTATGGGTATAACGTTTTCGTCATCCTCCCTCCAATCTTTACATACCAAAAATTCGGACAAAAATAAATATTTGAAAGATAAAGCATAGAGATGAAAATAATAGATAAAATGAATTAAATCAAAAGTTGCAATGCTCAGTTCATTAATATAAAAGTACAAACATAGTTCGAAAGCAAACAACTAATAAAATAAGGAAAATACAAACAATGAGAAACAAAAGCCTAATGATTAAATCAGTGAGCCATCCTCTGGGGTCAGCCCGAAGCTTCACTTTTGATGTGCTGGCAACTGATTTTTCTGGATATTTGGAGGATTATCTTCAAAATCAAGTATTCCATCCCTCATTAACTCACGCACTCTGGCTTTCAGTGCAAAACAATGCTGCAAGTCGTGGCCTAAAGCACCCTCATGAAAAGCGCACTGGAAACCAGCCCTGAATCCAGCTGGAAGAGGATTAGGAGGAGGTGGTAAAGCCCTGATAGTAATCAGCCCTCGTCGAACCAAGTACGAATATAGCTCTATGTAAGTCATGGGAATATGATCAAATTGGTTCCTATTTCGAGACTGGTCTTGTCTAATAACTGGACGTTGAGCAGTCTGAGCTGGCTGTGGAGCAACAACAGGTTTAGATCCCTGGCGAGGCTTTCTTGATTCAGTCATGACAACATTGGTCTGCTCATCCTTCCTCTTATGGAAATTCCCATAGGATTTCTTTGCACCATTAGAAGATTCGGCAGCTTTGGATACCTTCCCATTTTTCAAACCTTCTTCTAACCTTTGGCCAATAGTCACCAGATCTGTAAAGCTTGAAGAGACACTCCCAATCATCTTTTCCCAATAGAAAGGAGACAAAGTATCCATGAATATTCCTATCAGTTCCTTCTCTGCTATAGGGGGTTCGACTTGGGAAGCTAACTCCCTCCAACGCTGAGCATACTCCTTGAACGACTCTTTTTCCTTCTGAGACATACTTTGAAGCTGACGACGATCGGGAGCCATATCCAAATTGTATTTGTATTGCTTCATAAAAGCGTTGACAAGATCTTGAAAGCAGTGGACATTGTTATGCTCTAAGTTCATATACCATTTAAGAGAAGCACCACTCAAACTATCCTGAAAGCAATGGATGAGCAACTTTTGATTGTTGGTGTAAGCTGTCATCTTTCGGAAGTACATGATTAGATGGGATCTTGGACATGAATGACCTTGATACTTCACGAACTCAGGAGTCTTGAACTTGGCAGGAAAAACAAGACCAGAAACTAGGCACATATTATCAGCATCAACGTTGAAGAAATCAGTACCTTCGACAGCTTAAAGTTTCTTGTTTATGATCTGAAACTGTTCATGGGTGATATCAGGCTCAACAAAATCTTCTTCGTCTCCCTTTTGCCCAACGGTAGCATTGTACTCATAAGGAGGATTCTCAAAGGGAGCTTGGATAGTCTGGTTAACCGTGTGGACCACAGGTTGGGCCTCGGTAAGGACAGGAGCTTGAAAAACCGGTCTGACAGTCTGACCAATCGTAGCGGCAGATGCAATAGGTGGAGAGTAGTTAGGAGGTAAACCAAACTCCAGCCAAGTAGAGGGTGGCGCTGGAACAAGAGGTGGATCAGTACTTGAAACTTCCTGAATGAGAGTCCTCTGAGGTGGCTCTCCTCTGGCAATCAACACTTGAAGCATCTCGGTAAGCCTGGTCATGCCTGCTTTCAACTCATCAATCTCCATTCGGACCTCCGCATTATGTTCCTCTTGTTTAGACATTTGGCGTCTATAGTTAGCTCTAGTCTGATATCTGTGTCGAGGAATCAGCTTGACGACTCAACGAAACACTGGAAGATAAAGACAACTGGACATGAGAAACCCGGGGAAAGATGCCATGCAAGACATGATGCTAATGCAATGCAATAGTTTCAAGAACTTCAACGGTCGATTACAAACATTTCCTTTTTTAGGAAAGTTGGAAACGATTTTAAACTTTGAAATGTAGGACTTTTGAATTCGCAAAGAACTGTTGAATTCCTTGAAACTAGGAATGATGTTTTATGAATGCCATGCACAAATACACACAAACAACAAAGTCCTAGGTTAGAGGAACAATGAATGGAGTTAAGGTATACCCTTCCCAAAAGGTATGTACTATGGGGTAGTTGTACCTGCAGAACAAGGTTCTAAAGAGGTTCCCAAAGTCATCAGTCCATCTTTCGGATATTATCAATTTCCCAATTGACTCGGTGGTTAATAATATCCTCAAGAGAGCCTCTTTTGAGTGTAGTATCGCGTAGCAACTATTTTGGGATTACTCCCTCATAGTTCCCGCACTACGTCCTAGATAAGGCCAAAGTGGTGTTAAGGTACTACGGTCCCCAGTATCACAGACTCCAATCGACAATAGTAAAAGTTTTCACGATTACTCGTTCAACCGAACCATTTTCGAAAGGGTCTCAACTGAGCGGTGATTCTCAAGTCAGCTTGGTCGGGATTCCACTCCCTATAAGCCTCGTCGAATATATCACTTTCCTATAATAATGTCACTCAAGTCCGGGTGTAGGACTTATCTCACAACAAAGATACCCCAAGAAAGGTACAATATATACAGATAATAAAATAAAATAGAAATATCATACAATAAATAAAATAGGGGTAACCCTTAAAAATTAGGAGGATCCCCAGTGAAGTCGCCATTTTCTGTTGCGGTTAGAATATGATATCAAATTATTAATTAATTTGAATCGCATCTTTAGTTCACAACCGCTCTTTGATTTATCCGAAGGAAAAGGTCAAAAGAGGAAAACCTAATTTTGCATCGTAAAGACAATGCGGGGAGAGATCTAGGTAAGGGGTTGGTTAAGCTTAGGGAAAGTACTAGCACCCTAAACTTCTGTAGTACTCTACAGGAACCTTTTGTTTATTGTATGCTTTTTTATTTTATTATATGTTTGAAATATATTGCTAAGGGATAGAGTGACCTAAAGACCTAAGTGTTAGTCCTAAGTTTACTCGGCAAGACGTCGCATCTTGTGCCTACATATCCTGACGGGAATGGAATCAGAGTAATTGTAGTTCCCCTCGAAAGGGAGGTTAGAAACTTCTTGACTATGGTCAAGGTTTCAAGGGGAGTAAACGTATCTTAAGGACACGCTTACGTGGAGTTTTGAAACTCCTATTTCTATGTTGAATTTGTTAAATGAAATTAGGGTTAAATTAGGGATTCCACAGCGGGAAACCCTAAACAGGGTACGACGACTCTTTGACATAATGCTAGGGTAAAGGGCATTTTCGTCCACGGCGGGACACCTAGTCTATTAGGGTTTTTGAAACGGTCAAAAATTAGGGTTATTGACTCGGCGGTCAAACGGCTAGACCTAATTCCTTCGGAGGGAATCCTAACGGTAAATCATGCAAACAAACAAAATATCGTACGACAAAATTAAAGTGCGGAAAGTAAAGAAAACGGTAAAGAAAGTGTTGCGACGATCACTCGCGTAAATTACAAATCCCAAAAAATGCAAAATAAAATAAACCGCGACCATGGCGTCGCGTAAATTACATCCATGGAACAAAATAAACTGAATAAATATTAATCAGAATTTAAGGATAATCTGAGGAGAGAAACAAAGAATATTAATGAAAGGTTAGATGAAATTCAATGGCAAATAACAAAATAGTGAAAAAGAAAAAAATATGAATTTGGACATTGTTATTGTTCTTAATACTTTTTGAAAAAAAAGATCTTAATTTTAATTTTTGAAAAAAAAGACGAATTTTAATGTTAATATCAAAAGGTTTTTAGTTTTCATTATATTTTAAAAAAAAATAGTTAGTGTTGATTATTTAAAAAGTTTTAAAAATAAAAAAATGTTTTAATTTTAAAAGGTTTTACTATATATAAAAAAAGTTTTAATATATATAAAAAAGTTTTAATAAAAGAAAGTTTTAATAATAAAAAGAAAGTTTTAATAAAAAGAAAATGTTTTAATAAAAAGAAAAAGGTTTTAATAAAAAAAGAAGAAGTGTTAGTAATAAATTAAAACCTAATGTTATTACTAATTACAGTTAAAAAAAAAGAAAGAAATATTAAGATAATGTAAAAAATGAAATAGAAATAGAAATAAAAGGAGTGAGGAAAGGTGGATGGTGTTGCTGTGTTGTTTTGAGGGTTTGAGAAAAACCTTTTTCCTGGTTTGGGAAAAACCTTTCCTTTATTATTCCCAACCGGCGGCGGCTGTCTTCCATGGTTCAGAGTCTTTTCTCCTTATCTTCCCTTTAATCTATAATCAATGAACAAAACAACATAGAAAAATAGTAAAATTATGTAAATCAAAGGAAAAAGAAAGGTTACGGTAACGGCGATGACGTTGAATAAACTGATCCTCTGCCGTTGGAACTTTTTGTTTGCCGGTAGCGCTTGGCCGATGATGAATTCAAGTCTTTTAGGGTTCTTTCGAAAAATTCCCTCTTCCTCTGATGACCTGCTCTTGATTTTTGATGTTCATCCAGTTTTCTCCCCTCACTTATGTTTATATAGGTAACAAATTAGGGTTAACTCTAACCTAATTCTTATTTTAAAGCCCAACTTAAATAATTAATCAAAGCTAAAAAAAACAAACTAAAACAAACTTAAAAGAATAAAATCTTTTCTAATATTTTTAATTTTATGATTTTTGGATGTTTTTTATGAATAATTTGGAAAAAAGTGAAAAAATAATATTTTTTTAAAAATAATATAAATAAAATACGAAAATAATAATTAAATAATAAAAAACTATTTTTGTTATTTTTTTAATGAAAATAGAAAAGTTAGAATAAAAATAAAAGAAAAACAAAAAGTGAAGAAGGTGGGATTCGAACTCTCGACCTCTCACACTCACAACTCCTTACACACGGTCTCTTGCTAATTGTGCCATTTTATTCATTCAAAATAAGGTGGCACTAGAAACTATGTAAAGGTAGGACAAATTTGGGGTGCAACATAAGGAAAAACACTACCAGAAACTTATGTTAGAAGTCTTCATTGCATATTCAAATGAGGCTGACATAGGATAGGATTCAAAAGATAGAGTAATCTAGCTCTGCTGGTCATTACTGCTTCTGAAGAAGCATATGAATCCTAGAAAAAAATCAATTATTGAAGATAATGAGATATTGTCAAATGCATCTTGCTTCAATATTTGATAATAAGGAGTATGCACTTCAAGGTTATCTTAAGTGACTGCATTGCTTCTTGACTGAAGGTCATCATTGAATTTGTGTTAAATATACAAAATCTTATTAATTAATCATATTAAATATACTAAATAATTTATTTTATTTCAACTATTTTATTTATTAAATAATTATTTTATGAAATATTATAACTACTTAATATTTTAACTATTAATTTATTTAAATATTAATTAATAATTGAAATATTTATTAAAGTAATTATTTAATATAAGCTATTTAATGATATGAAAAATTAAACTATTTAATAAATTATTTTTGCAATATTAAAATAGTTATGTAATATATATTTGTGTTGCAATAATATAAATAAAATGAGTGTTTGACCTAGTGGTTAGAAAGTACCTCTCTATGATAAAGAGAGTGGGTTTTATTTTAAGATTTAATATCAAACAAAAAGAAATGCCGGATGTTGGGTATTAAAAAATTAAAAAAAGAAAAAAAGAAAATTTGCCACATCAGCGATACATACCACATCAGCAGTTTCACGTCAACATCGTATGTCCAATCAATTTTTTTTTAATAGAAATTTAATGTCAAAAATTAAAGTCAATACAAAATTGAGATATATGAATTTAGGAAAAGAAAAATATGAAGACTAAATTTAAAGACGCGCTAACTTTTCAAAATTACAATTTAAAAACGCGCTAACATTTTAAAATTACAAGACTATTTAAACCTTTATTATATGTATTTTTTATTTTAAATTAAATAAATAGTGACATGTCATTTGCAAATGTAATTGGTGTGTGCCTAATCAAGAATACATGTCTGAAAAGGAAACAAAATCATTCAAAAGTGAAATAAATGATTGATTTCGTTAATAAATTAAAATGAAGAATCAAATTTATAATTTAACCTAAAAATATCTATAATGTGTCTACTAAATATTTATTTATAGATAAAAATATAAAATGGTTTTTACAAATAAAATATACTTATAAAAAATTGTTGCATAGAAGAAACAAATATATTATGTAAATTTACAAACAATCAATCACAATCATTTTATCAATTAAAATGAAAATAAGTTTTTCTCTCTTTTGTAATGACGATCACCCCATAATTTAAATTTAAAATAAATTAAAAATTTTTTTTCTTTATTGATTTTTTATAAGAATATCGATATAAATGTGTTTTTATACAAATATTTTTCTTTATTAAATAGTTGTCATCTTTTTATTTTTGAAATAGTTTTCATCTTTTATTTTTTAGAATAGTTTTCAAAAATATATTTCATTTTATTTTTTCTTCAAAACAGTTTTTACAGATTTATTTTAAAAACTAAAAAGTAAAATTCATTCAAACAAATTTAGACTTTTATAATTTCAAAGACTAGAATGTTTTTAGACATTTGATTGACAAGTACACCAAAGATGCTTCCCTACACCCGATTCATGTAACTCATTAAGATATTTTTCTAATTAAGTATTTACACTTTATAATCTCATATATAAAAGTAGTTTAGTTTCTTCAACAATTTTTGACATCAAAACTATTGTTATTTTAGTAATTAATTATATTTAGTTTTATTTTATTTTATTAATTATTTAATAAAACTAATTTTTTCTCATTAATTCTTATATTTATTTAATTTTATTTTTTTTAATTATCTACTAAAAACTATCTTCTTCTACTAACTTTTCATATTTATTTTTATTAATGTAATTTTTTATATCCATTTTTATTTTATTTTATTATTTATTTAATAAAAACTATTTTTTCACTAACTCTTATATATATATATATATATATATATATATATATATATATATATATATATATATTATCACCACGTTTGTTAACAAAAATCATATATATATATATATATATATATATATATATATATATATATATATATATATATATATATATATATATATATATATATATATATATATATATATATATATATATATATATATATATATATATATATATATATTATCACCACGTTTGTTAACAAAAATCATATTCACAACGGTTTCTAGTAATAAGCGTGGTAATAAATATTTTAATATAATATATTTATAAGATTATAAATACAAACCCTTTTTAAGCAAGTAACCTTTCATTATTACAACGGTTTTTTTTTACAATCAAGCTGAAATTACAGAGCACAAGGGATATTCAAATCCAATAACACATTACAAATTTATGAAATCCCTAGGACAACACACCAGACATAATAGTTAAACATCACCCTATGATTATTTCCAAGACCAAAACCAAGACAAAAATTTGATACTAGAGACAACATCATCAATAAAGGTAATAACATTGTTGAACATTATTGAATTCCTCATCAACCATAAACTCCAAACGGTTTCCATCCAAATGAAACTCGTCTTCGCCCTTTTCACCTTCCTTCTCCCAACCACACGAAAATCAACAAAATTCTGGATACAGTTATCGGAGTCCACTACAACCGTACCCAACCAAATGAAAACTCTCTCTCAAACCTTCTTGCTAATTCTACAATTAAAAACCAAGTGAGAAAGAGATTCATTAAATGTTTTTCAATAAAATAATAAAAAATTCAGACACGCGAAAATGAATTATTACTATTGTTATTTAAACGACTGTAGTAATATGATGATATCAAAAATATATTTTGTAGTTGTGTTACCTCTATTATTTAACCCACTAAATTCAATGTCATATATATATATATATTTGTTGATAGAATTCAGTTTAAGAATATTAAATCCTCTGACTCCATTATCTTTCTTTATCATTTGTAATCAATTAAGTCATTATATAGCATTAATTCACACATTTTTTTACTCCACGTTTTTTATAAGTAACACATGTCATTAAGAAAAACTCATGTTCTTAATCTTAATTTTTTTTGGAGCAAATAATATATTTATTCCAAAACTAAACTATTGATACAATAGTCAACCCAAGGATCCAGGCAAGACAAAAGGACTGGATCAACAAGAACACAAGTTAACCCACAAAGACTCACATTACAATGTTTGTACAAAATCAAGCTAGTTTTTGGTTTGTTTCAACTCGTCACGTCACATTTTGAATAATATTCATGCTTCGAACATTCCTCGTGTCATGATTATTGAAAATTGCTTGATTACGGGTCATTCAAACCAAATAAATTGTTTCAGCTAAGGCACTCTTCAACATCTTTACTCTACCGCCCTTGCCTTTAGTCATGTTACTACACCACTGTAATCCAATTTCTCATTTTTTAGGCTCATGGTTAATCTTCAACCAAGTCAAAACTTGGCTCTAAATCCTCTTAGTTTCAATACATTCAAAGAAAAGATGGCTACAAGTTTCTTGACCTCCACAAAACATACATTTTCCATCTGTAGCAATTTCAAATTTAGTCAAACCATCTTTGGTTGGGAGACTCACTTTATAACACCCTACTCTCTCCATTCACTTGATTATAAAAATAGTTGCAAAGTAATTAGAGAAACACGCGTAGGATGTCACATCCCTAAAAATGTATGAAGTATCAAGTCACTTAATTTCTTTATTCCTCATAAATATAAATTAAACAGCGAAAAAATTAAATTTTCACTTCAACAACACTATGGCTTTAACAACAAGTAAACTCCACAAAACTCGTGGTTCAACATAGTTTGAAAACAAGATATGTAACAAATGAAAACAACACAAATTAAAACAAATTCACATCTTTCCTGTGTTACATATCAGAGCGGCCCCTAAGACTCGATCTATAGCAACACACGCTACAAGCACTACTCAGGTACATAATTATTTGTACTCCCCGAGGAGCACAGACACAACAACAAAAAAGTGGTGATAATTACATTCAATAATTATACGGTGAATATCACATGTTAAAGAGTATTAATCACACAATTCACACTAATCAAATAGTTAAAACGCGCGTACACGTGCCACATTAACATTCATCATGTCCAATCCATATTCAATCATACATATATGCAATGTGAATCAACTGACTCTACACCATGCATGCAGTACCAACACAATCCATGTGGTTCATTCCTTGAACCTGATTCCCGTCGGAATTCGGATAAGTCGTATATGTTCCTCTGAACTGCAACTTATCTCTAACTCGACTCCCACACAGAGTTCGAATGAGACTAGGCACCCATCATGGATTTCCACCTAGGCTCATCTCCATATCACACGATATGAAATGCATGACATACAATTATGCATAATACAAACATCCATTAATGCATAACACACGATCCACCATGATCACACGTGAGTCACATACTCACCGTAATTCCCTCTAGAATTACCATCTTTACTCAAGACTGTCCGCCTAACATCAAATTTATCAACATAGGCATCAATTACACATCATATAAAAATCCACACAGAAATTCCATGTTTTACCACATTTACTACCATTATTGGTCCTCCTATGTCTACTTATGTCCTATAAGCCTTTTGAACCAAGAGGAGTTGCATTGCACGCGAAATAGGGAAAGAAATTGCGAAAACTAAAAAATCATAACATAGCCTTGCTCATACGCATAAGGCCTTACCCCATACGTGTATGGCCTTGTTCCCTCGCCCCGGACCCTACGTATATTATGCGTAGGGCCCCAAATTCCCAAGAATCATATGTGTAATACCCATTCCTTACGCGTACGACCATAGGAGATTTTCCTCAAAAACCCTTTTTAAAAGGTCCCCATACGCGTACTGGGCTCACCATACGTGTATTGCCCTCTCCCTTACGCGTATCTTACACGTACCAGCAGAGGAGCGGGTAGCCGTGAGGACAAGTCGTCTATCATTCGTGTATGCCCCTGGGATTTTCCCCTCATACGCGTAACGCCCCTTGCATACGCGTATGGGCAATCTACTGCAGAAAAATTCTATTTTCGCATCAATGTGATTTTTCCCCCATTGGAACACCTTCAAGCTCCTATTTTTGACCAAAAATAGTACCCACACCAGTATATCCTTAATGGTTTTACTCTACTTCATTAAACTATCATTCTATTAAGGGTTTTCACAATTTAAACCATGACTTCGTCATCTCCCAAAACCCATTTTTTTTCAGATCTATTTTCATAGTAAAACACAACAACAATACACAATTTACACAAAATTCACATCCATATTAGTACACAAATACGAATCCACAGAAACAATCACACGGATATGAGAATCAAACAAGAAGAAATAAGAATACACTTGAAATCCTAAGAGAGAAAGGAAATCTCATTACCCTCTCATGTTCTTATCACCATTAAAGAATCCATTATCCCCCTTACCCCATACCATGTGTATACTATGCGTAAGGCTCCAGATTCCCAGGCGTCATACGTGTAACGCCCATGCCTTATGCGTGCAACCATAGGAGATTTTCCTAAAAAAAACCATTCCAAAAAGGTCTTCATACGCGTACTGGGCTCACCATACGTGTATTGCCCTCTCCCTTACATGTACCTTACGTGTACCAGCGGAGGAGCGGGTTGGCCATGGGGATAGGGCGCATATCATATATGTGTGCCCCTGGGATTGTCCCTTCTTACGCATAAGGCCTCCCTGCATACGCGTATGGGCAGTCTACTGTAGAAAAATTATGCTTTCGCATCAGTGTGATTTTCCCCCATTAGAGCACCTCCAAGCTCCTACTTTTGACTAGAAATAATACCCACACTAGTATATCCTTAATGGTTTCACTCTACTTCATTAAACTATCATTCTATTAAGGGTTTTCACAATTTAAACCATGATTTCGTCATCTCCCAAAACCCATATTTTTCCAGATCTATTTTCATAGTAAAACACATCAATAATACACAGTTTACACGAAATTCACATTCATGTCAGTACACAAATACAAATCCACAACAACAATCACGCGGATATGAGAATCAAACAAGAAGAAAGACGAATTTATATGAAATTCTAAGAGGGAAAGGAACCCTCACTACCCTTCATGTTCTGTTCACATTAAAGAACCCATTATCCCCCCTTACCGTAATTCCAAACTTGATCTCTCTAACAATGGTGGAGAATTCTTGGTCTCTTATTGCCTTAACTTTGTTTTCTTCTCTCTTTCTCTTTTTACGTGAAACTGCTTCTCCCACTCTCTTTCTCACTTCTCCTTAATTATGTTTATTTTTCCTTCATTACAGTAATAATAATATTAATACAAATATAACTAAGGATAAATATTCCATGTCATTAATAATATTTATAATAATAATAATAATGAAATATTTCATCCACCACCATTTATATTATTATTATTATTATGATACTATTCTTAGATCTTAGTGTCATACCCCAAATTTGTCCTACCTTTGTATAGCCTCCATTCGGTATTTTTACTCACTTGCTTTATTAAAAAAAGTATAAAAAAAAAGTGTTGTTATTTTTTAAGATGTCAGGTCATGGTGTGCTTTTCAAGAGGTGTGTGTCTGATACTACGCTTACAGTTTTTGGACCAATTTCTTGAGGTTGTGAATGTGTCTTCAAGAATGTACAATTTTGATCGTGTTTGTTTTAATTTCGAGTTCTAGTCGAGAATATTCAAGGCTTTGTGAGACATACTCATATCTTGGAGCCCAAGTTTACTGCAAATAATTTTTCTTTTTTTTTCTTGTATGAACCGAGTCTGCTAAACGTGCAGAGCAGTCTCCAAACGAACCACAATAACAAATACCGTACAAGCCCAACTACCAATATCACCTTTTAAATAAATCATACACCATACCCTCCACACAACCAGATAAATAATCCCCAACTTTCACCTCATGATCTTGAAGCCAATACAAGTCACCAAGCAACACTCACTACGATTTGTATAATCTTGCAATTTGGAAGAAAAAAAAACAAAATCAACAGCATCAAGGATTCGTAAAATATGAAAGACACAGTGCATCACAATAAAACCAATACGTATAACATGTAGTACTTACATCAGTTGCTAAGATGATCATGTTGTAATAAACCAGACGGTTACGCAAATCTCGCACTGAAAATCTTCATCCGTACTCACAACAAAAAAACTCACGCAGCGAGAAAACCTCAAACTCAGTGTAGCACAAAACCTCACCTCCAAACCTGCAATTGAAAAATAACAATATCATTGCGACATGCCGAGCCGCGTACACACTGAAAATTTTGAGAAAAAATTATGTTACCGCAACCTGCAGAACATGTCGCAGTAATGCCAAACAACATGTACGACGCGTTTTCTTTCACTCTAAAACGCAGCATAAACAACAAATCACAATAAAATGTCACATACCGCACATCCACTTCTCGCCGCGAGCAAGCCAACTTTCATTTTGTAACCAAAAATCGCAGCTTTGTTTTCATTCGATATTCAATCAAGAAGCTGATCAAATTCTCTTCAAGTATGTTGGAGCTTCGCTTTCGTTCTTGTCGAGCTATGTACGAAGAAAAGTTACACAAAAGTTGGCATTATGCATACTGTCCCAAAACCTTAAACAAATTCTTACGGTTGATTTCACAAGTCTTCAATGCTTTGTGAAATGATCACGGTTGTAGCTTGTCCAAGGTTGTGGGTTCATGGCTTTGTAAAGATACGAGAGGCAAGATGATAGGTAATTCCAAAGAACATTATAAATGTAACAACAAGGATTCTCGGCCAGAGTCGAATTTGCAGCAACAATTCACTGTTACAAGAAAAATGAGAGTCAAATTGAGAGGGATTAATCATTCCATCAATAAGTCAAAACAGGGCAGTGTGTGACCACAAGTTTCACAGTAGTAAAAAAAGTAAAAAATATTGCAGTGAGTGTAATTTACAATGAAATCAATAGCAACAAGTATGGTCCCGTAATGAATTGTACCGTAACTTGATAGAAAACACACACCCCTGCTACAAAAGGACAACAGTAGCAGCCAGCACTACAAAAACCTGCAACAGCAGAAACAACAATTACAATACCAGCCACTCCACACCTCAATAGGTTGTACAATCTGCAGCAGGTGTCACCACCATTTTCCTTCAATATTTGTGCTCCATAACGGTCCAAAATTCTGCAACAAGGGCAACCCATAAACAAACCTGTAGCATACACCAAGTCACAACGCAGCAGCCACAAATACTAACCTCCAACACAATCACAAGGACATGCTTCACTACATAATAAAACCTAGCCACAACAACAACTTCCTCTGGAAAAAAAACTTCAAAAACTCCAAACATTTCAAACCTCAATTGAGAAATACATAAATCCTTCAACTCACTCTCCTCCTAAAAACGACTTATTCAACAACTCAACCCATTTTCTTCTCCTTAAACTTCCTCCAAACCTCCATATATTTCCTTCAGAACCCAATAAGCTAAAAACCCATTTGAATATTCAAACCGAAATCCCCAAAAACTTCACCTTCTCTTCTGAAACCTCTTCTTCCTCTAACCCTACCATCCTTTCAATACCTCTTCAACCGTAAATCACAAAACCTTCCATCTTTAACTCAAAAAACCCGCCAAACCCCAATAACAATAATCTTCTTCAATCTCCAACCGTAAACCCAATAGAATCATCACTGAATCAGAAGGAGAGACAAAGAAGAGAGAAAGCGGAGATGAAGCGATTCACAACCAAGATCAAAATCTAACCTGAATGAATTGAGACGAAAGGTCAAACATGTTTGAGAAAAACTCAAATCGAGCTAGAACGTGAGAGGAGGTTGGAATGATGCGTGTTCTTCCATTTTTTTTTCTTTTAAGAGAAATGAATGGCTTCCGTTTTTTTATTATTTGAGGAAGAACAATGCGTCACACTTTGAACTGATGAAGTGTCATTCTTTTCATTTCATTTTTTTTTATAAAAAATGGCTTCTATTTCCTCTTTTTATTTTTTTATTTTTTTGATGTTTGCATTTGGCTGTGGACCAGGCTCAAAGGCCCGTGCATTTTTAGGTTCTCACCCCTGGTCTCTGTCAGCTGTGTTTAATGGGGATGATGGGTTTGATTTAACCCAAATAATTCCCTACTCTTGACACTTCCCCATCTCACGATACATACCCCTTGTTTAATTTTCTTGAGTTTTTTTTATGTATATATATATATATATATATATATATATATATATATATATATATATATATATATATATATATATATATATATATATTTGAAGACTAAAATATTATTCACTTTGGGATTTCAATTTTTGTTTTTTACATATTTCTTTTATTTTGTTCACATTTTTTATTCATTTTTTGGGTCGATGACGATACCCTAAGTTATGGTTTGCCAAATTATTGACAAATAATAACAAACCCGAGACCATCTCTTTTCAAAACTTTCATTTTCGTTTTTATCCACTTTTTCTTATTCCCTAGTCAATGATGACTTTAATAATCATTATCGGTCAAATTATTGATAGATGATAATTTAGTCGAGACTATTTCAATTTCGCTTCCAATCATTTTTTTAAAACATTTTCTCGATCAAACTCCAAAAGAAGGAGATTCTTGGAATCTAGCATTCCTTGGATCTTCGAGTGAATAATTCTCGAGGCACGCTCTTGAGTTGTTATTCACTCAATCTTTTGATTTTCTCAAACGCGTTCTCAACATCTCTTTTGATTAAAACTCCGAAAGAAGGAGGTTCTTGGAATCTAGCATTCCTTGAATTTTCGAGTGAATAATTCTCGAGGCACGCTCTTGAGTTATTATTCACTCAACCTTTCGACTCTTTCAGATTCAATTACTTTCAAACATTCTCCTAAGTCGAATGCTTGTCCGCATTCGCAACCCACATTTCATCCACAACTCCTCGTGGTTTCGATATTAGGGGCACCCTCAGGGACTAATATCATTTCTCACAATCCTAACACTTGACACGTCGTCAAGTCGGTTCCATCTTCGATCAAATCTTCGACACGTCGTCGAGCTACTTCAAAATAACTTCCTTTTTAGCCTCGCATGCCATCTTTCGATTCGATCTTTTCACATACGTTTTTTTAAACTTACGAAAGAGGGATGTTCTTAGAATCTAGCATTCTTTGAATATTCGAATAAGAAACTCTCGAGGCACACTCTTGAGTTGTTATTAATTCATTCTTTCGATTCCAAAACATCCAACTTTTTATCTTCAACCTATTCAGTCAATTCCCGAAAGAATTGAGTTCTTGGAGTCTCGCATTCCTTGAATTCTTGAGTGACAAGCTCTTGAGACGCGCTCTTGGGTTGCTTGTCAGTCACCCTTTCGTCTCAAACACAAACTTCAACCCTTTTCAAACCTCATCTTTTCGTGGTTGTTACCACGAACTACGACTGCTCTGATTCTTCATTCTCGTCCAAATGTAAGATACGTAGGCACAAGATTGCGATGATCTTGGTGAGCACATTTCCCATTTTCTCCCCTATTCCACACTTCTATCCATCTTCCATTTCCCAACCTTTCCCGTAGTCGAACTACGACGCTCTGATTTCTCATTCTCGTCCGAATGAGCATACGTAGGCACAAGGGCCCCAATCCTTGACGAGCATCCTATCTTCTAACCACCCATCTCTCCTTAGCGTCTTTAACCTTTTACCCTACCAATTCGCCTTAGCAACGAAAAGAAAACAAGTAAACCTAAACAACACTCCCCACAATTACCTTAAGAGGTTCCCGTCGAGTACGACGGACGTGAGGGGTGCTAATACCTTCCTCTCACGTAACCGACTCCTGAACCCGGAACTTGGTTGCGACAGCCCTGTTCCTATCCTTTTCGTTTCAAGAGGTTTTCTCGATATTTTCCTCTCTCGTTCATTCGGGAAAAATAAAGTTCGGTGGCGACTCTGTCGAACCGCATTTCCGCGCCTTTCGCGCGAGGGTCGTTTCTCTGAAATGTCTCCATGATTTTTCGAGGTGCGACAGCTGGCGACTCTGCTGGGGATATTTTTCTCCATGCAAAGAGAGAGTCGAGCCTATCTTTTAGTTTGTGAGGAGTGTTTGTTTTTTATTTGTTTTCTTTTTGTATTTGTTCTCTTGTAGATTTTATTTGCGCTTGTTATCTTGGTTGCCTGTTGGTTCTTGGGATAACATCATGAGTAAGGCTCTACGCCCGAGCTTTGGTAAAAGCAGAGAGAACACATAGTTTAGAATTGGTAGTCGAGTAGTGTTAGTCACCAAGGATTCGCTCTTTGTGTGCCTAGCATGAAAGCTCCTCCAGAGGAGACATATTCGTAGATCTCGTTGTAACACAACTAGCCTATTGCATGACTTGATTAATGAAGGGTCCATGATTCTGGGAACCCTTTTTAGCACCAGTTCCAATATTGGTGGTCATGTAGTGTTAGTCTCCAAGGACTCGCTTCTTGTGCGCCTAACATCAGGACCCCGCTCAGGAGAGACCTTATCGTCATTATCGTCGTAATACAGCCAGCCTGTTGCGTGACGCTAATACGACTAGTGTCCGTGATCCTGGGAACCAAACGTAGGAACCATCCCGTAAGTGGGTTTATGAGTAGAATGTTTAGATCTTCTCGTATAGGTTGTACCTGTCAGTTTTCTTTGAGCAGGAATTATGGTTACTTATCTGTTACAGTTACCAACTTCAGGAATTGTTTGATTGTGATCCTGTGATCCTGGATCTTGTATCTTGCATTGCATCTTGCATATCATTTGCATTGCATTTCATATGTTGTGCATTTTTCATTTCCAGTCCTTCAACAGAATCTTATGTCTTCGTTCCTTCCTCTCCAGTAAATCAAGCTGATTCCTCGACACCAATACGCAACTAGAGCCAATACAAGACAAATGATGGAGCAGATTCAGCAGGAGCAAGCTGCCTTCAGGGAAGAGTTGGATTCTATGAAAGGAAAGATTGACCAGATCCTCGAAGCCATCCTCGCAGCCAGGAGAGAGGAAGAACAGCGTGAAGCCGCCGCCGTCGTCAACAATGGTCAAGGACAAGGGTCTACTGCCATCCCTTTGGTTCCAATTCCAAATTCTCATGGGATGCCGTTGAACTTCAACAAGGCAGTCGAAGGAAACACTTCTCAGCCAATCCCAGCGCCTGGAGTTACTGTTGGAGTTATCCCGCAGGCCCAGCCTACTGCTGTGCAGATCCCAGCTCCCCATATCGAAGATACTCTAATGGATCAGTATGACGACATTCAGAACTATCATGCTGCTATTCCCATCGCCAGTCCTGTTGCCGCTCAGGATTCAGAAGCCATGAAGATGTGCCGAGATCTAGCCGAGAAACTCCGAGCCATGGAGGGGCACAATTCAAATTCTTTCAGTGCTCTGGAATTGTGTTTGGTGCCTGATGTTGTCATTCCTCCCAAGTTCAAGGTGCCCGAATTTTCGAAGTACAAAGGTCTTAGTTGCCCAAACATTCATCTGAAGATGTATTGTCGCAAGATGGCTGCCTATGCCAGAGATGAAAAGCTCATGATTCATTTCTTCCAAGACAGCTTGTCTGGGGCATCACTCGAATGGTATATGCAGCTGGAGCGTAACAGTGTACGCACTTGGGCCGAGTTAGCCGATGCATTTGTCAAACAATACAAATACAACACCGATCTTGCTCCTAACCGTACTCAGCTTCAGAGTATGACTCAGAAGGATAGTGAATCCTTCAAGGAGTACGCGCAACGATGGAGAGAGCTAGCCGCAAGGGTGCATCCACCTCTTGTTGACCGTGAACTGATTGACATCTTCATGGGTACTTTACAAGGCCAGTATTACGAAAAGTTGATCGGTGGTGTCTCCGCTGGATTCTCTGACTTGGTGATCGTCGGTGAGTGGATTGAGGAAGGTATGAAGAGTGGAAAGATCCCAGGAGGTTCTAACAATCAGGCCAATGCCAAGAAGCCTTTCAATGGATACAAAAAGAAGGAAGGCGAAAAAAATGCCATATTTTTGCAGAAAGGGCAAGCTTCTCAACAAGCTTCTGCTCCTATGTGCCCCTGTTCAATTTTCTGAAACCTGAGGGGTTAGATTGGTATATTTGCCAGTCGTAACCTGGAAGGTTGAAAGGGATTGAACACAAAAGCCCAAAAATTTGCACTCACCAGTGCATGGAGTGATATTGATGGTTGGTTGAACATGATTGAGTGGGCTTAAAGATGCCACTAGGGGAAAGTTCTTCAGTAGTATAATGAGAACTGTCAGGAGTCTGGAGTAATACTGATGTAACAGCATGTCTTCATGAGGATAGAGCAATCAATAATGATAACCCTAAAGCAGTCTTGAAGTGATAAATCTGACCTCAGGAGGATAGAGCAATGAATGGCTCTAAAGCAGTCTTGAAATAATAATGTGATATGTCTTCAGGAGGATAGAGCAATCAATAGCTCTAAAGCAGTCTTGAAGTGATAATGTGATATGTCTTCAGGAGGATAGAGCAATCAATAGCTCTAAAGCAGTCTTGAAGTGATATGTCTTCAGGAGGATAGAGCAATCAATAGCTCTAAAGCAGTCTTGAAATAATAACGTGATATGTCTTCAGGAGGATAGAGCAATCAATAGCTCTAATGCAGTCTTGAAATAATAATGTGATATGTCTTCAGGAGGATAGAGCAATCAATAGCTCTAAAGCAGTCTTGAAGTAATAATGTGATATGTCTTCAGGAGGATAGAGCAATCAATAGCTCTAAAGCAGTCTTGAAGTAATGATTTCAGGAGGATAGAGCAATGGATAGCTCTAAAGCAGTCTTGAAATAATAATGTAATTTCAGGAGGATAGAGCAATGAATACTCTAAAGCAGTCTTGAAATAATAATGATGGTTTCAGGAGGATAGAGCAATCAGTAGCTCTAAAGCAGTCTTGAAGTCATGAGATGTTCTCAGGAGGATAAAGTAACCCTGAAGTTACAATAAAGCAGTCCCAAAGATCATAAGCTTGTTTGTTGAATAATTAACCTGAAAACAAGGTAGCATTCTGTATAACAACATTAGTTTATGCTTTATGTATGCATGTATGGCATGATGCACTTAGGTAATGTACTATAGACCTATATGTTATGGTATGATGTAAATGATGTATGTATGATATGACACTGCTGGAAGTGTCTGGATATCCTTGTATAACAACTGCTGGCCAAGGAAAATAAATCCCGATTCGTTGTTGAAGAATATATAACCCTCCGTCTGCTGAGGATAACAAGGTATAGATAACCTCCCGTTGTTGGGGATAACAAGGTATAGATAACCTCCCGTTGTTGGGGATAGTAGGGTATAGATAACCTTCGTTTTCGTTTGATAGTAGGATAAGTATAACATCCCGTCTTCGTTCATCGTGCCCTTATTGGAAAGTAATTTCCCGTATATCCGTATGAGGATAAAAGAGATGGATATAAATTCCAGGGGAGATTAGACTTTGTGAAAATGGATTAGTCCTACTGATGGTTTGTAACTGCCTTGTAAAGATGAACCGGCGAAGCTTCGTTGAAATCCTTCCCTCGTTCGTCCTTAGTAAATACTATTACTGCGTTTTCATGCATTTCTGGTAAACATCAATCATATTAAAAGCATACATGCATTTTTGGTAAACATCAATCATATTCCAAGGCATACATACATTCAAACACAACCAATGGACGTTTCGCTTATGTAAATAGGGTAAAAGTAAATCTGGATTCAAAAGATGGAATTTATTTATATCAAAAGTGACCCATACACGGGTAAGTGTGTACAAGGAGACATAAACCCTAGTAAGAGAATTTTGTCATGAAGTTTTACAAAAAGAATCAGCTATGTGGGAAATAATCCTATTGAGTTTCAATTCTACTATTGCCACTCAAGTATCTCATCTTCTTGCTGTTGAGACGGAAACGATTGGATTGAGCTTTATCTGTTTGAGCTTGAGTAAGTAGTACAACTGGTTGCAGTTTCATGAGTGATCCAAACGAGACATAGTCATACGCTTTAATCCCTAACTTTTGCCTGGATTGCCCTTTCAGGTTTTCAATCCACCGGGATACCCTTTTTTGCCCAAGCCGCCTTTTCAGGTTTTCGACTTGCCGGGTGTACATCTTTTTATATATATATCCCTAATTTTTGCCCAAACCCTTTTGGTTTGCCGGGATGCCCTTATTTTTGCCTAGGCCTGTCAACCTAGCGGGTCTCTTTTTATGCGTAGTATTTTTTAACTATGTCTGCGTTTACAGGTTGTGGGAAGTCTTCACCATCCATTGTAGTCAGTATCATGGCACCTCCTGAGAACACTGTCTTGACTACAAATGGTCCCTCATATGTTGGAGTCCACTTGCCCCTAGGATCACCCTGTGGTAATATGATACGCTTGATTACAATGGTAATCTTGGGAGCTTCATCATCCCAGCTTATCTCAAACATAGATGCCATGGTGGCCAATGCGTCTGCCAACTGATTCTCTCTTCGTGGGATATGTCCAAAAGTAATCTCTTTGAAATGTGGGATCAAAGACAACACATGTTCTCTGTAAAGAATGAGATTATCATGCTTTGTATCCCAATCTCCTTTAATCTGACTTACTACCAGAGCTGAATCTCCATACACCTCAAGGAACTGAATCTTCATATCAATAGCAACTTGCATACCCATGATACATGCTTCATACTCAGCCATGTTATTGGTACAATAGAAACAAAGTCTGGCAGTAATCGGGGTATGACAACCTTCAGGGGAACTAATCACAACACCAACACCATTACCATGTGCATTGGAGGCACCATCAAAAACCATAGTCCATCGAGATCCTTGTTCAGGTCCGTCATATTGTCCAGGTTCTTTGGTAACAGACATAATGTCTTCATCAGGGAACTCAAAATTCATTGACTGGTAATCACCTACTGCTTGATGAGCCAAATGATCAGCAACAACACTCCCCTTAATGGCCTTCTGAGTAGTATACTGTATATCATATTCCGTCAAGATCATTTGCCATCTTGCAATTCTTCCGGAGAGAGCAGGTTTCTCAAATATGTACTTGATTGGATCCATTTTTGAAATCAACAAGGTAGTATGGGTCAACATATACTGTCTCAGTCGGCGAGCAGCCCATGCCAAAGCGCAGCAAGTTTTCTCGAGCAGTGAGTATCTTGTTTCACAGTCGGTAAACTTTTTGCTAAGGTAGTATATTGCCTGCTCTTTTCGACCAGACTCGTCATGTTGCCCCAATACACACCCCATTGAGTTGTCTAATACTGTTAAATACATAATCAAGGGTCTTCCATCAACTGGTGGCATTAAAATTGGAGGTTCTAGCAAATATCTCTTGATTTCATCAAAGGTAGTCTGGCACTCATCATTCCATTCCGTCACCTGATCTTTCTTCAACAACTTGAAGATTGGCTCACAGATGGTAGTTAATTGGGAAATAAATCTTGCAATGTAGTTCAATCGTCCCAAGAAACCTCTAACCTCCTTCTCAGTACGGGGAGCTGGCATCTCTCGTATAGCTTTCACTTTTGCAGGATCCACTTCAATACCTTTTCCACTGACAATGAAACCCAGGAGCTTTCCAGATCTAACTCCAAAAGTACACTTGTTTGGATTTAATCTCAACCTGTATTTCTTCAACCTCTCAAACAACTTGTGCAGATGATCAAGATGTTGTTCTTCATTCCGAGACCTGGCTATCATATCATCCACATATACCTCTATCTCATGATGAATCATATCATGAAACAAAGCCACCATGGCACGCTGATATGTTGCCCCTGCATTCTTCAAACCAAATGGCATTACCTTATAGCAAAAGGTGCCCCACTGTGTCACAAATGTAGTCTTCTCCATATCTTCAGGTGCCATCTTGATTTGATTGTAACCAGAGAAACCATCCATAAAAGAGAATACCTTATGCTGAGCAGTGTTGTCTACCAGGATATCAATATGAGGAAGTGGAAAGTCATCTTTAGGGCTAGCCTTGTTCAGATCTCTGTAGTCTACACACATACGTACCTTACCATCTTTCTTAGGAACTGGTACCACATTTGCAACCCATTGAGGATAAGAAGTTACGGCCAAGAACCCTGCATTGAACTGTTTCATTACCTCTGCTTTGATCTTTTCTGACATTTCAGGACGCATACGACGAACCTTCTGCTTCTTTGGACGACAATCTTCTTTCACTGGCAAACGGTGAACCACAATGTCTGTATCCAACCCTGGCATATCTTCATAAGACCAAGCAAAGATCTCCACATAGTCACGTAGCATCTGAATCAACCTGCTCTTGACACTGTCCTCTAAATCAGCCCCTATCTGGACCTCTTTTCTGTTTTCTTCAGTTCCCAGATTCACAACTTCGACTGGCTCTTCATGTGGCTGTATAGCTTTCTCTTCTTGTTGTAACAACCTAGCAAGCCCTACAGGTATTTCACAATCGTCCTCGTTTCCGTCTTCAGTTTGATAGATCGGATTCTCGAAATTGTAATTGGCAATAGTAGAACTGTTATCAACTGGATCCAGAGTGGATGAGGATCTGCATTTTAGTGACGTGGGTGTGTGTAAGAACACATAGCTGATAAAGCAAAAATAAAAGAAAAAGAAAGACAAGGAACACAATATCTACGAAAACGAAACGTCCACTGATTTTATTGAATGAAGTATGCAAATGAAATGACAACCCGTAACAAGCACACCATTGTGCCCCGGGTAAGGCACATGGCTTGAAAGTTTTAATTGTTCCAGAAATTATAAATTTAAAAACATAACACAGTAATAGTATTTACTCCTGACTAAAGGAGATAGGGATAACATCTTCAGCTGTCCAATTATTGAGTCCAGCACCCACAGTAGGAAAAATCCATGCCTCCAAGTTGTAGTCTTCATCTTGATCTCCCACAGCATTGATAACCCCTTGATTGGTGATACGAACAGCACGGGCACGACGGACAGCCTTCTGGGACTTTGCAGTGAAACCCAAACCAAACTTGTCAGACTTGTATGGAATATCAGGAAGCTGACCCCAAATAGTACAACCACCTTCTTCCGCCACAGCTTTTGCATCATTGAGAGAGGCCATTGCCATTGTTGGAGGGTTTCTGATGACCACAGGAACCTTCTTCATAGCAGGAGGAGTCACACAATCCTTAACAGCCCAGGGAACCACTTCAAATGACTGACATGGAGTTTCAATGTATTCACCTTCTACTTCCAGATACTTGAAAGTGTTTACATGGCTGACAAAGTATTCTTCCTCTCCAAAGACAGTAACAACTTTTCCATTCACCGGATATCTCAACTTTTGATGTAATGTGGAGGTCACAGCACCTGCCCCATGGATCCAGGGACGACCAAGCAGACATGAGTACGAAGGACGAATATCCATCACATAGAATGTAGCAGTGAACACCTGAGAACCAACCTTGATTGGAAGATCAATTTCCCCATGCACTACTCTTCTAGAACCATCAAAAGCCTTTACCACAATATTACTGGGCTTCAATACCGTATCTTCAGGACTCAGCTTGTTCAGGACTTCCTTAGGCAACACATTCAGAGAGGAACCATTGTCTATCAGCACATGAGACAGGGTAGTGCCCCTGCATTCAATTGAAATATGCAAGGCCCTTAGGGCTGGCAATGAACCGAACCAACTCGAAAATAGTTCGAAATTCGATTCGACAATTAGATCGTTGAACTAGGTTCATGAACCTAATGAGTTGAGTATGAGCGAAAAATTAAGTTCGTTAACTAAATGAGCTGAACTTGAACTCTACATAGTTCGACTCGTTAGGTTCATGAGTTAACTCGATTACATATGAGAATAATTATACTGTCTTTAAGATTAGGTTTAAATATTTAATCTAAATCTTAGACAAATTTAATCTTCAACTTAGTAGTTTTTGAATTAGACTCTCAAATGTATCTCTTGAAAGTTGTGTAAGTTTTGAATTAGTAGATTTCGAAGATAAAGTTAAATTTCAATATGATAATTTTTATTTTATTTTAATATTTTATTTTAAAAAAAATATATTTATTTAAAATGTCAAATATACTAAAATATATATATATTAAAAAAAATAGTTTTTAAGCCCGTGAATCATGTGAGCTGATCCTAATGAGTTGAACCAAACTGTTCGTGAACTTATAACAAGTCGAGTTTGAACTTAAAAAAAAGTTCGTGTTGAACTCGAACTCGAACTCGAACTCGAAACAATTCATAACGAGTCGAGTTTGAGCTTAAAAAAAAGTTCGTGTTGAACTCGAACTCGAACTCGAACTCGAAAAATTCTTAATGAGTCGAGCCGAGCTGAGGTGAGTTCGACTCGACTCGACTCATTTCCAGCCCTAAAGGCCCTGTTATGATCCCTCTTGGCAGGGGTCAAGTCAGCATCAGAAAATCCTAACCCGTTGTCATAGGTCAGGTGAGCAACACAATTCTCAAACTGGTCCACAGAAATTGCACTGGGTACATGAGCCATCTTTAGAAACTTGATCAATGACTTGGCATGAGCCTCAGAACATAATAACAGGGAGAGCATAGAAATCTTTGAGGGAGTATGCCCCAGCTGATCAACAATATCATAATCACTCTTGCGAATAATTTTCAATACTTCTTCCATCTGCTTAGAGAGGTCATCAGCAGCTGGCACATCAGTAGATACAGGCTCAATAACAGGACCCTTGCCCCGAGCATCAGTGGTGGAAGTAACAGCAGGTGTAACTGCACTCTTAGAAGCAACTGGAGGAGAGAAGACTCTTCCACTACGAGTGATCTTGCTAGATCCAGCAATATTATCAATGTCAACAGGCATATCAGGTAAAGGCTCCTGCTTGACACCATGGATGTAAACATCAGACCCATAGTGCCAAGGCACAGCTTTGTCAGATGTATAAGGAATAGGACCAGGAGTGGTAATGATCAGAGGAGCTACTCTGGCTTCAGCAACAACTTTCACAGGACCTTCAGCAGTAATCTTGATTGGGCCCTGATGGGTGATTTTAATGGGACCCTTTGAAGTGATTCTTAGTGGTACTTTGTCAACCATGTCAACCTCTTCAATCTTCTTACCCTGAGTCAGATGATCCACCATACTTTCTACAGATGCTGGTCTTCTTTCAAACACTATAGTATATTTATCCATGAGACGTTGAATCCCATCTCTCAAAATGAAGCAACTATCCGGCTTATAGGTACAATATAGACAATCTTCATGACAACCTGGAAAGATCCCAGCTTGTACTAACCTCTTTTTGATAACAGACAATGGTGTGCTCAACTCCATAACTGAATAGACATGCAGATCTTCATCAATATCTTCATCAATGGCGTTGACAGTCTTCTCGTGATTTGGCATTGGAGCTGTAATCACATTTGGAGTACCTGGTGGGTCAAACCCAATTTCTCCAGCATCAATCATATCCTGAATTTTGTTCTTCAAGACCCAGCAGTTATTAGTATCATGTCCTGGACAGTTTGAATGATATGCACATCGTGCATTGGGATTGTACTTGGGAGAGGTAACATTGGGATTCTGAGGAGCCTCCCTCAGGGTAATAAGTTCAGCCTTCAACAAGTGTTGCAATGCCTGAGCCATTGACATGTTGATCTTCGTGAACTGTCTTCTAGCCCTCTGTTGGTTACCTTGAGGCTGCTCTGTTGTTGCAGGAGTTGGATTTGAAATATGAACTGCACTAACAGACTGATGCCTTCTGTTACGATCAGGCTGACCATACACAGCATTAGATTCTTTCTTCCCAGTGGGAGGCTTCTTTGCAGCACCTGATGAAGAAGTGCCCACTTGGATCTTACCACTCTTGATACCATTCTCTACTCGCTCTCCTGTCATGATCAACTCAGTGAAGCCAGATGATGAGCTTCCAATGAGATGACTGTAAAACGGACCATTCAGCGTACACATGAACATATCAACCAACTCCCTATCAGTCAAAGGGGGTTGAACTCTTCCAGCTAAGTCTCTCCACTTCTGAGCATACTCCTTAAAGCTTTCTTTGGCACCCATAGACATGCTTTGAAGCTGCATGCGAGTGGGGGCTAAGTCAGCATTGTATTGATACTGCTTGTAGAAAGCTTCAGCAAGGTCATTCCAATCTCTGATGTTGACACTCTCCAACTGATAATACCACTCTAGCTGAGCTCCAGATAAACTCTCTTGAAAGAAATGGATCCACAACTTTTTATCAGCAGTGTGGGGTTGCATTCTTCTGACATAAGACCTCAGATGCAATTTGGGACAAGAGACCCCATCATAGACAACAAATGTAGGAACTTTGAACCCAATGGGTATGACCACCCCAGATATCAAGCTCAAATCCTCAAAATCTAGCCCAGATGATTTCTGTAATTCCATAGCATCCATTCTATCCACCAGCATCTTGAATTTGTCTTCGTTAGGCTCATGGTAGTAGTTAGCCTCAGAATCAGAGTCCCCCATAGTGTTGTGGAGACTGCCTCTCTCCTGCTCAGATTCTTCAGATTCATAGTCTTCAACATGTTCCTTGGTCTTGACAGGACCTTTGAACCTTCTTCCCATGTTGAGCAACCCAGCAGACCTTCTAGCCTTCTTAGTCTTCTTGGCCAGCAGTGTCTTCAATTCATCCTGCCCCTTGGATAGGTTCAGGATCAGCTCTTGGAACTGTGCATTCTGTGCCTGGAGATCCTTAACTGATTGTTCAAGAGCCATTGCTGAAATAAACAGCGAGAAGATGAGAAACCTGTGCACAATTATAAACCTGTGATGCAATGATATGGGAATGCATATGCAATGTTTTCAAGGACCGCAGGATTTAAATTTGCTTAAACAAACAAGAAAGTAACTTTTTATTAGTAATAACTTGTTTTGCCTTTTAGGCTTACAAAAAATGAAAACGAAATAAGTACAAAAGATGGGGTTTTAAGTCTCCCATGGACGTTTCCTCTTGGTGTTGAGGTATGAGTTGAGGTTTCGTTCCTCATGAAGTAGCTTTGTTAGCTCTAGGATCCTTGCTTGGCTTGCTTTGTAATGAGCCTCGAAAGTATCCCTTTGCTCTTTCAGTTGGATCCATGATCTCTGCAAGTCTTCCATATCAGTAGGCATATCTGGGTGAAGGATGGTATAAGCTGTGTCTCCTTCAGCAACAGGTTCCATGGTAACTGGTAGGACGGCAGGATATGGCATCATGAGTGTCTGAGCACGAGATCGTACCCATCTGAGATAAGCCTCCATAGGAATAGTGTACTTAGGCTCCAGTGTCTTGCTGTCAATCCTGTTTACCTTTCCCCAAGCTCGGATGAATCTCTGACGGTAACCCTGAAGATCGTTGTCGTAATCAAACACAATGCCCTGAATCAACATGTCATGTGGACCATCGCTCCGGGCGTAACCAAACTGTCGTAAAGCTAGAGATGGGTTGTAGGTGATGCCTCCTCTTATGCCTAGAAGTGGCACATTAGGAAACTCCCCACAACGGTCAATGATGGTGACATTCTCCATAGATCTGGAGCACCAATGGATGTCTGAGTGAGAAAGTGACATGATCCTCTTGGACCATCTGAACCCTTGCTCATTCTTCATTACTGAGCAAGGAAGGTGAGAAATAAACCACCTAGAAAGTAAAGGTATGCAGCACATCAAAGTTCCTCTTGCCCTTGTAGTACGGGTGTGAAGAGAATGTAGGATGTCCCCAAGTAAGGTAGGCACTGGATTGTGACTCAGGAATATGTTGATGGCATGAACGTCTATGAACTGATCAGGATTGGGGAACAACACTAAGCCATAAATCAATAAGGCTAAGATCTCCTCAAAAGCATCGTAGCTCATAGCCTTCAAGAACATTTGAGCTTTATCCACTAATACCTTGGCAAGAATACCTTTAACTCCACTTCTCGTCTCTAGAACAATGTCAGACTTCTTCAGATGTAGAGCTGCAGCAATAACTTCTGGTTTAAGCTCCTTCTCTAAGCCTGTGAATGGCTTCTGATCAAGAACAGGTATACCCAGAAGTTTAGAGAACTCCTCCATGGTTGGAACCAGCTGATAATCAGGAAATGTAAAGCAATGGTGCTTAGGGTCAAAGAACTGAAACAGCACACTCATCATGTCTTCACTGAACCCTGAAGTAACTAGATCCAATAAGTGACCATGTCTCTTGTTGAACTGGGAATGATCAGGCACTAGGGAAACCAACTCCTTGAGCTTAGCAGGTATCCCTACAAAGTTGATCCTGATGGTGTTTCTACGAGCAGAAGCCATGACCTGCAACAAAGAACAAAGATAAATCCTTTGGTCCTTGAAATGGTTAGGGAAAATGATATGCTTATGATGCATGATGATGTCATGATGTCATGCTCAATCACAAACATGTGGCACACACAAACAAGTCACACCATAGCCCTAGGTTTAAAGGCTTGCATGAGGTTCAAAGGCAAGTACCCTCCCCTGAAGTTAGATGGTTCATCCTGTCCTACAAAAGTAACCAGGTTCTAAGGGATCTCAATATCATTGATCCTTCACAAGGGTGGTTGTTCAGAAGGCAACTTACTTGCCAACCAAAACCCTCCAAGTTTAAGATCTCAATGAGCGTAGTATCGAGTGTCAACCAACTTCAGTCTGCACCAAAGCCGGTTACCTCACTACTTTCTAAAGGCCAAGATGAGTTAACTAGGGTTCTAAAAGTCAGTTAGTGCATTGACAACATATGGCAGCCTCAATATTATCCTCAACTTGACTTAAGGAATATAAGCACCAACCAAGAAGTCGCACTAACTATGGCCACCAGATCAACCGTATCGATATACGTCGTACAGTTTCCTTGGTCTATTGCCATTTACCTAAGGTACACTAGATCCGGGTTAGGACCTTTCACACATAAGAGCACCCCAACAATATAATAATAAAGCAAACGAGGCAAACAATTTAAAGTGATCTTAATTCCTAAGGGTACCCCTCTTAAATAGGTCCCCAGCAGAGTCGCCAGTTCTGTAACCCGGTGAACTGACTTTAAACAATGTTGCGGATAGCAAGAGTCGCCACCGACTTTTATTTTATCCATAAGGAAAGGTTATAAAAGAACAGGAAAGACCTTAGAGAATATTTTGGGTCCGGGGGGTAGGTTATGAAAAGGGAAGGTATTAGCATCCTTTTCATCCATGGTTATCCATGGGCTCTTAGGTACTTAAGCTCACTTTTGAATTGTTTTGAAATTGTAGTGTGTGAATAGAAAATTTCCAGAATAGTTAGTAAATAATCCATGTAAGGATGTGTTAAGAACTTGTTTGAAAACTTGTTGAAAATTTGTTTAAGTGCGAAACAGTTTTGAAGTGAGCAAGCACCTAGGAGTAACCTACCCTAATGTTTAAAGGTCTTTCTTATTCTTCATTCTTTCCTTTAGTAAGACTATCCCTACTATAATGGAGTAGGTAGTCCTTACTTTGGATGTTAAGGGGTATGTGAGGGACAATTTGACTTTGAAGGCCATTGTGGGATGTAATAAGCACATATAAGGGACCATCATCATTTTTCGAAAGGGACTTGATTCGTAAAGGCAACCATAAGGGACTTTGATGATTTTTTTATTTGAGGGACTTGCTTTATACACCCCACTTAACCATTATTCGTAGGCAACTTGAGGGATATCCTTAGGAAGTGAGACGGCGATTAAAATCGACTTACGTGTGTGACGTGTTTATTTTAATTATCTTTATTTAAAAGTGATCTAAATTTATTTTAATATTACATACATGTTGTTACACTCCCTAATTACTAACCATAATAATAATTAAATAATTAAACAACTTTACATCCAAGAAACAATTACAAAATAATAAGCAAAATAATTAAATAAAATATAAATAAGCAATAATAAATAATAAAGGGGGTTAATTCTAAGTTTACTCGGCAAGACATCGCATCTTGTGCGTACGTATCCTTACGGGAGTGGAATCAGAGTAATCGTAGTTCCCCTCAATAGGGAGGTTAGAAACTTCTTGACTGTGGTCAAGGTCTCAAGGGGAATAAACGCATCTTAAGGACGCGCTTACGTGGAGTGTAGAAACTCCAAATCTCTACGTTGAAATGTTAAGTTGTAATTAGGGTTAAATTAGGGATTCCACGGCGGGAAACCCTAAAATGAGCGCGGCGGCTCTTTGACCTAATGCTAAGGGTAAAATTGTAATTTTGCCTGCGGCGAGGCATTTGTGAAAATTAGGGTTTGTAGTTTGTAGTTTTGAGGATTTGAAATTGAATGTGTGAAGTTTTACGGACTATTGGCGCGGCGGCCAAACAGTTAGACCTAACCTTCGGATGTGTGCAATGTGACAGAAATAATAGTAAACGCGTGAGATAATTGAATCATGCAAACAGAGAGATAATGTCATAATTTAAACCATGCAAGCAGAAATTTAAAGGCAGAATTTAAAGAGCGATTGTTAAGTTCGCGAGGTTACATGAGAGGAGCAGATACAATATGATAATGAAATTTGAATTGAACAATAATAAAATAAAATAAATAACGGTTCTAGTTATTATTTAAAAAAAAGATTTTAGTTATTATTTTAAATTTATCTAAAAAAAAGTTTTTCTTAAAAATAATAGGTTTTCATATTAATTTGGAAAAGATGTTAATGTTATTTATTTTAAAAAACAGATTTTTATATTATAACAAATTTTAATAAATTAATGATAACAATAATAATAATAATGGTAATAATAATGATAATAATGATAATAATAATAAATAATGATAATAATAATAATAATAATAATAATAATAATAATGATAATAATAATAATAATAAAGCAATAATGAATTTTAAATGTGCCAAATAACCCAACAATGTTGCTAACGCAGAAATGCGCTCATCGCAACCAGATCTAAATCGGACGAAACAAAATTTATCGCAAAGAAAAAGAAATTAAGCAAAAAATAGTATTATTGCTCACACAAAAATGCGATCATCGCAACCAGATCGAACTAACACAAATGTCACGCGTCATGCACACAAATGTGCAAACATCGTATCGACATAATTCGATCAAAAATCTTATATATATAAACTCTAACAATTTAAAAATTATATATATATAAACGTAACAGTAATAGATAAAGAAAAAGAAATAACGGTAATAGATGAAGAAAAAGAAATAACGGTAAAAGATGAAGAAAAAGAAACAACAGTAATAGATGAAGGAAAAGAAATAACGGTAAACGATGAAGAAAAAGAAACAATAGTAATGGATGAAGGAAAAGAAATAACGGTAAACGATGAAGAAAAAGAAACAATAGTAATGGATGAAGAAGAAAACTAAATAACGGCAAACGGCACTCACTCCTCTTGGGTTTTTTTCCTTCTCTCCCTCTTTTCCAACAAGGCAACACATGTATATATAGGGAACAAATTAGGGTTAACACCAAATTGTCAATAATGTCCCTAAAGCCCATTTTAAAGCCCAAACTAAATAATTAGTTAAGAAAAAATAAAATTTAAATAATTTAAAATAATTAAAATAAACTTAAAATAAAAACTAATAATCCTATTGATTCCTAAAATAAAAAATATTATAAAAAGAACAAAATTTTTTTCAATATTTTTTATTTTATGATTTTTTGGATATTTTTATGAATAATTTAGAAAAAAGTGAAAAAAATAATATTTTAAAAAATGATTTAATTAAAATACGAAAATAATAATTAAATAATAATAAAAAACTATTTTTGTTATTTTTTTAATGAAAGATAGAAAAATTTAGAGTAAAAGTAAAAAAAATAATAAAAAACAAAAAAAATGACAAAGGTGAGATTCGAACTCTCAACCTCTCACACTCATAACTCCTTACACATGTCCTCCTGCCAATTGTGCCATTTTTACTTTTTAGAAAAAAAATGCATGCCATATGATATTTACCTGCAAAAAGTCAAACGACTACACAAATTTGTTAGTAATTGATTAAATGTGATGAAATGCGACGACAAATCTTAGGGCAAAATTTGGGGTATTACAGTTATTATGATAATATTTCTCACCCAACCTCTCTTTGATGTTGGCAAAAAAAAATCATGAAGTTTGACTTTGGTTTGACCACAGTTGACCTCAGTTTGACCTTTTAACTGCATTGACTGCTTTTGACTTATCTGATCATCTGACTGAGCAAACTTTTGAGAAAAGTCTTGAAACTTGACATGGGGGTTCTTATACACATATAAGATGTTATGAAGCTCACTTGAAGTCTTGGAAGTCCATTTAGCCTGATTAAAGTCAAAACCCTAGTTTTGGATGCACTGCTTAGGAGGTGCATTGTCTGAGGGAATTGTCAACTCTTCTGACCAATTGTGAACTTTGTGAACCTTGTGAACCTTCTTGGAACACAAAGTCTTGTATTGTGAGGGCAAATTTTGGGGTGCAACACTATGCCTTATCAAGTTCCTTACTATCAGTATCCATATGTTGCTGCTGCGCAATATGCTCCAATGCCTTATCATCCAGCCGTTCAAGCAGCGCAAGCTCAGATGCCACGACAACAGGCTCCTCAGCAACAAGCCTACAATCAGCAAGGATATCAGTATCCTCCTCAGCAACAGCAGATGCAAGCTACTCAGCAACGACAAGGCACTCGCCCACAGCGTCCGCAGAGAACATGGAGGCCAGATAGAGTTTTTGATCGCCTGCCGATAAAATATGCTAGTATCTTCGCTCAGTTGATGGAGAATAAGGCTGTTGTTCCGAGAGATTTGGCTCCTCCAACTGTCATTCCTGCCGATTACGATGCAAATGCTCATTGTGAGTTTCATAAGGGCGCTCCAGGTCACACCATTGAGGACTGCAGGGCTTTCAAGCACATAATTCAAGACATGATCGATAGGGATGCTATCAACTTCAATGGGAAGTCTCCAAATATCATCAACAATCCGATGCCACCAGTTAACTAGTGCCAACATCAGATCGATTCCAGTCAAGTTCATTCCCCGAAGAAGGCCGTCATGCTGCCATTTCATATTTCACATTTCTTATGTTTTGTCTTTGTTTATTTAAGTATTGTATGCTTTGAACAATTGCCATTCGTATTTGGTTTTCATTAATGTATCGTTTATGCATGTTTTGAATTAGTTATGTCGTATTCACTCATTTTTCACTTATCACCGACACATTTATTCACTCCACTCTATTCACTGTTGTTTAGCTGGATTTGAGGGAGGATGATGAAAACGAGATACCCATAATTGCAAAACATGTGCTTTCAGACAGAATCTCGTCAATGATGTACGGGCATTGCTTCAATCCCCCAAACACTGGAGATATAAGGAGTTAATCCCTAGTAAACCACTTCGAGCCTAGAAGTAGCAGTTTCCTTCGGATATTCAAACCCTTTATACTCAACCCGGGGCAGGGTAGTGTTCAGTCAATTCAAATCCCGCACTCGAATCAACAAAGCAAAATCCCGAAGACGGTTGTTCATCAAGGACCCGTGCTATGGCAGTCACAATCTTCCAACAAAATAAAAAAACATCAAAAGCCTGCTAAGTCAAGCACCTTAAAGGGGACTTAGGCAAAATCAAGGCAATCCCGATGGATTTGACAAACAAAATCAATCCATGCAAAAGTTAGGGATCAAAAACAAAAGCAGAAGAGGACCCAGAAACCCTCAACAAAAACAAAAACTCAGTGGCCACCCAGATCAAAGGGGCACTGGCGTCCATCAAAATAAGGTGACTGCCACGTCGAGCAAACCTTAAACCTTCAAGCTTACACCGTCCAAACAAGTGTAGAATTAACTGAGCGTAGGACTGGAGATCGTTAAGAAGAATGGGTGGGTACAAATCATACTTTGAGCCTAACATCCTTTGCTTCACAACCATGAACCAGACCACGTTACAGCCCTCGAAAGACCTAATTGAGGCGAGGTTTATTCTGAAAGCATACTATTGCAAGGTTGCGTAACCTGACTCCTCACATGATTTCTAATCAACAGCGTTGGTGTCATTATCCTTGATATATCTTTCACACCAATCAAATTAGCACGACATCTGGGCTAGTAGTCCATTCGTCTCACACTTTCATGACACTCAAATAAAAAGACACTTTTCTCAAATCTTGCATCGAACTTTGCATTAATATTACCATTTATGAATGTACAATTTCATTTGCAAATAAGTGCTAGGTATTCAAAGACACTCCAGCAAGGGGCAATCGAGGAGGAACTTGACTTTCACTAGCATACACGAGGCAAGATTATTTCAAAACCCATAGGCTGGGGAAAATCATTCAACAGTTCGAGCAGGGGCAGACCATTACCACGTTCAGACTGGGGCAAGACCAGGTCGTCCTGACCATCAAGCAAAGTTGCAACCTTCTCTGAAGGAAATTCACGACAAATCACCAAGTACTCAAACTCGGGGCATTCAGAGCATCATCTTCTGCTTCAATCATGACGTCTTCAACGAACAGCGTGTCGAGGAAGTCAATCCCTCCCACCACCCGAAGTCTAATCTGCATTGGCAATTACCAAAGATCCACCATGCTGGCGTCTCCCCGCATTTCTAATTACCTGTCTGTAATCATATGCATCATATGCATCACATTCGACCTCATAAGCATCTCGCATCATATGCATACCCAATCATATCATACTTCCCCAGATCTTGCATCTTCGCTCGTCAGCATTTGCATTTGCACTTCCATTCGTTATGGAACATCATTTTACATCCAACATTAGCATATGCAAGTTAAGGTCCAGGATCAATTTCGAAGATTTCCAAGACCATCATCAGCCCAGTCAAGGGCACTCTTCGCAAGACTATGGGTTTCTCCCACAAACTTCAAGAACTTCAAATCAATCATCAGCCCAGTCAGGGGCATTTTTGCAAGATTGTGGGTTTCTCCCACGAAATTCAGAGATCTTCAAAGCAAGATTCAGCCCAGTCAGGGGCATTTTTCAAAGACCATGGGTGTCTCCTATGACGTATTTCAACCTCGTGGTTGATCAGATATGCAAAGCAAGATTCAGCCCAGTCAGGGGCATTTTTCAAAGACCATGGGTGTCTCCTATGACGTATTTCAACCTCGTGGTTGATCAGATATGCAAAGCAAGATTCAGCCCAGTCAGGGGCATTTTTCAAAGACCATGGGTATCTCCCATGAAGTATTTCAACCTCGTGGTTGATCAGATCTTCAAGTTAATATTCAGCCCAGTCAGGGGCATACCATTCAAGACCATGGGCATTCCCCACAAAGTTGTTCAACCTTTTGTTGGGCAAATCCAAGAAGTTCAGTGCAAGATTCAGCCCGAGCAGGGGCATTTTCAGCAAAACCGTGAGCGTTCCTCACGAAGTTGTTCAGCCTTTTGTTGAGCAAGACAAGACATCAAGGCCAACTCAGTCCAGTCAGGGGCATCCTCTTCCGAATTCATGGACGTAACCATGAAATCATTTCAACAATTACGAACTCCAAGCAAGTCAGTGGTCGTCCCCATTGATTCATTTCAACCCAATCTTCCTCTTGGGTATTCCCCAATGAGTTGTATTCAGCAAGCGTGACCGTTGTCAGTTGCCTTACTATCATCCTTTTGGTGATAGTCGAACCTCGTCAATCCAACCTAGCCTGCATCCTTTTGGTGTTGGTAAACTTCAAATCTGTGTTGTTCTATCATCCTTTTGGTGATAGCGACCTGTTGGTGTGAGTTTCGCTCCGTCATCCTTTTGGTGGGGGGGTCTATCATGGTCATTAATGATAGATTGTGCGATGTGTTTTGTGTTTCGCTCCGTCATCCTTTTGGTGGGGGGTCTATCATGGTCATTAATGATAGATTATGCGATATTATATTGCGTGAGTTTCGCTCCGTCATCCTTTTGGTGGTGGGTCTATCATGGTCATTAATGATAGATTGTGCGATATTATTTTGCGTGAGTTTCGCTCCGTCATCCTTTTGGTGGTGGGTCTATCATGGTCATTAATGATAGATTGTGCGATATTATTTGTGTGAGTTCGCTCCGTCATCCTTTTGGTGGGGGGTCTATCATGGTCATTAATGATAGATTGTGCGATGTGTTTTGTGTTTCGCTCCGTCATCCTTTTGGTGGGGGGTCTATCATGGTCATTAATGATAGATTGTGCAATAGTTTGTTTGTGTTTCGCTCCGTCACCCTTTTGGTGGGGGGTCTATCATGGTCATTAATGATAGATTGTGCGATGTGTTTTGTGTTTCGCTCCGTCATCCTTTTGGTGGGGTGTCTATCATGGTCATTAATGATAGATTGTGCGATAGTTTGTTTGTGTTTCGCTCCGTCACCCTTTTGGTGGGGGGTCTATCATGGTCATTAATGATAGATTGTGCGATGTGTTTTGTGTCCCGCTCCGTCATCCTTTTGGTGGGGATCTATCATGGTCATTAATGATAGATTGTGCGATGTGTTTTGTGTTTCGCTCCATCATCCTTTTGGTGGGGGGGTCTATCATGGCCATTAATGATAGATTGTGCGATAGTGTTTGAGCTTCGCTCCGTCATCCTTTTGATGAGGGGTCTGTCATGGTCATTAATGTCAGATTATGCGATAGTGTTTACTCTATCATCCTTTTTGGTGATAGTAGCCGTGTGTGTTTCGTCCCATCATCCTTTTGGTGATGGCGACAATTTTCTAGTTTTTTCATTGTTTACTTAGAGGTTTACCTCATCCAGCTTTTCAATTCTCGAGCATTTCCTTTTCTTTTCGAACAAATTTAGGGTCTTCTTCATATCTAATTATCTTCTACCTTGAAAGAATGAGCATCATGCCGCTCATCTTATTCGGTCTAAGCCAATTAGATAGGGGCATCTGTCATACCCCAAATTTTTCCTACCTTTGTATAGTCTCCATCCGGTATTTTTACTCACTTGCTTTATTAAAAAAAGTATAAAAAAAAAGTGTTGTTATTTTTGAAGATGTCAGGTCATGGTGTGCTTTTCAAGAGGTGTGTGTATGATACTACGCTTACAGTTTTTTGACCAATTTCTTGAGGTTGTGAATGTGTCTTCAAGAATGTACAATTTTGATCGTGTTTGTTTTAATTTCGAGTTCTAGTCGAGAATATTCAAGGCTTTATGAGACATACTCATATCTTGGAGCCCAAGTTTACCGCAAATAATTTTTATTTTTTTTTTCTTGTATGAACCGAGTCTGCTAAACGTGCAGAGCAGTCTCCAAACGAACCACAATAACAAATACCGTACAAGCCCAACTACCAATATCACCTTTTAAATAAATCATACACCATACCCTCCACACAACCAGATAAATAATCCCCAACTTTCACAACACTCACTATGATTTGTATAATCAATACAAGTCAGCATAAACAACAACTCACAATAAACTGTCACATACCGCACATCCACTTCTCGCAGCGAGCAAGCCAACTTTCATTTTGTAACCAAAAATCGCAGCTTTGTTTTCATTCGATATTCAATCAAGAAGCTGATCAAATTCTCTTCAAGTATGTTGGAGCTTCGCTTTCGTTCTTGTCGAGCTATGTACGAAGAAAAGTTACACAGAAGTTGGCATTATGCATACTGTCCCAAAACCTTAAACAAATTCTTACGGTTGATTTCACAAGTCTTCAATGCTTTGTGAAATGATCACGGTTGCAGCTTGTCCAAGGTTGTGGGTTCATGGATTTGTAAAGATACGAGAGGCAAGATGATAGGTAATTCCAAAGAACATTATAAATGTAACAACAAGAATTCTCGACCAGAGTCGAATTTGCAGCAACAATTCACTGTTACAAGAAAAATGAGAGTCAAATTGAGAGGGATTAATCATTCCATCAATAAGTCAAAACAGGGCAGTGTGTGACCACAAGTTTCACAGTAGTAAAAAAAGTAAAAAATATTGTAGTGAGTGTAATTCACAATGAAATCAATAGCAACAAGCATGGTCCCGTAATGAATCGTACTGTAACTTGATAGAAAATACACACCCCTGCTACAAAAGGACAACAGTAGCAGCCATCACTAAAAAAACCTGCAACAGCAGAAACAACAATTACAATACCAGCCGCTCCACACCTCAATAGGTTGTACAATCTGCAGCAGGTGTCACCACCATTTTCCTTCAATATTTGTGCTCCATAACGGTCCAAAATTCTGCAACAAGGGCAACCCATAAACAAACCTGTAGCATACACCAAGTCACAACGCAGCAGCCACAAATACTAACCTCCAACACAATCACAAGGACATGCTTCACTACATAATAAAACCTAGCCACAACAACAACTTCCTCTGAAAAAAAACTTCAAAAACTCCAAACATTTCAAACCTCAATTGAGAAATACATAAATCCTTCAACTCACTCTCCTCCTAAAAACGACTTATTCAACACCTCAACCCATTTTCTTCTCCTTAAACTTCCTCCAAACCTCCATATATTTCCTTCAGAACCCAATAAGCTAAAAACCCATTTGAATATTCAAACCGAAATCCCCAAAAACTTCACCTTCTCTTCTGAAACCTCTTCTTCCTCTAACCCCACCATCCTTTCAATACCTCTTCAACCGTAAATCACAAAACCTTCCATCTTTAACTCAAAAAACCCGCCAAACCCCAATAACAATAATCTTCTTCAATCTCCAACCGTAAACCCAATAGAATCATCACCGAATCAGAAGGAGAGACAAAGAAGAGAGAAAGCGGAGATGAAGCGATTCACAACCAAGATCAAAATCTAACCTGAATGAATTGAGACGAAAGGTCAAACATTTTTGAGAAAAACTCAAATCGAGCTAGAACGTGAGAGGAGGTTGGAATGATGCGTGTTCTTCCATTTTTTTTTTCTTTTAAGAGAAATGAATGGCTTCCGTTTTTTTATTATTTGAGGAAGAACAATGTGTCACACTTTGAACTGATGAAGTGTCATTCTTTTCATTTCATTTTTTTTATAAAAAATGGCTTCTATTTCCTCTTTTTCTTTTTTTCTTTTTTTCTTTTTTTTTTATGTTTGCATTTGGCTGTGGACCGGGCTCAAAGGCCCGTGCATTTTTAGGTTCTCACCCCTGGTCTCTATCAGCTGTGTTTAATGGGGATGATGGGTTTGATTTAACCCAAATAATTCCCTACTCTTGACACTTCCCCATCTCACGATACATACCCCTTGTTTAATTTTCTTGAGTTTTTTTTTTATGTATATATATATATATATATATATATATATATATATATATATATATATATATATATATATATATATATATATATATATATATATATATATATATATATATATATATATATATATATATATATATATATATATATATATATATATATATATATATATATATATATATATATATATATATATATATATATATATATATATATATATATATATATATATATATATATATATATATATATATATATATATATATATATTTTGAAGACTAAAATATTATTCACTTTGGGATTTCAATTTTTGTTTTTTACATATTTCTTTTATTTTGTTCACATTTTTTATTCATTTTTTGGGTCGATGACGATACCCTAAGTTATGGTTTGCCAAATTATTGACAAATAATAACGAACCCGAGACCATCTCTTTTCAAAACTTTCATTTTCTTTTTTATCCAGTTTTTCTTATTCCCTAGTCAATGATGACTTTAATAATTATTATCGGTCAAATTATTGATAGATGATAATTTAGTCGAGACTATTTCAATTTCGCTTCCAATCATTTTTTTTAAACATTTTCTTGATCAAACTCCAAAAGAAGGAGATTCTTGGAATCTAGCATTCCTTGGATCTTCGAGTGAATAATTCTCGAGGCACGCTCTTGAGTTGTTATTCACTCAATCTTTTGATTTTCTCAAACGCTTTCTCAACATCTTTTTTGATTAAAACTCCGAAAGAAGGAGATTCTTGGAATCTAGCATTCCTTGAATTTTCGAGTGAATAATTCTCGAGGCACGCTCTTGAGTTGTTATTCACTCAACCTTTCGACTCTTTCAGATTCAATTACTTTCAAACATTCTCCTAAGTCGAATGCTTGTCCGCATTCGCAACCCACATTTCATCCACAACTCCTCGTGGTTTCGATATTAGGGGCACCCTCAAAGACTAATATCATTTCTCACAATCCTAACACTTGACACGTCGTCAAGTCGGTTCCATCTTCGATCAAATCTTCGACACGTCGTCGAGCTACTTCAAAACAACTTCCTTTTTGGCCTCGCATGCCATCTTTCGATTCGATCTTTTCACATACGTTTTTTTAAACTTACGAAAGAGGGATGTTCTTAGAATCTAGCATTTTTTGAATATTTGAATAAGAAACTCTCGAGGCACGCCCTTGAGTTGTTATTAATTCATTCTTTCGATTCCAAAACATCCAACTCTTTATCTTCAACCTATTCAGTCAATTCCCGAAAGAATTGAGTTCTTGGAGTCTCGTATTCCTTGAATTCTTGAGTGACAAGCTCTTGAGACGCGCTCTTGGGTTGCTTTTCAGTCACCCTTTCGTCTCAAACTCAAACTTCAACCCTTTTCAAACCTCATCTTTTTGTGGTTGTTACCACGAACTACGACTGCTCTGATTCTTGCGATGATCTTGGCGAGCACATTTCCCATTTTCTCCCCTATTCCACACTTCTATCCATCTTCCATTTCCCAACCTTTCCCGTAGTCGAACTACGACGCTCTGATTTCTTATTCTCGTCCGAATGAGCATACGTAGGCACAAAGGCCCCAATCCTTGACGAGCATCCTATCTTCTAACCACCCATCTCTCCTTAGCGTCTTTAACCTTTTACCCTACCAATTCGCCTTAGCAACAAAAAGAAAACAAGTAAACCTAAACAACACTCCCCACAATTACCTTAAGAGGTTCCCGTCGAGTACGACGGACGTGAGGGGTGCTAATACCTTCCTCTCACGTAACCGACTCCCGAACCCGGAACTTAGTTGCGACAGCCCTGTTCCTATCCTTTTCGTTTCAAGAGGTTTTCTCAATATTTTCCTCTCTCGTTCATTCGGGAAAAATAAAGTTCGGTGGCGACTCTGTCGAACCGCATTTCCGCGCCTTTCGCGCGAGGGTCGTTTCTCCGAAATGTCTCCGTGATTTTTTGAGGTGCGACACTTAGTCCAAGTACTAATTACAATAAGTTCTCACACTCACCCTTATACACATACGCTTAACTAAGTTAATGTCAAAATAATAGCACAAATAAATCACAAAACGACTTAATATTTAAATGGAGTGTTACAACTCTCCCCCATTTAAAATATTTTCATCCTAAAAAATGTGCCTAATGAGAACAATTTTGGATATGACTCTCGTATCTTGCTCTCCAATTCCCAGGTCACACTTCCCCCAGCAGCTCCTCTTCAAGCTACTCTCACTAAAGGAAGTCCATTGCCTCTTAATTGTTTCATCTTGCGATCCTTAATTCTTAATGGCATCGTCTCCACTATAAGATTATTTTGAATTTGCACCTCATCCCTTTGAATGACATGGGATGGATCAGGAATGTATTTCAGAAGTTGCGACACATGAAACATGTCATGTAAATTTGAAAGTTTGGGTGGTAGAGCCACTACATATGCAACAGCTCCAACTCTCTGCAAAATCTAATACGGTCCAATGAACTTAGGATCCAGCTTTTTCGATTTCAGCACACGACCAACACCTGTCACAAAATTGACCCTCGGGAACTGATCGCGACTTTCTATGTCTAATACAACCTAACTGCAAGTGCACAGTCTATCGCGTAGTAATAATAGATATCGATCCCACAGGGACTCGTAATCAAGCTAGTGTTCTCGGGAGTTACTATGTTTAGCTAGGTAGAATATGTTTAAGGGAATAAGATTGTCACTAAAAGGGAAACTAAGACTGTTACTTAGATTATAATTAATTTAATCGATATGCAGTGATTGTATTCTTCAGGGATTTGACAAGTTACGGTGTATGAAATAATTTTCAGAGTTTATTTAAGCAGAAAATGGTGATTTAAAGATTCTCGCCTCACGATGGTTATTGACGCTAATCATAATTCTAAGGGCCAAACGTACACTTTCGTATCCCATTCGGGGTTAAAATTATTTTTTGGAAATCTCTAAGTTCTAATTCATTTTAAAGTGCTTTCACTGTTATTAAAATGAATGACTAGTATTTACTATCTGATCTTACCGCAGCTTTCGCTTGTTGGTTCGTATCTTAATTAATTTACCACTTTCGTGGCAAAACTACTTTTAAATAAGTTCTTGCTTTCGCGACGAAGTTTATTCAGTAAATCAATTTTAAACACTCAGACTATAAATTACTTTTGAAAAGACAGTTTTTCAACCGGTTATTATCAAATCCCTTTCGAATTATTACTACATATCGATTACCTAAATTTAGCTAGACATGGATTTGGGAAAGGTAAAACATAAATGAAAATGATAAATAATAATATGCAACATAATAAAACTGGAATTACGATTGAAATGAGAAACCTGTAAATATTCCAATTGGCCTTTGGGCAGATCCTCCACAGATGTTGGCAGGATTCTGGTCTTTATGCCAATTCGATCGTACAATAAAAGTAGAAATTACAAAAGAATGAAAGGAATGCAGAAAAAGTAAAGAGAAATAAATAAGAATATTAAACTGGAAAGGTTTGCTCTGGAAATAAATTTGGCAGCACTTTGTTGTATGAATGCGGCCTCCTTTTCTGAGGTCCCCTTCTTCCCCTTTTATAGAAATGGAATTCTAACGGTTATAATTGGAGAGGGTGGACTTTGAGGCAGAAAAATCAGGGAGTAGTGGTCCACTATTTGGGACTTGGAACTGCTTCTTTAACGTGCAATTGAAGTGGGGCGTTTTTTCCTGCATGACGGTCGTCACAAGGTGTGACGGTCGTCACCCGTGTGATGGTCGTCATGGAGCTGTGACGGTCGTCACAGCAGCAAAAACAGCCTTCTGCGCTTTTCATGATGTTTTCACTCTTTTTTCGTCCATATTTCATCTGAGATTGCTTCTTTTCTTCATAATGCCTTGTTTAGACGTGATCGTTAAATACCTGCAAAACATCAGACAAACAACACGGAAATAACCCGAAATCAGATCGAAAACAGTTAAACTTTAGTCGAATTATGCATCAAAATATATATACGATTTCGTGTTATCAAACTCCCCTAAGCTTGAATCTTTGCTTGTCCTCAAGTAAAACATGAAAAGGTCGGCAAGCACGAGGCAGCTTCTTCGTTCGCAAGGTTGGGAAAAACCGGGATTCTTGGTAAGAACAAAATGAGTACCATGACGACACTGGACTACAAGTCTTCGGAGGTCTTCTTTTTATGCAAACTGGTCCCAGTCATGCTACTGTAGCTTGGTGTCAAGGTTCTCGCGGCAAGTTCACCCTGTTTGTTCTAGCGCAATCACATTAAGCCCGTTGTCCGTACACTTTCATGGCAAGTCGACCTGTTAGTGAATATGATCTCATTTCTGTTTTTGATCTTCTTCATTGATCATAAGCTTATGTCATTGATTTTTCAATGAGTTTTCGTGTCGTTGGGCTAAATGCTCGGGTGAGGAGCACCTAACTTAGAAGGAAACGTGTCTTATGTTTTTGGGCTATATAGCTTTCTTTTCATGATTTTTCATCTTTTTGGAGATCATACACTTATTTGCATCGGTCGCTCGCTTAGAAGTGCTTTAGGATGGTGCTGACTGCTAGTATAAACTACTTGGGGCTGAGTTTGCGTAGACACTTGAGACTTTGGTACACGTAGGTAGTGAAACCGACTCGCATAAACCGGAGATCTAAGGTGTCAAGACGGTACTGGTTTTGTTAGAACTGTCGTTTCCTCGGAGTTTCAAAACTTGGTTTGAACTCGGGTGCATTCTCGTGGTGCTTTTGCTTTTGAGGAACGAACGAAGATTTTTGTTTACGTTGAATAATGTGGGGATGTTTGCGTAACGGAAAAAGGATATATAAATAAGCTTTATTTGCTAAAAATAGAAAATGTTTAAATAGAAATTACGAAATTCAAAGTACAGTGGAATGGAAATAAAGGCTCCGCTCCCACACTATCTCAATCAGTGTTCCCACTGATTTTGAAGCATGCGAGAGGGAGATACAACTGAAATGAAAGTACAAATAAACTGGAAATATAGTAAACAAATAAGGAAAGATGGATGACTAATCACGTCCGCTGCCTCGGTCACGTCCACGCTGGCGTCCTCTGGCTCTGGCAAGGGCTACTCGGTCCTCATAACTCAAAGCTCCGGTGTGGTAGACGGTGTCCCGGAGTCCTTCGACCTGCAAAGTCAGATTCTCCAGGTTCTCAGTAATGGTAGCTTGGCCGGTTTGAAGTTGTTGCATTTGAGTCCGATGCCAAGCTTTGAACTGGTCTGCTCACTGATTCTGCTGCTGCAGCATAGCGAGTATCTGGGCCTGCTGGTCGAGAGAGCGGCGGAGGTCCTCTTCGGTGTAGTCGGGCACTGGATGATGGCGGCGGCGGCGAGAGGATGTACCTTCAGAAGGAGGAGGCTGCGATGCCCCCGGTTGCTCGGACCTGTCCAACTCAGCTTGGATTTCATCGTCAGAACCTTGGGTGTGGTCCTGAGTAGGAACATCAGCAGCAGGAGGGGCAGTAAGGTCAAATAACTAGTTGGTACGATCCTCTGGGTGTGTGCGGGTGCGTGATGGAAGGATGATGCTTCGTACGGTTTTTCCACGCACTACCGGATGGTACTTGCCGTCGGCTCTGGAGCGGATAAGGTGGGAGGCTCTGCAGTGGTCGGTGTCAAGGAACACCGAGGGGATGGAATGGAGGTGCTGGAGGCGGTCACCAAGGTTCAGCCCAAGTGCAATGGCAGTGACAATCCCGCCAAAGTAAAATGGCTTCGAGCCACGGTTGCAGTTGGCCTGAATGTGAGCCAGCAGGAACGGAGCGGCGTTGATAGGTTCGTTGTTAAAGACGCAATGGAGGAAGAAGAGCTCCTTCGAGTTCACCTTATGGTTGTTGTCTCTGGCGAAGATTGTGTTGCTCAATACTCTGTGAAAGTACCGGATGGTTGGGTTATGGATATGCGTGGCGTGCAGAGAGTCCCAACCATCGGCATTGATGCCGGTCAACTGGTACCACAGCGCGAAAGCTTCGTGCTGGAACTGATCGGTGAGGCGGCGGTGAGCATTTTCGCCTCGAGGTAGCTGTAAGATGGCGGCAATCTGGTTTTGGTTCACCTGATAGTTTGTGCCGAACATCCGGAAACATGCGGCACCGGAGTGTTGGCTGAGGTCGCCGCTGGATGTGACGTAGGTAAACAAACTCAAGAACTCGAGAGTGAGTTGTTCGTATGTTGGCAGTGGATTGGTGCAGAGATTCCAGATGCCTGCTCTTTGAAGCATCCAAGTGACGCCTTCAAGGAGTCCGAGCTCCGTAAGCGACGGAATGTGTGGATAATGAGTCGGCTGGAGCGACCTTTGATGGAATGCGATGTAGTTTGCCCGCTGTCTTTCGCCTAAGTCATCTTCGCTGAAGGCAATGTTACTGATGTCCGGGGTTTCGGTATTTCTCGCCATTGTTGGAAGATTGAGAGGGTTCTGAAGATTGGGGTTGTTCTGCAAAGTGGGAAAAATTGACAGAAGTGTGGTTGGAAGTTGAGATTGGAGTTGAAATATATGGTGCAATGTGGGGAAAACGAAAGATTGGAGTGGGGAGGAGGTTCTGATGATTGGAAGTTGAAAAGAGGGTAGTGGGAGAGAAAACGCAACTCCTGTTATATCAGATAGCAGTTTTGGGTTCGTGACGGTCGTCACGTATGTGTGACGGTCGTCACCTGCATGACGCTCGTCAGGGTCCTGTGACGGTCATCACAGCAGCAAAATCTGCAGAACGCAGAATTTTGCTCTGAGGGCGTTCTTGCAGTGACTTTTAGGCTTAGTATTGATACGACAATGTAATATAGCAGCCAATAAACAAAGAATAACGTAAAAGCAAAATAATTGAATAAAGACTATAATTGAAATAACAAGAAATTGAAATAAATGTATGTAGTACATAAAGAAACTAACAATGCGAAAAATCCAAATGATTAAACGAAACTAAACTAAACCAAACTAAACTGAATATACTGCTAAAACTTAGTATCTAGTCTTTTCGTGCCTTCAACTCATCGAATTTCCGTGCGTAGTAGTCGAGCTGGTCACAGACTAAGTCCATGAAGACTACTAGTTCGCTGTGTATGCCTGCAATGTCATCTTTTACAGTAGTCAGAGCTGCATCAACGTTGTCCAATCGGAGTAGAACAATATCCATTTTGTCGGTGGTCTCCTCAGGGATAGGCTCAGGATAGGTCGTGTAGAACAATATCCAATCGGAGTCATAGGGTCTACTTCAGCTTCGGATATAACATCCTCATAGTACATATAGTCGTGTGCCTCAGAGATATGGTCACTGTCATACATATAGTTCTGTGGTGTTGACTGTGGTGAAGGAGGTCCCATAGGCTCGTCCAGTTCATAAAGCCAGTTGTCCTTGTTGTGGATACTTGTCATCTGATGATCAGGCAGTGTGAATAGCTGTACTGGTTTTTCATTAATGAGGTACTCATACGGTCCAGGTCCCATAGTTCCTAAAATGCGTCTGTTAAAGCAGAATTGTATATTCATGGGTCGGATGGTGCCAAAACGAGTGCTTGCATTTAAGTGGAATCTAAGGCCAAGCTCGTGGGCAATCATTGTCACGAGGCCTCCTATAAGAATAGGTGTCTGTGGTTCCTGCGTGAGGCGTTTGAAAGATCTCATCATGAAAGGCACTGCATTTATTGTACGTCCCTGAGAAGCACAGAACATGATGAATAACTCCTCTTTAGATACTGTAGTAATATTTTCTTCTTTCCCAAACAGGGTGTGAGCTAGTATCTTATGGAAGTATCTGAAAGCTGGGTTATGAATATCATCATTATACATTCTGTCTGGTTCAGGGTGATAGTCGCCTGTGATTCTACCCCAGAATTGGTCGAGTTCAAAATCAAGATCGTCATCTTCTGCACTGATGAACACATGCGGTCCATTAGGAAATCCTAGGAGGTTAGCTAGTGACATTCGGCTATGGGTTTGGTCCATTCCAAACATTCGAAAGGTAATCAACTCTGTGTTGGATCCAAAACCATAGTTGGGTATGTATCTGAAAGAACTAAGGAATTCATAGGTAAGATCCTTATAGGTAGCAAAACGTGTTTTCAAAGCAGTGTTCTCCCAACCCAGTTGATTGAACAGGTATTGAATGCTATCCGTGATTCCTAGTTTATCCATGGTAGACTTATCATAATACAGCGTTAAGGCGATTTCTCTTTCAGTTAGTGCTGCAAATCTTGCCTTTTGAGCTAGTCCTCGAAAATGAACCTTTGTGAAGTCGTACTCGGCCATACTCGCAGGTAATTCGGAGAAAACAGAAGGAATGTTTTGAAGACTTTAAAAATCCTAAAAAGTTTAAAACAGGAGTTTGAAGTCAGGATTTTTAAAAACAAAAAGCGGTAGAAACAAAAGACAAAAGAGAAAAATAAAATAAAAATAAAAATATGAAAACAAACGAAAGTAGAAAGTAGTAGTAATTATAAGTTTAGAATTTTTGTTAAATTTTCAAAGTAAAATTTTAAATAAAGAATGAAATACAGTAACGAGGAAAAATGCGGGAAAAGTTGGGTTGCCTCCCAGTAAGCGCTGTTTTTAACGTCTAAAGCCTGACGATAGCTTGGTGACAAGCTATTCGGGCGTTTGAGCTGGAAGCTCAAGCAATGTTATACTGCAGACTTGAGGGCTGGTTTCATTCTTATTATAATGTTTTAGACGTTGCCCGTTTACGATAAACGGTGCATTCGTCTTATCGGTAATTTCAACAGCTCCACTCTGAAGTACTTTAGTCACTTCATAAGGTCCAGACCACCTAGATTTTAGTTTACCTGGGAAGAGTTTTAATCTTGAATTAAATAGCAATACGATGTCTCCCACACTGAATTGTTTCTTGACTGAACGCTTATCATGCCACTTTTTAGTTCGTTCTTTGTAGATACGGGCATTTTCGTAAGCGTCTAATCGAAGTTCTTCCAATTCGTGTAAGTTCAAGATTCGATTTTCTCCTGCCTCGGTGTAGTTGAAATTGAGTGTCTTAATGGCCCAGAAGGCCTTATGCTCTAATTCTACAGGGAGATGGCAGGATTTACCGTAAACTAATTTGTAGGGTGTAGTACCTATTGGTGTCTTAAAAGCGGTCCTATAAGCCCATAAAGCTTCTTGTAGCTTTGATGACCAATCTTTCCTTGAGGTAGCGACAGTCTTTTCCAAAATCTGTTTTATTTCTCTGTTTGAGACCTCTACTTGTCCGCTAGTTTGCGGGTGATAAGGTGTAGCTACCCGGTGTCGGACTCCATATTTAGAGAGAAGTTAATCGAATATTCGCGATATGAAGTGAGATCCGCCGTCACTAATGACGAGTCTGGGTACACCGAATCTAGGAAAGATTGTGTTTTTGAAGAGTTTGATTACTACTCGTGCGTCGTTTGTTGGAGCAGCAATGGCTTCTATCCATTTAGACACGTAGTCTACAACGACGAGTATGTAGTTATTACCAAAAGAAGGTGGGAATGGTCCCATGAAATCTATTCCCCATACGTCAAAGATTTCTACCTCTAAGATTCCTTTCTGAGGCATTTCATCGCGTCGTGAGATGTTTCCGGTTTGTTGGCATCGATCACATTTTAGCACAGCGATGTGAACGTCTTTCCAGAGGTTAGGCCAGAATAAGCCGGCTTGGAGAATCTTAGCGCATGTCTTGGATGTACTAGCATGACCACCATATGGTACTGAATGGCATTGGGAAATGATATTTTCTATTTCTTCCTCTGGGACACAGCGACGGTATATGTTGCCGGCCCCTCTCTTGAAGAGTAGAGGTTCGTTCCAATAATAGTGTTTCAGATCGTGGAAGAATTTCTTCTTTTGCTGATAAGTGAGATCCGGTGGAAGCACGCCTGCAGCGAGGTAGTTAACGATGTCAGCATACCAAGGTAATGTGACTTGGGCATAGAAGGCTTCTACAGCTTTTTCGAATTCCAGATCTTCCGAGATTGAGTTGGGTATGCCACTTTCTAATTTGGCTATCAGACGTTCGTACGGGAAATTGTCATTTATCGGTACTGGTTCGTGTCTGATGCCTTCTATTCGGGATAAGTGATTTGCAACAACGTTCTCGGTTCCTTTTTTATCTTTGATTTCTAAGTCAAACTCTTGTAATAACAGGATCCATCTCAATAGTCTTGGTTTGGCATCCTTTTTGCTTATTAGGTACCTTATGGCAGCGTGGTCTGTGTATATGATAATTTTTGCTCCTACTAAGTAAGAACGGAATTTGTCAAGCGCAAATATAACTGCTAGAAGTTCCTTTTCTGTGGTAGCGTAGTTCATTTGGGCAGGATCTAAGGTTCTACTGGCATAGTAGATGGCATGGAGTTTCTTGTCCTTCCTTTGTCCTAGAACTGCGCCTACGGCATAATCACTCGCATCGCACATGATTTCGAACGGTAGTCGCCAATCGGGTGGTTGCATGATTGGTGCGGTGATAAGGGCTGATTTTAATGTTTCGAATGCTTTTAGACAGTCGCCGTCGAAGACGAACTCAACATCTTTCATCAACAGGCCGGTCAGAGGTTTTGTGATTTTTGAAAAATCTTTTATAAATCTTCTGTAGAAACCGGCATGTCCCAGAAAACTCCGTATTTCTCGTACGGATTTTGGAGGTTGGAGATCTTTTATAATCTCTATTTTAGCTTTGTCGACCTCAATTCCTTTATCTGATATGACATGTCCTAGAACTATTCCTTGTCGGACCATAAAATGGCATTTTTCCCAATTTAGGACGAGGTTCACTTTTACGCAACGTTCTAATACCATTTCTAAGTTTTGTAGGCATCCTTCGAAACTTTGTCCACATACCGAGAAATCGTCCATAAATACTTCCATGATGTTGTCTATGAAATCTGCAAAGATTGCCATCATGCATCTTTGGAAGGTTGCTGGAGCATTACAGAGTCCGAACGGCATTCGGCGGTAAGCAAAAGTACCATAAGGACAGGTGAATGTAGTCTTTTCTTGGTCATCAGGATGAATGGGAATTTGGAAAAATCCTGAATAACCATCTAGATAGCAAAAATATGAATGTTTGGCTAATCTTTCCAACATTTGGTCTATGAAGGGTAACGGGAAGTGATCTTTTCGTGTGGCCTTGTTAAGCTTTCTATAATCAATGCACATCCTGCTTCCAGTCACGACTCTTTTTGTTATTGATTCGCCTTTTTCATTTTTAACTACTGTGACTCCTCCTTTCTTTGGTACGACATGAACTGGGCTGACCCATTCACTATCGGAGATTGGATAGATGATTCCTGCATCTAGCAATTTCTTTACTTCATCTCTGACTACAGTGCTTAGGATGGGGTTCAGTCTTCTCTGATGCTCTCTAGAGGTTTTAGAGTCTTCCTCTATTGTAATTCGATGCATACAGATCGAAGGGCTTATACCTTTTAGATCACTTATGTTATAGCCTAACGCGGTGAGGTACTTCTTTAAGACCTCTAATAGTTTTTCAGTTTCTGGTTGTCCTAAGTCGGCGTTGACTATCACTGGTCTTTTTAGTTCATCGTCTAGAAATTCATATCTAAGGTTTTTGGGTAGTGTTTTAAGTTCTAAAGATGGGTTCTTCGGACCTGGCATATGGTTTGGGGTCAGTGCTAAGCTTTCGCTTAGGCTGTCGTCTTTATACAGTTTACGCCAGTCGTCGTCTTCAGAAATATCAGGTATTTGAATCTTTATTATTTCTGAATACGTGGTCTCTTCATTTTCAAGTTCCCTTATGCATTCGTCAATTTCATCTACTAAATAGTAGGTATCGTCTATGGCTGGTGCTTGTAAGAACTTGGTGAGAATGAACTCTATCTTTTCTTCTCCTACTTCGAATGTTAGCCTTCCTTTCTTCACGTCTATAATCGCTCCGGCTGTAGCTAGGAATGGTCTTCCTAGAATAATTGGGGTGACAGTGTCCTCCTTGATGTCCATGATTATGAAATCGGTTGGAATGTAGAATTGTCCTATGCGTACTGGAACGTTTTCCAGTATTCCGACGGGGTATTTTACTGATCGGTCAGCTAATTGAACGGACATTTTGGTTGGTCTGAGGTCTCCCATATTCAGCTTTTTGCATATAGATAAAGGCATAACACTGATACTGGCTCCTAAATCGCATAGAGCTTTGTCTATTACGAACTTTCCTATGACGCAGGGTATGGAGAAACTACCTGGGTCTTTTAATTTAGGAGGCATGCGGTTTTGAATAATGGCGCTACACTCTGCAGTAAGTGTAACTGTTTCGTTATCCTCGATCTTTCTCTTATTCGACAGGATTTCTTTGAGAAATTTAGCGTATGACGACATTTGAGTTATCGCTTCTGTAAAAGGAATGGTAATATTCAGCTGTTTAAGAAGCTCTACAAATTTCTTAAACTGTCCTGAAGTTTTGGAGTTTATTAATCTTTGCGGATAAGGAATAGGTGGTTTATATGGCGCTGGAGGTGCTTGAGTTTTTTCACTTGCGGTACCCTCCTTCTCGTTGTCTTCCTTCTTCTCTAACTCGGATTCCTTTTCTACCTGTTCAGTTGGTTTTTGTTGCATGGCTGAGTTTTCAGTCCTCGGATCGATCGGTTCGTCCAATTCTTTTCCGCTTCTTAGTATTACAGCATTTGCTTGGCCCTTTGGATTTTGTTCGGGTTGTCCAGGAAATGTGCCAGCAGGTGCGGCAGCAGAGGCTTGTTGTTGAGCCACTTGTGATATCTGTGTTTCTAGCATTTTGTTGTGGGTGGCTAAAGCGTCTACTTTTCCGGTCAACTGCTTAATTTGCTCGCTAGTGTGTATGTTTTGATTCAGGAATTCTTTGTTTGTTTGAGCTTGAGTAGCTATGAATTTTTCCATCATCAATTCGAGGTTTGATTTCCTAGGTGCAGTCTGAGCAGCAGCTGGTTTCTGATATCCTGGCGGAGCAGTAGGCATTTGCAATGCATTTTCGCTTTTGTAAGAAAAGTTTGGATGATTTCGCCAACCTGGGTTATAGGTATTTGCGTAAGGATTTCCTTGAGCATAATTTACCTGATCTGGTGGGATTCCGGCTAGCAATGGGCATTCGGGTGCATTATGAGTGGTGCTTCCGCATAACTCGCAATTTGGAGTTACGGCAGCGACGATTGCAGTGGGGTTGACGGTCAGACTGTCAATCTTCTGTGCTAGAGCATCTACTTTAGCGTTGAACTTTTCAAGACTGCTGATCTCGTACATCCCACCTTTCGCTGTGGTTTTCTCTGTTGGAGTGCGTCCACCTCCCCATTGGCAATGGTTTTGAGACATGTTTTCGATTAATTGATAGGCTTCATCGTATGGCTTATCCATAAGTGCACCGTCCGCGGCAGCGTCTATTGTCAATCTAGTATTGTATAAAAGCCCATTATAGAAAGTATAGATTGTCACCCAGTCTTCTAGACCGTGGTGAGGACATGTTCTCATCATATCTTTGAATCGTTCCCATGCTTCGTAAAGAGATTCAATATCTTTTTGTCGAAATCAGTTGATTTGAGCTCTAAGCATAGCAGTTTTACTTGGCGGAAAATATCTCGCTAAGAAGACGTTTTTCAATTGTTCCCACGTCGTAACGGAGTTGGATGGTAAAGATTGTAACCATGTCCACGCTCTGTCTCTAAGAGAGAATGGGAAAAGACGAAGTCTTATCACGTCTGGAGTTACTCCATTTGCTTTCACTGTGTCTGCGTATTGTACAAACTTCATTAAATGTTCGTTCGGATCCTCAGTTGCGTTTCCTGAGAATTGGTTTTGTTGTACAGCTGACAGCAATGACGGTTTCAGCTCAAAATCATTTCGGGTAATAGCTGGGGCAGCAATGCTACTTCTAGGCTCCATCTGAGAGGGCGTAGCGTATGCCTTCAGCGGTTTGTTTGGAGGTCCTTCAGCCATGTTTGATTCTTCTTCGAATTTGGGAATGGGAGTGAGAGGATCGGGAATGTTATGTTTGAGTTGGTACTCAATGATTCGGCTTCTTAGATGTAAGAAGCGTTCTAGTTCTGCGACTGAAGGTTTCAAGATATCGCCTTGTGAGCGATTACTTGGCATACAATCGACATCACTAGTAAAGGAAAAATGAAAATTGTTAACCTAGTCTATACGGCGTAACAGAGGTTACACTATTGACTAAACGGGTCCCCGGCAACGGCGCCAAAAACTTGATCGCGACTTTCTATGTCTAATACAACCTAACTGCAAGTGCACAGTCTATCGCGTAGTAATAATAGATATCGATCCCACAAGGACTCGTAATCAAGCTAGTGTTCTCGGGAGTTACTATGTTTAGCTAGGTAGAATATGTTTAAGGGAATAAGATTGTCACTAAAAGGGAAACTAAGACTGTTATTTAGATTATAATTAATTGAATCGATATGCAGTAATTGTATTCTTCAGGGATTTGACAAGTTACGGTGTATGAAATAATTTTCAGAGTTTATTTAAGCAGAAAATGGTGATTTAAAGATTCTCGCCTCGCGATGGTTATTGACGCTAATCATAATTCTAAGGGCCAAACGTACACTTTCGTATCCCATTCGGGGTTAAAATTATTTTTTGGAAATCTCTAAGTTCTAATTCATTTTAAAGTGCTTTCGCTGTTATTAAAATGAATGACTAGTGTTTACTATCTGATCTTACCGCAACTTTCGCTTGTTGGTTCGTATCTTAATTAATTTCCCACTTTCGTGGCTAAACTACTTTTAAATAAGTTCTCGCTTTCGCGACGAAGTTTATTCAGTAAATCAATTTTAAACACTCAGACCATAAATTACTTTTGAAAAGACAGTTTTTCAACCAATTATTATCAAATCCCTTTCGAATTATTACTACATATCGATTACCTAAATTTAGCTAGACATGGATTTGGGAAAGGTAAAACATAAATGAAAATGATAAATAATAATATGCAACATAATAAAACTGGAATTACGATTGAAATGAGAAACCTGTAAATATTCCAATTGGCCTTTGGGCAGATCCTCCACAGATCTTGGCAGGATTCTGGTCTTTATGCCAATTCGATCGTACAATAAAAGTAGAAATTACAGAAGAATGAAAGGAATGCAGAAAAAGTAAAGAGAAATAAATAAGAATATTAAACTGGAAAGGTTTGCTCTGGAAATAAATTTGGCAGCACTTCGTTGTATGAATGCGGCCTCCTTTTCTGAGGTCCCCTTCTTCTCCTTTTATAGAAATGGAATTCTAACGGTTATAATTGGAGAGGGTGGACTTTGAGGCAGAAAAATCAGGGAGTAGTGGTCCACTATTTGGGACTTGGAACTGCTTCTTTAACGTGCAATTGAAGTGGGTCGTTTTTGCCTGCATGACGGTCGTCACAAGGTGTGACGGTCGTCACCCGTGTGACGGTCGTCATGGAGCTGTGACGGTCGTCACAGCAGCAAAAACAACCTTCTGCGCTTTTCATGATGTTTTCACTCTTTTTTCGTCCATATTTCATCTGAGATTGCTTCTTTTCTTCATAATGCCTTGTTTAGACGTGATCGTTAAATACCTACAAAACATCAGACAAACAACACAGAAATAACCCGAAATCGGATCGAAAATAGTTAAACTTTAGTCGAATTATGCATCAAAATATATATACGATTTCGTGTTATCAGGAACACATGGTCGCCTTCACTGAATTCCAAATCTTTCCTTCTATTATCATGATAGCTCTTCTGTTTACTATGGGATGCTTTCATCTTCTCTATGATCATCTGAATTATCTCATTAGTTTATTGCACAATTTTGGTTCCAAGTACAGTTCTCTCATCTGAATCATGCCAACATAGAGGTGTCCTACACCTCCTACCATACAACTCTTCAAAAGGCGTCATTCCGATACTAGAATGTTAACTCTTATTATATGTAAATTCAATCAACGCTAAGTGGGCATACCAAGCACTTCCTTGCTCGAGTATACAAGCCCTCAACAAATCTTCTAAGGATTGAATAATCCTCTCTGATTGCCCATCTGTCTGCGGATGATAAGCAGAACTCAATTTCAAACTAGAACCCAAAGCTTCCTGCAAACTCTTCCAAAATCTGGAAGTAAAACGTTGAATATCTTCCAGACACTATGCTCAATTGAACTCTGTGCAACCTCACTATTATTCTGATATAAAGTGAGTTGATTTCATCAACCTATCCACTATCACCCAAATAGCATCAAAGCCTATTGTTGTATTCGGTAACCCAGTCACAAAGTCCGTCAAGATGCTATCCCATTTCCACTCCGGAATTTCCAATGGCTGCAACAACCCGGAAGGTTTCAGGTGTTCAACTTTTGACCTCTGGCAAGTCAAACAAGCATACACAAATAGAGCTACGTCTTTCTTCATACCTGGCCACCAGAATACTTTCCTTAGGTCCTGATACATTTACGTAGCCCCCAGATGGATACTCAAACTACTCATGTGACTCTCTTCTAAGATCATTTTCCTCAACTCAAGATTATTCGACACAAAAATTTTGTCCCGAAATCTCAACACACCAAGGCCATCTACTTTAAAATCATTTTCTATATCTGATTCTCATGCGGGCATCAAATCTACTAGCTTCAAATCGAGTTTCTGGCTCTACCTAACCTCATTAAGGAACTCATTATTAACCTTCAGCATACCCAACATCACACTCTTAGGAGTCAGTTCACAAACCATAGTCAAGTCTCTAAACTGTTCAATTAAGTCCAACTCCTTAATCATTAATGCCGACATGTGTGTCGCTACTGCGAAAATCGGCGCCGGCTAAACAGAAGAGTCGCCACCGTGCGTTATTTATCCCAAAGGAGGGAAAGGAAACGCTCGAAGTAAACCTACCGCAAAGATGGGAAAGGAATGGTCATCGCAACCAAATCCTGGATTCGGGAGTCGGTTACGCAAGGGGAAGGTATTAGCACCCCTCACGTCCGTTGTACTCGACGGGATCCACGCTTGTTTTCTAGTACGGATTGTTATTCTATCTACTCTACAAGTCCGGGGTTAAAAGAAAATAAAATGACTCGGCAAAGTATCACACTTTATGCCTACGTATTCCCGTCCGGAACGAGAAATCAGAGTCAACGTAGTTCGCCTACCTACGGGAAAAGGAGGGGACGGTTGCTCGCTAGGATACGACATCCTATGCCTACGTACTTTCATACAACATGAAAGATCAGAGCAAACGTAGTTCGGGCCACGGAAGACACAGATTTGTCTGACTGTTTTTTATCTTTCTGAAAAGGTTTTCTTCTGATTACGGGTCCAAGACAAAAATGACACTTTGATGTTTGTTTTCAATCTTTTACGCAAGAACTGTTTTTTTTATGATGTTTGCGATCTCTGCTGCACTAGAGACTATGATTTGAGAGTGACTACGTTGTATGTCACCCTAAGGGTAACACACTAAGCAGTCAGATTACTGAAGAGTGACCCTCCAGCAATCCTCTCCCAAATAGCTTAAGGCTCGTAACGTACGACATCGATTATCCTTATTACTGTGTTTTGAATTGTTTTGAGATGAGAAAGAAATTCTAAAAACCTAGGGTTTGGAATGGGAATCAAAACTACCCTAATGTTATCATGCATGGATTACAACCTAATGTCTGTCATAATTTCCTCCTGCACAGAGGAAATCAGAGATCCTAGGGGACAAACTGAAAAGAAACAGCAAATATACAGTAAACAGTAAATATGCATGAGATGCAGCAATACAAGCGAGGCAAGGGAGTCCCACTCAATCTCAAACCTGGGAAAACAATAGGCAAAGTGAAACAACTTCACTTCAAACCTAAGGGGTAAGCTGAACAAGCCAACAAACAATACAGAAAAAGAAAATAAAACCCAACACCAGCTCTGGCAACAACACCAGCTCCTTCAATAAGCAGTTCAAACAGCACCAGCTCTGACAGCTACAGTTGATGAACAGCAAAGGGTGGACAGTAACACCTTCAAGTAAGACCCCATCTTTACTCTCCAATGATCCCCAAGCATTAGACAAGCTCTTATCCTCAAAATCTCCAGTTTTAGCAAGCACTGAACCCCAACAAATAGACAGCTTCAAACAGCAGCAAAACCCTAGTCTTCACAGATACCCAGCTTTGACAGGTACAAGCTTCATCTTCACCAGGCTTCAATGAACTTCATCTTCAATAGGCTTCCATCTTCAAGGCAAGCACTCACAGGAGAGAATCAACTAAGAGATGAAGTTGAAATGTTAAGAGGCTTAATGATAACCCAAGGAAATCACTAAGATCTTAACACAACAAGTGAATGCTATCCTCAAGGTTCTACCCAATCAAAGCATGCTCTACATCCCTCCTAAGGAGAGATGGAACTTCTTTGGGGGACCTTGTGTCGTAGGATGGAATAGAGGCACAAGAAGCTCTCCATGTTTGACAGAAGAAATCAGTCTACTCTAAAGCTCTCCCTACATCCCCTATCTCCTAAGTCTTCAACAGCAATCTTCAAGATCAAGAATCTCATGCTCCAAGCTCCATCCTTTATCTCACATCATCTCCAAAGCCTTCATTAGCTCCAACAAACCAAGCCCAAGCCCAACACCCAATTGAAATGCCCAAAACCCAACAAACACAACAATATCCCAAGAGGGAAACCCACCAACAACAACCAACTTGCAAAAATCAGAGAAAATAGTAATACTCATCCTAAAATCCTAGATTAATTTCTAATGGAACCTAACTATGTACCCTATACCCCACATAAACCCCAAGGCCTAAATCAAACCCTAAGTTTCCAAACCATGTCCTAAACTACACCTAAGTATTGTAAAACCCTAATCCTAACACCCTAAAGTTCATCATTCAAAACTATCCTAAATTTCATCATAAAAATATGAGAAAAATCTATAAGGGAGCATGTACCTCTAATCTAATCAATCCAACAAGAATCAACTCAAAAACATTCACCAATCTCTCATACTAAATTTAGCAAAATAAGGTACCAAACAAATGCAAAATAAAATCAATAAAATGGTAAAATATGCCAAAAAATATAAAATGCAAGGAATTAATATTTTTATTATTTTATTAAATTCTAGAACCCCTAAGGAAAGTAGAGAAAAAATTCTCACCTTAAAATGTTCATTTTTCAATTAGTTCTGATTTTTTCAATTAACCTAAAATAATATGTGAAATAAAAGAAAAATAAAAGAAAATGGAAAAGATGCGTGTCAAATAGCAATTAACTGAAGTTTAAAACACCAGATGGGCCCAGAGGGGGGTGCGTATAGCCAGGCGCGCTAGGCCTATTTCCAATTCAGAAAATAAAATGAAAAAACAAAGGAAAAAAAGAAAAAGCTTGGTGTGAATAGCAAGGATTTCACGCGTGTTTCTCAATTGGGCCTCAAAAGGGGTGTGGTTAGTAACAAGATCCTGAAGCCCATCCAAGTACCTTAAGTGAAACGGTGCGTTTCATGCTCTCAGACTCTTTCATAAAATTTCAATCAATCCTGGCCGTTAGATGATCATTTTAGTCAAAGTCTTCTCACGATCCCAAGGACATCCTATTGTCTTCTTCATTTGAATCTTGGAGGGAGAAAAGCCATGGCTGAAACAGAGCTTCAAGCTTCATCTTCTCCAAACGCAACTTCCTCAATCCTCATCAAAACCCTAACATAAACACATCATCTTGCTCGCCTTTTTACAAGGAATTCAACCACACTATCCATTGGCATTGAATCATCTTCTTCCTCAAAACACGAAGAGAGGTTCAGAAAAAGCTCAAACCTCAATTCTCACCAAACTCAAAATTGAGAGGCCTAAAATCATCACCACCTCACACTTAGTAAAATCCACCACTAAACTAGGTTTAAACCTCCAAGAATTGCAAGATACGAGCCTCAACAGAAAATGTGATCAACCTATTTTTGTCTCTAAATCAAGCCAATTGCTACCAGAATCCACCTAGCCATGTTCTATAATGCATACCACTATCTAAAACCTAAAGAAACCTCATGAATCGAGCCATAGAAAGCAATTTACATACCTGCAAATCTTGGATGAACAGAGTGGTAAAACCTCCAAATCAAACTCCAAGATCTTCCAGACACCTTCAATGAAGTATGATAAAGCTTCTGTATGCACTAAATTGGATTGAAACCTCTTGAATCCTTGAATCCGATTCTGACTTGCAATGGATGAATTCAAAATGCAATCTCACGATTCTTCCACGATCTTGGCTAGAAATCTATATGGAATCACTCACCAACACCAGAGGAAGCTATTGAACACAAAAGAATGGATTGAAATGGAGTAAATTGGTGTAACCGATTTTGTTATGCAAATGGAAAACTCAAGATGCAATCTCTCAATTCTCCCTCAATCTCCACCAACTCAAGCTTTGAACCAGTTCTAAATCTTATATAGGACATGAATGAAGGCTCTAGAAACTTCTGGATTGATCCAATGAGAAGTTCCACATCTCTTGCATTTGAAAATGTCATGAGAAATTCACATATGGCAGCTGAGTTTTAAGCTTGTTTCAATGCCTCATTCTGATCCAAATTCTCACCACATGACATATTGAATGAATTGGCAAGGGCTAAGGCCTTGGTCATGCCTTACAAAGAGGTTTTGCATTTGTTACTTATGATGTAAGTAACCATTTTACAAAGCAAGTCATTGAATTATCCCTCAACTCAAAAATGTGGCAATGTCAATGTTCTCAAAATGTTTTTTCCAATCAAATTGATATGCCATATGGCTTGGTTTGGACTTGTAGATCAAAAATCCCAATTTTCATCCTTGGTTCATTTAAAATTCACCCTTATTTTAGGCCATTTTTGTGATTTTGTGAAGCAAGCCATTCCAAGCTCTCATGACCTCTTACCTAGCCTAAAAACATCATTTTGAACACATCTCATGTTGAACATGTTTCCATTTGAGGAGTGGAAGATAGAGAATTTGACCTATGTTGGAAAATGACCTATAATTCAACTTTCCCAAAATACCCTTGGATTGCCAAGACCATAACTTGAGTTCTACATGTCCTCTAGAGGACTTCTGGTACTCAAATTAAAGCTAAGATCAATATATACAACTCTTATGTTGGCCAAGAATTCATTTGAAAACTCCTTCATAGGCAAAAGTTGCTTGGAAGTCAAGTGACTTTCACAGATAAATTTCAGTGCCCTCTGATGACCCATAACTTGCAAGAACCATAACTTGAGTTCCACAAATCTTCTTGAAGACTTCTAGTACTCAAATTAAATCTATTGAGAAGCTCTACAAGTTTCATGTTTACCAAGAATCCATTTGAAACTTTCATTTTGACTTATCTGGCTTGGAAGTAAGGCCTGAATTAGGGGATTTTACACTGAAACCCTAATTTGGTAACTCCTCCTACTCTTGATTCTCTTTGATTTATCCTTGGAAAAACACCACACATGTATCCACATATCAATTCATGAATCCCACATCCTCCAATTAAGCCTTGATGCTCTTCAATCACTCAGTTGACCTAGGGTTGACCTAAGGTTGACCCAGATGAAACCCTAGTTGACTGCACTTCAACTGGGGCTCTTGTACTTGAACCAATGACTTGTATCATCTTCAATATGACCCTCTAGGCATTTCATAAGCTTTTTACACATTCCATACCCTCAATTCATAGCTCATACCCCCATTGATGACCCTCAATACACCTCAAATTAGGAGAGAAGTCCACTGGTTGACCCTCAAACTTCTCAAAGCTTCAAACATGACTTGATGACTTGGATGGTCTTAAACTTGAAAAACCTTGATGTGCTTCTTTAGATAAGAATGTCACTTGATCCCTTGTTGGATGCCTTGCTATGCTATGCTATGCAAATGATTAGGTTATGTACATGATTCAATATGCAAATGATAATGCAATTAAAACATAAATCAGGTGAAATAGGTTGAGCAAATTTTAGGGTGCAACAGCTGCCCCTATTCAAACGGCTTGGACCCGACTGGGTGAAGAGCGAACGGCCTTCAAACAATCAAGGTACGAGACGGTTGAATACTAAGAACCCGGAAATTTGCCAACCGCAGAAATAAACTGCACAAACTGCTTGGAAAACAACATCCGCTGACTGGATCCGGTCGTTACGACAACAAACTGATCAATTAGCGACCGTGCTGGGGATTATTCTCATTAGCCTGGAAAAGAATTCTATCATCGCAAGGATAGAATTTTGTCCACGTTCCGTCAACACATAAAAATCCTGACGACTTCGCTGGGGGAAACCATTCTGTCTGAACATTCATCCGCCTGCTTCATACGGGAAAAATCATCTGAATACCGTTTCTCTGCCTACCTCTGCAGTAGCCAACTCCGTTGGTCCCATCCCACAAACGACTCTGAAGAAGACTCTATTGGGGATAGTAACATGAGGAAATCACGGCGACTTCCTTGGGGAAAATACCTCACATACTCTATCTATTACGGGATCATCATCTATCTGGATACCGGAAAATTCATCCGCCTGCTTCATATGGGAAACTCCATTTTACTGATTCATACCAGAAAACACATCTGCCTGATTCATACAGGAAAGTTTATCCGCCTGTGTCTTACGGGAAAAGATAACACATCTGCCTGATACATACAGGAAAGTTCTTCCGCCTGGTTCTTACGGGAAAAGATAACACATCTGCCTGATACATACAGGAAAGTTCTTCTGCCTGATTCTTACGGGAAAAGATAACACATCTGCGTGATACATACAAGAAAGTTCTTCCACCTGGTTCTTACGGGAAAAGATAACACATCTGCCTGGTAAGTACTTCCGCCTGATTCTTACGGGAAAAGATAACACATCTGCCTGATACATACAGGAAAGTTCTTCCGCCTGATTCTTACGGGAAAAGATAACACATGTGCCTGATACATACAGGAAAGTTCTTCCGCCTGATTCTTACGGGAAAATCATAACACATCTGCGTGATACATACAGGAAAGTTCTTCCGCCTGATTCTTACGGGAAAATCATAACACATCTGCCTGATACATACAGGAAAGTTCTTCCGCCTGATTCTTACGAGAAAATCATAACACATCTGCCTGATACATACAGGAAAGTTCTTCCGCCTGATTCTTACGGGAAAATCATAACACATCTGCCTGATACATACAGGAAAGTTCTTCCGCCTGATTCTTACGGGAAAAGATAACACATCTGCCTGATACATACAGGAAAGTTCTTCCGCCTGGTTCTTACGGGAAAAGATAACACATCTGCCTGATACATACAGGAAAGTTCTTCCGCCTGGTTCTTACGGGAAAAGATAACACATCTGCCTGATACATACAGGAAAGTTCTTCCGCCTGATTCTTACGGGAAAAGATAACACATCTGCCTGATACTTACAGGAAAGTTCTTCCGCCTGATTCTTACGGGAAAAGATAACACATCTGCCTGATACTTACAGGAAAGTTCTTCCGCCTGATTCTTACGGGAAAAGATAATCTTAGATATAGCTTCCTAGCCTGTTCCCGGTAGTAGCTAACTCCACTGGGGATATTCTGAAAATAACTGCCCGACACCCGTTTCGACAACAAGTGACCATTATTGAAATCTTGATTTATGAAACCCTGAAATGCTGTCGCGACAGCAAACCTGAAGAAAAACATTCTGCTGGTCGGATACGAGAAACTTTAGCCAGTAACTCTGTGGGGAATGACAACAAGAACTATGTCATCACATGTCTCACGGCGAGACCTCGATCGTCTGGAAATAGATCTGAACCATAACTCATACTCCTGCTGAAAAACACACCTGAAGGCAAAAGGTTAACCAACCTGATTTATGTTTCAAAATGCGTATGTTTGGCAATGGCGTAATGCTCCATACGGCATGGAAATGCTACGTGTTTTTTGGGTAGATGCAAACATGATAATGTATGCAAATGCAAATGCAGGTTCAGGCTGCTGGGGAGCTTTGACAAGCTTGCTTCAACACGGCTATTGAGAGCAAATACCACCCTGTTGGGGCTGAACGAATATCGCAACGTATTCTGGCAAAATAAATGCCGGGAATACAACCACCTCTGCCGGGGAGAGATTACACATCGATTTCCACTGGGAGGAAAGAATAACACCTGCTGGAAAGATTAACTCAGTTGGGGGAGAAGCGACCCTTCTGGGATACGACTATCTGGGTACCGTTTACAAACTCGGAACTACCACTCTGCTGGGGTAATCATCCTGACGAAGGCATGACGACCTGTGGGGGGAAATAAAACCATCCTCGGTGGGGATAATCCTTCTGAACTTACTATCTTGGTTACGTGCCTCGGAAATCCTCCCTGCTGGGGATTGAACGTGCACATCTTTGACTCTCTGGGGAGTACAACCTCTGCCTGGGACACTGATTCTGTCTTGCTGGGGATACCCTGTGGACACTTCCATGGGGATACTCTTTTGGGGAAAATAATCCTTCCTTCGGTAAGGGATACTCATCGTCTCAACCTTTGGGGATGAGGTGCGACCTGCATGGGTATTAGCGTCAAACAAAGTCAAGTCTTTCACCACGAGCCTCCGGCTGGGGCCACAATTTTCTGATCATTTGCTTCAAAGGTGAGAACCCTGCAAAACACAAGCGAAACAACACAAATCTATACAACCAAATCTATTCGGGTTAGTGTCCGTGACATTACTTCAGTCAATTCGAAGTTTTAGCAATTATTGGCAAGGGCCAGCAAAGTTATGCACATGCAAGTTCATCGGAACGTTGGCGTTTTCCACATACAAAATAGTAAAGCAAAAACATCAAATACTGAATAACATGCTTTATTGATAACAGGCCTCTGAATAGGCAAAGTTTTGTACATCGGATGTAACTCCTGAAAAGAGGAAGTTACGCACACACACATACATATATGCACCAATAAGTATAAAACAACAAATACAAATCAAATTTGTACACATGTCGGCAACGTGGTGCAGACAAACATCGTGAGCTGATCCTCCTATGACTCGCCTGACTCTGGCGCTTTTTCGATATTCACCCTTCGGAAGAGATTGTTTTGGATAAACGAACCCTCAGGTACTCCCAAACCACTAAGCAATGCAGTATCATATCCGGACCGCAGTCGTTTACTTTTTTAATCCCTAACTTTTGCGTGAATCTCCCTTTGCGGGTTTTCAATTCACCGGGATACCCTTTTTTGCTGAAGTCGCCCAATGCAGGTTTTCAACTTCGCGGGTGTACATCTTTTCAATTTATCCCTAACTTTTGCCCGAACCTTTTATTCATTTTTCCGGTTCGCCAGGATGCCCCATTTTTGCCTGGACTCTCTTTTTACTGTCCAGCGGGTCACTTTCAAGCAAAGTATTTTTTAACTGCGTCCGAATTTACAGGAGACGTAAAATCTTCACCATCCATGGTAGATAGTAGCAAGGCTCCTCCAGAGAAGACTTTTCTGACAACATATGGCCCTTCGTAGTTAGGGGTCCATTTGCCCCTGTGATCTGTTTGTGGTGGGAGAATCTTTTTCAGCACAAGGTCGCCCGTCTGAAAGCTTCGTGGACATATCTTCTTATCGTAAGCTTTCTTCATCCGGCTCTGGTACAGCCAACCGTATGCAAGAGAAGCTAGCCTCTTATCATCCATTAAACTGAGCTGATTCAGTCTATCTTTAACCCATTCTGCCTCGTCAAGTTGGACATCTCGTAAAACCCTCAAGGAAGGAATCTCAACCTCCAACGGTAACACTGCCTCCATTCCGTATACCAATGAGAAAGGGGTTGCCCCGGTTGATGTGCGTACCATCGTACGATAATCGTGCAAAGCGAAAGGTAGCATCTCATGCCAGTCCTTGTAGGTCACAACCATCTTCTGAACAATCTTCTTTATGTTCTTATTGGCCGCTTCAACAGCGCCATTCATCTTGGGTCGGTAAGGAGAAGAGTTGTGATGTTCAATCTTAAAATTCTGGCACAGCTCTTTCATCATCTTGTTATTCAAATTCGAACCGTTGTCGGTGATAATCCGCTCAAGGATTCCATATCTGCAGATAATATCTCGTTTGATAAATCTGGCGACCACTTGCTTGGTGACATTGGCATATGACGCTGCTTCCACCCACTTGGTGAAGTAATCAATTGCCACCAAGATGAACCGGTGTCCATTGGATGTCGTAGGCTCGATCTTGCCAATCATATCAATTCCCCACATCGAGAACGGCCACGGTGATGACATCATGTTCAGAGGACTTAGGGGTACGTGGACCTTGTCCGCATAAATTTGGCATTTATGACACCTCTTTGCAAACTTGAAACAGTCGGTTTCCATAGTTAGCCAGTAATAACCTGCCCGCAGCAGTTTTCTCGTCATAGCATGCCCACCAGCATGTGTACCAAATGTACCCTCATGTATCTCTTCCATGAGCAACTTCGCCTCTTTCTCGTCTACACAGCGTAGCAACACCAAGTCGTGGTTTCTTTTGTATAGGACACCGTCAGGATTCAGATAGAAATTGCCAGCCAATCTCTTGAGAGTCTTCTGATCTCGACTGGATGCCCCAGCCGGATACTCCTTGTTCTTCAGGAAATTCTGGATATCAAAGTACCAGGGTTGACCATCGGGAGCCTCGTCGATGGCAAATATGAATACAGGCCTATCGAGCCGAGAGATAACAATCCGGGGAGCCTCGTTCCAGAAGTTAACTTTATACATGGAAGACAATTTCGCCAAGGCGTCAGCCATTTGATTTTCTGCTCGCGGCACATGATGCAACTCCACCTTGTCAAAGAAAGGCAACAATCTCCTTGCATAATTCATATATGGTATCAAATTCGGCTGACGTGTCTCCCATTCTCCTTTAATCTGATTCACCACTAGAGCTGAGTCTCCGTATACATCCAGATGTTTGATTCACAAATCAATGGCTTCTTCAAGACCCATGATGCAAGCCTCATATTCAGCCTCATTATTGGTAACAGGAAAGGTCAATCGGGCAGTAAAGGGGATGTGCGACCCCTGAGGAGTAGTAATAATTGCACCTATTCCGCTACCGTAGGAATTTACAGCTCCATCAAATATTAACTGCCACTTGGAACCCAACTCTGGTCCTTCGTCCGGCAACGGTTCTTCACAATCTTTCATCTTCAGGTACATGATATCCTCGTCAGGAAAATCAAACCTCATCGATTGGTAGTCCTCAACAGGCTGCTCCGCAAGGTACTCAGACAGAATGCTACCTTTAATAGCCTTTTGCGAGACGTATTGAATGTCATATTCGGTTAACACCATCTGCCATCGGGAAATTCTTCCGGAGAGTGCTTGCTTTTCAAACACGTATTTGATTGGATCCATCTTTGAAATTAGCAGGGTTGTATGATTTAGCATGTATTGCCTCAAACGTTTGGCGGCCCAGGCTAGCGCGCAACACGTCTTCTCGAGCATCGAGTATCGAGACTCACAGTCAGTAAACTTTTTACTCAAGTAGTAGATCACATGCTCTTTACGCCCAGTCTCGTCGTGTTGACCGAGAACACAACCCATACTTTCCTCAAGAACCGTCAAATACATAATCAACGGTCTCCCGGACACTGGGGGTATCAAAATAGGAGGTTCCTGCAAGTATTCTTTTATCTTGTCGAACGCCTTTTGACAATTTTCATTCCAGGTCACAACCTGATCCTTTTTCAACAACTTGAATAATGGCTCGCATGTCGCAGTTAGGTGAGATATGAACCGGGCGATATAGTTCAATCTCCCTAAAAACCCACACACTTCTTTTTCTGTTTTAGGCGTCGACATTTCTTGTATCGCTTTTATTTTCGCAGGATCAACCTCTATTCCTTTTTCGCTCACGATAAACCCCAGCAGTTTACCCGATCTCACCCCAAAGGTGCACTTGTTAGGGTTTAGTCTCAACCTGAACTTCCTAAGTCTCTTGAACAATTTCAGCAGATTAACCAAATGCTCCTCCTCCGTCTGGGATTTGGCAATCATATCATCAACATAAACCTCGATCTCTTTATGCATCATGTCATGAAAGAGAGTCGTCATAACACGCTGATATGTTGCCCCAACGTTCTTCAATCCGAAGGGCATCACTTTGTAGCAAAATGTTCCCCAAGGAGTAATAAAGGTAGTCTTCTCCATGTCTTCTGGAGCCATTTTGATCTGATTATAGCCTGAGAAGCCATCCATGAAGGAGAATACGGAGAACTGAGCAGTGTTATCAACAAGCACATCGATGTGAGGAAGTGGAAAATCATCTTTCGGGCTCGCCTTATTCAAATCACGGTAGTCTACGCACATTCGCACTTTACCGTCTTTCTTCGGTACTGGCACAATATTAGCGACCCATGAGGGATATTTTGTAATAGCTAGGAAACTAGCATCCCACTGTTTTTGAACTTCCTCCTTGATCTTCACAGCCATGTCCGGTCGGGTTCTTCAGAGCTTCTGCTTAATAGGCGGACATTCCTCCCGCAGTGGCAGACGGTGAACAACCATATCCGTATCCAACCCAGGCATATCTTCGTACGACTAAGCAAATATATCACTGTACTCCTTGAGCATCTCAACCAACCTTTGCTTGACGTCGCTCTGCAGCGCAGCCCCTATACGGATGTTTCTCACAACCTCTTCCGACCCCAAATTAATAATCTCAATGACTTCCTCATGAGGCAGAATGATTCTTTCTTCTTGTTTCAATAACCAGGTCAACTCTTCTGGTACGTCGCCATCTTCCACAATCTCTTCCTCAGCCTGAAATACCGGGTTCTCGAAGTCGAAGTGAGTCATAGGCGATTCATAGATGTCATCTGAAATAGTAATCCTGCAAAGGAAATGGTTAAATGCTTCAAAATGCATACAAAGCAAATAACTACGTTGCCATTTTATTGTAAAAAGATAAAAATAGGAAAAACAGGGATCACAATATTTGTATATGAAAAACGCCTTTATTTCATGATTAAACAATGTAATGTACATAACCAAATGGCCCTAAGCAAAATCACTATGCCCCGGGTAGGACACATGATTATTCAACAATTAAGAAAACAAATCATTACTGTTTAGTTGTCACGGGAACAGTTTCCCGGATAGACCAATTGCAGAGACTTTGTCCTGGCACGCTTGGCTTGATCCACGCGTCCATATCACAATCGCTATCTCCTTCTTCAGAATCGAAAACAACGTTGATAGTCTCGAAGCTCACTCCGCTTGGTGTGATGGTGATTGGTCCTTTGAACCTGGGCGCTCTTGAAGAGGATGCTAATGACGAAGGATGATATCCAAGCCCGAACTTGTCATTCTTCACGGGAATCTCCAACACCTGACCCCAACCTTTGGTGCTGCCTGCCTGCACCAGAGCCTGAGCCTCTTTGTAGGACGACACATCCACATCTGATACTTTACTTGGCACCGAAGCTTTGTCCTTAATTCGCAACCCCTCGAAGGCTTGACAGGGTGTTTCATGTATTTCGCCGTCGACTTCTACATATTTGAACGAAGACAAATGGCTAACCAAAATATCTTCCTCTCCACAAACAGTGACGACACTGTCCCCCACCATATACTTCAACTTTTGGTGTAACGTGGATGTGACTGCCCCGGCAGCATGGATCCATGGGCGCCCAAGGAGAAAACTATACGCTGGCTGGATGTCCATTATATAGAATTCAGTTTCAAATATTTCAGGCCCCACCTGCAACGGTAATATTATTGATCCGAAAACTGACCTTCTCGTTACATCGAACGCTCTCACCACTAAGTCACTGGGCGTGCAAATAATCCCCCTGATATCTAACTTCATCAAGGCTTTCTTCGGTAGCATATTCAGGGAAGATCCAGTGTCTACTAAAACATGGGACATGACCGTGCCCTGGCATTCCACTGACACGTGCAATGCCATATTGTGCTCTCGCCCTCTTGGTGTCAAATCGAAGTCTGTGAAGCCCAAACTGTGCCTCGCATTGACATGCGCCATTACCCCTTCTAACTGGTTAATAGAAACTTCTTGAGGAATGAAAGACGTGTCTAGGATCTTCAGCAAAGCATTCCGATGGGCCTCAGAACATAATGGCAATGATAGGATGGAAATTTTCGACGGCGTTTGCTGGAGGTGCTCAACAATTTTGTAATCACTTTTGCGAATGAGCCTCATAAACTCCTCCACATCCTTAAGCGATGTTTCCTTTTCATTCGACTGAGAAGGACCACTCTCAGTTACCTTGGCTTTACCCTTGGCTACTCTTTCCGCCTCTACCTCGGGTGACGTGAAGATTCTTCCGCTTCTGGTCATACCCCCTGCCCCGACAACATTATCTACAACCCCAGCTAGTTGTCTATTGACTTCAATTTTCTCACCATCGCAATATACCTCCAATCCATAAGTCCACGGCACTGCTTTAGTACTCTCAAAAGGAACTGGTCCTGCTTTGGTGATTGTCATTGTCGGCCGCCTGGCAGGTGCCGTTATCGTTATTGTTTTTCTCGGAATCTTCACCGTCACAACGTTGTTCAACTCATCACACAACGCCTCTACAGGCTCTTCAGTCGCGGTTCTATCAAACTGCAAAGTACCTTCATCCATCATATCTTGAATACCCTGTTTCAACCCCTTACAACTCTCTGGCTGTATCCAACAATCCAAGCAAAATTTATCACACCCTGGGAATACACCCCCTTTTAACAACCTGCTCTTAATCTCACCCAACAGTGTCTTCAGCTCATTGACATCCTTTACTAGATTCAGATTCTCCTCTGTCAGGATGGCATTTGCCCCGTGATTGGGCATAGGCTGTTGTACGATATTTGGACCCGCCTGTCCAAAGTTAATAGCTTTGCTATCCAATAAGTCCCGAACCTTATGTTTAAATGCCTGACAAGATTCTATATCATGCCCGGGTGCCCCGGAATGAAAGTCGCAACGCTTGTTGGCATCGTGCCCATACGGGAGTACTGCCCCTGTAGGTGGTGCCAAAGTCCTCTTTTCAACCAAGTTCAACCCTAGCAGAGTCTGGAGGAGTTCTGCATACGTGGAAGGGGGTGCGTCGAACACTCTTTTCGCTCTCGCATTCTGTACCCTTCTCTGGCCAGGATTCTGTCCTTGCTGCTGCTGTGGTTGTTGTTGTTGCTGTCTTTGTTGAGGAAGCGGGATGATGACACTAGCTATCTGTTGCGGCTGCACATACTGATTTCTTCCTCTGCCCCAGCCCCTGGCACCAAACACGGCACTAGCATCACCTTGTCGTCTACCACCAAATGCTTTTCTGGCACCTCCTGTTGAAGTGGAATCACCTGCTTGGAACCTTCACACTTTAATCCCGTTTTCAATCATTTCCCCCATAAGAATCAAATCCGAGAAACTGCTCAATGACACACTAAACAATTTTTCATAAAACGCCCCCGTAAATGTCCCAATGAACATATCATTCATCTCCCTTTCAATTAAAGGGGGATGCACCCTCGCTGCCATATCGCGCCACCTTTGTGCATACTCTTTAAAGCTTTCACCGCTCTTCTGTGACAAACCCTGCAATTGGACCCGGTTCGGCGCCAGATCGCTGTTGTATTTGTAATGGGTCACGAAAGCATCAGCCAGTTGCTTCCAGGTTTTAATCTGCGTGGGCTCCAGCCCCATATACCATTCAAGTGAGGGTCCTGATAAGCTATCCTGAAAGAAATGCATGAGCATCCTTTCATCGTCTGAATATGCGGACATCCTCCTGTAGTAAGTGCGAACATGGACTTTAGGACAAGTGTCCCCCTTGTACTTGTCAAAAGTGGGAGCCTTAAATTTCAACGGCACCCTCAGCCCTGGTACCAAGCCCATTGTAGTCATATCCAAACCGGTGGAGTTCTGATTCACTACCCCCTTCATCTGTTCTTCAAGCATCTTGATCCTCTGCACAGGATCAACAGGTCCTTCAAATCCCATGCCTCTTCCAGAAAAGGCGTCCTCCTGGCAGTCTTCGCCCCAATTCACATTTCCATTTCCGTACCCGTCGTAACCAGTATTGCGACCAAACCCTTGCTGATTGATCATGGGACCTCGTCCCCCGTTGCCGAAACCCTGGTTGAACCTAACAGGTCCAAACCCAGTGTTGACAGGAATCACCCCAGCACCATTCGTATTACCAAATCCACCATACCCCTGGTTAGCGTTACCAAAACCGTCATAACCGAAACCCTGAGTGTTGAAGCCGAACTTCCTATCCTGATTGACGTAATCAAATCCTTGGTCGTTGTAGCCCAAACCATTGTTGCCAAAACCATTACCGCCATTGTTGTTACCACCACCTTGGTTGGCGTCCCCAACTCCAACATTATTACCAACAGTCTCATTTCCATTCCCTGCGTTGCCGTTGCCAGCGCCAGCATCATTGTTCATAACCACAACAGGTGGGGTCACTACAGGTGGAACCACAGGCGTAGGGGGCCCATCCTCTGGAATAGTCTCAACGTGTGCAGAGTTGTGGTCATTATTGCCATTCCCATTAGCCCGCGTCAGCAGCGGCTGTACCAAAGTCTGGAGGCTCTCCTGGCCCTTAGCAATGCTCTCCATGGTCTGCATGAACAGGTTCAACTTTTCGCAAATTTCCTGCATCTCCACTTGGACTTGATCCATGATTCTCTTGCAGTTGTTTCGGGTTGAATAGCAGTGAACTCTTTGTTCGTCAATCCTGAAAAGAAACCTGCAGATGCAGGAAATAAGATACAGATTCAAAAATACCGGTCATGCAATATGAATGCAGATGCAATTGTGTAAATATGCTACAGGTTATATTCCCCCCGATTCTAGTTTCGGAGAGAAGGCCATCACGACAATGGAGTCCCTATCAAGCAAGCAAGGAATCAGAAAACCCTCGTATATAAACAAATGCCAATAGGCTGAGTACAAGAGTATATCTGGATACAACTGAAGAGACCTCGGCCAACAAGCCTGGCGATGGTCAAAAATATAAGTACAATCAACAGCAAGGCAAAGGTAAATCAGGCCAAATGGCATGCTCTGACATCTTCCAATATCCTCAGCGTCTCTGAATGCCCTAGTCGGGAGGTCAGCTCCTGTATCAGTAAGGCATGCCGCTCGGTAGTGGATCTCAACTTTTTGGTGTCGTCCTGGCAGGTTCCTTCGCCAGAACTCTCGTCAAGTATGTATCTCTTGGAACCAACCTTCACTTCATATCCTCTTGGCTTCTCGTCACGGTCACCTTCTCTGAGTTCGACAGCGCTCCTAAGTGATGTCTCTTCGGCAATCTTTGCGTCCTGGGCTCTAATCTGTGCCTCTAGCGTGGCAATCTGCAGCTTTAGTTCGTCTTCACGCTCCTTCCGCTTGGTAAGTGTGGCATTCCACAAAGATTCCCACTTGCTGAGACGGGCATAAGCTTTGCTTAGAAGTTCCTTCTTGGAAGTAAGCACCTTGCTAACACCGTTCAAGGCTATCCCCACTTTTTCTTTCTTGTTGGTCTCTTCCGTCAGCTCTGAACCCAACCTGTTAAACAATTCAATATGTTCCTTCACAGTGAAGGTAGCTTCATTCTTCTCACGACGCAACTGGAAGATTTCTTTTTCTAACTTATCATTGGCTTTCTTCAATTCTTGGTTTTCAGCCAACAATTTGTCATACTTCTCACTCTCTTCCGAAGTAGGTACCTCAATCAATGGAAGATACAGGGGTTCCGCAGCAGGATAAGGCATCAAGGAAGTACTAGCTCTCTCGCGAATCCAAGCCAAATAAGGGTCATAAGCCTTGCTGTTGCTCTTACCGAGCAAAGCTTTCCCCCTTCTATGGATGTTAGCCCATGCATGCCTTATTCTGATCAAAACAGCCGTGTCTAATAAGCCCGTGAGATACAGAGATTCCTGTATCTCCTTCTCAATAGGAGCGTCCCTCAAAGCATAACCGAACTGTCTTACCAGCAGCGAAGGGTTGTAGTTAATACAACCTTTCCGTCCAATCAAAGGGACATTCGGAAAGCCACTGCAACTATATATGATATCCGTGCCAAGCATACTCCGATCAAACCAAATGATATTCTCAGCAGACAGCCCCATCAACCGGGAAGACCAATCCAAGGTATCAACAGTATCAACAAAAGGCCTGGTCTTCGGAAGATGCCCCTGGAACCACTTGTACAAAAGAGGAAGACAGCAGGAGACATTCTTGCCACGATGTTTCTCATTCTTGTAGTGAATAGAATGATAAACATCGCCCAAGAGAGTAGGATCTGAATTCTTCGAGGCAAGAATCAAGAAGGCGTCTAAGTCGACAAAATCTGGCACATTAGGAAACAAGACAATCTCGTAGATGCAGACGGCTAGAATGGCACTGAAAGCAGCCCAACATCCACTCTTCGCGCACTGTGTAGCCTTCTCAACCAGGACAGACAGGTGAAAACCAAAAGCTCCGTTCATCTTGACCAACCCTCCGGGAAACTCAGAAGCGTCCAGACTGACAATCTCAGCGAGTGTAGCCAACTCAGGCTCAGCATCAACATGTATAAAGGGCATCTGGTCTAACACAGGAACTCCCAACATAGCAGAATACTCCTCCAAAGTGGGTGCCAGAATATAGTCGGGAAATAAGAAACATCTCAGCTGCGGCTCATAAAACTGCATCAAAGTATATACCCCAGTCGTCTCAAATGCTGAAGGTCTGTACAACAAGCTAAGCAATCTCCCATAAGATACTCTGAACTCAGCCCTCACTCTCTCATCTGCTAGAGCAACTAAACCCAGCAAGGAACTGATATCTGGTGAATGCAACCGGTAAGCAACAGTCTTCTTCAGGGACTCCATGTCTGACTAGAATATATACTAGAATCAAAGGGGAATGATCACCTGCAACATAAATACATGTTAATGAAATGCAGTCATGAAAATGCACACGCATATGCAAACAAGGGACCAAGTGCAATGCTGATGAACTGTGCTGCTTTGCACTGAAGCTTGAGAACCATCAAATCTTCATCTCAAACCATCTCAACCACTCAAATGAACCTTGTAACCACATCTCACTGACAGAGATAAACCAGGTATTCTGAGGTCAAAGGTTTCCTGCAAACAACCCACCTACCCCTCACAGGTATGTACTTAACTCGTAGACGAGGTACGACATCCTATGTGGGTTTAACGTCACAGACTTTCAAGGGTAATGATACAATACCCAGAAGGTGTGGCATCATCATCCCTTGAAGCGACCTCACTTAGTTGAATCCCAATTGATAGGTCCCCAGAGTCGACAATCCTCGGGTCAGACAACTTGTCGAGCCCTAAGGGCCAGGCAAGAAGCATCAAAGAGAATCTCGTCCGAGCGTAAATTTCGTGGCTAGCTGGTGCGAGCTAAGCAAGCAGGCTAACCACTACTCTCTACTTCTAAGTCTATGTGTAACCTCAAGCCCAGGTCCGACTTATCTCTCAACAGATTACTCCCTTCCCACAACAGCAATAACAATATAAAGCTGATAATAAAATGCGGAAATTAAAGACAGAAAAGTAAATCTATGCAACACCCACGACGGGAAAACAAGCGCTAGGATTGACTCGCATAGGGGATATTCCTGTCCCCAGCAGAGTCGCCAGCTGTCGCTACTGCGAAAATCGGCGCCGGCTAAACAGAAGAGTCGCCAGCTGTCGCTACTGCGAAAATTGGCGCCGGCTAAACAGAAGAGTCGCCACCGTGCGTTATTTATCCCAAAGGAGGGAAAGGAAATGCTCGAAGTAAACCTACCGCAAAGACGGGAAAGGAATGGTCATCGCAACCAAATCCTGGATATGGGAGTCGGTTACGCAAGGGGAAGGTATTAGCACCCCTCATGTCCGTCGTACTCGACGGGATCCACGCTTGTTTTCTAGTACGGATTATTATTCTATCTACTCTACAGGTCCGGGGTTAAAAGAAAATAAAATGACTCGGCAAAGTATCGCACTTTATGCCTACGTATTCCCGTCCGGAACGAGAAATCAGAGTCAACGTAGTTCGCCTACCTACGGGAAAAGGAGGGGACGATTGCTCGCTAGGATACGGCATCCTATGCCTACGTACTTTCATACAGCATGAAAGATCAGAGCAAACGTAGTTCGGGCCACGGAAGACACAGATTTGTCTGACTGTTTTTTATCTTTCTGAAAAGGTTTTCTTCTGATTACGGGTCCAAGCGGACAAAAATGACACTTTGATGTTTGTTTTCAATCTTTTACGCAAGAACTGTTTTTTTATGATGTTTGTGATCTCTGCCGCACTAGAGACTATGATTTGAGAGTGACTACGTTGTATGTCACCCTAAGGGTAACACACTAAGTAGTCAGATTACTGAAGAGTGACCCTCCAGCAATCCTCTCCCAAATAGCTTAAGGCTCGTAACGTACGACATCGATTATCCTTATTACTGTGTTTTGAATTGTTTTTGAGATGAGAAAGAAATTCTAAAAACCTAGGGTTTGGAATGGGAATCAAAACTACCCTAATGTTATCATGCATGGATTACAACCTAATGTCTGTCATAATTTCCTCCTGCACAGAGGAAATCAGAGATCCTAGGGGACAAACTGAAAAGAAACAGCAGATATACAGTAAACAGTAAATATGCATGAGATGCAGCAGTACAAGCGAGGCAAGGGAGTCCCACTCAATCTCGAACCTAGGAAAACAATAGGCAAAGTGAAACAACTTCACTTCAAACCTAAGGGGCAAGCTGAACAAGCCAACAAACAATACAGAAAAAGAAAATAAAACCCAACACCAGCTCTGGCAGCAACACCAGCTCCTTCAATAAGCAGTTCAAACAGCACCAGCTCTGACAGCTACAGTTGATGAACAACAAAGGGTGGACAGTAACACCTTCAAGTAAGACCCCATCTTTACTCTCCAATGATCCCCAAGCTTTAGACAAGCTCTTATCCTCAAAATCTCCAGTTTTAGCAAGCACTGAACCCCAACAAATAGACAGCTTCAAACAGCAGCAAAACCCTAGTCTTCACAGATACCCAGCTTTGACAGGTACAAGCTTCATCTTCACCAGTCTTCAATGAACTTCATCTTCAATAGGCTTCCATCTTCAAGGCAAGCAATCACAGGAGAGAATCAACTAAGAGATGAAGTTGAAATGTTAAGAGGCTTAATGATAACCCAAGGAAATCACTAAGATCTTAACACAACAAGTGAATGCTATCCTCAAGGTTCTACCCAATCAAAGCATGCTCTACATCCCTCCTAAGGAGAGATGGAACTTCTTTGAGGGACCTTGTGTCATAGGATGGAATAGAGGCACAAGAAGCTCTCCATGTTTGACAGAAGAAATCAGTCTACTCTAAAGCTCTCCCTACATCCCCTATCTCCTAAGTCTTCAACAACAATCTTCAAGATCAAGAATCTCATGCTCCAAGCTCCATCCTTTGTCTCACATCATATCCAAATCCTTCATTAGCTCCAACAAACCAAGCCCAAGCCCAACACCCAATTGAAATGCCCAAAACCCAACAAACACAATAATATCCCAAGAGGGAAACCCACCAACAACAACCAACTTGCAAAAATCAGAGAAAATAGTAATACTCATCCTAAAATCCTAGATTAATTTCTAAGGGAACCTAACTATGTACCCTATACCCCACATAAACCCCAAGGCCTAAATCAAACCCTAAGTTTCCAAACCATGTCCTAAACTACACCTAAGTATTGTAAAACCCTAATCCTAACACCCTAAAGTTCATCATTCAAAACTAGCCTAAATTTCATCATAAAAATATGAGAAAAATCTCTAAGGGAGCATGTACCTCTAATATAATCAATCCAATAAGAATCAACTCAAAAAAATTCACCAATCTCTCATACTAAATTCAGCAAAATAAGGTACCAAACAAATGCAAAATAAAATCAATAAAATGGTTAAATATGCCAAAAAATATAAAATGTAAGGAATTAATATTTTTATTGATTTATTAAATTCTAGAAACCCTAAGGAAAATATAGAAAAAATTCTCACCTTAAAATGTTCATTTTTCAATTAGTTCTGATTTTTTCAATTAACCTAAAATAATATGTGAAATAAAAGAAAAATAAAAGAAAATGGAAAAGATGCGTGTCAAATAGCAATTAACTGAAGTTTAAAACACCAGATGGGCCCAGAGGGGGGTGCGTATAGCCAGGCGTGCTAGGCCCATTTCCAATTCAGAAAATAAAATGAAAAAACAAAGGAAAAAAAGAAAAAGCTTGGTGTGAATAGCAAGGATTTCACGCGTGTTTCTCAATTGGGCCTCAAAAGGGGTGTGGTTAGTAACAAGATCCTGAAGCCCATCCAAGTACCTTAAGTGAAACGGTGCGTTTCATGCTCTCAGACTCTTTCACAAAATTTCAATCAATCCTGGCCGTTAGATGATCATTTTAGTCAAAGTCTTCTCACGATCCAAGGGCCATCCTATCGTCTTCTTCATTTGAATCTTGGAGGGAGAAAAGCCATGGCTGAAACAGAGCTTCAAGCTTCATCTTCTCCAAACGCAACTTCCTCAATCCTCATCAAAACCCTAACATAAACACATCATCTTGCTCGCCTTTTCACAAGGAATTCAACCACACTATCCATTGGCATTGAATCATCTTCTTCCTCAAAACACGAAGAGAGGTTCAGAAAAAGCTCAAACCTCAGTTCTCACCAAACTCAAGATTGAGAGGCCTAAAATCATCACCACCTTACACTGAGTAAAATCCACCACTAAACTAGGTTTAAACCTCCAAGAATTGCAAGATACGAGCCTCAACAGAAAATGTGATCAACCTATTTTTGTCTCTAAATCAAGCCAATTGCTACCAGAATCCACCTAGCCATGTTCTATAATGCATACCACTATCTAAAACCTAAAGAAACCTCATGAATTGAGCCATAGAAAGCAATTTACATACCTGCAAATCTTGGATGAACAGAGTGGTAAAACCTCCAAATCAAACTCCAAGATCTTCCAGACACCTTCAATGAAGTATGATAAAGCTTCTGTATGCACTAAATTGGATTGAAACCTCTTGAATCCTTGAATCCGATTCTGACTTGCAATGGATGAATTCAAAATGCAATCTCACGATTCTTCCACGATCTTGGCTAGAAATCTATATGGAATCACTCACCAACACCAGAGGAAGCTATTGAACACAAAAGAATGGATTGAAATGGAGTAAATTGGTGTAACCGATTTTGTTATGCAAATGGAAAACTCAAGATGCAATCTCTCAATTCTCCCTCAATCTCCACCAACTCAAGCTTTGAACCAGTTCTAAATCTTATATAGGACATGAATGAAGGCTCTAGAAACTTCTGGATTGATCCAATGAGAAGTTCCACATCTCTTGCATTTGAAAATGTCATGAGAAATTCACATATGGCAGCTGAGTTTTAAGCTTGTTTCAATGCCTCATTCTGATCCAAATTCTCACCACATGACATATTGAATGAATTGGCAAGGGCTAAGGCCTTGGTCATGCCTTACAAAGAGGTTTTGCATTTGTTACTTATGATGTAAGTAACCATTTTACAAAGCAAGTCATTGAATTATCCCTCAACTCAAAAATGTGGCAATGTCAATGTTCTCAAAATGTGTTTTCCAATCAAATTGGTATGCCATATGGCTTGGTTTGGACTTGTAGATCAAAAATCCCAATTTTCATCCTTGGTTCATTTAAAATTCACCCTTATTTTAGGCCATTTTTGTGATTTTGTGAAGAAAGACATTCCAAGCTCTCATGACCTCTTACCTAGCCTAAAAACATAATTTTGAACACATCTCATGTTGAACATTTTTCCATTTGAGGAGTGGAAGATAGAGAATTTGACCTATGTTGGAAAATGACCTATAATTCAACTTTCCCAAAATACCCTTGGATTGCCAAGACCATAACTTGAGTTCTACAAATCCTCTTGAGGATTTATGGTACTCAAATTAAAGCTAAGATCAATATCTACAACTCTTATGTTGTCCAAGAATTCATTTGAAAATTCCTTCATAGGCAAACGTTGCTTGGAAGTCAAGTGACTTTCACAGATAAATTTCAGTGCCCTCTGATGACCCATAACTTGCAAGAACCATAACTTGAGTTCCACAAATCTTCTTGAAGACTTCTAGTACTAAAATTAAAGCTATTGAGAAGCTCTACAAGTTTCATGTTGACCAAGAATCCATTTGAAACTTTCATTTTGACTTATCTGGCTTGGAAGTAAGGCCTGAATTAGGGGATTTTACACTGAAACCCTAATTTGGTAACTCCTCCTACTCTTGATTCTCTTTGATTTATCCTTGGCACAACACCACACATGTATCCATATATCAATTCATGAATCCCACATCCTCCAATTAAGCCTTGATGCTCTTCAATCACTCAGTTGACCTAGGGTTGACCCAGATGAAACCCTAGTTGACTGCACTTCAACTGGGGCTCTTGTACTTGAACCAATGACTTGTCTCATCTTCAATATGACCCTCTAGGCATTTCATAAGCTTTGTACACATTCCATACCCTCAATTCATAGCTCATACCCCCATTGATGACCCTCAATACACCTCAAATTAGGAGAGAAGTCCACTGGTTGACCCTCAAACTTCTCAAAGCTTCAAACATGACTTGATGACTTGGATGGTCTTAAACTTGAAAAACCTTGATGTGCTTCTTTAGATAAGAATGGCACTTGATCCCTTGTTGGATGCCTTGCTATGCTATGCTATGCAAATGATTAGGTTATGTACATGATTCAATATGCAAATGATAATGCAATTAAAACATAAATCAGGTGAAATAGGTTGAGCAAATTTTAGGGTGCAACAATGTGAATCGTCTTTCAACTTAATGCATCCCCCACGACATAAGCCTTACTGGGATGGTAACTCAAGCTAAAATCATAAACCTTCAAGAACTCCAACCACCTTCTCTGTCTCATATTTAATTCTTTCAAGTCAAATAAATATTTCAAACGCTTGTGATCACTGAATACATCAAACCTTGATCCGTACAAGTAATGTCTCCAAATTTTTAATACAAAAATCACTGCAGCTAACTCAAGATCATGAGTAGGATAATTCCTTTCATGTACCTTCAATTTTCGTGAGGCATAGGCCACGACCTTGTCATCTTGCATCAACACTCCGCCTAATCCCATTTTAGACGCATCGCAATATACTACCAAAGGTCCACTTGGATTTGGTAAAATCAATACTGGTGTTGTAGTTAGCCTCTTCTTCAATTCTATAAAACTCTCTTCACACAAGATATACCATGCAAAAGCCTGACCTTTTCTAGTCAATTGAGTCAGAGGAAGAGCCAAATTTGAAAACCCTTCGATAAACCTGCAGAAATAACCTACTAAACCAAGAAACTTCTAATCTTCGTCACTAATTTTGGAGGTTCCCATTGAAGTACTACACTCACTTTTGATGGATCCACTGCTATGCCATCGCCAGAAATGACATGTCCCAGAAAACTCACTTCGTGCAACCAGAATTCATATATTGAAAGTTTCATAAACAACTTGTTATCTTTCAACACATGTAACATGATACTCACGTGTCCTCCATGATCCTCTTCTGACTTAGAGCAAATCAGAATATCGTCGATAAAAACTACAACAAACTGATCTAAGTAGGCATGAAAGATACAATTCATGTACTCCATGAATATGCCCGGCGCATTGGTCGTGTACTCTATGAATACGCCCAGCGAATTGGACACTTCAAACGACATCACAACATATTCGAAATGTCTATACCGAGTCCTGAAATTCGTCTTCTGAATATATCATCTTTCACTCGAATCTGATGATAACCTAATCTCAAATCAATCTTACTGAAAACAGGAGCTCCCACAAGTTGATCCATTAGATCATCAATCCTTGGAAGCGAATGTTTGTTCTTTATGGTCACTTTATTCAACTGACGATAATCAATGCACAAATGCATGCTATCGTCCTTCTTCTTAAACAATAGCACTAGAGCCCCCCACGGAGACATACTGGGTCTAATAAACTTCTTAGCAAGTAATTCTTCCAATTGAGATTTTAATTCCGCCAATTCTGATGTTGACATCCTATATGGTGCCATAGATATAGGACTGGTACCAGGGACAAGGTCAATTGCAAATTCCACCTCTCTCTTCGGAGGTAACTCTGAAATATCATCCGGAAACACTTCTAGAAACTTTCTCACTACAGGTAATTCATTAATCAACGCTTTGCCCTCAAATGACAACCAGACAAACACTGCGAACATTTTAGCTTCGTCTTCCAGCAAGCTCCTCAATTCCTTGGTAGATATAAAGTTAGCCAACTCTTCTTCCTATGGAGTAAGAAACGGAAACTTCTTCCTATAACAATCAATATAGACATAATTGCTTTCTAGCCAGTTCATTCCTAAAATAATGTCCAGATTACTGAGTGGTAAGCAAATCAAATTCACTCTGAAGTCCTTACCAAAGATTGACAAAGGACAGTTCAAGCACACTAAGGATGTAATTATCGACCCGATAGATGGAGTATCAATCATCATTCCTCTACTTAAGGTAGATGACACAAGTCCTAGTCTCTTCACCCAATCAACAGAAATAAACGAGTGGGTCACACCCGTATTAATGATAGCAATCAAAGGAGTATTATGGATATAACAAGTACCTCTGACCAAACGATCCTCACTGGTAGGGTGATCCCCCACCAATGCGAATACCTTTCAACCGGTCTGTGACTTCTTTGACTTCTAATAGTGGGTGATGATGTGTCCATGTTCGCCACAATTGTAACAGGTAGGTATATTGGTCTTACAATCTGCTACAACATGACCTGGTCACCCGTACTTAAAATATTTCTTCACTTTATTCTGACATTCATTATCACGGTGACCCATGCCACCACATTTGAAGTACTTGATAAGGTTGGAAGGAATTCCTCAACTCATGAAAGTGTCTAATTTTCTGATAACTGGTACCTTGTTTAATCTCGGGACGTAGCCCGTTCTCAAACTTGATACATTTTGAACTCATAGAAGTATCAGTATTGTAATTAGGACAATAATTCACCAGTTCCTCGAACGGAGCAGCATATTCTACAATTGTCGAGTTTCCCTTCTTCAATTTTAGGAATTCGATCTCCTTTTTACCACAAACATCTTTTGGAAAATATCGCTCCAGAAATTCAGCCCTGAACACCGTCCAAGTAATAAGGCTACCTGTGGCTTCCAACCTTTGGTGGCTATTATCCCACCAATCATCATCTTCCTCAGCTAACACATGAGTGCCAAATTGCACCTTTTGAGCTTCAGTGCACCCCACGAATTTGAAGATCTTTTCAATGTCCTTCAGCCATTTCCGTGCACCATCCGGATCATGCCTACCCTCAAACGTAGGTGGCTTATTATTCTAGAACTTTTCCAAATTACAGAACTCGACGTCTCTAGCATTCAGATTGTTATTTTGCATAGCCTGCGCAACAGGCTATAACGCAACAACAATCATAACATCATTTCTCCCATCCATACTATTCAACACCAACAATACAGGTTAGAAGAATAATATGACTATATTCACTATATAGTCAAACTCTACTACAACATTGGTCGGACAGACTGACCTGCTCTAATACAATTGTAACACCCTACTTTCTCCATTCATTTAATTATAAAACTAGTTGTGAAATAATCAGAGAAACACACGTAGGATGCCACATCCCTAAAAACGTATGAAGTATCAAGTCACTTGCCCCATACGAACTAAGAGAAGTTACATTGCACACGAAATTGGGAAAGAAATTGTGAAAACTGAAAAATAACAATATAGCCTTACTCATACGTGTAAGGCCTTGCCCCATATGTGTATGGCCTTGTTCCCTCACCCCATATCATGTGTATACTACGCGTAGGGCTCCAGATGCCCAAGCGTTATACGTGTAACTCCCATGCCTTACGCATACGACCATAGGAGATTTTCCTAAAAAAACATTCCAAAAATGTCCTCATACGCGTACTGGGCTCACCATACGTGTATTGCCCTCTCCCTTACGTGTACCTTACGCGTACCAGTAGAGGAGCGGGTTGGCCATGGGGACAGGGCGTGTATCATATACGTGTGCCCCTGGGATTGTCCCTTCTTACGCATAAGGCCTCCCTACATACGCGTATGGGCAGTCTACTGTAGAAAAATTATGCTTTCGCATCAGTGTGATTTTCCCCCATTAGAGCACCTCCAAGCTCCTTCTTTTGACCAAAAATAGTACCCACGCCAATATATCCTTAATGCTTTCACTCTACTTTATTAAACTATCATTCTATTAAGGGTTTTCACAATTTAAACCATGATTTCGTCATCTCCCAAAACCCATATTTTTCTAGATCTATTTTCATAGTAAAACACATCAATAATACAAAGTTTACACGAAATTCACATTCATATCAGTACACAAATACAAATCCACAACAACAATCACGCGGATATGAGAATAAAACAAGAAGAAAGAAGAATTTATATGAAATTCTAAGAGGGAAAGGAACCCTCACAGCCCTCTCATGTTCTGTTCACCATTAAAGAACCCATTCTCCCCCCTTACTGTAATTCCAAACTTGATCTCTTTAACAATGGTGGAGAATTCTTTGTCTCTTATTGCCTTAACTCTGCTTTCTTCTCTCTTTCTCTTTTTACGTGAAACTGCTTCTCCCACTCTCTTTCTCACTTCTCCTTAATTATGTTTATTTTTCCTTCATTACAGTAATAATAATATTAATACAAATATTACTAAGGATAAATATTCCATGTCATTAATAATATTTATAATAATAATAATAATGAAATATTCCATCCACCACCATTTATATTATTATTATTATGATATTATTCTAAGATCTTAGTCCAAGTACTAATTACACTAAGTTCTCACACCCACCCTTATACACATGCCCTTAACTAAGCCAATTTCAAATAGTAGCACAAATAAATCACAAAACAACTTAATATTTAAATGGGGTGTTACACATTTGACAAGCCAGCCCCAAAGGGTAAAAACCGTTCTAGGTCGAGCAATATTGCCATAGAAATTTTTTCTCCAAATCATTTTAGGTTTTTCTCCTTGTAGCACTTTGTACATCACTCGAGTAACATACTTTCCAGAATTTTGAAATATCCCTCGAGCAACCGATTGCATAAGAGCTTGGTTATTTTTGAAGATATCTTTGAGGATCCAAGAGCTATGGATAAGGGGTTGGAATGTTTTCACATCCTTGTTCTTGATATAGTAAATATGAATCTAATGTATCCATAATTTATCCTCCTTGGCATAAACATTCCAAAGTAATTTACCAATAGTGGCTTTGTTCCAAATTGCAAGATTAATGCAGTTTCTGCCACCTGCAGCAATAGGATCACAAATGTGTTCCCAAGAAATGAGAGCTTTCTTTGAAGGAGCCTCTTTACCTGTCCAGAGAAATTTCCTGCAAAGACTTTCAATATGCTTTATGACTTTCTTTGGGAGGGGGAAAAGTTGCATCAAATAGTTGGCAATTGCAAAGAGTACACTTTTCACCAGTTGCAATCTGTTAGCATATGATAAAAGATGCATGCTCCAATGGTTGAGTCTCTCCAACATTTTGTCAATCAAAGGCTGACACATGGTTATGGAAAGTTTTCTACTGGCCAGAGGAACTCCAAGATACTTAAAAGGTAAGCAGGCAGTATCAATAACAAAGAGGAGAGGAGATATAGGATCACCTTGCCTCAAGCCTCTTCGAGCTTTAAAATTTTTGGAGGGCACAACATCGATTGAGAAATGATATGACACAGTTGTTACACAGGATGTAATCTACTCAATGAAGGTTTGAGGAAATCCAAACTTAGTCATGATATGAATAAGAGCACCCCACTCCACTGTATCATAGGCCTTTTGTATATCCATTTGGATCATACATCTAGGCAATATGTTCTTTCAATTATAGCCTCTAATAGACTCATGAGCCAGAATAATGTTATCATGGATGGCCCTCCCAGAAACAAAAGTAGATTGGCTCTCATGAATGATTTCATGAATTATAGCTCCTAACCTTGTAGTGAGGATCTTTCAAGTAATCTTGTAAATGGTGCTACAACAAGATATAGGCCTCATATCTTTAATGGTGGCAGCCTCAAGGGTTTTAGGAATAAGAGAGACAAGTGAGCAATTAACAGCAAGGTATAACTTCTTTGTTTGAAAGAATTCCATAACAGCCTCCTGTCGCTACTGCGAAAATCGGCGCCGGCTGAACAGAAGAGTCGCCACCGTGCGTTATTTATCCCTCGGAGCGGGAAAGGAAACGCTCGAAGTAAACCTCGCAAAAAACGGGGAAAAGGTATGGTCATCGCAACCATAGCCTGGGTTCGGGAGTCGGTTACGCAAGGGGAAGGTATTAGCACCCCTCACGTCCGTCGTACTCGACGGGATCCACGCTTGCTTGGGTTGTCTACTGGATGCAAAACAATCTTATCTACGGCTGCTAAATCTAAACGGAAGGGAATTGACTCGATAGAGCGTCGCACTCTATGCCTACGTATTCTCAAGAGAGAAAGTCAGAGTCAACGTAGTTCGGGACTACGGGGAAAATTGGCTCGCCAAGACCTCGCGTCTTGTGCCTACGTACTTCCACTGGATGGAAGATCAGAGCTTCACGTAGTTCAGACTAACTACGGCTAAACAAAACATTCTCACACAGCAGTGAGAAAAACAACTGGTTTCACAGGGTCGGGAACCTATGGTCAAACTATGGCTGAGTCTCAAATGCACTTGGGCAAGAGAGAAAAAGGGTACTCAATTAATCGTCAGCGGGAAAGTCTCGATCGCACAGCCGCGAGAGAACAACAGGTTAGTCGTTAGTGTGCTCGCTAGGATATCGCATCCTATGCCTACATATCTTCGTCTGGCACGAAGAATCAGAGCAGCTGTAGTTCGGCTACTATCGGACCACAGCTCAAATCTCGTTTTATTAATCTCTGAAAAATGATTACAATGGGTATACTGAAATAAATCTCCTAGGAAACGCTATCCTATTCTATCTTGAGAAGTCGAGTGAAAATAGCCCCCTAACAAATGGGCTTTTAATTCTATCCTAAAAGTCGTAAAATAAAGTCTATGAAAATATCCCTAAAAGAAAATGAACTTTAAAAATATTAAATCGGCACTTTAATATTTTTTCCTTTTTTCTCCTTTTCTTTTCTCATATTTTTCTTTTCTCAAAATATTTTTCTTTTCTCAAAATATTTTTCTCCATTTTTTCCACAAATATTTCTCTATTTTTCTTCACAATATCTCTCTATTTTTTTTTCACAATATTTCTCTATTTTTCTTTCTTTTGATATTCCTCCTTTTCTTTTCAAAATATTCTTTTCTTTTCTTTTTTTTCACAATATCATTTTTCTTTATTTCTTTCTTTTTTCAAATATATTTTTTCTATTTTTCTTCTTTTCTTTTGTTCAACAAGTAAAAAATAAAAAAAAGGAGAAAGAAAATAAAAGGGGCTGGGGGGTGTACTGTTATACAGGGGTATGCAGAAAAATAAAAAAAATGCAAATTAAAGGGCCCAGCCCAAGTCTCAAAAAAACGCAGCAGGGGGTATGTTGAGCCATCTGGGGTGTTGCTGGTAGCAGCGTTGGGCTTAAACCCATTATGCCAAAAAATGTGAGGGAGGTGTGTGTCAAAAAATGACTGGGCCTGAGGCCCACGACCCTCTCCTTCTCCTTTCTCCCTTCCAAGTTCTGCAAAACCCTAGATGCTACTCTCTCCGCCGCCGTAGACCTCCATCTTTCCAAGAATCACACGACATAGCAACAAGTGCCTCAAACCGTCTTTATCAACAACAGAACTTCTCACACTTTCGAGAGGTGAATCATTGGGAGAGAAACGCAAACCATTACTATGAGCATGACCAAAACCGTGTTGAATAATATCATCAATCTCTTCCTTACTAGACGCACCATACCAAACGTGTTTCACGTTCGCATTTCCACCGCGGAGTTTCGCCACCGCGCGTGCGAAGATCTGAAATGATTGAATTCTCGCTTGTGCCATTACAGATGAACAAGGATTCCTCTGAATCGACATCACATCGGCTTTCAATCCTTGCGTGCTCAAACCGTAAACGAATCTAGTTCGAATTAGGTTCATATCGGCACCATCCGTCTTCCGAACTTGCCTCTCTGAAACGTGGCCGCCGGAAGCAACACTCTCGCAATCGAAAACCGCCGATTCGTCGTCTCCGGTGGATCTCTCTGATGGAATTGGTCGCTCCATAAATTTAATCGAAATTAAAAGCTAAAAAGAGATTATGTTATGTAACCTAAAAACTGAAGGTGGTTGAAGGTGGATGATAAACGGTGGAATTGAATGCAGTTTCCGGTAGGATCACGGTGGCCGCCGGCCATGCAGGCCGGCCGGTGGCTCTTTCACGGTGAGGCGCTATGGGTGGCCGTGTGGTCGCCACGTGGTGGCAGAAGTGGGTGGTGATGATGCATGGTGGACATGTGGCTGGGAGAGAGAACTGAGGTGGCGACGTGGCGTGATATGGACGCTGCAGGGTGGGGCCATCTCCTTGCAACACGTGGCGTGAAGCATGCTTTATACTGATGAAAAGCTGGAAGTTTCTGGAACCTTCTGGCAGAAGCTGGAAAAATCTGGAACGAATTGGATTATTGCTGGACCTTTTTCTGAATAAAACCCACTTGCTGAACAAAAAACCAAACTGGGCCTTGGCTGCCTTAAGCCCAAAACGAAAATGACTGAAAAAAAGCTGCAAAAAAACTGAAAAGCAGAATTAAAGCCCAATTATCATCTAATCCTAATTAATCTCAATTAACTAAACTAATCTTAATTAATCTAAACTAATCTAAAACCTATATTAAAATCTAAAAAAAGACTATTATTTCTATTAAAATCTATAACAGAAAATGAAAAGAAAAATCTATATATTTCTAAAAAATGAATATTAAAACTATTTAAAATCTATTAATTTCTACATTACTCTTTATTGTTTAAAAATATTAAACTCCACCTAATATGCTCTAAAAAAATGCCATTAAATTCTATTAATATTCTAAAACTATATTACCCTATATTATTTAAAGACAATCTATATTATCCTATTTATATTCTAAAATGATTAAAAAAGCTAGTTATTTCTACAAAATTCTATATATGATTTAAAAAGAATTAAAAATATCAAAAATTCTATTAAATCCTAAAAAATGATTTAAAAGCTATTTAAACCCTTAAAAAAAATCCTATAAAAATCCAGAAAAATCACCATAATTCCCAGAGGGACAAAATGAGCACCGAACGACACAAAAATAATCGGTAAAAATAAACGGGCACCGAAATATCCCAAAAATACGATTCTACTGATCAAAAACACCTGAAACACGAGACGGGAGCTGTGATCCCTGATAAAATCAATACAAATGAAAAATGCAATGTATGCGATATGCAGATGCGAATGCGGTTATGCGTCGAAACATCGAGCCAAATGCGAGACCCGGTTGGTCAAATTTTGGGGTGCAACAGCTGCCCCTATTCAAGCGACTTCGACCTGAATGGGTGAAGAGCGCTCAGCCTTCAAACATTCAAGGTAGATGACGGTTGAATACAAATGGAACCCTGAAATTTGCCAACCGCAAGAATATACTGCAAAACTGCTTGAGGAATAGCTTCCAATAAACTGAAGTTTGGTTGTCACGGCAACATCTGGTCAATTTTCTGATAAATTTTCTTCTCCTTTTCAACACCTGTGTGATGCCACAAGTATTGAAATAATGCTTCATAAAGCAAACACCTTGATTCCCATCTCTCTCATGGGATCAAATCTGGTCAACTCATAGTTCATTGCGAACTTGAGGACAATTCTCCTGGGGAATTCTGAATGGAACTGCCTGGCACCTGTTTTGACGAAGGGGGCAGCTTCAGAAGTCTGATATATGTCAATCTTTGTTGTTGTTTTTGTTGTTGTTTTTTTTTTCCGATGCTGACGTAGTAACCAAATATGAAGAATTACTCCGCTGGGGAAGACGAGAAGCTGAACCAAACAACTCTGCAGGTGAACAAATTCGAAATCCAATAGGTAACCATCTTGGTCTATGTGTCGACATGCGTATGCTTGAAATGATGCGATGCCCTATATGACATGGATATGCTATGCGTTCTGTTTGAAAATGCGAGGCCCAGACGGCATGGATATGCTATATGCTTGATAGATGCAATGACTATATATGCAAATGCTAATGCAAGCCCGAGCTGCCAGAGAACACCAGGTCTGAAAACCACTTGGCAAAATAAATGCCGAAGGAAACGTCAGCTCTACTGGGGATGACCTGAAGTCACAGAACCATCTCAGCAAAATAAATGCTGGAAACGAGAAATCAAATCCGCTGGGGATAACCGCCCTGCTAGAGAAATGAAAAGGCAACCCTGCTTGACGACTTCACTGGGGAAAGAAAGACAACTCTGCTCGGGGATGCTTTCTTCAAACCATTGGCAACTGATTGCGCTCTGCGGGGATTGACCCAAACTGAGGTTGATTACGCGCAGCACACTGCTGGAAATGCTCATACTATCGAGGATATCAATCTTAATCTACTGCAGATACTCCTGATCCTACTCTGATACGGGGTAAAAGACAATCTCGACTCTTCCGGGGATAATAAGCAACTTTCATCTGCTGAAGAGTGGCAATTCTGATTTAACAACATCCATAAGGAATCCAAACATTACTCGGAGCACTGGTATCCGTCGAGCTTCGTATCGGGGAACATGACAACATACGGGTCATTGGGAAATACTGTGTCAGATCTATTTAGGTTTTTTTTTTGTTTTTCTAGTTTAAGATAGACATGGACTATGTACATAGTGGAATATATAAGAAATACTAGACGAGAACTAGCATTCAAAGGTAGACTATCAGGCGAGAACTGATAGGAAAATAGGTTAGGAAAATTGATTTTTGTGTTTTTGAACATCAGACGGGCTGATTAGACAACAAGCTGAGGTATAGACAACCAGGCGAGAACTGGCTGAAAGCTTACGTACACCAGGCGAGAACTGGTATAACACTTTGAAGAAACGGTGACCAAACGAGAATTGGTTACCAATAAACTGCACCAGGACGGGAACTGCTGCTTACAATAAACTGCATCAGGACGGGAACTGATGCTTACAGAAGGGTGGGCCAGACGAGAACTGGTTACCGATTTGCCAGGCGAGAACTGGACTTTGGAAACGACTGGTTACTGACACGCAACAGGTTTAGACTGCAGGATAATGATCCAACGACAACAAGATCTTCTTATTTGAAAGGTTTTCGATAAGGGTATGGACATGATTCCCCGATACTCAACTCTGGCTGGGGATAAACAGACTTGTTTGAATGACTTGCCCCTGGTACACTCAGCTGGGGGATAAAAGACTGGCTTGCACAACTTGCCCCATTACAATGCACCTTGCCCCAATCTAACTCTTGGGAATACCTGCTCCGAACAACTTGCTACGAGAATACTTCGAGAATACTTGCCCCGGTATCTGCACGACAAAAGAATTCAATCTCCAATTAAACACCTAACAACCCAGTTGATTTCAACATTCTCTGCGATGACTTGCCCCTGAATGAGCGTTCTAGCGACTCAACCCGATCTGATTATCCATTGGAAGAATCTGCTTTCAAATCTCAGCGCTCTGCATAATTGCCCCTGATTGGCTCTCGAGAAGACTCACTCCTGATCAACTACTTCTCAAATAAACTGCCCCCTGCTCAACTGGAACTTCAAGACTTGTCCTCAGACTGACTGATACTGAACTTACTGGAAGATAATGCCCCTGATTCACAAGGCTTCACAACATACACCATTCTGGTTCAGATTGCTGAATTACTCAGTCCTGCTCGATTATTCGTGCTGGAATTTCTTTCATGCCAACTACTAACCTGCAATTGGAATTGTCCGTCTACGAATGGTAATCTTAATGCAGTGGTTATGCAGATTTTGAAAAAATTTGAGCTGTCACTCATTTACATGCATATGATTGAGAGTGACGAATGAACCGAAGTTCAAACGTAGTGCTTACGTGGTCAGTGAAAAATGCAACAAGGATGTGACTAGCAAGTCAATAAGGAGTCAGGTTACTCAGCCTTATCGTAATGCGCTTCAGACTAACCCTACCTCAATTAGGTCTTTTGAGGGCTGTATCGTGGTCGGGTTCACGGTTCGTGAAACAAAGGATATTTGGCTCAAATTTTGATTTGTACTCACCCCTTCTACGTGATGATCTCCGATCCTAAGGTTCAGTTAACCTGGCACAAGCGCTCGCCTCTTCGAGAAGTATGTTGAATGGTAAGAACCACAGTTAAAAAATTCACAAGCTTTTCTTCTAGAGTGACAGTTACTCCTTCTTCGCCTTGGTGTCTGTGTACACGACTTTGTGATTTGCTGGGGAAAATTTTATTTTTAATCCCTTCTTTTGATTCCCTAATTTTTGCCTGGACTGATTCATTTTGAGTTCTTTTCGATTTTTCGATTTCTTTTGAAGTCCAGCGGGATGCCCTGATTTTCGCCTAAGTATTAGCTTTCTCAGCTTTTCTTTCTTTTTACTTAGCGGGCTTTCTTTCTTTCTTTCTTTTGGAACAAAGTCGTGTGACACTGGTTGTCTTGATTGCTCCGAAAGGATTGTAACTGTCTCACTCCTGATTGGTGAGATTTGACCTCTTGAAGGTATAAACTGGTTGGTCCTCGACAGACAACACTCCTCGGTAAGACTTGAATGCTCGGTAAAGTTAACTGACAACTACCCTGCCCCGGGTTAAGATGTGAGGGTTTTAAAAGTCCGAAAAAACTTCTACTTCCTGGCTCGAAGTGGTTGGCAAGGGACTAACTCCTTATATCTCCAGTGTTTGGGGAATTTGAAACAATGCCTTGTACGTCATCGGTACGGTCTTATCTGAAAGCATACGATCATTGGTTATGAGTTTCAGTTTCATCATCCTCCCTCCTAACTTTGCTAGTCACAGCGAAAAAGTGGGGTGAAATAAATGCAAGTGTCAGTGCAATGCCATAAATGAGCGACAGCGACATGATTAATTCAGAAAAATGCATAGTCACTTTATTATTATCACCATTCGAAACATACAATGTTAAAAAGCAGGTAGTAACTAAAAGAAAAGAAACTACAAATGCAAATGATATAAAAGCTTGAGAACTGCCACTGCTGAGGCGCCTGCCTGTCTAAACCACTGGCTTATGCTGGGGAATACCCTTCTGAGTCTACGAGCTTAGACAGCTGAGCGGTTAGGGATGAACAAACAGAAATCCTTCTCGAAAGGAAATGCGATCCTGATCAATCAACTGCTGTACCTTCGCCTGAAATGCTTTACAATCTTCCGTCGAATGCCCCGGAGAGCCACCATGATAACCACACTGAACGTGGGGATTGTACCCAGGAGGGTAAGGTTCTGGAACTGGCTTAAGAGATTTCGGCTCCACCAAAGACTTCTGAATCAAAGACGGTAGCAACTGGCTATACGGCATAGGCACTGGGTGAAAAGGAGCTTTCCTTCGTTCCAAGTTGTTACGAGGTCTGTTCTGATTCTGACGCTGATTCTGATAACCCCGGCCACGAGTTCGCTGATTTGCAACGGAAGCGACATAAGATTCCTGATAGAGTGCCCCAGGCACGGCTGTCTGTTCAGTATAACAAGCCACGGGAGGTACTGATCTCTGATAAGATGATGAACCAACAAAATTCACTGATTCGCTTCGAGGATATTCAATCTTTGGCATGACTGAGTTGATTACAACTTCTTCTTCACTCTGATAGTCACAAGGGTATTCAGTTTCACCAGCTTGATCATATGGAGTAATCTGAATTTCCCCATTCTTATGGAATACTCAAGGCGTTCTCCTAATGCTACCACTTCAGAGAAACTTGCCGGAATTCCGAGCAATCTTTTGAAGTACGGATATTGTAGGGAATCTACAAACATGCTTGCCAACTCTTGGTCTAACAGCGGGGGACGCACTCTAGCAGCAAATTCTCTCCATCTCTGAGCATACTTCCTGATCGGTTCATTGATCTCTTGAGACAACTCTTGCAAATGCATGCGATAAGGAGCAATGTCTAGGTTGTAATCATACTGCTTCAGAAAAGCTCTGGCTAAATCCATCCATGACTGAATCTGATTCCTCTCTAACTGCATATACCACCTCAAAGATGCCCCAGTCAGACTATCTTGAAAGCAATGGATCATCAACTTATCATCTCGCGCAAACGCAGTCATTCTTCGACAGAACATCATCAAATGCAGCTTTGGACAGCTATCTCCCGTGTACTTCTCAAATTTCGGCACTTTGAACTTGTAAGGCAACACCAGGTCAGGAACCAAACACATGCCTACAGCATCCAGGTTAACAGCATCTTTGGCTTTCAAAGCTTTCATTTGCTCTTCCAACACTCGGACTCTTCTACCCTGGTCAAGAGCTCTTGGATCTACCATCCCAGCTGCTGGAATATCTCTTCGGTAATTCATCACAGGGAAAGCAACATCTTGATTGTTGACAGGAGGAGGACGCTCATTCTGGGCAACAAACTGCTCATGTCGATCTCAGTTCTCAACAGAAGGCTGTACAACTTGGTCTGCAGCAACGTTGTTCACTCGCGGGGAATCTTCCATGGAATCATACAGAGGGTTGGACGCCATAGTGAACCCTGTCAAGGTGTTAGGAGACTGGAAATTGCCTTCAGACATGGCTACCAATAATCTTCAGCTGACTTCGACACTTGATTCTGCTCAAATCTACTCAACCCCTGGGTAGGTCTTCTGACAATCAACAGCTGCTCAATCCAAACTCCGGGTAATCACCTTCAGGAAACAAAGGCTGGATCAGAACTCTGGCTAGCTGGAGGATGATATGCAATGCAACACTGATATGCATATGATATGCAAAATGCAGCAAACAATGGGACCACAGCCCCCACACAAAATCTGAATACTGCTGCGCTGCTGACGGAGACGTTCTTTGAAAAGAAGACCAGAATAACGGGTAGGTTGGAAGTCAAGTTTCCTGCACAAAAAACCCCCCACTCACAGGTGTGGACCTATATCTGACAAGGTACGGCATCCTATGCGGTCGTCAGCGTCACAAACTTTCATGAGGAATGATACGATTCCCAGAAGGAGTGGCATCGTCATCTCATGAAGAGGCCTCACTTAGCTGACTTCCAATTGATCGGTTCCCAGAGTCGACAATCCTCACGTCTGGACTCCCCTCAGATCCTCAGGACCGGAAAGGAGCACCTCTGCGAGAACCTCGTCCGAGTGCGAATTTTCGTAGGGAACTGCGCCTGCTCTGCAGACAGGTTCGTCTACTACTTCTCCGCAACTATATCTAGGTGTATACTCATACTCGAGCCCAGGTCCGGCTTATCTCAATCATAGAATACCCGTAACAGCCCAACAGCAACAGATAATATCGATAAATAAACACCTAAATAGACAAGCAAACAAGCGCTAGGATTGACTCTCTTGAAGGGACGTTGGATCCCAAATGCATAAGAACCATCGCAGTTCTTAGCAGCCAGGGGACGTTGGATCCCCAGCAGAGTCGCCAGCTGTCGCTACTGCGAAAATCGGCGCCGGCTGAACAGAAGAGTCGCCACCGTGCGTTATTTATCCCTCAGAGCGGGAAAGGAAACACTCGAAGTAAACCTCGCAAAAACGGGGAAAAGGTATGGTCATCGCAACCATAGCCTGGGTTCGGGAGTCGGTTACGCAAGGGGAAGGTATTAGCACCCCTCACGTCCGTCGTACTCGACGGGATCCACGCTTGCTTGGGTTGTCTACTGGATGCAAAATAATCTTATCTATGGCTGCTAAATCTAAACGGAAGGGAATTGACTCGATAGAGCGTCGCACTCTATGCCTACGTATTCTCAAGAGAGAAAGTCAGAGTCAACGTAGTTCGGGACTACGGGGAAAATTGGCTCGCCAAGACCTCGCGTCTTGTGCCTACGTACTTCCACTGGATGGAAGATCAGAGCTTCACGTAGTTCAGACTAACTACGGCTAAACAAAACATTCTCACACAGCAGTGAGAAAAACAACTGGTTTCACAGGGTCGGGAACCTATGGTCAAACTATGGCTGAGTCTCAAATGCACTTGGGCAAGAGAGAAAAAGGGTACTCAATTAATCGTCAGCGGGAAAGTCTCGATCGCACAGCCGCGAGAGAACAACAGGTTAGTCGTTAGTGTGCTCGCTAGGATATCGCATCCTATGCCTACATATCTTCGTCTGGCACGAAGAATCAGAGCAGCTGTAGTTCGGCTACTATCGGACCACAGCTCAAATCTCGTTTTATTAATCTCTGAAAAATGATTACAATGGGTATACTGAAATAAATCTCCTAGGAAACGCTATCCTATTCTATCTTGAGAAGTCGAGTGAAAATAGCCCCCTAACAAATGGGCTTTTAATTCTATCCTAAAAGTCGTAAAATAAAGTCTATGAAAATATCCCTAAAAGAAAATGAACTTTAAAAATATTAAATCGGCACTTTAATATTTTTTCCTTTTTTCTCCTTTTCTTTTCTCATATTTTTCTTTTCTCAAAATATTTTTCTTTTCTCAAAATATTTTTCTCCATTTTTTCCACAAATATTTCTCTATTTTTCTTCACAATATCTCTCTATTTTTTTTTCACAATATTTCTCTATTTTTCTTTCTTTTGATATTCCTCCTTTTCTTTTCAAAATATTCTTTTCTTTTCTTTTTTTTCACAATATCATTTTTCTTTATTTCTTTCTTTTTTCAAATATATTTTTTCTATTTTTCTTCTTTTCTTTTGTTCAACAAGTAAAAAATAAAAAAAAGGAGAAAGAAAATAAAAGGGGCTGGGGGGTGTACTGTTATACAGGGGTATGCAGAAAAATAAAAAAAATGCAAATTAAAGGGCCCAGCCCAAGTCTCAAAAAAACGCAGCAGGGGGTATGTTGAGCCATCTGGGGTGTTGCTGGTAGCAGCGTTGGGCTTAAGCCCATTATGCCAAAAAATGTGAGGGAGGTGTGTGTCAAAAAATGACTGGGCCTGAGGCCCACGACCCTCTCCTTCTCCTTTCTCCCTTCCAAGTTCTGCAAAACCCTAGATGCTACTCTCTCCGCCGCCGTAGACCTCCATCTTTCCAAGAATCACACGACATAGCAACAAGTGCCTCAAACCGTCTTTATCAACAACAGAACTTCTCACACTTTCGAGAGGTGAATCATTGGGAGAGAAACGCAAACCATTACTATGAGCATGACCAAAACCGTGTTGAATAATATCATCAATCTCTTCCTTACTAGACGCACCATACCAAACGTGTTTCACGTTCGCATTTCCACCGCGGAGTTTCGCCACCGCGCGTGCGAAGATCTGAAACGATTGAATTCTCGCTTGTGCCATTACAGATGAACAAGGATTCCTCTGAATCGACATCACATCAGCTTTCAATCCTTGCGTGCTCAAACCGTAAACGAATCTAGTTCGAATTAGGTTCATATCGGCACCATCCGTCTTCCGAACTTGCCTCTCTGAAACGTGGCCGCCGGAAGCAACACTCTCGCAATCGAAAACCGCCGATTCGTCGTCTCCGGTGGATCTCTCTGATGGAATTGGTCGCTCCATAAATTTAATCGAAATTAAAAGCTAAAAAGAGATTATGTTATGTAACCTAAAAACTGAAGGTGGTTGAAGGTGGATGATAAACGGTGGAATTGAATGCAGTTTCCGGTAGGATCACGGTGGCCGCCGGCCATGCAGGCCGGCCGGTGGCTCTTTCACGGTGAGGCGCTATGGGTGGCCGTGTGGTCGCCACGTGGTGGCAGAAGTGGGTGGTGATGATGCATGGTGGACATGTGGCTGGGAGAGAGAACTGAGGTGGCGACGTGGCGTGATATGGACGCTGCAGGGTGGGGCCATCTCCTTGCAACACGTGGCGTGAAGCATGCTTTATACTGATGAAAAGCTGGAAGTTTCTGGAACCTTCTGGCAGAAGCTGGAAAAATCTGGAACGAATTGGATTATTGCTGGACCTTTTTCTGAATAAAACCCACTTGCTGAACAAAAAACCAAACTGGGCCTTGGCTGCCTTAAGCCCAAAACGAAAATGACTGAAAAAAAGCTGCAAAAAAACTGAAAAGCAGAATTAAAGCCCAATTATCATCTAATCCTAATTAATCTCAATTAACTAAACTAATCTTAATTAATCTAAACTAATCTAAAACCTATATTAAAATCTAAAAAAAGACTATTATTTCTATTAAAATCTATAACAGAAAATGAAAAGAAAAATCTATATATTTCTAAAAAATGAATATTAAAACTATTTAAAATCTATTAATTTCTACATTACTCTTTATTGTTTAAAAATATTAAACTCCACCTAATATGCTCTAAAAAAATGCCATTAAATTCTATTAATATTCTAAAACTATATTACCCTATATTATTTAAAGACAATCTATATTATCCTATTTATATTCTAAAATGATTAAAAAAGCTAGTTATTTCTACAAAATTCTATATATGATTTAAAAAGAATTAAAAATATCAAAAATTCTATTAAATCCTAAAAAATGATTTAAAAGCTATTTAAACCCTTAAAAAAAATCATATAAAAATCCAGAAAAATCACCATAATTCCCAGAGGGACAAAATGAGCACCGAACGACACAAAAATAATCGGTAAAAATAAACGGGCACCGAAATATCCCAAAAATACGATTCTACTGATCAAAAACACCTGAAACACGAGACGGGAGCTGTGATCCCTGATAAAATCAATACAAATGAAAAATACAATGTATGCGATATGCAGATGCGAATGCGGTTATGCGTCGAAACATCGAGCCAAATGCGAGACCCGGTTGGTCAAATTTTGGGGTGCAACACCTCCTTGACATCCTCCTTCACAATAGACCAGGCAGACTTGAAAAAGAATGAGTTGAACCCATCAATACCTGAAGCTTTGGTGTTTCCAATGTCAACAAGAGCATTTCAAATTTCTTTTTCCTCCACAAGTTTGATAAGCTTTTGAGCACTCTCCTAAGATAAATTATTTTCCCTTCTGACAACATGGATGTCAATGCCTTTTAAAATTGTTCCAACAAGATAGAAATCCATAATTTCTTATTTAATAGTTTCTACATAAGGATGGATTCTTCCACTTGATTGAGCTGGATTAGGTGGTCATTACACTCTTTCACATGGTCAATGGCTTGTCTATCAAACAAATTTTCTTTTAGATGTTCCTGAGCTTGCAGTAGAGCTTGTCTATCTTATTTATTTGGATCTGTATATCAGTCACCTTTTTAATTAAAGGCTTTATAGCTGGTTGCAGTCTATGAAATTTCCTCCACAATCTATACATAGCAGATCCTCTTATATTCTCTTGCCAGTTTTGGCCCCCACTTGAAGGTATGAGGCGTCTTGAGTAACACAGTTAAGAAACTTAAAGCTGGTTCTTCTGATTATTCTGTAAGTACTGGCCCTAATTCTGATGGGAGAATGATCAAAATTTCTAGGGGCCATCACTTTTACTATGCCATTGTGAAATCTTTGGAACCACTACACATTGCCAATAGTGTCGCTACTGCGAAAATCGGCGCCGGCTATGACAAAAGAGTCGCCACTGTGCGTTATTTATCCCAAAGGAGGGAAAGGAAACGCTCAGAGTAAACCTAAAGCAAAACGGGAAAGGAATGGTCATCTTAACCAAATTCCTGGATTCGGGAGTCGATTACGCAAGGGGAAGGTATTAGCACCCCTCACGTCCGCCGTACTCGACGGGATCCACGCTTGTTTTTTTGCTAAGGGATTGTATTCTATCTACTCTAAAGGTCAAGGGACAAAAGAAAAGAAAAGAGAAAAGAGACTCGATAGAGCATCGCCGCTCTATGCCTACGTATTCCCTCGTGCAATGGGAAAGTCAGAGTCTACGTAGTTCGGCTAACTACGGATGAAGGTGGGAAGGTTGCTCGCTAGGATACGGCATCTTATGCCTACGTACTTTCATACAGCATGAAAGATCAGAGCAAATGTAGTTCGGGCTACGGAAGACACAAGCTTGTCCGACTGTTTTTTATTACCTTATGAAAGGGTTTATCTTGATTAAGAGTCCAAGCGGACAAAAATGACACTTTGATGTTTATTTTGAATCTTTTACGAAAGAAGTGTTTTTTAGTTTGTTTGCAATCTCTGACGCACTAGAGACTATGATTTGAGAGTGACTACGTCGCGTGTCACCCAAAGGGTGCCACACTAAGCAGCCAGACTACTGTAAAGAAGCTCTCCAGGAACCTTTTCCCAAATAGCTTAAGGCTCGTAACGTACGACATCGATTAACCTTATTACTGTATTTTTGAGTTGTTTTGAGATAAGAAGAGAAAAAAGCTCTAAAAAGCCTAGGGTTGAAAAGGGAATAAAAAAAACTAACCTAATGTTGTCATGCATGGATAAGAACCCTAATGTTTGTCATAATTCCCTCCTGCACAGAGGAAATCAGAGATCCTAGGGGATAAACAGAAAAGAAAGCAAGCAAATACAGTAAAATGCATGAAATGCAGCAATACAAGCGAGGCAAGGGAGTCCTGCTCAACCTCGAACCTGGGAAAACAACAGGCAAAGTGAATCAACATTCACTTCAAACCTAGGGGGCAAGCTGCACAAGCCAACAAACAATACAGAAAAACCAAAATAAAACAGAGGAGGCAGCCCAAGCAGCAGCATCAAACTCCCACAGTTGACAGCACAAGCAGCAGCTCTGACAGCAACAACAAAAAGTTGACAGCAACAACCTTCATCTTCATGACTGCTCATATCCTCAAGCTTCAATAAGCTTTCACTCTTCAACAAGCACCAAGCTTCAACAAGCTTCAAACTTCAACAAGCAACCAACTTAAACCAGCAAACTTCAACCAGTAAACAACTTCAACAAGCTCCTAACTTCATCTTCAACAAGCAGCAAAACCCTAACTTCAACAAGCAACCAGCTTCAACAAGCACAAACTTCATCTTCAACAAGCTTCAACAAGCAACCTCCAAAGGAGAATCAATTAACAAGATCAGGTTGAAATGTTAAGTAACTTAATGACAACCAAAGGAAGCCATTAAGAACTTAACATTATGAGAGAATGGCATCCTCAAAGTTCTACTCTTAAAGCATGCCATTCATCCCTCCAAAGGAGAGATATGGCTTCTTTAATAGGACTTTATGTCATTGGATTGAATGGAGATGAACAATATACTCCATGTTTGAAGAAACAAGCAAAACCAATCTAATGCTCTTCCTAAAACCCTAGTTTCCCTAAGCTCCTGACAAGCATCCACAAGAGGAGAAATCTTCACATCCAAGCTTTTTCAAGCACTCCAAAGCATCTTCAATTGGTCTTCATCTTCATCCAAAAGCAAAGGCACCACCACTTATTCTAAAGGGGAACTATTGGGTTAAACTAGTCAAGTTAGTGTGTTAGAAACTCCTAAATGTTAGTCTTAAAACTAAATCTAATTAAAATACTAAAAATGATTTTAAAATCCTATAAAAATTCTAAGGGTTCCTAAACCTCTTAAGAATCACTCCATACAAAAATCAGGGGGTTAACCAATCATTAAATCCTAAAACTATGCCCTAAACCTAAGGGTACTATCTTAAAACCCTAATCTAAATCACCTATTGTTTAATGTTCAAACTAGCCTAAATTTATCTCACAAAATTATGAGAAAAATACTAAGGGTACATGCATATCTAAGCTAACTATAACAAAAAGAATCAACTCAAAAATCCACACCAATTACTCATACTAAAATCAGCAAGAACAAGCACCAAACAAATTGAATTTAAAACCAATTAAAATGCAAAAATGCAATTAAAAAATAAAATGCATGAATTATGAATTTTTTAACCCTATTAAATTCTAGACTCTTTAAGGAGTCCAGGAAATAAAATCTAGCCTAAAATGTTTATTTTCCTATTTATGGTGAATTAATTCCTAACCTATATGAAATATGTAAAATAAAAGAAATATAAAGAAAATAGAGAAAAGCGTGTGCTGAATAGCAATACAAACCAGTTGTAATCCAGGCTGGGCCCAAAGAGGGGGTGTGAAAAGCGCTTCAGACTAAGCCCAAACCAATTAAAAAGAAAATGGAAGAAAACATGAAAAATTGTAAAACGTGTGTGGCATATAGCAATCCTTTTCAGTTCAAATCAAACCATGGGCCTATCCTGGGGTGTGTATAGCAAGAAACTCACTTAAGCCCAACACACTTGGATTAATGAAACGGTGAGTTTCATCAAACTCACTCTCTTCAGAAATTGAAACGAAATCCTGGTCGTGGATGCTAGTCTGAGTCAACAGTCAAAGCCTCATCTGAGGGCTCTCAATCATCTTCTCCAAAACATTCAAAATTGGGAGGGAGAATTGGACGGTGGCCTGAGCTGCAGCGCCGCCGTCGTCTCCGGCGAGGCAATCACAAAAAGGCATCAAACGCAACAACTTATTATCCAATCTCACTCCAAATTTCATCCTGAGCACGAATATGCCATCAAAATTCATTGATCATCACCCTAACTCCAAAACCGATCGAATGTTCAGAAATTCACCAAGTCTTGAATGTCACAAAACTTAAAACTAATGATCCTATTTTCATCTACACGCATCATGCATGAATTCTTGCTATCCAAACATGATCAAAACCTCAAGAATCTCAAGATATCTCTCTCAACAGAAATGGTTTCATGACTTAGATTGTCATTAAACACTCCAATTTTGTACTGAAATCCACCTAAGCATCATCACTAATCTATCCCCCTATCAAATTCTAATCAACTTCCTATGAATTATGCTGAAAGTTGAAAAATGCAAACCTGGTAAAAATGGATGAACAGAGTAGGTTTTTGCTCGAATCAGCCCTCAATCTTCTCCAGATTCATTCAATAGCACCTTCTCAAGCTTCTGAAACAATCAATTGGCCTTGAAATCAACTCAATCTCCAAACACGATTCTTGATGCATCTATGCAATTTCAACTTGCTCCTTCTTGTTTCTCTCCAATTCTTGCCCAAAAAACTTGCTGAATACATTGCAATGAATATATAGAGTGTGTTAGAACACTCTAGAACTTTCTGTAACTAACTGAATGAGATTTTGAATTTCTCATTCTCTTCCAATTTCTCATATGTAACAGTCGGGTTTTGCTCTGTTCTAGCTTTCAATTTCACTTGAATTTCTCCTCTTATGACATTTAGAATTGAATGGAGATGGTAATTGCCTTGCTTTTGATCCAAGGATGTGAATTGCTTATGTTACTTCAACCATAAGTCACAAAAGGGAAGTATGTGTAATTGACCCCAAATGCAAAATGTAACAATGTCATCACTCTTAAAATGTTGTTTCTGATCAAAATGACATATAACATGACTTTGTTTGGCCATAAATCAAGAAATCACATTTTTTGGCCTTTTAATGACTTTAATTTCTTCCTTTTTAAGCCATTTCAAGAAACTTTGTGTTCCAAGCCAAACCAAACTCTCATGACCCCTTGGTTGCACTCAAAACATCATTTTGAACAAGTTTCATGTTGAACAATTTTCCATTTGAAGCATGCAAGTTGGAGTTATGGACCTATGATCACAAATGACCTATAATCACCAATACCCAAAATACCCTTTGCTTGCAAAGATCATAACTTGAGTTCTACAAATCCTATTAAGGACTTCTCGTACTCTATGGAAAGCTAAGAGGATAAGGAACAACATTCATATTGACCAAAAGTTCATAGGAATCATCATTCTAGGGAAAAAGTGGCTTGGAAGTCAAGTGACTTTCACAGATAAATTTCATAGTCATCTGATGACCTGTAACTTGCAAGGACCATAACATGAGTTCTATAAATCCCCTTGAGGACTTATAGTACTCAAATTAAAGGTATTGATATTCTCTACAAGTTTCATGTTGGCCAAAGATCCATTTGAAACTTTTATTTTGACTTATGTGGCTTTGAAGTTAGGCACTAAACAGGGGATTTTACACTGAAACCCTAATTTAGCAACTTCCCACATTCTTGATTCTTCTTTGCTTGATCTTGGCAAAACACCACACATGTATCAACATACCATTCCATGAACCCCATGACCTCGAAGTAGGCTTTGATGCTCTTCAATTGCACAATTGACCTAGGGTTGATCCAGCTGAAACCTTAATTGACTGTACCTCAACTGTGGCTCTTGTACTTGAATCACTGACTTGTCTCAGCTTCAATATGGCCCTCTAGGCATTCCATGAGATCCATACACACCTCAAATTTACATTACATGTTTCACATCCCACTGATGATTCTCAATATTCCTCAAGATAGGAGCAAAACCCACATGTAGGCACTCAAACTTCTCAAGACTTCAAATCACTTCTTGATGGCCTGGATGACTTCTCAATCTTGGATAAAACCTCTTGCTAGGCTCTTCTCTTGATAGACACCCTTGATCCCTTGTTGGATGCATGCTATGCTATGATATGCCAATGATTGAACTATGTACATGATGTAACTATGCAAATGAAATGCAATGAAACATAAATCAGGCAAGAAAAGGTTGAGCAAATTTTGGGGTGCAACAAATAGCCCTGTCAATTCTAGTATATATGGTATTCTGGCTATTTTTGTTAGACCAAGTGTAGTGGCACCCCTTGTTTAAAGCTTCAAACAACCTTAAGTTTTGCGTCATCTCTGCCAGGTCTTTGTACTCATTAGCTTGCACAGGGTTCCCCCCAACCATATCATTGCTAGCAAGAACATTGTTATAATCTCTTATAACAATCCAAGGACAGTTCATGTTCTCACCAATTTTCTCAATATCATGCAACAAAGATCTTATATGCTCAAGGGCATTGTATGCATAAATGATAGTCAACATGTGAATGAGTCTCTTGTCAAGGCCATACACTTCAACATGAATAAGTTGGGTTGTTATATGCATGAACTTAATGTTCACATAGCTAGTGTCCGACATCATCCATATCCTACCATTCTCATGGTCCCTAGTTTCAAGCAAGGCAATAATGGGCACATGGAAATCACACACACACACACACACACACACACACACACACACACACACACACACACACACACACACACACACACACACACACACACACAGGCAGATCTCTCTATGACTAGCCTTATTATTCATGCCACTCACATTCCATGTCACGATCATGGGAGGGGTCCCCTATAAGACAATCTCCAATCTTTAGGGGCTTGAAATTGTTATGGCAGAACATATCAACTTCAAGCACAGGGGTTTTTCAGTTATTTACTATAGGGGCTTTTCCTTTATCCTTCCTCCCTTTTTTCACCACTATCTAGCCTGCTATAGGCTGAGTAATGGTGTTTTCATCATTAGCTATAGGGGTATAGTGTAGTATTGGTTCAGGAAAGGTAGATTTTGGCTTCCATACCTTCTCAATTTTCTGAGTAGGAGCAAATTTCTTGAGAGCACAATCATGACCAATCTTCAAGCATATTTTACAATAGTTTGGTTTTCATTCATACTCAATTATTTGCTTCAGCATCTTTCCATTATGGTCCTTGATCCAAACATGATCTTTAGGCATTTGTGTGATGTCTACTTCTACAAGCACTCTAGCATAAGAAATTCTCAATTTTCTTGCTGTGCACTCATCAGTGGTGATTGGCTTCCCAATGGCACTAGCTATCTTGGAGATGCTCTTCTTACCCCATAAGTGTAGTGGCAGGTGTGGCATGGTGATCCATAAGGGGAGAACACGCAGCAGATCCTCTTTCATCTCAAACTCAGAGGACCAATTTCCTATGAATAGAGGAAGTCCAAATATGAAAAATGGCCCTTGTCCCATCACTTTGTATCTATCTTCCAATGATTTGAACCTTGCAATGAAGTAACTCGTGTCATTCTAGTATAGATTTAGCATAGCTACAAAATCCCAAGTCTTCTCCATGAATGTTTTCATTGCATTCATTGAGAGTGTTTCACCTATTGCAAACCAGATCAATGTTGTTTCCCAGAATTTCATCTCTTCTTCAACATCAGTTTCATCAATGAGAACTTCTATTTCTCCATTCCCCAATGTTGGAGCCACATACTCCACAGTCAGGCCTTTGTTATAGTCTTTGTTTCCCTGAATAATATCCACCCAAGGTTTGTCACCCGGGGGCTTTTCATCAAACAGTTTGGCTGCATTGTTCCACCCTTTACTCTTGTGCTTTTTCTCAAACAGTTCCTCAACATTCTTCAAACATGGTTCTTCTGTCTCAAGCACTTTCGTGTCCTGATCATCGTCTTCTTTCTCCCGCGTTCTCCCTGGAGGAGATTCTATTTCCACCAGATGTTCTGTTGAATTACCATTTTCACTTCCACATTCTTCATCATTATTTGTTGTTGCTTCAGTTTCTTTTCTTCCACAAGTGTCTTTTTCAACAATCGCATGAGTGATAAATGTCCTCTCCGCAACTTTTGGACGTGCCACCACCTCTCTCTTTGGCCGGCCAACCCGTCATTTGGTTATGGTATGGTGCGCCAAAAATCTCCAACCACCGCACCGAAAATCGCCCTATGAGTGTTGTTTCGATATATATTATGTAGATGTATTTTTATAATTGTGTTTTCGGTTTTGTTAATCTTAAAAATTTTCAATTTATATAATTTTTAATTTTTAATAAAATTCAGCTTTTACTATTTATAGTTACACTCTACTAAAAAAAATTACAGTTACACCAAAAAAGTCTACCTCCATTATATAACCCACTAACTCCGATGTCATTAACTCATTACTCATATATTTGCTTTTTATGGTTTCTTGATTGTTTCGATAGTTGTCAAAAAAGTTTTATAAACAAGAACAAGAGAAAGTCCTCAAATTTGACCATATGTTGGCACTTACATTACAATCACGTCCACATATCCAATAAACTCTAATTTATATAGATTTTGAAATTAAAATTTTTCACTATCATTAAGTATGTACAAACATAATAATTTTATCTTGGATATCAAATTGATTGTAGCAATCGAATCATGAATTATTTTTCTCTTCACAGTAGTCATTTATGATATTTCTTTTCCACATAATTTCATTCGTTATTTATTCATTTAATATATCTTTTTCATGTGATAGTTTTTACTAAGGAGTTAAATTGTGTTAAAATTGCATAAAATCTAAAAGCAAAACTTGAAGCTATGCTCAAGGTTAAATCTTGATCTTTCTTATATTTTGTTTTTTGTTTTATTATATAAAAAAATTAATCTGTATTTTAACTTATTATCAATGTGTTTTAGTTTATTAGTGTAGTAAGAAAAATAAAAGTTGTAATAAAGTGGTGGAGAAGAGATCAATAAAAACCACAAAATAATAGTGTTTTTGGAGGAAAGTTATATTTTTGAGTTGTATAAAGCTGAAAAATACATTACAAATATATAGAGGCAAGCAATAAGCTTGTCATAGTGAAAATAAAATCCAAAGTAAAATTACTCTAAATAGTAGGTATCTTTAGCTTTTGTCTACTTTATTATCTTAACAAGAATCTAATAATTATAGTAATAAAAAGTAAAGTAATACAATAAGTAAAATAATTAATATGTTAGAAAAATATCAATTTCTAAAACTCCTCATTGAGATTTTTCTTGAATACTCTAAGTATTGATCTCAATTATTCAAACTTTTTCTTGAAAAGAGCTTTGGTTATTATATCTACAATTTGATTTTTTGAATTGCAATTCTTTAAACTAATTTCCTTTGACTTTTTAGCTTCTATAATAGCATGCTATTTAACCTTGATGTGTTTGGTTCTTACACGCTAGACTGGATTCTTAGCTATGGCAATAGCAGATTTGTTATCCACTCATATGACAATATCTTTGTTTTAAGATTGTCCCACATCTGATAAAATTTTCCTTAGCCAAATAGTTTGATTTGTTGCGGAAATAACAGAAATATACTTTACTTCGGCTGATGATTGGGCGACAATTTCTTGTTTCTTTGAATTCCATGAGAGCACAAACTGCCAAATGAGAAAACATAATCAGATGTACTTTTTGCATCATCTACACTTTCATCCCAGTCACTAACCACATATCCTTGAAGGTATCCACTTCATTTTTCAGAAAATACAAACCATAATCAGTAGTACCGTTTATGTACCTCAAAACTCTCTTAGTTGCAACAAGATGAACTTGACTTGGAGAATGCATGAACCTAAAAAGTAAACTAGAAGCAAACGTTATATTAGGTCTGATCGCTGAAAGATACAAAAAACTTCTAATTATACTTATATGAATAGAAGCATTTGTACTATTATCACCATCATCCTTTGATGATTTTTCATTCACAACCAGAGGTGTGGAAGCAGACTTGCATTTATCAATATGAAACTTCATTAACACCTCCAACGCATTTTTGTTTTGTGAAATGAAGATTCCATGATTTGATTGAAATATCTCAATTCCAAGAAAATATTTTATTTCACTCAAATTTGTCATCTCAAATTCATTCTCCATAGCTTGCTTGAATTGACTTAGAGAATTGGATTCATTCCCTATAACCAATAAATCATCAACATACAATGACACCATTAGTTGCACTTCATTCTTTGACCTCTTCACATACAAAGTCGCCTCGTTTTTACTTCTTTTAAAAGCTCTTTTCAGAGGATAGGCATCAATTATGCTATAGCATGTTCTTGGTGCTTGTTTTAAGTCATAGAGAGTTTTGTGAAGCTTGTAAACTTTATTTTTACTTCCTACAACCTTAAAACCTTCAGGTTGGTCGACACAAATGTCTTCATCAAGCAACCCATTCAAAAAAGCTGATTTAACATCAAAAAGATAAATTTTTCATCCCAATTTTGCTGTTAAGGCAACTAATAACCTAATTTTATCATATCTTACAACATGTGCAAAAGTGTCTGAGAAATCAACACCATGTTGTTGAAAATAACCTTTTACCACCAATAGGAATTTAAATTTATTTATAGAACCATCAGGATTGAAAATAACATGTTGTATCATAACTTGAGTTCTACAAATCCTATCAAGGACTTCTAGTACTCTATGGAAAGCTAAGAGGATAAGGAACAACATTCATGTTGACCAAAAGTTCATAGGAATCATCCTTCTAGGGCAAAAGTGGCTTGGAAGTCAAGTGACTTTCACAGATAAATTTCATAGTCATCTGATGACCTGTAACTTGCAAGGACCATAACTTGAGTTCTATAAATCCCCTTGAGGACTTCTAGTACTCAAATTAAAGGTATTGAGATTCTCTAAAAGTTTCATGTTGGCCAAAGATCCATTTGAAACTTGTATTTTGACTTATGTGGCTTTGAAGTTAGGCACTAAATAGGGGATTTTACACTGAAACCCTAATTTAGCAACTTCCCACATTCTTGATTCTTTTTTGCTTGATCTTGGCACAACACCACACATGTATAAACATACCATTCCATGAACCCCATGACCTCAAAGTAGGCTTTGATGCTCTTCAATTGCACAATTGACCTAGGGTTGATCCAGCTGAAACCCTAGTTGATTGTACCTCAACTGTGGCTCTTGTACTTGAATCACTGACTTGTCTCAGCTTCAATATGGCCCTCTAGGCATTCCATGAGATCCATACACACCTCAAATTCACATTCCATGTTTCACATCCCACTGATGATTCTCAATATTCCTCAAGATAGGAGCAAAACCCACATATAGGCACTCAAACTTCTCAAGACTTCAAATCACTTCTTGATGTCCTGGATGACTTCTCAATCTTGGATAACACCTCTTGCTAGGCTCTTCTTTTGATAGAAACCCTTGATCCCTTGTTGGATGCATGCTATGCTATGATATGCCAATGATTGAACTATGTACATGATGTAACTATGCAAATGAAATGCAATGAAACATAAATCAGGCAAGAAAAGGTTGAGCAAATGTTGGGGTACAACAGCTGCCCCTATTCAAACGGCTTGGACCTGACTGGGTGAAGAGCGAACGACCTTCAAACAATAGAGGTACGAGACGGTTGAATACCAGGAAACCCAGAAATTTGCCAACCACAGAAATAAACTACACTGCTTGGGGAGCAACATCCCCTATCTGAATCCGGTTGTTACGACAACAACTGATCCAACGTATGACAATAATTCTGATCTCAATTTCAACCACCTATGTAACGCCACAGGTACTGAACAATTTTTGCAAAAACACCTCCGTCCACAACTGGACTAACCTTGTCAACACAAGAAGAGAAACAAATTCGTCAACACGAATAAAGATTCTGTCGTCACAGGAGTAACCTTGTCCACATCTGGATCCAAATTTCGTCAAATCACGAATAAATACAAATCTGTCCACGTCAGGACTCACATTTCGTCAACCCGAAGAAATCTCAACAACACAGGAATAGAACTTTGTCCATGTTAGGACGCTTGTTTAGTCAACACGAAGAAATCCCCTCATAAACTTGTCCACGTTAGGACTCCAATTTCGTCAACCCGAAGAAATCCTATCGTCATAGGAATAAAACTTGTCCTCATCAGGACTCCACATCCCGCCAACACGGAGAAATCCCGGCGACTTCGCTGGGGATGAGTTGTCCGCGTCTCGTCAACACGAGGAGATCCTATCAACACAGAAATAAATCATATTTGCGTCTCGTCAACACGAGGAACTCCTATCAACATAATAAATTATCCACATCAGGACTCACATCTCGTCAACACGAGGAAATAAACCCGTCACCATGAAGAGAAATAAATTTGTCCACGTCAGGATTCTATCTCGTCAACACGAAGAATGGTAAACTTGTCCACGTCAGGACTCACATCTCGTCAACACGAGGGAAGGTAACTTGATTTGTCCACGTCAGAACTCACATCTCGTCAACACGAGGAAATCCTATCAACATAGGAGTAAATTGTCCACGTCAGGACACCGTTTCGTCAACACGAAGAAAGATAAATTTGTCCACGTCAGGACTCGCGCATCTCGTCAACACGAGGAACTATAAACTTATCCACGTCACGACGCACATTTCGCCAATACGAAGAAAGATATCTGCTGGGGATAAATGGTCCACGTCAGGACACAATTTCGTCAACACGAAGAGTAATCAATTTGTCCACGTCAGGACTTCACATTCCGTCAACACGGAGAAATCAAATCTGCCCATGTTAGGACTAACACATCTCGTAAACACGAGGAAATAAATTTGTCCACGTTCTCATATCTCGTTAACACGAGGAACTCCTATCAACATAGGCAATAAAATTTTGGCGACTTCCAGGGGAATACTTCTGTCAGCCAGTAGGAAAATACATCCGTTCATCCATACGGGAAGATACTCTGAATACAGTTTCTCTGCTTATCTCTGCAGTAGCTAACTCCATTGGTCCCAACCCATAAACCTTTTAGCGCTGACGTGACAGCGACTTTGAGGAGGTCTCTACTGGGGATATTTGGAAACCAAACTGCCGGACGCCTGTTTCGTTAACCGGCGGCAGCTTCTGAAATTTTGATTCATGAAACCCTTTGACGCTGACGTAATAGCAAATTTGAAGAAAATAATCCGCTGGCCGGATAAGAGAAACTTTAAGAAGCAACTCTGTGGGGAAAATAGTAAGATGAACCGTATCATCACACATCTCGCGGCAAGACCTCGAATACCTGGTAATGGATCTGAGCTAGAACTCCATACTCCTGCTGAGCAAACACACCTGAAAGTAAAAGGTTAACCAACCTGGTTTATGTTTCAAAATGCGTATGTTTGAAAATGGCGTAATGCTCTGTACGGCACGGAAATGCTACGCGTTTGAGTAGATGCAAATATAACGATATATGCAAATGCAAATGTAGGCTCAAGCTGTCGGGGCCACTCTGATAATGATGTCTCAACAACATGAATGTTGAGGATAAAGCCAACTCCGTTGGGGAGAACAAGTATCATAAGGTATTCCGATAAAATAAATACCGGAAACACAGTCAACTTTGTCGGGGAGAGATTAAACATCAATTTCCACTAGGAGGAAAGAACAAACACCCTACTGGTGAACAAACTTAGTTGGGGAAGAAGCGACACTTCTGGGCAAAGCACACTGTCTAGGCACAGTTTACACATTTAGAGTTACCACTCCGCTGGGGACAATCATCCCGACGGAGGCAAGACGACCTGTGGGGGAGCAAGAAAACCATCCTTCGCGGATATAAACCTTTCGAACCAACAACTTAGTTAACTATTGCGGGAATCTCCCATGCTGGAGATTGAACGTGCACACCTTCGATTCGCTGAGGAGCGCAACCTCTGCAGGGGATATTGATTTTGACTTGCTGAGGTTAATCCTATGGGCGACTTTCCATGAGGACACTCTCCTGGGGAAAATAATTTCCTTCTTCGGGAAGGGATAAATGTCATTTCAACTCTCTGGCGATAAGCTGCGACTAGCTGAGGAATGACATCAACTGGAGTCAGGTCTTACGTCAAGCAACCTTGGCTGGGGAATACAATTCCTGACCGTTTGCTCCAAAGGTAAGAACCCTGCAAAACACAAACGAGCCAAAACAGGCCTATACAACAGAATCTATCCGGGTTAGCATATGTGACATTACTTCAGTCAATTCGAAGTTTTAGCAATTATTGGCGAGGGCCAGCAAGATTATGTAAGTGCAAGTTTATCAAAAACATCGGCGTCTTTCACAAACAAAACAGTAAAGAACAAGCATCAAGTACTGAATAACATGTTTTATTGATAACGGGCCTCTGAATAGGCAAAGTTTTGTACACTGGATGCAACTCCTGAAAAGAGGAAGTTACGCACAAACGCACATAAATATATCCACAAGAAGCATAAAGAAAATACAAAACAATATTTGTATACATGTCGGCAACGTGGCACAAACAAACACCATGAGCTGATCCTCCTATGACTCTCCTGACTCTGCGCTTTCCCGGTACTCGATCTTTGGAAGAGATTGTTTTTGGATAGACGGCCCCCAGGTACTCCCAAACCAATAAGCAATGCCGTATCAAATCCGGACCGCAGTCATTTGCTTTTTCAATCCCTAACTTTTGCGTGAACCTCCCTTTGCGGGTTTTCAATTCACCGGGATACCCTTTTTTGCCGAAGTCTCCCTTTTCAGGTTTTCGACTTCGCGGGTGTACATCTTTTCAATTTTATCCCTAACTTTTGCCCGAACCCTTTATTCATTTTTTATGGTTCGCCGGGATGCCCCATTTTTGCCTGGACTCTCTTTTTACTGTCCAGCGGGTCACTTTCAAGCAAAGTATTTTTTAACTGCGTCCGAATTCACAGGAGACGTAAAGTCCTCACCATCCATGGTGGATAGTAACAAGGCTCCTCCAGAGAAGACTTTTTTGACAACGTAGGGACCTTCGTAATTGGGAGTCCACTTGCCCCTGTGATCTGATTGTGGTGGGAGAATCTTTTTCAAAACAAGATCGCCCTTCTGAAAGCTTCGAGGGCACACCTTCTTGTTGTAAGCTTTCTTCATCCGGCTCTGATACAACCGACCGTATGCTAGAGAAGCCAGTCTCTTCTCATCCATTAAGCTGAGCTGATTCAGTCTATCTTTAACCCATTCTGCCTCGTCGAGTTGGACATCACGTAAAACCCTCAGGGAAGGAATCTCGACCTCCAACGGTAACACCGCCTCCATCCCGTATACCAATGAGAAAGGGGTTGCCCCGGTTGATGTGCGTACCGTCGTACGATAACCGTGCAAAGCGAAAGGTGACATCTCGTGCCAGTCCTTATACGTCACAACCATCTTCTGAACAATCTTATTTATGTTCTTATTGGCCGCTTCGACAACGCCATTCATCTTGGGCCGATAAGGAAAAGAGTTGTGATGCTCAATCTTAAAATTCTGGCACAGCTCTTTCATCATTTTATTATTCAAATTTGAACCGTTGTTGGTGATAATCCGCTCAGGGATTCCATATCTACAAATAATATCTCGTTTGATAAATCTGGCTACCACTTGTTTGGTCACATTGGCATATGATGCTGCTTCCACCCATTTGGTAAAGTAATCGATTGCCACCAAAATGAACCGGTGTCCGTTTGATGTCGTAGGCTCAATCTTGCCAATCATGTCAATTCCCCACATCGAGAAAGGCCACGGTGATGACATCACATTCAGAGGACTTGGAGGCACATGGATTTTGTCTGCATAAATCTGGCATTTATGACACCTCTTTGCAAACTTGAAACAATCTGTTTCCATGGTTAGCCAATAATAACCTGCCCGCAACAACTTTCTTGTCATAGCATGCCCACCAGCATGTGTACCAAATGTACCTTCATGTATCTCTTCCATGAGCAACTTCTCCTCTTTCTCATCTACACAACTTAGCAACACCAAGTCGTGGTTTCTTTTATACAGGACACCGTCCGGATTCAGATAGAAATTGCCAGCCAATCTCCTGAGAGTCTTCTGATCTCGATTGGATGCTTCAGCCGGATACTCCTTGTTCTTCAAGAAATTCTGGATGTCAAAGTACCAGGGTTTACCATCGGGAGCCTCGTCAATGGCAAATATGAATGCAGGCCTATCGAGCCGAGAGATAACAATCTGGGGAGCCTCGTTCCAGAAGTTAACTTTATACATTGAAGACAATGTCGCCAGGGCGTCAGCCATTTGATTTTCTGCTCGCGGTACGTGATGCAATTCCACCTTGTCAAAGAAAGGCAACAATCTCCTTGCATAATTCATATAGGGTATCAAATTGGGCTGACGTGTCTCCCATTCTCCTTTAATCCGATTCACCACTAGAGCTGAGTCTCCGTATACATCCGGGTTCTTGATTCGCAAATCAATGGCTTCTTCCAGACCCATGATGCAAGCCTCATATTCAGCCTCATTATTGGTAACAGGAAAAGTCAATCGGGCAGTAAATGGGATGTGCGACCCATGGGGAGTAGCGATAATTGCACCTATTCTGCTACCATAGGAATTAACTGCTCCGTCAAATATCAACTGCCATTTGGAACCCAACTTTTGTCCTTCGTCCGACAACGGTTCTTCACAATCTTTCATCTTCAGGTACATGATATCCTCGTCAGGAAAATCAAACCTCATCGATTGGTAGTCCTCAATCGGCTGCTCAGCAAGGTACTCTGACAGAACGCTACCTTTAATAGCCTTTTGCGAGACATATTGGATATCGTATTCTGTTAACACCATCTGCCATCGGGCAATTCTTCCGGAGAGTGCTTGCTTCTCAAACACATATTTGATTGGATCCATCTTTGAAATTAGCATGGTTGTATGATTCAGCATGTATTGCCTCAAACGTTTGGCGGCCCAGGCTAGCGCACAACACGTCTTCTCGAGCATTGAGTATCTGGACTCACAGTCGGTAAACTTCTTACTCAAATAGTAGATCGCATGCTCTTTACGTCCGGTCTCGTCGTGTTGACTGAGAACACAACCCATACTTTCCTCAAGAACCATCAAATACATAATCAAAGGTCTCCCAGCCACTAGGGGTATCAAAACAGGAGGTTCCTACAAGTATTTTTTATCTTGTCGAACGCCTTTTGACAATTTTCATTCCAGGTCAACACCTGATCCTTTTTCAACAACTTGAATAACGACTCGCATGTCGCAGTTAGGTGAGATATGAACTGAGCGATGTAGTTCAACCTCCCTAAAAACCCACACACTTCTTTTTCTGTTTTAGGCGTCGGCATTTCTTCTATAGCTTTTATCTTTACAGGATCAACCTCTATTCCCTTTTCGCTCACAATAAACCCCAACAGTTTACCCGATCTCACCCCAAAGGTGCACTTGTTAGGGTTCAGTCTCAACCTGAACTTCCTAAGTCTTTTGAACAGTTTCAGCAGATTAACCAAATGCTCCTCCTCTGTCTGAGATTTGGAAATCATATCATCAACATAAACCTTGATCTCTTTGTGCATCATGTCATGAAAGAGAGTCATCATAGCACGTTGATATGTTGCCCCAGCGTTCTTCAGTCCGAAGGGCATCACTTTGTAGCAAAATGTTCCCCAGGGAGTAATGAAGGTAGTCTTCTCCATGTCTTCTGGTGCCATTTTGATCTGATTATAGCCTGAGAAGCCGTCCATGAAGGAGAATACGGAGAACTGAGCAGTGTTATCAACCAGCACATCAATGTGAGGAAGTGGAAAGTCGTCTTTCGGGCTCGCCCTATTCAAATCACGGTAGTCTACACACATTCACACTTTACCGTCTTTCTTCGGCACTGGCACTATATTAGCGACCCATGACGGATAAGTTGTAACGGCTAGGAAACCAGCATCCCACTGTTTTTGAACTTCCTCTTTGATTTTCACAGCCATGTCTGGTCTGGTTCTTCTGAGTTTCTGCTTAACAGGCGGACATTCCTCTCGCAACGGCAGATGGTGCACAACCATGTCCGTATCCAACCCAGGCATATCCTCGTACGACCAAGCAAATATATCACTATACTCTCGCAGTATCTCAATCAGCCTTTGCTTGATGTCACTCTACAGCACAACCCCTATACGGATATTTCTCACAACTTCTTCCGACCCCAAGTTGATAATCTCAATTTCCTCCTGATGAGGCAGAATGATTCTCTCTTCCTGTTTCAACAAACGAGTCAGCTCCTCTGGCAAGTCGCTATCCTCAACAATCTCTTCCTCTGCTTGGAATACCGGGTGCTCGAAGTCGAAACAAGTCATAGGCGGTTCGTAGAAGATGTCATCTGAAATATTGGTCCTGCAAAGGAAATGGTTAAATGCTTCAAACGCAAACAAGCAAATAACCACGTTGCCATTTATTGTTAAAGTAAAAACAAGAAAAACAGGGATCACAATATTTGTATATGAAAAACGCCTTTATTTCATGATTAAAACAGTGCAATACACATAATCAAGTAGCCCTAAGGTAAAATCACTATGCCCTGGGTAGGACATAGGATTATTCAACAATTGAGAAAACAAATCATTACTGTTTAGAAGTCACTGGGACAGTTTCCCGGATGGACCAGTTGCAGAGACTTTGTCCTGGCACGCTTGGCTTGATCCACGCGTCCATATCGCAGTCACTATCTCCGTCTTCAGCATCGGAAATAGCGTTGATTGTCTCAAAACATACCCCGCTTGCGTAATCGTTATCGGTCCTTTGAACCTGGGCGCTCCTGAAGATGACGCTGACGACATCGGTCGATACCCTAGCCCAAACTTGTCAATCTTCATGGGAACCTCCAGTACCTGCCCCCAACCTTTAGTCTCACCAGTCTGCACTAAAGCCTGAGCTTCCGTGTAGGATGACACTGCCACCTCTGGCATTTTGCTGGGACCCTGAGCTTTGTCTTTAATCCGCAACCCTTCGAAGGCTTGACAAGGTGTCTCGTGTATTTCTCCGTCGACCTCCACATATCTGAACGATGACAGGTGACTGACTAAAATGTCCTCCTCCCCGCAAACGGTAACAACACTATCACCCACCATGTACTTCAACTTCTGATGCAATGTGGACGTTACGGCCCCTGCAGCGTGGATCCACGGGCGCCCCAGGAGGCAGCTATAAGCTGGATGGATGTCCATGATGTAGAATTTGGTATCAAAAATTTCTGGCCCCACCTGAAGCGGTAATGTTATTGACCCAAACACTGATCTCTTCGTCCCGTCAAACGCCCTCACAACCAAATCGCTGGGCGTGCAAATAATTCCCCGTATGTCCAATTTCATCATGGCTTTCTTTGGCAGTACATTCAACGACGATCCAGTATCCACCAATACACGCGACATTACGGTGCCCCGGCATTCCACCGATATATGCAAAGCCATGTTGTGCTCTCGACCCCTGGGTGTTAGATCAAAATCTGTGAAACCCAGGCTATGTCCAGCATTGACATGTGCCATTATCCCCTCTAACTGATTTACAGAAACTTCTTGAGGCACAAATGACGTATCCAGAATCTTTAGCAAGGTGTTTCGGTGGGCCTCGGAACATAACAACAACGATAAGATAGAAATCTTCGACGGCGTCTGCTGTAGGTGTTCAATAATTTTGTAGTCGCTTTTGCGAATCAGTCTCATGAACTCCTCTACGTCCTTGAGTGACGTATCCTTTTCTTTCAACTGAGTAGGCCCACTTTCATTTACTTTGGCTTTGCCTTTGGCCAATGTCTCCGCTTCTATTTCAGGTGAGGTAAAGATCCTTCCACTACGGGTCATGCCCCCCGTTCCAACGACATTATCGACAGCCCCAGCTGGCTGGCTATTCACCATAATCTTTTCACCGTTGCAATATGCTTCTAATCCGTATGTCCACGGGACCGCTTTCATACTCTCAAAGGGAACAGGACCTGCTTTGGTAATCATAATAGTTGGCCGCTGGGCGGGCACCGTTATCGTTATAGTCTTCCTCGAGATCGTCACCGTTGCAATGTCATTCTGCTTATCACATAATGCCTCCACAGGCTTCTCAACCGCAGTTCGATCAAATTGCAAGGTCCCTTCGTCGATCATGGCCTGAATGCCCTGCTTCAAATCAGTACAACCCTCAGGCTGGGTCCAACACTCTAAACAGTATTCATCACAAACAGGGAATACTCCCCCTCTGAGCAACCTGCTTTTCACCTCACTCAATGGTGTCTTCAGTTCGTTAACATCCATCACCAAGTTCAAATTTTCTTCTGTCAAGATGGCATTTTCCCCATGATTAGGCATAGGCTGTTGTACAATATTGGGCCCCACCTGGCCAAAGTTGATGGCTTTACTGTCCAACAAGTCTTGAACTTTATGCTTGAAAGCATGACAAGATTCTACATCATGTCCGGGCGCCCCGGAATGGAATTCGCAATGCTTATTAGCATCATACCCATAAGGAAGTACTGGTCCTGTAGGCGATTCCAATGTTCTTTTCTCGACCAAATTCAACCCCAGCAGTGCCTGAAGAAGCTATGCATATGTCGACGGAGGCTTATCAAATACCCTCTTCGGCTTTGCATTCTAAAACCTTCTCTGACCCTGATTCTGCCTTTGTTGCTGCTGTGGTTGTTGTTGCTGTTGTTGTTGTTGTTGTTGTGGTTGGATTGGAATAGTAACACTAGCTATTTGTTGAGGTTGAATGTACTGATTTTTGCCTCTGCCCTGGCTTCTACCACCAAACACAGCGCTGGTATCATCTTGTCGTCTTCCGCCGAACGCTTTTCTCGCACCCCCAGCTGAAGTAGATTCGCCTGCCTGAATCTTTCCAATTTTAATCCCATTTTCGATCCTTTCTCCCATAAGGATCATATCGGAGAAGCTACCCATCGAAACATTGAGTAACTTGTCATAGTACATTCCTGTAAATGTCCCCACAAACATGTCATTCATCTCCCTTTCAACCAAAGGAGGGTGCACCCGAGCTGCCATATCGCGCCACCGCTGCGCGTACTCTTTGAAACATTCACCACTTTTCTGTGACAGACTCTGCAACTGAACTCTGTTTGGCGCCAAATCACTGTTATATTTGTAATGCATAACGAAAGCATCAGCCAACTGCTTCCAGCTTCTAATCTGAGTGGGCTCCAGTCCCTTGTACCATTCCAATGATGGTCCCGATAAGCTATCCTGAAAGAAATGCATGAGCATCCTTTCATCATTGGAATATGCAGACATCCTTCTATAATAAGAACGTACATGGACCTTTGGGCAGGTATCCCTTTGTATTTGTCGAATGTTGGAGCCTTGAATTTTAATGGCACCCTCAGCCCTGGTACCAACCCCATAGTAGTCATATCTAACCCAGCGGAGTTCTGATTAACCACACCTTTCATCTGCTCTTCTAGCATTCTGATCCTCTGAACAGGGTCAATGGGGCCCTCCGGTCCCATACCTCTTCCCGAAAAAGCGTCGTCCTGGTGATCCACATTCCAGTCATTGCCATACCCATCGTAACCCATGTTACGGCCAAATCCTTGCTGATTGAACATAGGACCCTGTCCTCGGTTGCCAAACCCTTGATTGACCCCAGCAGGTCCAAAACCATTGTTGAAAATGCTCCAGCGCCGTTGTTATTCACATTACCGAATCCACCATTACCGTGGTCATACCCCTGATTGTTGTCGTAACCATCATTACCAAAGCCTTGATCGTTGAACCCGAAGTTCCCGTCCTGGTTGACATTGCCATACCCATTATTTCCAAAGCCAGCATTGTCACCGAATCCTTGATCGGCATCCCCAGTGTTGCCTTTGTTGTTAACAACATGCCCATCACCACCATTTCCAGTATTGCCATTACCAGCGCCAACACCTGCACCAGTAACAGTGTTTCCGTTGACAGTCATAACAGGTGGAGTAACTACCGGTATCTCATCCTCCCGGCGAGGAGTTCCAACAGAATTGTGGTCAGTATTGCCATTTCCGTTTGTCCGCGTCAGCAGCGGCTGCACCAAGGTCTGAAGGCTCTCCTGGCCCTTGGCCATGCTCTCCATAGCTTGCATGAACAGAGTCAGCTTCTCACGGATTTCCTGCATCTCGACTTGAACTTGATCCATTGCTTTCTTACAGTTGTTTCTGGTTGAGTAGCGGTGGATTCTTTGGTCATCAATCCTGAAAAACCTGGGAGATGCAGGAAATAAGATACAGATTCAACAAGTAACTGGCAATGCAAAATGAATATGCAGATGTAATATGTGTCTGTGTGTTAGGGAGATCAACCCCTGATTCTAGTGCCAGTGCAGTGACAGTGCTAAGAAGCTTGGATTCATCCATGGAGAAAACATCTCATATATTGCTGAAAAGCCCATCAAGGCAGAAATAAAATGTCACTGAGTGTACAGTAACAAGAAGGCATGACCTCAACCAACAATCTTGGTGATGGCCAGCACAATGCAAATAAAGCATATACAACAGTGCATAAGGCAATCAAGTGCGACCATATGCCCGATACTCCTCTAACAATTTCTTAGTCTTGGGATGATCCGGCTAGGAAAGCAACCCTTCAACGAGTGAGTCTCTTTGCCTGATAACACGCTGGAGATCCCCAATGGATTCCTCCCAATCACCCTCTCCAAAGCACTCCTCCAGCTTCCGCTTCTGGGATGCAGACTCCTTCTTACGCTTGACAACTTTGTTCAACGAATTCTGAACATCGTATCTCCGCATAACCTCTTCTTCAAACTTTTTCTGGCTAGCCTTCAACTGATCTTCTAGTTCAGAGATCTGCTGCGCAAGTTTGTCTTCTCTTTCTTTATTATTGGTCAGTGTAGCATTCCAGGTTTTGTTGAATGTGGAGATCTCCCGGTAGGCTATATCAAGTGCTTTCTTCTTAGACTCCAGCATATCATGGGAGCTCTTGAAATCTATCCCCAAACGTTCACGCTTCTTTCGTTGTTCAGTCAGTTCTGTGCCTAACTAGTTCACCAGCTTTGTTTGCTGTTCGAAGGAATATACAACTTCATTCCTTTCTCTCCTGAGTTGCACTAGCTCTTCTTCCAACTTCTCGTTGGCTTTCATCAGCTCTTCTTTCTCCTTCATAACATGCTCATATCTCTCAATAGACACAATAGTTGTCTCCTCAACCACGAGGGGAGCATGAGGTAATACTGTAGGAAACAGCATCAGCGCCTGCTTTGCCCTATCTTGGATCCAGACTTGGTACGGAGCATAGGCTTGACTATCATTCTTACCCAACAACGGCTTCCCTTTCTTGCAGATGTTATTCCAAGCATGCTGAAGCTTGGATAACGATTCTCCACTCAGATCACCTGTGAAGTACAAAGATTCCTGCACTTCCTCCTCTTTTGGCGAGCTTCTCAAAGCATAACCGAATTGCCTGATCAACAATGACGGATTGTAGTTAATGCACCCTTTCCTCCCAATCAGAGGAACGTTAGGATATCCTGTGCAGCTGTAGATAATCTCAGGTCCCAGCAAATCCCTATCAAACCAGACAACATCTTCTGAAGAAAGCCCCATCAGACGCTCAGACCATTCCACCGTAGCTGCAGACTCAGCAAAGATACCCTTCTTGGGCAGGTGGTTATCAAACCACATATACAACAAAGGCACACAACAAGAGATGTTCTTTCCCCTCCTATTCTCGTTCTTATAATGCAGAGAGTGATAGAAGTCTCCAATCAGTGTAGACACAGGATTGCCTGAAGCAAATATACGGAATGCATCCAAATCAACAAATTCAGGCATATTAGGGAACAATACAATGCCATATATACACAAAGCGAGGATAGCATTAAACACAATCCAACAGCCACTCTTGGCATACTCTTGTGCTTTCCCAACCAAGAACTTGAGAGAAAAACTAGAAACTCCATTCCACGAGGTTAACAGCAACTCTGAGGAGTCTAAATGCAAATCAACAGCCAAATCCTCCAGGTTGGGCTTAGCATCCATATGAATGAAGGGTACCCTGTTCTGAATGGTCAACTCCAAGATCTCAGCATATTCCTCCATGTTCGGAGCCAGAATGAAGTCAGGGAAAGTAAAACACCTCAGCGGGGGATCATAGAACTGCATAAGCGCATACAATCCGTTCAGCTCATACGTGGATGGTTTGCAAACCAACCTAAGCAGTTTCCCATAACTCTTCCTGAAGCTTCTTTTCACATCATCATCAGCCAAAGATATCAAACCAAGCAAAGAAGAAACATCTGGAGTAGGCAACTTGTAAGCCACAGTCTTCTTCAAAGTATCCATAATAACAACAGAAAGAGATCCGGGCAACTAGAATCAGAGGGTATGAAATGCACCTGCAGCACAGACACACGTTAATGGTATGCAAAATGAGTATGCAACAATGCAATATGCAAACAATGCAACAGGGATCAAGTGATATATTACTGAAGAGATCCATCCACAATATCTGTCTCAACAGACCCACAATACTGCTCAAACCTGGTCTCAACAGACCCATAACAATGCTCCAACTTGGTCTCAACAGACCTATAACAAAGCTCCCACCTGGTCTCAACAGACCTATAACAAAGTTCCAACTTGGTCTCAACAGACCCATAACACTGTCCTGATGAAGAACCCCAAGTAACCACACATACTGATCCAATATTAAGAAAACCGGGTAGTCTGAAGGTCAAGTTTCCTGCATGTCCCAATCCCTCTCACAGGTAGGTGTCCTATCAACTGACACAAGGTACAACATCCTATGCGGTCATCGGCGTCACAGACTTTCAAGACTGATGATACGATACCCAGAAGGTGTGGCATTATCATGTCCTGAAGAGGCCTCACTTAGCCAACTTCCAATTGATCGGTCCCCAGAGTCGACAATCCAACTAACCAACAACCCCCTCAACCCAAAGGGTTAAAAAAGAAGTCAACCAGAAAAACCTCGTCCGAGCGTGGATTTTGCGGGACACTAGTACATGCAAAGCATGCACGCGCCCACTACTTTCCACAACTAATTCTAGGTGCACTCAAGCCCAGGTCCGGCTTATCTCTCAATCTGACCCCCTACCCAGTATAACAACAATAATACAATGCTGAAAGTAAATACAGAAAGGTAAATCCATACAAAACCCACGACGGGAAAACAAGCGCTAGGATTGACTCGCATAGGGAACCGTTGGAGTCCCCAGCAGAGTCGCCAGCTGTCGCTACTGCGAAAATCAGCGCCGGCTATGACAGAAGAGTCGCCACCGTGCGTTATTTATCCTAAAGGAGGGAAAGGAAACGCTCAGAGTAAACCTAAAGCAAAACGGGAAAGGAATGGTCATCGCAACCAAATTCCTGGATTCGGGAGTCGATTACGCAAGGGGAAGGTATTAGCACCCCTCACGTCCACCGTACTCGACGGGATCCACGCTTGTTTTCTTGCTAAGGGATTGTATTCTATCTACTCTAAAGGTCAAGGGACAAAAGGAAAGAAAAGAGAAAAGAGACTCGATAGAGCTTCGCCGCTCTATGCCTACGTATTCCCTCGTGCAATGGGAAAGTCAGAGTCTACGTAGTTCGGCTAACTACGGATGAAGGTGGTAAGGTTGCTCGCTAGGATACGGCATCCTATGCCTACGTACTTTCATACAGCATGAAAGATCAGAGCAAACGTAGTTCGGGCTACGGAAGACACAAGCTTGTCCGACTGTTTTTTATTACCTTATGAAAGGGTTTATCTTGATTAAGAGTCCAAGCGGACAAAAATGACACTTTGATGTTTGTTTTGAATCTTTTACGAAAGAAGTGTTTCTTAGTTTGTTTGCAATCTCTGACGCACTAGAGACTATGATTTAAGAGTGACTACGTCGCATGTCACCCAAAGGGTGCTGTCGCTTCCGCGAAAATAAGGTGCCGGCAGAACAGAAAAGTCGCCACCTTTCGTTATTTATCCCTCAGAACGGGAAAGGAAACAATCGGAAAAACCTGACGAAAAAGATATAAGACAAGGTCATCGCAACCGTTGTCTGGGTTTGGGAGTCGGTTACGCAAGAGGAAGGTATTAGCACCCCTCACGTCCATCGTACTCGATGGGATCCATGCTTGTTGTGTTTACTGGACGAGTTGGTTTATTTATCTACCTATCGAAGATGGTTTAAACAGAAAAGAAAATGACTCGGCAAAGCGTCGCACTTTATGCCTACGTATTCTCATCAGAGAATGAGAAATCAGAGTCAACGTAGTTCGACCTACTACGGGTTACGGGGAAGGTGGCTCGCCAATACATCAGTATTGTGCCTACGTACTCTCAACAGATATGAGAGATCAGAGCTTACATAGTTCGGGGTAATACGGATTACGGGAATTCAGATAGTATCTGTTTTATCGAGTAAGGTTAAACAACAGTTCCAGCAGTTAGGGACAAAGCCTGTTTGCGTTGGCGCTGAAGTTTAACGACACTCTTTTCTTCAGAAAAGCTTCCTTTGAATTACAGGCCCACGGGGCAAAAAGGTTTGAAGTTTGTTTTCTGTCTTTTACGGAAGAAGTTTTTTTTATTGTGTTTGCAATTTCAATCGCACTAAAGACTATGACCTGAGAGTGAATGCGTCGCATGTCACCCAAAGGGTGCCATACTAAACATCCATACTGTTGAAAAGAAACTCTCCAACAATCCTTTCTCAGATAGCTTAAGGCTCCTAACGTATGAAAGAAATCATTCATGATTACTGTATCTTAAGCTGTTTTGAGATGAGAAGAGAACAGGCTCAACTAAAGGGAGACTATCAAGTCCTACTGTTGTCATGCCAAGGATTCATCCTATGGTTGAAGTTTGAAACAGGGAACTCCTAGAAGTTATCATGCATAGGTTTCAATCCTAAAGTTCTATCATCACTTCCTTGTCAAAGGAAGCGAGATTCCTAAGGGATCATGTCAATGATACACAGAAATAGATAAAGCATCAGCTTAAACAGTAAATACTAATACGGTAAAATGCATGCAATGCAAGTGAGGGAGGAAATGTTTGTGGGGCAGCAGCCTCCACAAGCTCATCTCGACCTCAAGCCAGATATGAATAACTGTAATCATACAGCAACAATAACAACATGCTATCAAGCAGAATATAATAACAACTACAATAATACAGAAGGATAAAATGCTATCAAGCAAAATAGAATAACAACTGCAATCATACAGAAGAAATAACATGCCATCAAGCAAATCACAAACCACATGGGCAAGGGAGCTGGGCTCTACCGAATACCCGCAAGCAAAGTCATACAGTAACAATACAAGCAGAGGGAGCAACTCAACCTCTAGTGCAATCATGCTCCTAGATTAAAGTCAGTCTAGATATGAACTTATTCTAATGCATCAAGCAAGTCAAACAAGTCACATCAGCACAGAAAAGAAAACAGACAAGAAAGCAGATCAACAACTCTCTCTTTCTATTCCAAGCTTCAGCTCTTCCAACAGCAACCCAGTCTTCAGACTTCAATCACCCTTCAAGGCTATCCTCTTTCATGACAAGTATCAACTTGCTCCTAAGGTTTCAATCCATCAAACATGAGTATTAACTTGTTCTCTCTTCCCCAAGCTTCAGCTCTTCAGTCAACTCTACCTTCAGGCTTCACTCTTAGCTACAAGTATCAACTTGATTCCTTCAGGCTCTCCAAGCATCAATGTAAGTGTCAACTTATCCTTCATTCCTCAAGCTTTAGCTCTATACTCAATCTCAATTGAATCCTCTTCCTAAGTATCAACTTAGTTCTCAAGCTTCAGCTCCCTTTGCTTCACCAGTATCAACTGGGTCTTCCTTATCTACCAGCTTCAGCTTCTCAGAGTAATCTTCAATCACATGGAAGTGTCAACTTCATCCTTCAATTCTTTAAGCCTCAGCTCTTCACTCAATCTCAATTGAATCTTCATCATAAGTATCAACTTAGTCTTCAAGCTTCTCAAGCTTCAGCTGCAATGGCAATGCTCAAGGAATCATCCTCTTCCACACTCTTCAATGAAGTCCTCATCTTCAAACTCAAGTCCAACATCTTTCAAGATACTCAAACCAGAAGACAATTGATTTAACAGGATGAGTGGAAATGATAAACAGCTTACTGACAACCAAAGGAAGCCTGTAAGGGTTCATCATTATGAGAGACTGGTTCCCTCAAAGTTCTACTTCCCAGATAAAGCCACTCATCCCTCCAAGGGAGGGATGTGAATATCTTAGAAGGACCTTTAGTCATTGGGAGGAATGGAAGCACAAGATGCTTTCCATATTTGTGAAAGAAATCATTCTAGTTCTAAGGCTCTCCCTAGGTCTCCTACCTCCTAAATCTTCATCAGACACCTTCAGGCACAAACAAATCCAAGCTCCAAGCCACTTCAAGCAACTTCAAGCATCCTCACCTTGTCTTCAATTTGTCTTCAATCTCAACCAAAGGCAAATAACACAAAAACCCTAATCTAAGGGGACTAAAGAAGTTAACCTAGTTGAATTAGTAAATTAGGATCACCTAAAACCTAGTACTAAAGTTAGTCCTAACTAAAATACTAAAACCAATTGTAAACTCCTACAAAAATGACTAGGGGAACCTAGGTCAATCATGACTCTACCACATTAATTTCAGAGATCAAATCATCAAATTAGACCTAGAAATAAATTCTACACTATGAGGTACTAAACCTAAACCCTAAAAGGAAGCACCTAGATATCAATCTAGAAAGCACACTTATTTTCATCACAAAAATGTGAGAAAAATGCTATGGGAACATACATGTCTAACCTAATCACACACAAAAAATTAGGATCATAATCATCACCACATGATCACACAAAATTCCACAAAATTATGTATCAAACATAACCATTTTAATATCAATTAAAATGTAAAATTCCCATTAAATCATAAAATACATGAAATGAAAATATTTTTTATCTAAAAACTACTAGACTCAATCATGAGTAAACTGCAAAAAGAATGGGATTAATTGGATTAATTTTCAATTTTATATGATTTTTCCAAGAACCATGAATAAAATGAAAAAATAATGAAAATCAAATTAAAATAGACAAATGCACGGTGCAAATAGAAACTAAAAACAGTTCATTTAATGGATTGGGCTCGCTGGGGGGTGTGGATAACAATTATTTCACTAAGCCCATAACCACTGATTAAATGAAACGGTGCGTTTCATTAATTCAACTCCTTCACAAATTGAATTAAAACGTGGCCGTTGGATGAGGGCCCTAGTCCAAGTCAAACCATGATCCAATGGTCCCAGAGTCATCTCCTACCTTTTCAAACCTCTGCAACTTCGCGCCCAGCTCTGGCCACCACCGGTGGTGCTCCGGTCATCTTCCTCAACCCTAATTCTCTCTAGGATCCTCCATTGCAAATGGTCAATACATGAAACTTATCCCAAATTCCCTCACGAACTCATTCATGCCCTTAATTCAACCTAAATCCTCAAGATTCACCATATCCAATTCTCAACCGAAAATGGTAATACCCTAAATTGGTCACTAATTCTCAAATTAATGGTCTGAAATCAATCCTACACCGTTCTACAATGCAACTAACACCTTAATTCATCTTGATTCTACCTAATTCATGCTAGAGGAAGAAAGTTACCAACCTGAAAATCTTGGATGAACAGATGCACTAAACCTCCAATTCAAGCTCTCCAATCTTTCAGACACGATCAATGAACCCTCTCCTTGCTTCTGTATGCAAAAGAACCGGTTGAAAGCTCCCGAATCTTGAAATCCGATGGTGAGTTGCAGGTGGAAAAATTCACTTGCTCATACACGATTCAGCCACGAATTCTCTTGGATTATGATCTGGAATCACTCCTTAGCATCCATGGAAGAAGTTTCAATCAAGAAAATGGATGGAAAGTGAAGAATTTGGTGAAACAGAATTCAATTACAAGCTAGGGAATCTCAATCTCAATCTATGCTCTCTCCTTCAATCATAACCAACCCTTGCATTGGATCACCTCTACTCAATATATAGATGATGTATGAGTGATCTAGAAGCCTCTAGATCCTTCTAATGAGAGTTTCCACTCCTCATGTCATGAGATTTTCAATCACATATCATGATATGCTTAGCTCTGTTTGCAGCTTGAAACCAACCTCATTCACTTCCAATTTCTCCCCTAGTGACATTTTGAAAGTGTTTAGCTTGCAAAGGGCCTTGCTCATGCCTTGATTCTATGTTTTGCACATGTTACTTAATATGCAAGTAATCACTTTTCAAAGCAAGTCCACAAATTGAATCTCAACTCAAAAATGTGGCTAAACCAATGTTGTTAGAATGTTTTCTAGAGTCAAAATGATATATTACATGCCATGGTTTGGATGTGTAGGTTGAAAATATCAATTTCAAACTTTGATTCATTTAACTTATACCCTTATTTTAGGTCATTTTTGCAACTTTGAGCTACAAGCATTTCCAAAATCTCATGACCTCCTTACTAGCCTTAAAACATCATTTTGAACAAGTTTGATGTTGAACATTTTTCCATTTGAAGCTTGGAAATAGGAGTTATGGCCTTATACTTGAAATGACCTGTAATCTCCAAATGACCAAAATGCCCTTGACTTGTCAAAGCCATAACTTGAGTTCTACAAATCCTATAAAGGACTTCTAGTACTCTCTAGAAATATAAGAGGATAAGGAACAACATTCATGTTGACCAAAAGATCATAGGAATCATCCTTCTTGGGCAAAAGTTTGATGCAAGTTGGGTAACTTTCAAGCCCCCAGATTCACATACCTCAGATGACCTGTAACTTGTCAAAGTCATAACTTGAGGTCTACAAATCCTATCAAGGACTTATAGTACTCAAATTAAAGATACGAACAAGCTCTACAACATTCATGTTGGGGGAAAGATGAGATGACAATCACATCTTGAGCTAAACTGCCTTGAAGACAGGGGTCAAACTAGGGGATTTTACACTGTCAAGCCCTAGAAACCCTTGCTTGAAATTTCTCAAACTCTTCAATCATGATGAGTTAACCTTGGAATCATCCTTATAAAATCTCAATGTGTCAATCCATGGTCACATGGCTCTTGAATTAGGTCTCACCCTTGCTTAAATCATTAGTTGACCTAGGGTTGACCCAGTCAAACCCTAATTACACCAATCATGGCTGAGTCTTCTTAATCTTGCACAATGACCTGTCTAGGCTTCAAAGTGATCTTCAACATTTATCATGAGCTCTCTCAAGGCTTCCAGTCTAACTTCATGGCTTCAGAATCATCTGAGGAGCTCCCCCAACTCTCAAGTTAGGAGGCACACAACCTTGGTTTCAACCACTCTCTCTGAGAATCTGTTATCTTCTCTGGCAAGGATATCAACCCTTGAACACTTGAATAACCTTCTTGGCTAGCTTTATAGTCTTGAATAGCTCTTGATTGGTAGTCATACCCCTTGATCTCCTGCATACATGTCAATGAAATGCAAATGATAATGCTAATGTGAATGAAATGAGACACAAGCTAGGTAAAGAAATGTTGGTCAAATTTTGGGGTGCAACAGCTGCCCCTATTCAAACGGCTTGGACCTGAATGGGTGAGAAGCGAACGGCTCTCAACCAATCAAGGTGCGAGACGGTTGAATACCGACAAACCCGGAAATTTGCCAACTGCACAAGTACACGATACTCTGATGGGAACAAATCTTCGAAAACCGAAATATTAGCTGCACGACAACTAGCTGGGGAATTGGCCACACGGTAACCGGTGATACATGGTCGATCATGCCGTCAGGCATCAAGATTCCTCGGGACTCATCAGGTCAACAATCAAGCTAATCATGCCATCGGGCATTGAAAGAACTTTCGGGCATCAGCCGGACTTCATCAGTAAGTCGGGAATAGAATTCTCGGTCAATCATGAACCAACTGGGGATATCCAAACTTCTACCATCAGGCACTCCGCATCTGCTGAGAGAACTGCTTCGTCAATACGGTTGGACTTCAATCATCAAGTCTTCAAGGGAAGTTTCAACTTCGCTGTTCAGAAACCTGCTGGGGATGACACATCTCCGCTGGGGATTCTGGAGAACTATCAAGTAACTCTGCTTCGGGGATCCGGAAATCATTCCGGGTAAGTCAACTCTGCTGAGGACTGCAAGAATCATCTTGAACAAATAACTCCGTGGGGACTTCAAGAACCATCCTGAGCCAATAACTATGCTGGAGATTTCAGGAATCATCGTGAGCAAACACTCTGCCGGGGACTCTAAGCATCAACTTGAGCAACCAACTCTGGCGACTTCACTGGGGATTTTAAGAATCATCTTAAGCCATCAACTTCGCTGGGGAGAATTCAAGAATCATCTTGAGCAGACGACTTTACTGGGGGATTCAAGAATCATCTTGAGCAAGCGACTCTGCGGAGGAACACCTGCAAAACAAGAACGGTAACGACCTAGCTCATGTTTCATATGCATATGCTTTGACAATGGTGCAATGCTCCACACGGTGGAAATGCTATGCGTTTATGATAAATGCTATGCAATCATGCAAAATGCTGCGATCCCGTCAGAAAAATAAATGCTGGAGGGAAAATCCTCCTGTCAAGGAGAAAGAAACGCTCTGGTGGAGGAAGGACTCATCCTGCCAAGGAGAAGAGGTCACGCCAATCTCAATCGGACTCCGCATGGGGAAACAAACTTCAGTCAACAGCTGCAGGGGGATGAAGCTCTACGAGGACCCGGACCTGCTGAGGAAAGCGATGTCAATCGCAGAAACAAACTACGCGGCCTTCGCGGCAAAACTCTTTCCTGGAGATAACGACTCCGATGGAGAAATACAACATCAGCTATTCAACGCGCTACTGGGGAAAACCAATCATGGCCCGAACTGCTTCCAAGGACTCGACTCTCTTGGGGATTTGCCAGCTCGGCTGGGGAATAAGAAATCATCCTGCTTCGGGGGAGAGTACGACTCTGTGGGGACTTTCAATTCTGCCGGAGACTTCAGTCTTGAACTTTCACTTGCTGCACACTTCAGTGACTCAGCTGGGGAGATGACGTTCCTTCAGGATGCATATGACAAGCTAGGTAAAGAGAATCTTCTCTGCCTGGGGAGACATATCAATGCTTACGGTCTCATGTTCAGACTCTGCGGGGAGAGGCTGCTGAACTTTGCTGGAGAAGAAGGAATCATCCTGCTTGGGGATGCGCACGGCACGCTGTCTGGTATACGCTACACCTGCAACAACACAAACAAACAGACAAGATGCCCTTCTCAAAGGGACCTATCAAGGTTATCGTCTTGCGACAATGTTCAAGTAATTCATTGTTTCAACAATCAGTGGCCTAGGCCAGTAAGTTTATGTATGCGCATTTTATCAAAAACATCGGCGTTCTTTTTCGCAAACAAAACAGATAAATGCTGAACAGACAAACAGAATTGCTGAATAGTATACATTTTATTGATAACGAACCCCTGAAGGGGTAAAAATGTTTTACAACAGATGCAAGCTCCTGGAATGAGGAAGATGCGCAAAAAAGTAAAAACATAAATATACATCAGTATATACAAATGTCGGCAACGAGGCGTAGACGAAAACCATGAGTTGATCCCTCTATGACCCACTCGACTTTGATACTTCTCCGACGCTTCAGCTTCAGAAAAGATTGATTCAGATAAATGGCCCTCAGGTCTTCCAAACCACTAAACAATGAAAGTCCACACGCGGAGCGCAGTCATTTGCTTTTTCAAATCCCTAACTTTTGCCTGAATCGCCCTTCCGGGTTTTCGATTCACCGGGATACCCTTTTTTGCCAAAGTCGCCCCTCCGGGTTTTCGACTTTGCGGGTGTACATTTTTTTTCTTTATATCCCTAATTTTTTCCCGAACCTTTTTCCTTTTTTATGGTTCGCCGGGATGCCCCTTTTTGCCTGGATACTCTTTTTCTTTCTAGCGGGTCGTTTTTTAAGCAAAGTATTTTTTAACTGCGTCCGCGTTCACCGGGGATGCAAAATCTTCACCATCCATCGTGGATAACAACAAAGCTCCTCCCGAGAAGACCTTGCTGACGACGTACGGACCTTCGTAATTGGGAGTCCACTTGCCCCGGTGATCGGAGTGTGGAGGAAGAATCTTCTTCAGGACGAGAACACCCGTCTGAAAGCTTCTAGGACGCACCTTCTTATCATAAGCTTTCTTCATTCGGCTTTGGTATAAACGACCATATGCAATCGATGCTAATCTCTTCTCGTCCATCAGGCTGAGTTGGTTTAGTCGGTTCTTAATCCATTCTGCCTCGTCGAGTTTCACATCAACCAAAACTCGCAAAGAAGGGATCTCCACTTCTAACGGTAGGACAACTTCCATACCGTACACTAAGGAGAAAGGAGTTGCCCTGGTTGATGTACGTACCGTCGTACGATAACCGTGCAATGCAAATGGCAACATCTCGTGCCAATCCTTGTAGGTCACAACCATCTTCTAAACAATCTTCTTTATGTTCTTATTGGCCGCTTCAACGGCGCCATTCATCTTCGGTCGGTAAGGAGATGAGTTGTGGTGTTCAATCTTGAAACTCTGGCAGAGCTCCTTCATCATCTTGTTTTTCAGATTCGAATCATTATCGGTAATGATCCGCTCGGGAATTCCGTAATGACAGATGATATTCCTCTTTATGAATTTAGCCACCACCTGCTTGGTCACGTTAGCATATGAGGCTGCCTCCACCCACTTGGTGAAGTAGTCGATAGCTACTAGAATGAAGCGATGACTGTTAGATGCAGTGGGCTCGATCTTGCCTATCATGTCGATGCCCCACATGGAGAACGGCCACGGGGAGGACATGACATTTAACGAGCACGGCGGCACATGAACTTTATCGGCATAAATCTGGCATTTATGACATCTCTTCGCGAATTTAAAGCAATCCGATTCCATTGTCAGCCAGTAGTATCCTGCTCTCAGGATCTTTCTCATCATAGCATGCCCGCCGGCATGCATACCAAATGTGCCTTCATGGACTTCTTCCATGAGCATATTCGCTTCTTTCTCATCTACACATCTGAGTAGCACGAGATCGTGGTTTCTTCTATACAAAACTCCATCAGGATTGAGATAAAAATTTCCTGACAACCTCCTCAAAGTCTTCTTATCCTGGGTTGACGCTCCCGCAGGATACTCCTTAGTCATAAGGAAAGTCTAGATATCATGGAACCATGGCTTGCCGTCGGCGGCTTCCTCGATCGCAAAGATGAATGCAGGTCTATCAAGACGAGAAAGGACAATCCTTAGAGCTTCATTCCAAAAATTGACTTTATACATCGAAGCCAACGTGGCTAAGGCATCAGCCCTCTGATTTTCTGCTCTGGGTACATGATGGAGTTCCACTCGATCAAAGAACGGAAGCAACCTTCTGGCATAGTTCATGTACGGCACCAAATTCGATTGGCGAGTCTCCCACTCCCCTTTAATCTGGTTAATCACAAGCGCTGAGTCACCATATACATCTAGGTTCTTGATTCTCAAATCAATTGCCTCTTCTAGACCCATGATGCATGCTTCGTACTCCGCTTCGTTATTGGTGACTGGAAACGCCAGTCTCGCAGTAAACGGGATGTGGGATCCTTGGGGAGTCGTGATGATCGCCCCAATTCCACTTCCGTAGGAATTAACCGCCCGGTCAAATATCAATTTCCACTGGGATTTCCTATCTGGCCCCTCGTCGGGCAACGGCTCATCGCAATCCTTCGCTTTGAGAAACATGATATCCTCATCAGGGAATTCAAATTTCATCGACTGGTAATCCTCGATCGGTTGTTCGGCCAGGTAATCAGACAATACGCTTCCCTTGATGGCCTTCTGGGACACGTACTGAATATCATATTCTGTCAACACCATTTGCCATCTGGCAATCCTGCCCGAAAGCGCCTGCTTCTCGAAGACGTACTTGATCCGATCCATCTTCGAAATTAGCATGGTGGTGTGATTGAGCATGTACTGTCGTAAACGTTTGGCAGCCCAGGCTAGTGCACAACACGTCTTCTCCAGCATTGAGTAACGGGATTCACAGTCTGTGAACTTTTTACTCAAATAGTAAATGGCAAGCTCCTTTCTGCCCGTCTCATCGTGCTGACCGAGAACACACCCCATACTATTCTCAAGAACTGTCAAGTACATGATTAATGGACGTCCGGCCACTGGGGGTATCAAGATCGGAGGTTCCTGCAGATATTGTTTTATCTTGTCGAATGCCTTCTGGCAATCCTCGTTCCAGATAATCGCATGATCTTTTTTCAGCAGTTTGAACATCGGTTCACACGTAGCAGTGAGCTGAGAGATAAACCTTGCAATGTAGTTTATTCTGCCCAAGAAGCCACGAACTTCTTGTTCTGTTTTTGGCACTGGCATTTCTTGTATCTCTTTAATCTTCGCAGGATCAACCTCGATGCCTCTTTCGCTCACGATAAACCCCAGTAACTTTCCGGATCGTACTCCGAAAGTACACTTGTTAGGATTCAGCCTCAACCTGAACTTCCTAAGCCTCTCAAAAAGCTTCAGCAAATTGACCAGATGTCCTTCCTCTGTTTGGGACTTCGCAATCATGTCATCAACATAGACTTCAATCTCATGATGAATCATGTCATGAAACAAAGTAACCATTGCTCGTTGGTAAGTGGCCCCTGCATTCTTCAGACCGAAATGCATTACCTTGTAGCAGAATGTTCCCCAGGGAGTGATAAACGTAGTTTTCTCCATGTCCTTCGGCGCCATCTTGATCTGATTGTAGCCGGAGAAGCTATCCATGAACGAAAACACGGAGAACTGAGTTGTATTGTCGACCAACACATCAATATGAGGCAGCGGGAAATCGTCTTTAGGGCTCGCCCTATTCAAATCCCGATAATCGACGCACATTCGTACCTTACCGTCCTTCTTCGGTACAGGCACTATGTTGGCGACCCACGGAGGGTAAGTAGTGAGCGCTAAGAAGCCAGCATCAAGCTGCTTTTGCACTTCTTCTTTGATCTTAACGGCCATATCTGGTCGCGTCCTCCTAAGCTTCTGCTTAACGGGAGGACAATCTTCTCGCAGCGGCAAGGGGTGGACCACGATGTCAGTATCAAGTCCGGGCATATCTTCGTACGACCAAGCAAAGACGTCACTATACTCTCTTAGCATATCGACCAATCTCTGCTTGACATCACTCTGTAATGCAGCCCCTATCCTGACGTTCCTGACAAGTTCTTCAGAACCCAGATTCACAATCTCGATCTCCTCTTCATGAGGCAGAATAACTTTCTCTTCTTGTTTCAACAAGCGGGCCAACTCTTCAGGAAGGTCTTCGTCTTCATCAATCTCTTCTTTGGCTCGATAGATCGGGCAATCGAAGTCGAAGTGAGTCGTAGAAGGTCCAGAGTCGATGTCATCTGCTATGTGGATCCTGCAATAACAAGGGTTAAGTTTAAAACAAGGATATGCAGGTTAGCACAAACCTCATTGCCATTTTATTGTTTTTCAAAACAAATATAAAACAGGAATAACAGAGATGACAACATTTGAATACGAAGAAAAACACCTTTTGATTTATTGATAAAATGCATGTACATAATCAAACGAGGCCCTGACAATAAAACCATTATGCCCCGGGTAGGACATATGGTTGTACAATGATTGGAAAAAGTAAATCATTACTCTTCGCTTGTCATCTGGATGATATCCTTGACGGACCAATTGTTGAGGCTCTCGCCTGGCTTGCTTGGCTGGATCCAAGAGTCTAGGTCACAGTCGCTATCTCCGCTGTCTTCAGACACCGCGTTGACGCTTTCAAACATCACCCCGCCACTGGTAAACTGGATCGGCCCTTTACCTCGCGACGCACTGCTAGAAGAGGAGGCTTCAGCTCTGGGAGAATATCCCAATCCGAACTTGTCTTGCTTGTTAGGTATCTCCAAAATTCGTCCCCAGCCTGGGGTAGATCCGGCTTGAACAACAGCCCGGGCTTCCTTGAAGGAAGAGAGAGTCATCTCTGGCTTTTCAGTGACTACAGGAGCTACGTCCTTGACTTTAACAGCTTCGAACGCTTGGCATAGGGTTTCGTGGATTTCCCCATCCATCTCAACATACTTGAAGGACGAAAAATGGCTCACCATTATGTCTTCCTCGCCACACAGAGTCACGATGCTACCTCCGACAGCATACTTGAGTTTCTGGTGCAACGTGGAGGTCACGGCTCCAGCAGCATGGATCCACGGCCGGCCCAAGAGACAACTGTAGGCAGGCATGATGTCCATAATGTAGAAGATTGCGTCGAACGTTTCCGGCCCGACTTGGATTGGCAGGGTCACCTCCCCGAAAACATGGCGTTTGGTTCCATCGAACGCCTTCACAACCAGATCACTGGGTGTGCAGATCACTCAGCGAGTATCTAACTTCATTAATGCCTTCTTCGGAAGGACATTGAGCGATGACCCTGTGTCCACCAACACGTGGGACATAATCGTTCCCTTACACTCTATCGAGATGTGTAGGGCGCTATTGTGGTTCCTCCCCTTCGGCGTCAGCTCTAGGTCAGTGAACCCTAACCCATTTCCAGCATTTACGTGGGCTACGACCTCTTCTAACTGGTTTACCGATATTTCCTGCGGTACATACGCGGCGTTCAACACCTTCAGCAGTGCGTTGCGATGTGCTTCAGAACACAGCAACAAATTCAAGATGGAAATTTTCGAGGGTGTCTGATGGAGATGATCCACGATCTTGTAGTCACTCTTTTTAATTAACCTCATGAATTCCTCGGCGTCTTTAACAAGTAAGTCTTTGTCTACCCCTCGAGGGATCTCTTCAACGACTTTACTTTTACCTTTATCAGTTGCGTCAACTCTGTCCGCTTTGTCCGCCATGACCTCAGGTGGTGCAAATACTCTCCCGCTGCGAGTGATTCCGCTGATTCCCGCAAGGTTATCTACAGACGACCCATATGGTTCCAGTTCCAACTTCTGTCCATTGCAGTAGACTTCTGCCCTGTAATGCCATGGGACAGCATTAGTGCTTTCGAACGGTATCGGCCCAGCTTTGGTGATTGTAATCGTAGGCGGCCTGGGTGCAGAAATAGTTATCGTCTGGCGAGGGATGGTGATGGTGGCAACCTCATCCCCTTGCTTCAGCATTACCTCTCCCGATCCGCTTTCGGCCCTCCGGCTGAACTGTAAAATCCCTTCAGTCATCAGACTTTGAATTCCCTCTATCAAATGTTCACATCCATCAGGACTAGTCGCACAGCCCATACACAACTCTCCGCAACCTGGAAAGAAACCTCTTTTCATCAGCTTAGCTTTAATGAAGCTAAGCGGCGTCTTCAGATCTCTGACGTCAGTCAACACATCCAAGCTCTCGTCTTCAATAATGGCGTTTACTCCACCTCTCCTATGGTTCGGCATAGGGTTCTTCGTGACATTTGGCACATTATCTGAGAAGTTGATGATCTTAGCGTCCACCATGTCCTGCACCTTATGCTTGAAGGCTTTGCAGTTTTCTACTGTGTGGCCTGGTGCCCCTGAGTGAAACTCACAAGTTGCATTCGCGTCATAACCTGGCGGAGGTGCCCCTGTCAAGGGAGCCAAGGTTCTTTTCTGGATCAACTATAGCTGAAGCAAAGTCTGTAACAGTTGCGCGTACGACATGGGCGGTGTCTCGAGGTGACGGCTCGACAGAGGTGCCCGATTCTGATACTTTCTGTACCCTTGCTGATTCGGTTGTTGCTGCTGCTGCTGTGGCTGTTGAAATGCCGGGATAGTTATGCTGGCCACCTATTGGTGAGGGCCTTTACCCTTCCTTCGAGCGTTGGTCACGGCGCTCGTTTCTCCTTCACGTCTTTTGCCACTATAAGGTTTCTTTCCTCCTCCTCCAGTTGAGGATGACTCACCTTGACTTTTCCCCAGTTTGATCCCATTTTCAATGTGCTCACCCGTGATAATGAGATCTGAGAAGGTTCCAGACATACCGCTGACCAATTTCTCATAGTAAACCCCTGGGAGGGTGGCTACAAACATCTGCACAAGCTCACGTTCAACCATCGGCGGCTGAACCCTGGCTACCAATTCACGCCACCGCTGGGTGTATTCCTTAAACCCTTCGTTGCTCCTTTGCGACAGATTCTGCAGTTGGACTCGGTTCGGGGCCAAGTCGTTGTTGTATTGGTAGTGGTGCACAAATGCTTCAGCGAGGTCCTTCCACGTGCACACACTGGTAGGCTCCAGACTCATGTACCATTCGAGGGATGGTCTGGACAGACTGTCTTGAAAGAAGTGCATCAGCAACTTCTCATCCTCAGAATGAGCTGACATTTTTCGGTAATATGATCTCAGGTGGACGCGAGGGCAAGTGGTGCCCTTATACTTTTCAAAGTCAGGTACCTTGAACTTGGGAGGCACCTTGAAATCAGCAATTAGTCCCAACTTGGACATATCAACACCCAGGGTGTTCTGGTTCTCGATATTTCTCATCTTATCCTCGAGTGCCTTGAACCTTAGACGTGCTTCAGCAGTCAGTTCCCCTTCAGCACCTCTCTGAGAGAACACATCGTCCTGACGATCTTCTAACCACGGCTGAGGCCCAAACAGATTCCCAACTCCTGCATTATCGTTGCCTAGCCCAACATTAACGTTAGCTTCAAGACTCCCATTACCGACGCCCGTCGTATTACCATTGAGTCCCATGTTAGCTATCACATTGCCGTTGGCACTGCCATTCCCCCCGGTCACGGGGACGCCATTCTGAGGAGTTTCCACAGGTGGAGGATTAGGCACGGTCCCACCATGGAGTACGCCATTGCTATCGACCCAAAGTTCTGAGCTGATCCTGGCCATTGGCGACCGCTTGCATGAGCTCCATGAAGCGATCCATTCTTTCGCGGAGTTCCTGAACATCAGTCTGCACTTACTCCATGATTCTGGTTTGATCTGCTCTAGTCGGATAGCGGTGGATAGGTCTCTGATCAATCCTGGAATAACCTGAAACAACCTGAAAACACAAAAGGGTTAGGAAAAAACGACAAAGTGCTCGTTATGCAAATGCTTCATGCAAATGCAAACGTGTGTCTGTGTGTTAGGGAGATTTCCCCCGATCCTAGTGCGTGAGTGCCAGTGCTGATAATAAGAAGTCCGAGTCCAATCATGGAAATAACATCTCATATATACGAAGAAAGCCCATCAAGGCAGTACACAACATCAGCGAGTACAAGATGAATCAATAGCGTGACCCCAGCCGACAAGCCTGGTGATGGTCAGCATACAACAATGATCAAACAAAAGGAATACAAATAGTCAAGCACGGCCACGGGCGCGAAATTCTTCTAACAACCCCTTCGTTTCTGGATGACCAGGCCGAGTGAGCAACTCTTTGACGAGTATCTCTCTCTGCATAATGGGGTATTGAAGACCTTCGACCGAATCTTCCCATGCTCCTTCGCCGAAACAATCTTCTAACTTCCGCTTCTTGCATTCAAACGTCAGTTTGCGCTCCTTCAGGTTAGCGAGAGCTCTGTTGAGCTGGCCTTCAGCGGCATATCTGCGAGCGGTTTCTTCATCAAACCTCTTCTCACTAGCCTTCACCTGGGCTTTCAGCTTGGAGATCTGTTGCATCAGCTTATCCTCCCGCTCTTTCCTGTTGGCTAGGGTGGCCTTCCAGTGCTGATTGAACTTGGATATTCTCCGATACGCTTCGTCCAAGTGCTACTTCTTCGTGGCCAGTACATCGTTGACAGCTTTAAAGTCTCGACCCATGCGCTCACGCTCAGCTATCTGCTTAGTCAAATCTATCCCCAACTGGTTCACCAGTTCTGTTTGCCTCTTGAAGGAATGAACAACTTCGTTTCTCTCGCTTCGGAGTTGAGCCAATTCTTTCTCCAGTTCTTCATTTGCCCTGTTTAATTCATCTCTCTCAGCTAACACCTGATTATGTTGCTGAATGGGCACGGTAGTAGGCTCTTTGATCGCTGGAGGGCTTTTTGGCTTGGCAGGAAGAAACGGCATCCCTATAGCATCTGCTCTGGCTCTGATCCATGCCACATACGGAGGGTAGGCTTGACTATTGCTTCTCCCCAGCAATGGTTTTCCCCTCTTACTGATACCATTCCAAGCGCGCTGAAGCTTAGATAACATATCCCCCTCTTGAAGACCAGTGAGGTACAGAGATTCCTGTACCTCTTCGACCTTCGGTGGAGCTCTCAAAGCATAAGCAAACTATCAGACCAGCAAAGATGGATTATAGTTTATACATCCCTTCCTGCCTATCAGAGGCACGTTCGGAAACCCGCTGCAATTGAAGATAATCTTGGTACCCAACCTATCTCTGTCAAACCAGTCAATATCCTCCGCAGATAGACTCATCAAACGCTCGGACCACTCAGCTGTGGCTGCAAACGAAACAAAGGGACCCCTCTTGGGTAGATGACTATCAAGCCATCTATAAAGCAGGGGCACACAACACGAGACATTCTTGCCCCTTCTGTTCTCGTTTTTGTGGTGGATGGAATGGTAGACATCTCCTATCAAGGTAGGGACTGGATTCCTTGAAGCAAAGATACGAAATGCGTCGAAGTCTACAAAGTCGGGCACATTGGGGAACAGAATGATGCCATATATGCACAAAGCGAGAATGGCGTTGAACACGACCCAACATCCGTCTTTGGCGCACTGTTGAGCCTTTCCCACTAAGAACTGCAAGGAGAAACCCGGAACCTTGTTCCAACTAGACAATACCAACTCAGAGGCATCCAGATGAAGTGACGGAGCTAGACTAGCCAGATTAGGCTCAGCATCCATGTGAACAAAGGGCATCTGCCTCTTGATAGACACACCTATCAAATCAGCATATTCCTCTAGTGTGGGCACGAGAACAAAATCCTGGAAAGTAAAGCATCTCAACGGAGGATCGTAGAACTGCAGCAAGGTGTGCAACCCATTCAACTCGAACGCAGAGGGTTTACGAACCAAACTGAGCAATTTGCCGTAAGATTTTATGAACTCATCTCTCACAAAATCACCAACTAAAGTAATCAAACCAGTCAGCTGAACCACATCAGGGGCAGGGAGCTTGTAAGCCACGGTCTTCCTCGGAGAACCCATAACAATACAGTAGAAGGCTAGAAATCCTGAATCGGGGGAAACGGTACCTAAAACGCAGACACACGTTAATGAAATGCAAATGAGTATGCAAAGCAATGTAAAATGCAATCATGCAGCAGGAGATCAAGGTAACTGTGTTGTGGAGATTCTGTATCAACAAAACCATGATGCTGCTCTGTCAAGAACAACCACTATCCCTGATAATAAGAAAACCCTGGTATCGGACCACAAATCTGCTCTGTCAAGAACACCCACACATAGGACCATAAATCTGATAAGGACCTCTGATACCGGACCAAAACTATGCTCTGTCAAGAACAAACATCTGATAATAAGGACCTCTGATACAGGACCAAAACTCTGCTCTGTCAAGAACAAACATCTGATAATAAGGACCTCTGATACATGACCAAAACTCTGCTCTGTCAAGAACAAACATCTGATACAGGACCAAAACTCTGCTCTGTCAAGAACAAACATCTGATACAGGACCAAAACTCTGCTCTGTCAAGAACAACCATACATCTGTTGATGAGACCCTCTGATCCCAATCATAAACCTGCTCTATCAAGAACAAATACGCATCTCTGAATACAAGGTCCTCTGATATAGGACCATAATTCTGCTTTGTCAAGAACAAACATATACCTGATGATGAGAACCTCCGGTACCAACAAAACTGATTCACTATCAAGAAAACCAGGTAGTTTGAAGGTCAAAGTTTCCTGCAACAAACCCAACCATGCTCACAGGTATGGACCTAAACTGACTCAAGTTCGGCATCCTATGCGGTCATCAGTGTCACAGACATTCAAGAGCGGTGATACGATACCCAGAAGGTGTGGCATCACCAGCTCATGAAGCGGCCTCACTCGGCTGAATTCCAAATGATCGGTCCCCAGAGTCGACAATCCTCCAAACCAACAACCCCCTCAACCCAAAGGGTTGAAAAAGAAGTCAACCGGGAGAACCTCGTCTGAGCGTGGATTTCATGAGACATTAGTGCCTGACAAGCAAGCACGCGCCCACTAATTTTCACAACTAATGCTATGTTCACTCAAGCCTGGGTCTGACTTCTCACTCATCAGAATGCCCTTCCCACAACAGCACAGATAATCATATCATACTGAAAAATAAAGTGCGGGAAATAAAATGCAATAAATAAACACAACCCAACAAGTAATCATACAAGCGCTAGGATCGACTCTCACAGGGGACGTCAGATCCCCAAACTGACTCGCATACGGGACGTTGGATCCCAGGAAACTATCAAGTCCCCAGCAGAGTCGCCAGCTGTCGCTTCCGCGAAAATAAGGTGCCGGAAGAACAAAAGAGTCGCCACCTTTCGTTATTTATCCCTCAGAACGGGAAAGGAAACGATCGGAAAAACCTGACGAAAAAGGTATAAGACAAGGTCATCGCAACCGTTGTTTGGGTTCGGGAGTCGGTTACGCAAGGGGAAGGTATTAGCACCCCTCACGTCCATCGTACTCGATGGGATCCACGCTTGTTGTGTTTACTGGACGAGTTGGTTTATCTATCTACCTATCGAAGATGGTTTAAACAGAAAAGAAAATGACTCGGCAAAGCGTCGCACTTTATGCCTACGTATTCTCATCAGAGAATGAGAAATCAGAGTCAACGTAGTTCAACCTACTACGGGTTACGGGGAAGGTGGCTCGCCAATACATTAGTATTGTGCCTACGTACTCTCAACAGATATGAGAGATCAGAGCTTATGTAGTTCGGGGTAATACGGATTACGGGAATTCAGATTCATCTGTTTTATCGAGTAAGGTTAAACAACAGTTCCAGCAGTTAGGGACAAAGCCTGTTTGTGTTGGCGCTGAAGTTTAACGACACTCTTTTCTTCAAAAAATCTTCCTTTGAATTACAGGCCCACGGGGCAAAAAGGTTTGAAGTTTGTTTTCTGTCTTTTACGGAAGAAGTATTTTTTATTGTGTTTGCAATTTCAATCGCACTAAAGACTATGACCTGAGAGTGAATGCGTCGCATGTCAGCCAAAGGGTGCCATACTAAACATCCAGACTGTTGAAAAGAAACTCTCCAACAATCCTTTCTCAGATAGCTTAAGGCTCATAACGTACGAAAGAAATCATTCATGATTACTGTATCTTAAGCTGTTTTGAGATGAGAAGAGAACAGGCTCAACTAAAGGGAGACTATCAAGTCCTACTGTTGTCATGCCAAGGATTCATCCTATGGTTGAAGTTTGAAACAGGGAACTCCTAGAAGTTATCATGCATAGGTTTCAATCCTAAAGTTCTATCATCACTTCCTTGTCAAAGGAAGCGAGATTCCTAAGGGATCATGTCAATGAAACACAGAAACAGATAAAGCATCAGCTTAAACAGTAAACAGTAATACGGTAAAATGCATGCAATGCAAGTGAGGGAGGAAATGTGTGTGGGGCAGCAGCCTCCACAAGCTCATCTCGACCTCAAGCCAGATATGAATAACTGTAATCATACAGCAACAATAACAACATGCTATCAAGCAGAATATAATAACAACTGCAATCATACAGAAGGATAAAATGCTATCAAGCAAAATAGAATAACAACTGCAATCATACAGAAGAAATAACATGCCATCAAGCAAATCACAAACCACATGGGCAAGGGAGCTGGGCTCTACCGAATACCCACAAGCAAAGCCATACAGTAACAATACAAGCAGAGGGAGCAACTCAACCTCTAGTGCAATCATGCTCCTAGATTAAAGTCAGTCTAGATATGAACATATTCTAATGCATTAATGTAAGTGTCAACTTATCCTCTAATGCATCAATGTAAGTGTCAACTTATCCTTCATTCCTCAAGCTTCAGCTCTATACTCAATCTCAATTGAATCCTCTTCCTAAGTATCAACTTAGTTCTCAAGCTTCAGCTCCCTTTGCTTCACCAGTATCAACTGGGTCTTCCTCATCTACCAGCTTCATCTTTTCAGAGTAATCTTCAATCACATGGAAGTGTCAACTTCATCCTTCAATTCTTTAAGCCTCAGCTCTTCACTCAATCTCAATTGAATCTTCATCATAAGTATCAACTTGGTCTTCAAGCTTCTCAAGCTTCAGCTGCAATGGCAATGCTCAAGGAATCATCCTCTTCCACACTCTTCAATGAAGTCCTCATCTTCAAACTCAAGTCCAACATCTTTCAAGATACTCAAACCAGAAGACAATTGATTTAACAGGATGAGTGGAAATGATAAACAACTTACTGACAACCAAAGGAAGCCTGTAAGGGTTCATCATTATGAGAGACTGGTTCCCTCAAAGTTCTACTTCCCAGATAAAGCCACTCATCCCTCCAAGGGAGGGATGTGAATATCTTAGAAGGACCTTTAGTCATTGGGAGGAATGGAAGCACAAGATGCTTTCCATGTTTGTGAAAGAAATCATTCTAGTTCTAAGGCTCTCCCTAGGTCTCCTACCTCCTAAATCTTCATCAGACACCTTCAGGCACAAACAAATCCAAGCTCCAAGCCACTTCAAGCAAGCTTCAATTTGTCTTCAATCTCAACCAAAGGCAAATAACACAAAAACCCTAATCTAAGGGGACTAAAGAAGTTTACCTAGTTTAATTAGTAAATTAGGATCACCTAAAACCTAGTACTAAAGTTAGTCCTAACTAAAATACTAAAACCAATTGTAAACTCCTACAAAAATGACTAGGGGAACCTAGGTCAATCATGACTCTACCACATTAATTTCAGAGATCAAATCATCAAATTAGACCTAGAAATAAATTCTACATTATGAGGTACTAAACCTAAACCCTAAAAGGAAGCACCTAGATATCAATCTAGAAAGCACACTTATTTTCATCACAAAAATGTGAGAAAAATGCTATGGGAGCATACATGTCTAACCTAATCACACACAAAAAATTAGGATCAAAATCATCACCACATGATCACACAAAATTCCCCAAAATTATGTATCAAACATAACCATTTTAATATCAATTAAAATGTAAAATTCCCATTAAATCATAAAATACATGAAATGAAAATATTTTTTATCTAAAAAATACTAGACTCAATCATGAGTAAAATGCAAAAAGAATGGGATTAATTGGATTAATTTTCAATTTTATATGATTTTTCCAAGAACCATTAATAAAATGAAAAAATAATGAAAATCAAATTAAAATAGACAAATGCACGGTGCAAATAGAAACTAAAAACAGTTCATTTAATGGATTGGGCTCGCTGGGGGGTGTGGATAACAATTATTTCACTAAGCCCAGAACCACTGATTAAATGAAACAGTGCGTTTCATTAATTCAGCTCCTTCACAAATTGAATTAAAACGTGGTCGTTGGATGAGGGCCCTAGTCCAAGTCAAACCATGATCCAATGGTCCCAGAGTCATCTCCTACCTTTTCAAACCTCTGCAACTTCGCGCCCAGCTCCGGCCACCACCGGTGGTGCTCCGGTCATCTTCCTCAACCCTAATTCTCTCTAGGATCCTCCATTGCAAATGGTCAATACATGAAACTTATCCCAAATTCCCTCACGAACTCATTCATGCCCTTAATTCAACCTAAATCCTCAAGATTCACCATATCCAATTCTCAACCAAAAATGGTAATACCCTAAATTGGTCACTAATTCTCAAATTAATGGTCTGAAATCAATCCTACACCGTTCTACAATGCAACTAACACCTTAATTCATCTTGATTCTACCTAATTCATGCTAGAGGAAGAAAGTTACCAACCTGAAAATCTTGGATGAACAGATGCACTAAACCTCCAATTCAAGCTCTCCAATCTTTCAGACACGATCAATGAACCCTCTCCTTGCTTCTGTATGCAAAAGAACCGGTTGAAAGCTCCCGAATCTTGAAATCCGATGGTGAGTTGCAGGTGGAAAAATTCACTTGCTCATACACGATTCAGCCACGAATTCTCTTGGATTATGATCTGGAATCACTCCTTAGCATCCATGGAAGAAGTTTCAATCAAGAAAATGGATGGAAAGTGAAGAATTTGGTGAAACAGAATTCAATTGCAAGCTATGGAATCTCAATCTCAATCTATGCTCTCTCCTTCAATCATCACCAACCCTTACATTGGATCACCTCTACTCAATATATAGATGATGTATGAGTGATCTAGAACCCTCTAGATCCTTCTAATGAGAGTTTCCACTCCTCATGTCATGAGATTTTCAATCACATATCATGATATGCTTAGCTCTGTTTGCAGCTTGAAACCAACCTCATTCACTTCCAATTTCTCCCCTAGTGACATTTTGAAAGTGTTTAGCTTGCAAAGGGCCTTGCTCATGCCTTGATTCTAGGTTTTGCACATGTTACTTAATATGCAAGTAATCACTTTTCAAAGCAAGTCCACAAATTGAATCTCAACTCAAAAATATGGCTAAACCAATGTTCTTAGAATGTTTTCTAGAGTCAAAATGATATATTACATGCCATGGTTTGGATGTGTAGGTTGAAAATATCAATTTCCAACTTTGATTCATTTAACTTATACCCTTATTTTAGGTCATTTTTGCAACTTTGAGCTACAATCATTTCCAACATCTCATGACCTCCTTACTAGCCTTAAAACATCATTTTAAACAAGTTTGATGTTGAACATTTTTCCATTTGAAGCTTGGAAATAGGAGTTATGGCCTTATACTTGAAATGACCTGTAATCTCCAAATGACCAAAATGCCCTTGACTTGTGAAAGCCATAACTTGAGTTCTACAAATCCTATCAAGGACTTCTAGTACTATCTAGAAAGCTAAGAGGATAAGGAACAACATTCATGTTGACCAAAAGTTCATAGGAATCATCCTTCTTGGGCTAAAGTTTGATGCAAGTTGGGTAACTTTCAAGCCCCCAAATTCACATACCTCAGATGACCTGTAACTTGTCAAAGTCATAACTTGAGTTCTACAAATCCTATCAAGGACTTCTAGTACTCAAATTAAAGCTAAGAACAATCTCTACAACATTCATGTTGGGGGCAAGATGAGATGACAATCACATCTTGAGCTAAACTGCCTTGAAGACAGGGGTCAAACTAGGGGATTTTACACTGTCAAGCCCTAGAAACCCTAGCTTGAAATTTCTCAAACTCTTCAATCATGATTAGTTAACCTTGGAATCATCCTTATAAAATCTCAATGTGTCAATCCATGGTCACATGGCTCTTGAATTAGGTCTCACCCTTGCCCAAATCATTAGTTGACCTAGGGTTGACCCAGTCAAACCCTAATTACACCAATCATGGCTGAGTCTTCTTAATCTTGCACAATGACCTGTCTAGGCTTCAAAGTGATCTTCAACATTTCTCATGAGCTATCTCAAGGCTTCCAGTCTAACTTCATGGCTTCAGAATCATCTGAGGAGCTCCCCCAACTCTCAAGTTAGGAGGCACACAACCTTGGTTTCAACCACTCTCTCTGAGAATCTGTTATCTTCTCTGGCAAGGATATCAACCCTTGAACAATTGAATAACCTTCTTGGCTAGCTTCATAGTCTTGTATAGCTCTTGATTGGTAGTCATACCCCTTGATCTCCTGCATACATGTCAATGAAATGCAAATGATAATGCTAATGTGAATGAAATGAGACACAAGCTAGGTAAAGAAATGTTGGTCAAATTTTGGGGTGCAACAGCTGCCCCTATTCAAACGGCTTGGACCTGACTGGGTGAGAAGTGAACGACTCTCAACCAATCAAGGTGCGAGACGGTTGAATATCGACAAACCCGGAAATTTGCCAACTGCACAAGTACACGATACTCTGATGGGAACAAATCTTCGAAAACCGAAATATTAGCTACACGACAACTAGCTGGGGAATTGGCCACACGGTAACCGGTGATACATGGTCGATCATGCCGTCAGGCATCAAGATTCCTCGGGACTCATCAGGTCAACAATCAAGCTAATCATGCCATCGGGCATTCAAAGAACTTTTGAGCATCAGCCGGACTTCATCAGTAAATCGGGAATAGAATTCTCGGTCAATCATGAACCAACTGGGGATATCCAAACTTCTGCCATCAGGCACTCCGCATTAGCTGAGAGAACTGCTCCGTCAATACGGTTGGACTTCAATCATCAAGTCTTCAAGGGAAGTTTCAACTTCTCTGTTCAGAAACCTGCTGGGGATGACACATCTCCGCTGGGGATTCTGGAGAACTATCAAGTAACTCTGCTTCGGGGATCCGGAAATCATTCTGGGTAGGTCAACTCTGCTGAGGAATGCAAGAATCATCTTGAACAAATAACTCTGCGGGGACTTCAAGAACCATCCTAAGCCAATAACTATGCTGGAGATTTCAGGAATCTTCCTGAGCAAACACTCTGCCGGGGACTCTAAGCATCAACTTGAGCAACCAACTCTGGCGACTTCACTGGGATTTTAAGAATCATCTTAAGCCATCAACTTCACTGGGGAGAATTCAAGAATCATCTTGAGCAGACGACTTTACTGGGGGATTCAAGAATCATCTTGAGCAAGCGACTCTGCGGAGGAACACCTGCAAAATAAGAACGGTAATGACCTAGCTCATGTTTCATATGCATATGCTTTGACAATGGCGCAATGCTCCACACGGTGGAAATGCTATGCGTTTATGATAAATGCTATGCAATCATGCAAAATGCTGCGATCCCGTCAGCAAAATAAATGCTGGAGGGAGAATCCTCCTGTCAAGGAGAAAGAAACGCTCTGGTGGAGGAAGGACTCATCCTGCCAAGGAGAAGAGGTCACGCCAATCTCAATCGGACTCCGCATGGGGAAACAAACTTCAGTCAACAGCTGCAGGGGGATGAAGCTCTACGAGGACCCGGACCTGCTGAGGAAAGCGATGTCAATCGCAGAAACAAACTATGCGGCCTTCGCGGAAAAACTCTTTCCTGGAGATAACGACTCCGATGGGGAAATACAGCATCAGCTATTCAACGCGCTACTGGGGAAAACCAATCATGGCCCGAACTGCTTCCAAGGACTCGACTCTCTTGGGGATTTGCCAGCTTGGCTGGGGAATAAGAAATCATCCTGCTTCGGGGGAGAGTACGACTCTGTGGGGACTTTCAATTCTGCCGGAGACTTCAGTCTTGAACTTTCACTTGCTGCACACTTCAGTGACTCAGCTGGGGAGATGACGTTCCTTCAGGATGCATCTGACTGGGGAGAGAATCTTCTCTGCCTGGGGAGACATATCAATGCTTACGGTCTCACGTTCAGACTCTGCAGGGAGAGGCTGCTGAACTTTGCTGGAGAAGAAGGAATCATCCTGCTTGGGTGTCGCTCTCGCGAAAATAAGGTGTCGGCATAACAGAAGAGTCGCCACCTTTCGTTATTTATCCCTCAGAACGGGAAAGGAAACGATCGGAAAAACCTGACGAAAAAAGGGTAAGACAAGGTCGTCGCAACCATTGTCTGGGTTCGGGAGTCGGTTACGCAAGAGCAAGGTATTAGCACCCCTCACGTCCGTCGTACTCGACGGGATCCACGCTTGTTGTGTTTACTGGACGAGTTGGTTTATCTATCTACCTATCAAGGCTGGCTTAAAACAGAAAAGAAAATATGACTCGGCAAAGCGTCGCGCTTTATGCCTACGTATTCCCATCAGAGAATGAGAAATCAGAGTCAACGTAGTTCGCCTACTACGGGTTACGGGGAAGGTGGCTCGCCAATACGTCAGTATTGTGCCTACGTACTCTCAACAGACATGAGAGATCACAACTTACGTAGTTCGGGACACTATGCATTACAGGGATTCAGATTCATCTGTTTTATCGAGTAGGGTTAAACAGCAGTTCCAACAGTTAGGGACAAAGTCTGTTTGCGTTGGCACTGAAGTTTAACGACACTCTTTTCTTCAGAAAAGCTTTCCTTTGAATTATGGGCCCACGGGGCAAAAGGTTTGAAGTTTGTTTTCTGTCTTTTACGAAAGAAGTGTTTTTTATTGTGTTTGCAATTTCAATTGCACTAAAGACTATGACCTGAGAGTGAATGTGTCGCATGTCACCCAAAGGGTGCCATACTAAACATCCAGACTGTTGGGAAGAAGCTCTCCAACAATCCTTTCTCAGATAGCTTAAGGCTCGTATCATACGAAAGAAATCATTCATGATTACTGTATCTTAAGCTGTTTTGAGATGAGAAGAGAGCAGGCTCAACTACTGGGAGACTATCAAGTCCTATTGTTGTCATATTCATCCTATAGTTGAGGTTTGAAACAGGGATCTCCTAGAAGTTATCATGCATAGGTTTCAACCTAAAGTTCTAATCATCACTTCCTTATCAAAGGAAATGAGAGTCCTAAGGGATCATGTCAATGATACACAGGAACAGATAAAGCACCAGTTGAAACAGTAAACAGATATACAGTAAACGACTGAAAAAAGCATGCAATGCAAGTGAGGGAGGAAATGTGTGTGGGGCATCAGCCTCCACAAGCTCATCTCAACCTCAAGCCAGAATGAATAACAGTAATCATACAGAAGAAATAAAACATGCTATCAAGCAAAACACAGTAAACTGCAATCATACAGATAAAATAAAATCATGCTATCAAGCAAAATAAACCACATGGGCAAGGGAGCTGGGCTCTACCGAATACCCGCAAGCAAAGAAATATAGTAACGATACAAGCAGAGGGAGCAACTCAACCTCTAGTGCAATCATGCTCCTAGATTAAAGTCTAGATATGGACTTATTCTAATGCATCAAGCAAGTCACACAAGGCACATCAATACAGAAAAGAAAGCAGACAAGAAAGCAGATCAACTCCTCTCTCAACTCCAAGCTTCAGCTCTTCTGACAGCAACTCAGTCTTCAGACTTCCATCACTCTTGACAAATATCAATTTGCTTCTCCAGGTTTCAACCCTTCAACATAAGTTTCAACTTATCTTCTCTGAGCTTCAGCTCCTTAATCAGTTCCACCTTTAGGCTTCACTCTTAACCACAAGTATCAACTTGATTCCTTCAGGATCTCCAAGCTTCAAAGTAAGTATCAACTTACCTTTATTCCTCAAGCTTCAGCTCTTCAGTCAATCTCAATTGAATCCCCTTTATAAGTCTTCAAGCTTTCAATCTCTCTTTGCTTTATCAGTCTCAACTTGGTCTTCTCTCCCTGCAAGCTTCAGCTTCTCAGAGGAGTCTTTAATCACTTGGAAGTGTCAACTTCATCCTTCAGTCTTTGTTCAAGCCTCAGCTCTTCATTCAGTCTTTACTGGATCTTCATGGGGTCTTCAAGTATCAAGTTGATCTTCATGCTCTTCAAGCTTCAGCTACAATGGCAATGCTCAAGGAATCATCCTCTTCCATACTCTTTAATGAAGTCTTCATCTTCACACTCAAGCTCAACATCTTTCAAGATACTCAAACCAGAGGAAATCACTTAACTGGATAAGCTAGGACATTAAACTACTTATTGACCACCAAAGGTGACCTATAAGGGTTCAACATCAAAAGAATGGTTCCCTCAAAAGTTCTACTTCCTAGGTACCATCACTTATCCCTCCAAAGGAGGGAGGTGAATACCATGGAAGGACCTTGAATCATGGGGAAGAATGGAGGTGAAAGATACCATCCATGTTTAAGAAAGAAATTAGCTAGGTCTAAGCTCTACTTAATTCCTAACCCTAAAACAACAACAAAACAAACAAGCCTCCAAGCTCTCAAGCTCCTTCTTCAACTCTCAAGTCTTCTACTATGCTCCTCCATGCTCTTCAAAGCAAGATCAAGCCCACCAAGCCAAGCAAAACCCCACAAAGCAAGGCAAAACAAAATACAAGCCCACAAGGGCAACACAAACAATCATCAATTACAAAAATCAATTAAAAATAGTATACTATTATATTAAAATCTAATATAATTTCTAGGGGATCCTATATACATACCCTTAATGCCCTATATGTCCCAATATCTATCTTGACCTAGAAACCCAAAATTCTAGTGTTATTGTGGACGTATGTTAAGGATTGACCTAATTCTATACAACCTAAAGTCATCTAATCAAAACTAATCAAAATTTAATCACAAAATTATGGAATAAATCCAGAGGGGAGCTAAAGTCCTAATCTAACTATCCTAAAAAGAATGGCCTAAAAATATGAAGGGAACTAGCTAAACAAAATTCTACAAATCTATGCATCAACATAAAGGAATTAAAAAGCTATTAAAAGAGAAAATCCACAAAAAATAGAAGAAAAAATCCCCATGCAAAAATCATCATTTTTCTATTTATTATGATTTTTCAAAGATTAAAATAAAAATGGAGAAAAAGAAATTAAAATATGAAAGCATTGGTGCAGATAGCAATTCAGTGCAGTTCAAATCATGACTGGGCTTGAAATGGGGGTGTGCTTATCAAATGCGCTAGGCCCAATTTTCATCAGAAAATCAATTCAGGAAATATAAAGAAAAAAGAAAAATGAACGATGCATAAAGTAAAGGAAATTAGTTCAAAACATCAATGGGCCATGAATGGGGTGTGGTTATCAAACTCAACTAAAGCCCAAACCCTCAGGTTTAATGAAACGCCGCGTTTCATTGTGTCTTCAGACTTCTCTTCACACGCGAAATCAAATCTCATCCACACGATCTAGGTCTAGTCAATGAGTCCACGCATGATCCAATGGCCAAAACGTTATCTTCTTCATTTGAATGGGACTTGGAGGGAAGAACAGCCATGGAAGTTCAGAGCTTCAAGCTCATCCTCTCCAATTCGAACCTCATCAATTCTCCATGAAAAACTGAAATTCAAAACCCTAATCTGTTCTAAATTCCATGTTGATCACAACCATGGCCTTAAAATCAATTGAATCATCCTAAATCTCTGAACTCGATCCAAGATCAAAAATATTCTCAAACTTCAATTCTAACAATTCTTGAAATTAATTGGCTCAAAATGATCGCCACCTCACACTAGTTAATTCTTGATATCAAACTCATGCTATAGCTCACTGTCCATCGTGTTCTTGATCAAAACAAAAATGGTGTCACTAACTGAAACCTCACCAATTGATCTCAAACATCCCAGAATCCATCTCCTACTTGTCTCTAACCATTCTAACCTAACAATTCTACCTAATCATGCTTAAATTATGGTGTAGAAGAAAAGTTACTAACCTGTCAAATCTTGAACACCAGATAGGTCAAATCTCCACTTCAACCTCTCAAACTCTTTAGAAACCTTCCTTGATTGATGATAAAGCTTCTGTTTGCAAAAGATTTGACCAAGAAAGCTTGAATTTCCAAACCCGATTGTGACTTGCAACCTCCAAAATCCAAAAGCTATCTCCTCAATTCTCCAAGATCTTGCCTTCAAGTTGGTATGCACACATTCAGTATCATCAATGGAATGTGTTAGGATTGAAAGAAGCAATGGAGATGAAGCAGAATGTAGAATTTGATTTCAACTTGCAATAGAAGCAATTGAAATGGCTATCTCACTCTCCTCTCTAATCTCTCACCAACCTTGCATCTGAGCAAGTTCTAATCCATATATAGAATGCATTGGACCTCTCTAGATCCTTCTGGAATCACCCAATGAGAATTTGGAATTCTCATGTCATGAGTTTTTGGTTTCAACTCATCTCATGCATCATCTCATGCCATGCCTCTTGCAGCAACTTATTCTGACCTGAAAATCTCCCTAGATGAGATATGGGATGTGTTAAGACACTTTACTAGCTTGTACATTGAGTTTCTTTGAGTTTTGCATTTGTACCTTAAGATGCAAGCAACCATATTCCAAAGCAAGTCCATGATCTAGGCTTCAAATCAAAAAAGTGGCTGAACCATTGCTTTTAAAATGATTTTTAGAGTCAAAATGACCTATTATATGCCATGGTTTGGATGTGTAACTTGGAAATTTCAATTTCCAACTTGGACTTATTTAACTTATGCCTTCATTTTAGGTCATTTTTACCATTTTTTGCTACAAGCCTATTCATCATCTCATGACCTCCTTAATAGCCTTAAAAAATCATTTTAAACAAGTTTTATGTTGAAGATTTTTCCATTTGAAGCTTGGAAATAGGAGTTATGGCCTTATGCTTGAAATGACCTATAATCTCCAAATGACCAAAATGCCCTTGACTTGTCAAAGCCATAACTTGAGTTCTACAAATCCTATCAAGGACGTCTAGTACTCTATAGAAAGCTAAGAAGATAAGGAACAACATTCATGTTGACCAAAAGTTCATAGGAATCATCCTTCCTGGGCAAAAGTTGGATGCAAGTTGGGTGACTTTCAAGGCCCCTGATTCACATACCTCAGATGACCTGTAACTTGTCAAAGTCATAACTTGAGCTCTACAAATCCTATCAAGGACATCTAGTACTCAAATTAAAGCTAAGAGCAATCTCTACAACATTCATGTTGGGGGTAAGATGAGATGACAATCACATCTTGAGCTAAACTGCCTTGAAGATAGGGGTCAAACTAGGGGATTTTACACTGTCAAGCCTTAGAAACCCTAGCTTGAAACTTCTCAAACTCTTCATTCATGATGATTTAACCTTGGAATCATCCTTATAGCATCTCAATGCATCAATCCATGATCACATGGCTCTTGGATTAGGTCTCAACCCTCTCCAAATCATCAGTTGACCTAGGGTTGACCCAGTCAAACCCTAATTATACCACTCATGGTTGAGTCTTCTTAAACTTGTACAATGGCCTTTCTAGGCTTCATGATGGCTTTTAAGACATCTCATAAGCTTTATCAAAGCTTCAAGCCCATCCTCATAGCTTCAGAATCATCTGAGGAGCTCCCACAACTCTCAAGTTGGGAGGCACACCACCTTGGTTTCAACCAATCTCTCTGAGGATCTCTTAACTTCTCTGACAAAGATATCAACCCTTGAACACTTGAATAACCTTCTTGGCTAGCTTCAAAGTCTTAATTGGTACTCATACCTCTTGATCTCCTGCACACATGTCAATGAAATGCAAGTGATAATGCTAATGTGAATGAGATGAATCACAAGCTAGGTAAAAAAAATGTTGGTCAAATTTTGGGGTGCAACAGCTGCCCCTATTCAAACGGCTTGGACCTGACTAGGTGAGAAGCAAACGGCTCTCAGACAATTAAGGTAAAAGACGGTTGAATACCAACTAACCCGAAAATTTGCCAACTGCGCAGGTACACGGTACTCTGATGGGAACAAATCTTCGAAAACTGAAATATTAGCTGCACGACAACTAGCTGAAGAATTGGTCACACGGTAACCGGTAATACATGATCAATCATGCCGTCAGGCATCAAGATTCCTCGGGACTCATCAGGTCAACAATCAAGTTATATCATGCCATCGGGCATTCAAAGAAAACTTTCGCGCATCAGCCGGACTTCATCAGTAAGTCGGGAATAGAATTCTCGGTCAATCATGAACCAATTGGGTATCCAATCTTCTGCCTTCAGGCACTCCGCATCAGCTGAGAGAACTGCTTCGTTAACGCGGTCGGACTTCAATCATGAAGTCTTCGAGGGGAAGTTTCAACTTCGCTGTTCAGAAACCTGATGGGGATGACGCATCTCCGCTGGGGATTCTGGAGAACTATCAAGTAACTCTGCTTCGGGGATCCAGAAATCATTCTGGATGAATCAACTCTGCTGAGGACTTCAAGAATCATCTTGGACAAATAACTCCACCGAGGACTTCAAGAATCATCCTGAACCGATAACTATGTTGGAGATTTCAGGAATCATCCTGAGCAAACACTCTGCCGGGGACTCTAAGTATCAACTTGAGCAACCAACTCTAGCGACTGCACTGGGGATCTTAAGAATCATCTTAAGCAAACGACCTTGCTGGGGAATTCAAGAATCATCTTGAGCAAGCGACTTCGCTGGGGAGAATTCAAGAATCATCTTGAGCAATCAATTCTGCGGCGGAACACCTGCAAAACAAGAACGGTAACAACCTAGATCATGTTTATTATGCATATGCTTCGGCAATGGCGCAATGCTCCACACGGTGGAAATGCTATGCGTTTATGATAAATGTTATGCAGTCATGCAAAATGATGCGATCCCGTCAGCAAAATAAATGCTGAAGGGAGAATCCTCCTGTCAAGGAGAAAGAACCACTCAGATAGGAGGAAGAATCATCCTGCTGAGGAGAGAAGGGTCCTGCCAATCTCAATTGGACTCCGCAGGGGAAACAAACTTCATTTGACTGCTGCAGGGGAACGAAGCTCTACGAGAACCTGGACCTGCTGAGGGAAAGCGATGTCAATCGCGGGAATAAACTGCACGGCCTTCACGGCTACTTCCCTGGAGATAACGACTCTGGCGGGGAAACACATCATCAGCTGTTCAACATTCCACTTGGGAAAACCAATCATGGCCCGAGCGGCTTCCAAGGACTCGACTCTCTTGGGGATCTGCAAACTCGGCTGAGGAAGGAGAAATCATTCTGCTTGCTGGGGAGAGTACGACTCTGTGGGGAATCTCAATTCCGTTGGAGACTTCGGTCTTGAACTATCAACTGCTGCACACCTCGGTGAATGACTCAGCTGAGGAGATGACGTTCCTTCAAGATGCATCTAATCGGGGAGAGAATCTTCTCTGCCTGGGGAGACATGTCAATGCTTCCGATCTCGGGCTCAGACTCTGCGGGGGGAGGCTACTGAACTTGCTGGAGAAGGAGGAATCATCCTGCCTGGGAACGTGTACGGCGCACTGTCCGGAGTATGCTACATCTGTAACAACACCAACAAAACACACAATATACCATTCTCAAAGGGACCTATCAAGGTTATCATCTTGTGACAATGTTTAAGTAATTCATTGTTTCAACAATCAGTGGCCTAGGCCAGTAACTTTATGTATGCGCATTTTATCAAAAACGTCGGCGTTCTTTTTCGCAAACAAAAACAGGTAAACGCTAAACAGGCAAATAGAATTGTTGAATAGTATACATTTTATTGATAACGAACCCCTGAATGGGTAAAAATGTTTTACAACGGATGCAAGCCCCTGGAATGAGGAGGCCGCGCAAAAATAAAACATAAATATACATCAGTATATACAAATGTCGGCAACAAGGCGTAGACGAACACCATGAGTTGATCCCTCTATGACCCACTCGACTTCGATACTTCTCCGACGCTTCAGCTTCAGAAGAGATTGATTCAGATAAACGGCCCTCAGGTCTTCCAAACCACTAAACAACGAAAGTCCACACGCGGAACGCAGTCATTTGCTTTTTCAAATCCCTAACTTTTGCGTGAACCGCCCTTTGCGGGTTTTCAGTTCACCGGGATACCCTTTTTTGCCAAAGTCGCCCATCCGGGTTTTCGACTTTGCGGGTGTACATTTTTTCAATTTATATCCCTAATTTTTGACCGAACCTTTGTCCTTTTTTATGGTTCGCCGGGATGCCCCATTTTTGCCTGGACTCTCTTTTTACTGTCCAGCGGGTCGCTTTCAAGCAAAGTATTTTTTAACTGCGTCCGCGTTTACCGGGGATGCAAAATCTTCACCATCCGTCGTGGATAACAACAAAGCTCCTCCCGAGAAAACCTTGCTGATGACGTACGGACCTTCGTAATTGGGAGTCCACTTGCCCCGGTGATCGAAGTGTGGAGGAAGAATCTTCTTCAGGATGAGATCACCCGTCTGAAAGCTTCTAGGACGCACCTTCTTATCATAAGCTTTCTTCATTCGGCTTTGGTACAGACGACCATGCGCAATCGATGCCAACCTCTTCTCATCCATCAGGTTGAGTTGGTTTAGTCGGTTCGTAATCCATTCTGCCTCGTCGAGTTTCACATCAACCAAAACTCGCAAAGAAGGAATCTCAACCTCTAACGGTAGGACTGCTTCTATACCGTACACCAAGGAGAAAGGAGTTGCCCCGGTCGACGTACGTACCGTTGTACGATAACCGTGCAGTGCAAATGGCAGCATTTCGTGCCAATCTTTGTAGGTCACAACCATCTTCTGAACAATCTTCTTTATGTTCTTATTGGCCGCTTCAACGACGCCATTCATCTTCGGCCGGTAAGGAGATGAGTTGTGGTGTTCAATCTTGAAACTCTGGCACAGCTCCTTCATCATCTTATTATTTAGATTCGAACCATTATCAGTAATGATCCGCTCGGGAATTCCGTAACGACAGATGATGTCCCTCTTTATGAATTTAGCCACCACCTGCTTGGTCACATTAGCGTACGAGGCTGCCTCCACCCACTTGGTGAAGTAGTCGATAGCTACCAGAATGAAGCGATGACCGTTAGATGCAGTGGGCTCGATCTTGCCTATCATGTTGATGCCCCACATGGAGAACGGCCACGGGGAGGACATGGCATTTAACGGGCACGGCGGCACATGAACTTTATCAGCATAAATCTGGCATTTATGACATCTCTTCGCGAATTTAAAGCAATCCGACTCCATCGTCAGCCAGTAGTATCCTGCTCTCAGGATCTTTCTCGTCATAGCATGCCCGCCGGCGTGCGTACCAAATGTGCCTTCATGGACTTCTTCCATGAGCATACTCGCCTCTTTCTCATCTACACATCTGAGTAGCACGAGATCGTGGTTTCTTTTATACAACACTCCATCAGGATTGAGATAAAAATTTCCAAACAGCCTCCTCAGAGTCTTCTTATCCTGGGTTGACGCGCCCGCAGGATACTCCTTAGTCATAAGGAAAGTCTGGATGTCATGGAACCATGGCTTGCCGTCGGCGACTTCCTCGATCGCAAAGACAAATGCAGGTCTATCAAGACGAGAAAGGACAATTCTTGGAGCCTCGTTCCAAAAATTGACTTTATACATTGAGGCCAACGTGGCTAAGGCATCAGCCATCTGATTTTATGCTCTGGGCACATGATGGAGTTCCACTCGATCAAAGAACGAAAGTAGCCTCCTAGCATAATTCATGTACGGCACCAAATTCGATTGACGAGTCTCCCACTCCCTTTTAATCTGGTTGATCACAAGCGCCGAGTCACCATATACGTCTAGGTTCTTGATTCTCAAAATAATCGCCTCTTCTAGACCCATGATGCATGCTTCGTACTCCGCTTCATTATTGGTGACTGGAAACGTCAGTCTCGTAGTGAACGGGATGTGGGATCCGTGGGGAGTCGTGATGATTTCCCCTATGCCACTTCCGTAAGAATTAATCGCCCCGTCAAATATCAATTTCCACTGGGATTTCCTATTTGGCCCCTCGTCGGGCAACGACTCATCGCAATCCTTCGCTTTGAGAAACATGATATCCTCATCAGGGAATTCAAATCTCATCGGCTGGTAATCTTCGATTGGCTGTTCGGCAAGGTAATCAGACAATACGCTTCCCTTGATGGCCTTCTGGGAAACATACTGAATATCATATTCTGTCAACACCATTTGCCATCTAGCAATCCTGCCCGAAAGCGCCTGCTTCTCGAAGACGTACTTGATCGGATCCATCTTCGAAATTAGCATAGTGGTGTGATTGAGCATGTACTGTCGTAAACGTTTGGCAGCCCAGGCTAGTGCACAACACGTCTTCTCCAGCATCGAGTAACGAGATTCACAGTCCGTGAACTTTTTACTCAAGTAGTAAATGGCATGCTCCTTTCTGCCCCTCTCGTCGTGCTGACCGAGAACACACCCCAAACTATTCTCAAGAACTGTCAAGTACATGATTAATGGTCGTCCGGCCACTGGGAGTATCAAGATCAGAGGTTCCTGAAGATACTGCTTTATCTTGTCGAATGCCTTCTGGCAATCCTCATTCCAGGTAATTGCCTGATATTTCTTTAAAAGCTTGAACATCGGTTCACACGTGGCCGTGAGCTGAGAAATAAACCTGGCAATGTAGTTTATTCTGCCCAAGAAACCACAAACTTCTTTTTCTGTTTTTGGCACTGGCATTTCTTGTATCGCTTTAATCTTCGCAGGATCGACCTCGATGCCTCTTTCACTCACGATAAACCCCAGTAACTTTCCGGACCGTACTCTGAAAGTACATTTGTTAGGATTCAGCCTCAACCTGAATTTCCTAAGCCTCTCAAAAAGCTTCAGCAAATTGACCAGATGTCCCTCCTCCGTTTGGGACTTCGCAATCATGTCATCAACATAGACTTCAATCTCATGATGAATCATGTCATGAAACAAAGTAACCATTGCTCGTTGGTAAGTGGCCCCTGCATTCTTCAGACCGAAAGGCATTACCTTGTAGCAAAATGTTCCCCAAGGAGTGATAAACGTAGTTTTCTCCATGTCCTCCGGCGCCATCTTGATCTGGTTGTAACCGGAGAAGCCATCCATGAATAAAAACACGGAGAACTGAGTTGTATTGTCGACTAACACATCGATATGAGGCAGCGGGAAATCATCTTTAGGGCTCGCCCTATTCAAATCCCGATAATCGACGCACATTCGTACCTTACCGTCCTTCTTCGGTACAGGCACTATGTTGGTGACCCACGGAGGGTAAGTAGTAACCGCTAAGAAGTCAGCATCAAGCTGCTTTTGCACTTCTTCTTTGATCTTAACGGCCATATCTGGTCGCGTCCTCCTAAGCTTCTGCTTAACGGGCAGACAATCTTCTCGCAGCGGCAAGTGGTGGACCACGATGTCAGTGTCAAGTCTGGGAATATCTTCGTATGACCAAGCAAAGACGTCACTATACTCTCTTAGCATCTTGACTAATCTCTGCTTGACATCAGTCTGCAGTGCAGCCCCTATCCTGACGTTTCTGACGAGTTCTTCAGAACCCAAATTCACAATCTCGATCTCCTCTTCATGAGGCAGAATAACTTTCTCCTCTTGTTTCAACAAGCGGGCCAACTCTTCAGGAAGGTCTTCGTCTTCATCAATCTCTTTTTCGGCTTGATAGATCGGGCAATCGAAGTCGAAGTGAGTCGTAGAAGGTCCAGAGTCGATGTCATCTGTTATGTGGATCCTGTAATAACAAGGGTTAAGTTTAAAACAAGGATGTGCAGGTTAGCACAAACCCCATTGCCATTTTATTGTTTTTCAAAACAAATATAAAACAGGAATAACAGAGATCACAATATTTGAATACGAAGAAAACGCCTTTGATTTATTAACAAAATGCATGTACATAATCCAACAAGGCCCTGACAATAAAACCACTATGCCACGGGTAGGACATAGGGTTGTACAATGATTGGAAAAAGTAAATCATTACTCTTCGCTTGTCATCTGGATGATATCCTTGACGGACCAATTTTTGAGGCCCTCGCCTGGCTTGCTTGGCTGGATCCAAGAGTCGAGGTCACAGTCGCTATCTCCGCTGTCTTCAGATACCGCGTTGATGCTTTCGAAAATCACTCCGCCACTGGTAAACTGGATTGGCCCCTTACCTCGCGACGCACTGCTAGAAGAAGAAGAAGCTTCAGTTGCAGGAGAATATCCCAACCCAAACTTATCTTGCTTGTTAGGTATCTCCAAAATTCACCCCCAGCCTGGGGTAGATCCGGCTTGGACAACGGCACGAGCTTCCTTGAATGAGGAGAGAGTCATCTCTGGCTTCTCAGTGACTACAGGAGCTACTTCTTTCACTTTAACAGCTTCGAACGCTTGGCATAAGGTCTCATGGATTTCGCCATCCATCTCCACATACTTGAAGGACGACAAATGGCTCACCATTATGTCTTCCTTGCCGCACATGGTTACGATGCTACCCCCGACAACATATTTGAGCTTCTGGTGCAACGTGGAGGTCACGGCACCCGCGGAATGGATCCATGGCCGGCCCAAGAGACAGCTGTAGGCAGACATGATAACCATAATATAAAAGACCGCGTCGAACGTTTCCGGACCAACTTGGATCGGCAGGGTCACCTCCCCGAAAACATGTCGTTTGGTTCCATCGAACGCCTTCACAACCAGATCACTGGGTGTGCAGATCACTCCACGAGTATCCAACTTCATTAATGCCTTCCTCGGAAGAACATTAAGTGACGAACCCGTGTCCACCAACACGTGCGACATGGTTGTGCCCCTACACTCTATCGAGATGTGCAGGGAGCTATTGTGATTCCTCCCTTTTGGCGTCAGCTCCAGGTCTGTGAAACCTAGCCCATTTCCAGCATTCACGTGGGCTACGACCTCTTCTAGCTGATTCACCGATATTTCCTGCGGTACGTATGCGGTGTTCAACACCTTCAGCAGCGCGTTGCGGTGTGCTTTAGAACACAGCAACAAGTTCAGAATGGAAATCTTCGAGGGCGTCTGATGGAGATGATCCACAATCTTGTAGTCACTCTTTTTAATCAACCGCATAAACTCCTCGGCATCTTTAACAAGCAAGTCTGGTTCTGCCCCACATGGGATCTCTTCAACGACTTTACTTTTACCTTTATCGGTCGCATCAGCTCTGACCGTTTTATTCTCCACGACCTCTGGTGGTGCAAACACTCTTCCGCTGCGAGTAATACCACTGATTCCCGCAAGGTTCTCCACAGTCGACCCAAACGGTTCCAGCTCCAACTTTTGTCCGTTGCAGTAGACTTCAGCCCCATAATGCCACGGGACGACGTTAGTGCTCTCGAAGGGTATCGGCCCAGCTCGGGTGACGGTGATTGTCGGCGGTCTGGGCGCAGAAATGGTTATCGTTCGGCGAGGGATGGTGATGGTGGCGTCCTCATCAGCTTTCTTCAGCACTACCTCTCCTGATCCACATTCGGCCCTCCGGCTAAACTGTAAAATCCCTTCAGTCATCAGACTTTGTATTCCTTCTACCAACTGCTCACATCCATCAGAACATGTGGCACAGTCCATGCATAACTCTCCGCAACCTGGGAAGAACCCTCTTTTCATCAACTTAGCTTTAACGAAGCTAAGCGGCGTCTTCAGATCTCTGACATCAGTCAAGAAATCCGAACTCTCGTCTTCGATAATGGCATTCACTCCGCCTCCCCTATGATTCGGCATGGGATTCTTCGTGACATTTGGCACATTATCGGAGAAGTTGATGATCTTGGCATCCACCATGTCCTGCACCTTATGCTTGAAGGCTTTGCAGTTCTCTATTGTGTGGCCTGGTGCCCCTGAATGAAACTCACAAGTGGCATTCGCGTCATAACCTGGCGGAGGTGCCCCTGTCAAGGGAGCCAGCGTTCTCTTCTGGATCAACTGTAGCTGAAGCAAAGTCTGCAAGAGTTGCGCGTACGACATGGGCGGTGTCTCGAAGTGACGGTTCATGAAAGGCGCCCAATTCTGATACTTCCTGTATCCCTGTTGATTCGGTTGCTGTTGCTGCTGCTGCTGTGGAGCTGCCGGGATATTTATACTGGCCACCTGCTGGTGAGGACCTTTACCCTTTCTTCGAGCGTTGGTCACAGCGCTCGCCTCTCCTTCTCGTCTTTTGCCAGCATAAGGTTTCTTTCCGCCTCCTCCAGCTGAGAATGAATCACCTTGAATTTTCCCGATCTTGATCCCATTTTCGACGTGCTCACCCGTGATAATGAGATCTGAGAACGTCCCAGACATGCCGCTGACCAACTTCTCATAGCAAACCCCTGGGAGGGTGGCTACAAACATCTGCACGAGCTCACGTTCAACCATCGGCGGATGAACCCTAGCTGCCAACTCACGCCACCGCTGGGCGTACTCCTTAAACCCTTCATTGTTCCTCTGCGACAGATTCTGCAGCTGAACTCGGTTCGGGGCCAAGTCGCTATTGTATTGGTAGTGGTGCACAAATGCTTCAGCAAGATCCTTCCATGTGCGCACACTAGTAGGCTCCAGACTCATGTACCACTCGAGGGATGGCCCGGAAAGACTGTCTTGAAAGAAGTGCATCAGCAACTTCTCGTCTTCGGAATGAGCAGACATCTTCCTGTAGTACGATCTCAGGTGGACACGAGGGCAAGTGGTGCCCTTATACTTTTCAAAGTCAGGTACCTTGAACTTGGGAGGCACCTTGAAATCAGCAATTAATCCCAACTTGGACATATCAACGCCCAAAGTATTCTGATTCTCAATATCTCTCATCTTATCTTCAAGTGCCTTGAATTTAAGCCGTGCTTCAGCATTCAGCTCCCCTTCAGCGCCTCTCTGAGAGAACACATCGTCCTGACGATCCTCTAGCCATGGCTGAGGCACATACAGATTCCCAACACCTGCATTGTCGTTGCCCAGCCCGACATTGACATTAGCTTCCAGACTCCCATTACCGACGCCCGTCGTATTGCCATTGAGTCCTATGTTAGCTATAACATTGTCGTTGTCACTGCCATTCCCCCCGGTCACGGGGACGCCATTCTGTGGAGTTTCAACTGGTGGAGGAGTAGGCACAGTCCCACCATGGAGTACGCCATTGCTATCAACCCTTGAAATCAGAGGCTGAACCAAGGTCCTGAGTTGGTCCTGGCCATTGGTGACCGCTTGCATGAGCTCCATGAAGCGATCCATTCTTTCGCGGAGTTCCTGAACATCAGTTTGCACTTGCTCCATGATTCTGGTTTGATTTGCTCTGGTCGGATTGCGGTGGATAGGTCTCTGATCAATCCTGGAACAACCTGAAACAACCTGCGACAACCTAGAACAACCTGAAAAAACCTGTTAAACACAACAGGGTTAGGAAAAACAACAAAATGCTCGTTATGCAAATGCTTCATGCAAATGCAAACGTGTGTCTGTGCGTTCGGGAGATCTCCCCCGATCCTAGTGCCTGAGTGCCAGTGCTGATAATAAGAAGAAGTCCAAGTCAAATCATGGAAATAACAATCTCATATATAAAGAAATCCCATCAAGGCAGTACACAACATCAGCGAGTACAAGATGAATCAATAGCGTGACCTCAGCCAACAAGCCTGGCGATGGTCAGCATACAACAATGATCAAAACAAAAGGAATACAAATAGTCAAGTACGGCCACGGGCGCGATACTCTTCTAACAACTCATTCGTTTCTGGATGATCAGGCAGAGTGAGTAACCCTTCGATGAGTAATTCCCTTTGCGCAATGGTATACTGAAGACCTTCGACCGAATCTTCCCATGCTCCTTCACCGAAGCAATCTTCTAACTTCCGTTTCTTGGACTCAAACGTCAGCTTGCGCTCCTTCAGGTTAGCGAGAGCTTTATTGAGCTGGCCTTCAGCGACATATCTGCGAGCGGTTTCTTCATCAAACCTCTTCTCACTATCCTTCACCTGGGCTTCCAGCTTGGAGATCTGTAGCATCAGCTTATCCTCCCGCTCTTTCCTGGTGGCCAGGGAAGCCTTCCAGTGCTGGTTGAACTTGGATATCCTCCGATATGCTTCATCCAAGTGCTGCTTCTTCGTGGCCAGTACGTCGTTGACAGCTTTGAAGTCTTGACCCATGCGTTCACGCTCGGCTATCTGCTTAGTCAGGTATGTACCTAGCTGGTTCACCAGCTCTGTCTGCCTTTTGAAAGAATGAACGGCTTCGTTCCTCTTGCTTCGGAGCTGAGCCAATTCTTTCTCCAGTTCCTCATTCGCCCGCTTCAATTCATCTCGCTCGGCCAACACCTGGTTATGCTGCTGAATGGGCACAGTAGTAGGCTCTTCAATCATTAGAGGGCTTTCCGGCTTGGCAGGAAGAAACGACATCCCTATAGCATCTGCTCTGGCTCTGACCCAAGTCACGTACGGAGGGTAGGCTTGGTTGTTGCTTCTCCCCAGCAACGGTTTTCCTCGCTTACTGATACCATTCCACGCACGCTGAAGCTTGGATAACAGATCCCCCTCTAGAAGACCAGTGAGGTACAAAGATTCCTGCACCTCTTCATCCTTCGGCGGAGCTCTCAAAGCATACGCGAACTGTCGGACCAGCAAAGACGGATTGTAGTTTATACAGCCTTTTCTACCTATCAAAGGCACATTTGGAAACCTGCTGCAGCTGAAGATCACCTCAGTACCCAACCTATCTCTGTCAAACCAGTCAATATCCTCTACAGATAAACTCATCAGACGCTTGGACCACTCAGCTGTGGCTGCAGCCGAAACAAAAGGACCCCTCTTAGGCAGATGACTATCAAGCCATTTATAAAGCAAGGGTACACAGCATGAAGCATTCTTGCCCCTTCTGTTCTCGTTTTTGTAGTGGATAGAATGGTAGACATCTCCTATCAAGGTAGGGACCGGATTCCCTGAAGCAAAGATATGAAATGCATCGAAGTCTACAAAATCGGGCATATTGGGGAACATAATAATGTCATATATGCACAGAGCGAGGATGGCATTGAACGCGACCCAACATCCGTCCTTGGTGCACTGTTGAGCCTTTCCCACTAGAAACTGTAAGGAGAAACCAGGAACCTTGTTCCAACTAGTCAATACCAACTCGGAGGCATCCAGATGGAGTGAAGGAGCTAAACCAGCCAGATCAGGCTCAGCATCCATATGAACAAAAGGCATCTGCCTCTTGACAGGCACACCTAGCAGATCAGCATATTCCTCAAGCGTGGGTGCGAGAAAAAAATCCTGGAAATTGAAACATCTCAACGGAGGGTCGTAGAACTGCAGCAGAGCGTGCAACCCATTCAACTCGAACGCAGAAGGTTTACTAACCAAACTGAGCAACTTGCCGTAAGATTTTTTGAACTCATCCCTCACGGAATCATCTGCTAAAGCTATCAAACCGGTCAGCCGAACCACATCAGGGGCGGGGAACTTGTAAGCCACGGTCTTCCTCAGAGAACCCATAACAAATACAATAGGAGGCAAGAAATCCTAGATCGGGGAAAACGGTACCTGCAACACAGACACACGTTAATGAAATGCAAATGAGTATGCAAAACGATGCAAAATGCAATCATGCAGCAGGAGATCAAGGCAACTGTGTTGTGGAGGTTCTGTATCAACAAAACCATAATGCCGCTCTATCAAGAACAACCACTGACGAGAAGAAAACCCTGGTGTTGGACTACAAATCTACTCTGTCATGAACAACCATCTGATAGGGCCATATACACAAGATCATAATTCTGCTCTGTCAAGAACAAACGTCTGATAATAAGGACCTCTGATACAGGACCAAGAAAACTGCTCTGTCAAGAACACACATACATCTGCTGATGAGATCTTCAGACCCCAATCATAAATCTGCTCTGTCAAGAACAAACAACTGATAACCCAAAACTCTGCTCTATCAAGAACAAACATCTGATAACAAAACTCTGTTCTATCAAGAACAAGTACACATCTGATGATAAGATCCTCTGATCAAAACCTGCTCTATCAAGAACAAATACACATCTGATGATAAGATCCTCTGATCCCAATCAAAAACCTGTTCTGTCAAGAACAATCATATATCTGATGATGAGAACCTCCGGTACCAACAAAACTGATTCGCTGTCAAGAAAAACTAGGTAATCTGAAGGTCAAAGTTTCCTGCAATGAACCCAACCCTGCTCACAGGTATGGACCTAATTTGACTCAAGTTCGGCATCCTATGCGTTCATCAGCGTCACAGACATTCAAGAGGGTTGATACGATACCCAGAAGGTGTGGCATCACCAGTTCATGAAGCGGCCTCACTCGGATGAATCACAAATGATCGGTCCCCAGAGTCGACAATCCTCCAAACCGGCAACCGTCTCAACCCAAAGGGTTGAAAGAGAAGCCAATCGGGAGAACCTCGTCTGAGCGTGGATTTCTTGAGACACTAGTGCCTGCAAAGCAAGCACGCGCCCACTAATTTCCACAACTAATGTTATGTACACTCAAGCCTGGGTCTGGCTTCTTACTCATCAGAATGCCCCTCCCACAACAGCACAGATAATCATATCATACTGAAAATAAAGTGCGGGAAATAAAATGCGGTAAATAAACACAACCCAACAAGTAATCATACGAGCGCTAGGATTGACTCGCATAGGGAACCGGAGAACCAGAGATTCTGGGTTTGATCCCCAGCAGAGTCGCCAGCTGTCGCTCTCGCGAAAATAAGGTGTCGGCACAACAGAAGAGTCGCCACCTTTCGATATTTATCCCTCAGAACGGGAAAGGAAACGATCGGAAAAACCTGACGAAAAAAGGGTAAGACAAGGTCGTCGCAACCATTATCTGGGTTCGGGAGTCGGTTACGCAAGGGGAAGGTATTAGCACCCCTCATGTCCGTCGTACTCGACGGGATCCACGCTTGTTGTGTTTACTAGACGAGTTGGTTTATCTATCTACCTATCAAGGCTGGCTTAAAACAGAAAAGAAAATATGACTCGGCAAAGCGTCGCGCTTTATGCCTACGTATTCCCATCAGAGAATGAGAAATCAGAGTCAACGTAGTTCGCCTACTACGGGTTACGGGGAAGGTGGCTCGCCAGTACGTCAGTATTGTGCCTACGTACTCTCAACAGACATGAGAGATCAGAGCTTATGTAGTTCGGGACACTACGCATTACGGGGATTCAGATTCATCTGTTTTATCGAGTAGGGTTAAACAGCAGTTCCAGCAGTTAGGGACAAAGCCTGTTTGCGTTGGCACTGAAGTTTAACGACACTCTTTTCTTCAGAAAAGCTTTCCTTTGAATTATGGGCCCACGGGGCAAAAGGTTTGAAGTTTGTTTTTTGTCTTTTACGAAAGAAGTGTTTTTTATTGTGTTTGCAATTTCAATTGCACTAAAGACTATGACCTGAGAGTGAATGTGTCGCATGTCACCCAAAGGGTGCCATACAAAACATCCAGACTGTTGGAAAGAAGCTCTCCAACAATCCTTTCTCAGATAGCTTAAGGCTCGTATCGTACGAAAGAAATCATTCATGATTACTGTATCTTAAGCTGTTTTGAGATGAGAAGAGAGCATGCTCAACTACTGGGAGACTATCAAGTCCTATTGTTGTCATGCCAAGGATTCATCCTATAATTGAGGTTTGAAACAGGGATCTCCTAGAAGTTATCATGCATAGGTTTCAACCTAAAGTTCTAATCATCACTTCCTTATCAAAGGAAATGAGAGTCCTAAGGGATCATGTCAATGATACACAGGAACAGATAAAGCATCAGCTGAAACAGTAAACAGATATACAGTAAACGACTGAAAAAAGCATGAAATGCAAGTGAGGGAGGAAATGTGTGTGGGGCATCAGCCTCCACAACCTCATCTCAACCTCAAGCCATAATGAATAACAGTAATCATACAGAAGAAATAAAACATGCTATCAAGCAAAACACAGTAAACTGCAATCATACAGATAAAATAAAATCATGCTATCAAGCAAAACAAACCACATGGGCAAGGGAGTTGGGCTCTACCGAATACCCGCAAGCAAAGCCATACAGTAACGATACAAGCAGAGGGAGCAACTAAACCTCTAGTGCAATCATGCTCCTATATTAAAGTCTAGATATGGACTTATTCTAATGTATCAAGCAAGTCACACAAGGCACATCAATACAGAAAAGAAAGCAGACAAGAAAGCAGATCAACTCCTCTCTCAACTCCAAGCTTCAGCTCTTCTGACAGCAACTCAGTCTTCAGACTTCCATCACTCTTGACAAATATCAATTTGCTTCTCCAGGTTTCAACCCTTCAACATAAGTTTCAACTTATCTTCTCTGAGCTTCAGCGACTTAATCAGTTCCACCTTCAGGCTTCACTCTTAACCACAAGTATCAACTTGATTCCTTCAGGATCTCCAAGCTTCAAAGTAAGTATCAACTTACCTTTATTCCTCAAGCTTCAGCTCTTCAGTCAATCTCAATTGAATCCCCTTTATAAGTCTTCAAGCTTTCAAGCTCTCTTTGCTTTATCAGTCTCAACTTGGTCTTCTCTCCCTGCAAGCTTCAGCTTCTCAGAGGAGTCTTTAATCACTTGGAAGTGTCAACTTCATCCTTCAGTCTTTGTTCAAGCCTCAGCTCTTCATTCAGTCTTTACTGGATCTTCATGGGGTCTTCAAGTATCAACTTGATCTTCATGCTCTTCAAGCTTCAGCTACAATGGAAATGCTCAAGGAATCATCCTCTTCCATACTCTTTAATGAAGTCTTCATCTTCACACTCAAGCTCAACATCTTTCAAGATACTCAAACCAGAGGAAATCACTTAACTGGATAAGCTAGGACATTAAACTACTTATTGACCACCAAAGGTGACCTATAAGGGTTCAACATCAAAAGAATGGTTCCCTCAAAAGTTCTACTTCCTAGGTACCATCACTTATCCCTCCAAAGGAGGGAGGTGAATACCATGGAAGGACCTTGAATCATGGGGAAGAATGGAGGTGAAAGATACCATCCATGTTTAAGAAAGAAATTAGCTAGGTCTAAGCTCTACTTAATTCCTAACCCTAAAACAACAACAAAACAAACAAGCCTCCAAGCTCTCAAGCTCCTTCTTCAACTCTCAAGTCTTCTACTATGCTCCTCCATGCTCTTCAAAGCAAGATCAAGCCCACCAAGCCAAGCAAAACCCCACAAAGCAAGGCAAAACAAAATACAAGCCCACAAGGGCAACACAAACAATCATCAATTACAAAAATAAATTAAAAATAGTATACTATTATATTAAAATCTAATATAATTTCTAGGGGATCCTATATGCATACCCTTAATGCCTTATATGTCCCAATATCTATCTTGACCTAGAAACCCAAAATTCTAGTGTTATTGTGGACCTATGTTAAGGATTGACCTAATTCTATACAACCTAAAGTCATCTAATCAAAACTAATCAAAATTTAATCACAAAATTATGGAATAAATCCAGAGGGGAGCTAAAGTCCTAATCTAACTATCCTAAAAAGAATGGCCTAAAAATATGAAGGGAACTAGCTAAACAAAATTCTACAATTATATGCATCAACATAAAGGAATTAAAAAGCTATTAAAATAGAAAATCCACAAAAAATATTAAAATGCATGAAATGCAAATGTTTTGATTTCATAATTTTCTAGATATTAACATGAAATAGGAGAAAAAATCCCCATGCAAAAATCATCATTTTTCTATTTATTATGATTTTTCAAAGATTAAAATAAAAATGGAGAAAAAGAAATTAAAATATGAAAGCATTGGTGCAGATAGCAATTCAGTGCAGTTCAAATCATGACTGGGCTTGAAATGGGGGTGTGCTTATCAAATGCGCTAGGCCCAATTTTCATCAGAAAATCAATTCAGGAAATATAAAGAAAAAAGAAAAATGAACGATGCATAAAGTAAAGGAAATTAGTTCAAAACATCAATGGGCCATGAATGGGGGTGTGGTTATCAAACTCAACTAAAGCCCAAACCCTCAGGTTTAATGAAATGCCGCGTTTCATTGTGTCTTCAGACTTCTCTTCACACGCGAAATCAAATCTCATCCACACGATCTAGGTCCAGTCAATGAGTCCACGCATGATCCAATGGACAAAACGTTATCTTCTTCATTTGAATGGGACTTGGAGGGAAGAACAGCCATGGAAGTTCAGAGCTTCAAGCTCATCCTCTCCAATTCGAACCTCATCAATTCTCCATGAAAAACTGAAATTCAAAACCCTAATCTGTTCTAAATTCCATGCTGATCACAACCATGGCCTTAAAATCAATTGAATCATCCTAAATCTCTGAACCCGATCCAAGATCAAAAATATTCTCAAACTTCAATTCTAACAATTCTTGAAATTAATTGGCTCAGAATGATCACCACCTCACACTAGTTAATTCTTGATATCAAACTCATGCTATAGCTCACTATCCATCGTGTTCTTGATCAAAACAAAAATGGTGTCACTAACTGAAACCTCACCAATTGATCTCAAACTTCCCAGAATCCATCTCCTACTTGTCTCTAACCATTCTAACCTAACAATTCTACCTAATCATGCTTAAATTATGGTGTAGAAGAAAAGTTACTAACCTGTCAAATCTTGAACACCAGATAGGTCAAAGCTCCACTTCAACCTCTCAAACTCTTCAGAAACCTTCCTTGATTGATGATAAAGCTTCTGTTTGCAAAAGATTTGACCAAGAAAGCTTGAATCTCCAAACCCGATTGTGACTTGCAACCTCCAAAATCCAAAAGCTATCTCCTCAATTCTCCAATATCTTGCTTTCAAATTGGTATGCACACATTCAGTATCATCAATGGAATGTGTTAGGATTGAAAGAAGCAATGGAAATGAAGCAGAATGTAGAATTTGATTTCAACTTGCAATGGAAGCAATTGAAATGGCTATCTCACTCTCCTCTCTAATCTCTCACCAACCTTGCATCTGAGCAAGTTCTAATCCATATATAGAATGCATTGGACCTCTCTAGATCCTTCTGGAATCACCCAATGAGAATTTGGAATTCTCATGTCATGAGTTTTTGGTTTCAACTCATCTCATGCATCATCTCATGCTATGCCTCTTGCAGCAACTTATTCTGACCTGAAAATCTCCCTAGATGAGATATGGGATGTGTTAAGACACTTTACTAGCTTGTACATTGAGTTTCTTTGAGTTTTGCATTTGTACCTTAAGATGCAAGCAACTATATTCCAAAGCAAGTCCATGATCTAGGCTTCAAATCAAAAAAGTGGCTGAACCATTGTTTTTAAAATTCTTTTTAGAGTCAAAATGACCTATTATATGCCATGGTTTGGATGTGTAACTTGGAAATTTCAATTTCCAACTTGGACTTATTTAACTTATGCCTCCATTTTAGGTCATTTTTACCATTTTTTGCTACAAGCCTTTTCATCATCTCATGACCTCCTTAATAGCCTTAAAACATCATTTTAAGCAAGTTTTATGTTGAAGATTTTTCCATTTGAAGCTTGGAAATAGGAGTTATGGTCTTATGCTTGAAATGACCTATAATCTCCAAATGACCAAAATGCTCTTGACTTGTCAAAGCCATAACTTGAGTTCTAAAAATCCTATCAATGACTTCTAGTACTCTCTACAAAGCTAAGCAGATAAGTAACAACATTCATGTTTACCAAAAGTTCATAGGAATCATCCTTCTTGGGCAAACGTTGGATGCAAGTTGGGTGACTTTCAAGGCCCCAGATTCACATACCTCAGATGACCTGTAACTTGTCAAAGTCATAACTTGAGCTCTACAAATCCTATCAAGGACCTATACTACTTAAATTAAAGCTAAGAGCAAGCTCTACAACATTCATGTTGGGGGTAAGATGAGATGACAATCACATCTTGAGCTAAACTGCCTTGAAGATAGGGGTCAAACTAGGGGATTTTACACTGTCAAGCCTTAGAAACCCTAGCTTGAAACTTCTCAAACTCTTCAATCATGATGAGTTAACCTTGGAATCATCCTTATAGCATCTCAATGCATCAATCCATGATCACATGGCTCTTGGATTAGGTCTCAACCCTCTCCAAATCATCAGTTGACCTAGGGTTGACCCAGTCAAACCCTAATTATACCACTCATGGCTGAGTCTTCTTAAACTTGTACAATGGCCTTTCTAGGCTTCATGATGGCTTTCAAGACATCTCATAAGCTCTCTCAAAGCTTCAAGCCCATCCTCACAGCTTCAGAATCATCTGAGGAGCTCCCATAACTCTGACAAAGATATCAACCCTTGAACACTTGAATAACCTTCTTGGCTAGCTTCAAAGTCTTAATTGGTACTCATACCTCTTGATCTCCTGCACACATGTCAATGAAATGCAAGTGATAATGCTAATGTGAATAAGATGAATCACAAGCTAGGTAAAAAAAATGTTGGTCAAATTTTGGGGTGCAACATTGAGGATGCGCACGGCGCGCTGTCTGGTATACGCTACACCTGCAACAACACAAACAAACAGACAAGATGCCCTTCTCAAAGGGACCTATCAAGGTTATCATCTTGCGATAATGTTCAAGTAATTCATTGTTTCAACAATCAGTGGCCTAGGCCAGTAAGTTTATGTATGCGCATTTTATCAAAAACATCGATGTTCTTTTTTGCAAACAAAACAGATAAATGCTGAACAGACAAACAGAATTGCTGAATAGTATACATTTTATTGATAACGAACCCCTGAAGGGGTAAAAATGTTTTACAACAGATGCAAGCTCCTGGAATGAGGAAGATGCGCAAAAAAGTAAAAACATAAATATACATCAGTATATACAAATGTCGGCAACGAGGCGTAGACGAACACCATGAGTTGATCCCTCTATGACCCACTCGACTTCGATACTTCTCCGACACTTTAGCTTCAGAAAAGATTGATTCAGATAAACGGCCCTCAGGTCTTCCAAACCACTAAACAATGAAAGTCCACACGCAAAACGCAGTCATTTGCTTTTTCAAATCCCTAACTTTTGCCTGAATCGCCCTTCCGGGTTTTCGATTCACCGGGATACCCTTTTTTGCCAAAGTCGCCCCTCCGGGTTTTCGACTTTGCGGGTGTACATTTTTTTCTTTATATCCCTAATTTTTTCCCGAACCTTTTTCCTTTTTTATGGTTCGCCGGGATGCCCCTTTTTGCCTGGATACTCTTTTTCTTTCCAGCAGGTCGTTTTTTAAGCAAAGTATTTTTTAACTGCGTCCGTGTTCACCGGGGATGCAAAATCTTCACCATCCATCGTGGATAACAACAAAGCTCCTCCCGAGAAGACCTTACTGACGACGTACGGACCTTCGTAATTGGGAGTCCACTTGCCCCGGTGATCGTAGTGTGGAGGAAGAATCTTCTTCAGGACGAGATCACCCGTCTGAAAGCTTCTAGGGCGCACCTTCTTATCATAAGCTTTCTTCATTCGGCTTTGGTATAAACGACCATACGCAATCAATGCTAATCTCTTCTCGTCCATCAGGATGAGTTGGTTTAGTCGGTTCTTAATCCATTCAGCCTCGTCAAGTTTCACATCAACCAAAACTCGCAAAGAAGGGATCTCCACTTCTAACGGTAGGACAGCTTCCATACCGTACACTAAGGAGAAAGGAGTTGCCCCGGTTGATGTACGTACCGTCGTACGATAACCGTGCAATGCAAATGGCAACATCTCGTGCCAATCCTTGTAGGTCACAACCATCTTCTAAACAATCTTATTTATGTTCTTATTGGCCGCTTCAACGGCGCCATTCATCTTCAGCGGTAAGGAGATGAGTTGTGGTGTTCAATCTTGAAACTCTGGCACAGCTCCTTCATCATCTTGTTTTTGAGATTCGAATCATTATCTGTAATAATCCGCTCGGGAATTCCGTAACGACAGATGATATCCCTCTTTATGAATTTAGCCACCACCTGCTTGGTCACGTTAGCATTTGAGGCTGCCTCCACCCACTTGGTGAAGTAGTCGATAGCTACTAGAATAAAGTGATGACCGTTAGATGCAGTGGGCTCGATCTTGCCTATCATGTCGATGCCCCAAATAGAGAACGGCCACGGGGAGGACATGACATTTAACGAGCACGGCGGCACATGAACTTTATCGGCATAAATCTGGAATTTATGACATCTCTTCGCGAATTTAAAGCAATCTGATTCCATCGTCAGCCAGTAGTATCCTGCTCTCAGGATCTTTCTCGTCATAGCATACCCGCCGGCGTGCGTACCAAATATGCCTTCATGGACTTCTTCAATGAGCATATTCGCTTCTTTCTCATCTACACATCTGAGTAGCACGAGATCGTGGTTTCTTCTATACAAAACTCCATCAGGATTGAGATAAAAATTTCCAGACAACCTCCTCAGAGTCTTCTTATCCTGGGTTGACGCTCCCGCAGGATACTCCTTAGTCATAAGGAAACTCTGGATATCATGGAACCATGGCTTGCCGTCGACGGCTTCCTCGATCGCAAAGATGAATGCAAGTCTATCAAGACGAGAAAGGACAATCCTTGGAGCTTCATTCTAAAAATTGACTTTATACATCGAAGCCAACGTGGCTAAGGCATCAGCCATCTGATTTTCTGCTCTGGGTACATGATGGAGTTCCACTCGATCAAAGAACGGAAGCAGCCTTCTGGCATAGTTCATGTACGGCACCAAATTCGATTGGCGAGTCTCCCACTCCCCTTTAATCTGGTTAATCACAAGCTCCGAGTCACCATATACGTCTAGGTTCTTGATTCTCAAATCAATTGCCTCTTCTAGACCCATGATGCATGCTTCATACTCCGCTTCGTTATTGGTGACCGGAAACGCCAGTCTCGCAGTAAACGGGATGTGGGATTCGTGGGGAGTCGTGATGATCGCCCCAATGCCACTTCCGTAGGAATTAACTGCCCCGTCAAATATCAATTTCCACTGGGATTTCCTATCTGGCCCCTCGTCGGGCAACGGCTGATCGCAATCCTTCGCTTTGAGAAACATGATATCCTCATCAGGAAATTCAAATTTCATCGGCTGGTAATCCTCGATCGGTTGTTCGGCCAGGTAATCAGACAATACGCTTCCCTTGATGGCCTTCTGGGACACGTACTGAATATCATATTCTGTCAACACCATTTGCCATCTGGCAATCCTGCCCAAAAGCGCCTGTTTCTCGAAGACGTACTTGATCGGATCCATCTTCGAAATTAGCATGGTGGTGTGATTGAGCATGTACTGTCGTAAACGTTTGGCAGCCCAGGCTAGTGCACAACACATCTTCTCCAGCATTGAGTAACGAGATTCACAGTTTGTGAACTTTTTACTCAAATAGTAAATGGAATGCTCCTTTCTGCCCGTCTCGTCGTGCTGACAGAGAACACACCCCATACTATTCTCAAGAACTGTCAAGTACATGATTAATGGCCGTCCGGCCACTGGGGGTATCAAGATCGGAGGTTCCTGCAGATACTGTTTTATCTTGTCGAATGCCTTCTGGCAATCCTCGTTCCAGATAATCGCCTGATCTTTTTTCAGCAGTTTGAACATCGGTTCACACGTAGCAGTGAGCTGAGAGATAAACCTTGCAATGTAGTTTATTCTGCCCAAGAAGCCACGAACTTCTTTTTCTGTTTTTGGCACTGGCATTTCTTGTATCGCTTTAATCTTCGCAGGATCAACCTCGATGCCTCTTTCGCTCATGATAAACCCCAGTAACTTTCCGGATCGTACTCCGAAAGTACACTTGTTAGGATTCAGCCTCAACCTGAACTTCCTAAGCCTCTCAAAAAACTTCAGCAAATTGACCAGATGTCCTTCCTCCGTTTGGGACTTCGCAATCATGTCATCAACATAGACTTCAATCTCATGATGAATCATGTCATGAAACAAAGTAACCATTGCTCGTTGGTAAATGGCCCCTGCGTTCTTCAGACCGAAAGACATTACCTTGTAGCAGAATGTTCCTCAGGGAGTGATAAACGTAGTTTTCTCCATGTCCTCCGGCGCCATCTTGATCTGATTGTAGCCGGAGAAGCCATCCATGAACGAAAACACGGAGAACTGAGTTGTATTGTCGACCAACACATCAATATGAGGCAGCGGGAAATCGTCTTTAGGGCTCGCCCAATTCAAATCCCGATAATCGACGCACATTCGTACCTTACCGTCCTTCTTCGGTACAGGCACTATGTTGGCGACCCACTGAGGGTAAGTAGTGACCGCTAAGAAGCCAGCATCAAGCTGCTTTTGCACTTCTTCTTTGATCTTAACGGCCATATCTGGTCGCGTCCTCCTAAGCTTCTGCTTAACGGGAGGACAATCTTCTCCCAGCGGCAAGTGGTGGACCACGATGTCAGTATCAAGTCCGGGCATATCTTCGTACGACCAAGCAAAGACGTCACTATACTCTCTTAGCATCTCGACCAATCTCTGCTTGACATCACTCTGTAATGCATCCCCTATCCTGACGTTCCTGACAAGTTCTTCAGAACCCAGATTCACAATCTCGATCTCCTCTTCATGAGGCAGAATAACTTTCTCTTCTTGTTTCAACAAGCGGGCCAACTCTTCAGGAAGGTCTTCGTCTTCATCAATCTCTTCTTCGGCTCGATAGATCGGGCAATCGAAGTCGAAGTGAGTCGTAGAAGGTCTAGAGTCGATGTCATCTGCTATGTGGATCCTGCAATAACAAGGGTTAAGTTTAAAACAAGGATATGCAGGTTAGCACAAACCTCATTGCCATTTTATTATTTTTCAAAACAAATATAAAACAGGAATAACAGAGATCACAACATTTGAATACGAAGAAAAACGCCTTTTGATTTATTGATAAAATGCATGTACATAATCAAGCGAGGCCCTGACAATAAAACCACTATGCCCCGGGTAGGACATAGGGTTGTACAATGATTGGAAAAAGTAAATCATTACTCTTCGCTTGTCATCTGGATGATATCCTTGACGGACCAATTGTTGAGGCTCGGGCCTGGCTTGCTTGGCTGGATCCAAGAGTCTAGGTCACAGTCGCTATCTCCGCTGTCTTCAGACACCGCGTTGACGCTTTCAAATATCACCCCGCCACTAGTAAACTGGATCGGCCCTTTACCTCGCGACGCACTGCTAGAAGAGGAGGCTTCAGCTCCGGGAGAATATCCTAACCCGAACTTGTCTTGCTTGTTAGGTATCTCCAAAATTCGTCCCCTGCCTGGGGTAGATCCGGCTTGAACAACAGCCCGGGCTTCCTTGAAGGAAGAGAGAGTCATCTCTGGATTTTCAGTGACTACAGGAGCTACGTCCTTGACTTTAACAGCTTCGAACGCTTGGCATAGGGTTTCGTGGATTTCCCCATCCATCTCAACATACTTGAAGGACGACAAATGGCTCACCATTATGTCTTCCTCGCCACACACAGTCACGATGCTACCTCCGACAGCATACTTGAGTTTCTGGTGCAACGTGGAGGTCACGGCTCCAGCAGCATGGATCCACGGCCGGCCCAAGAGACAGCTGTAGGCAGGCATGATGTCCATAATGTAGAAGATTGCGTCGAACGTTTCCGGCCCGACTTGGATTGGCAGGGTCACCTCCCCGAAAACATGGCGTTTGGTTCCATCGAACGCCTTCACAACCAGATCACTGGGTGTGCAGATCACTCCGCGAGTATCTAACTTCATTAATGCCTTCTTCGGAAGGACATTGAGCGATGACCCTGTGTCCACCAAAACGTGGGACATAATCGTTCCCCTACACTCTATCGAGATGTGTAGGGCGCTATTGTGGTTCCTCCCCTTCGGTGTCAGCTCTAGGTCAGTGAGCCCTAACCCATTTCCAGCATTTACGTGGGCTACGACCTCTTTTAACTGGTTTACCGATATTTCCTGCAGTACATACGTGGCGTTCAACACCTTCAGCAGTGCGTTGCGATGTGCTTCAGAACACAGCAACAAATTCAAGATGGAAATTTTCTAGGGTGTCTGATGGAGATGATCCACGATCTTGTAGTCACTCTTTTTAATTAACCTCATGAATTCCTCGGCGTCTTTAACAAGTAAGTCTTTGTCTACCCCCCGAGGGATCTCTTCAACGACTTTACTTTTACCTTTATAAGTTGCGTCAACTCTGTCCGCTTTGTCCGCCACGACCTCAGGTGGTGCAAATACTCTCCCGCTGCGAGTGATTCCGCTGATTCCCGCAAGGTTATCTACAGACGACCCATATGGTTCCAGTTCCAACTTCTGTCCATTGCAGTAGACTTCTGCCCCGTAATGCCATGGGACAACATTAGTGCTTTCGAACGGTATCGGCCCAGCTTTGGTGATGGTAATCGTAGGCAGCCTGAGTGCAGAATTAGTTATCGTCTGGAGAGGGATGGTGATGGTGGCAACCTCATCCCCTTGCTTCAGCATTACCTCTCCCGATCCGCTTTCGGCCCTCTGGCTGAACTGTAAAATCCCTTCAGTCATCAGACTTTGAATTCCCTCTATCAACTGTTCACATCCATCAGGACTAGTCGCACAGCCCATACACAGCTCTCCGCAACCTGGAAAGAAACCTCTTTTCATCAGCTTAGCTTTAACGAAGCTAAGCGGCGTCTTCAGATCTCTGACGTCAGTCAACACATCCAAGCTCTCGTCTTCAATAATGGCGTTTACTCCACCTCCCCTATGGTTCGGCGTAGGGTTCTTCGTGACATTTGGAACATTATCTGAGAAGTTGATGATCTTAGCATCCACCATGTCCTGCACCTTATGCTTGAAGGCTTTGCAGTTTTCTACTGTGTGGCCTGGTGCCCCTGAGTGAAACTCACAAGTTGCATTCGCGTTATAACCTGGCGGAGGTGCCCCTGTCAAGGGAGCCAAGGTTCTTTTCTGGATCAACTGTAGCTGAAGCAAAGTCTGTAACAGTTGCGCGTACGACATGGGCGGCGTCTCGAGGTGACGGCTCGACAGAGGTGCCCGATTCTGATACTTTCTGTACCCTTGCTGATTCGGTTGTGGCTGCTGCTGCTGTGGCTGTTGAAATACCGGGATAGTTATGCTGGCCACCTGTTGGTGAGGGCCTTTACCCTTCCTTCGAGCGCTGGTCACGGCGCTTGTTTCTCCTTCACGTCTTTTGCCACTATAAGGTTTCTTTCCTCCTCCTCCAGCTGAGGATGACTCACCTTGAATTTTCCTTAGTTTGATCCCATTTTCAATGTGCTCACCCGTGATAATGAGATCTGAGAAGGTTCCAGACATACCGCTGACCAATTTCTCATAGTAAACCCCTGGAGGGTGGCTACGAACATCTGCATAAGCTCACGTTCAACCATCAGCGGCTGAACCCTGGCTGCCAATTCACGCCACCGCTGGGCGTATTCCTTAAATCCTTCGTTGCTCCTTTGCGACAGATTCTGCAGTTGGACTCGGTTCGGGGCCAAGTCGCTGTTGTATTGGTAGTGGTGCACAAATGCTTCAGCGAGGTCCTTCCACGTGCACACACTGGTAGGCTCCAGACTCATGTACCATTCGAGGGGTGGTCTGGACAGACTGTCTTGAAAGAAGTGCATCAGCAACTTCTCATCCTCAGAATGAGCTGACATTTTTCGGTAATATGATCTCAGGTGGATGCAAGGGCAAGTGGTGCCCTTATACTTTTCAAAGTCAGGTACCTTGAACTTGGGAGGCACCTTGAAATCAGCAATCAGTCCCAACTTGGACATATCAACACCCAGGGTGTTCTGGTTCTCGATATTTCTCATCTTATCCTCGAGTGGCTTGAACCTTAGACGTGCTTCAGCAGTCAGTTCCCCTTCAGCACCTCTCTGAGAGAACACATCGTCCTGATGATCTTCTAACCACGGCTGAGGCCCAAACAGATTCCTAACTCCTGCATTACCGTTGCCCAGCCCAACATTGACGTTAGCTTCAAGACTCCCATTACCGACGCCCGTCGTATTACCATTGAGTCCCATGTTAGCTATCACATTGCCGTTGGCACTGCCATTCCCCCTGGTCGCGGGGACGCCATTCTGAGGAGTTTCCACAGGTGGAGGAGTAGGCACGGTCCCACCATGGAGTACGCCATTGCTATCGACCCAAAGTTCTGAGCTGATCCTGGCCATTGGCGACCGCTTGCATGAGCTCCATGAAGCGATCCATTCTTTCGTGGAGTTCCTGAACATCAGTCTGCACTTACTCCATGATTCTGGTTTGATTTGCTCTAGTCGGATAGCGGTGGATAGGTCTCTGATCAATCCTGGAATAACCTGAAACAACCTGAAAACACAAAAGGGTTAGGAAAAAACGACAAAGTGCTCGTTATGCAAATGCTTCATGCAAATGCAAACGTGTGTCTGTGTGTTAGGGAGATTTCCCCCGATCCTAGTGCCTGAGTGCCAGTGCTGATAATAAGAAGTCCGAGTCCAATCATGGAAATAACATCTCATATATACGAAGAAAGCCCATCAAGTCAGTACACAACATCAGCGAGTACAAGATGAATCAATAGCGTGACCCCAGCCAATAAGCCTGGTGATGGTCAGCATACAACAATGATCAAACAAAAGGAATACAAATAGTCAAGCACGGCCACGGGCGCGAAATTCTTCTAACAACCCCTTCGTTTCTGGATGACCAGGCCGAGTGAGCAACCCTTCGACGAGTAGCTCTCTCTGCATAATGGTGTATTGAAGACCTTCGACCGAATCTTCCCATGCTCCTTCGCCGAAATAATCTTCTAACTTCCGCTTCTTGCATTCAAACGTCAGTTTGCGCTCCTTCAGGTTAGCGAGAGCTCTGTTGAGCTGGCCTTCAGCGGCATATCTGCGAGCGGTTTCTTCATCACACCTCTTCTCACTAGCCTTCACCTGGGCTTTCAGCTTGGAGATCTGTTGCATCAGCTTATCCTCCCGCTCTTTCCTGTTGGCTAGGGTGGCCTTCCAGTGCTGATTGAACTTGGATATTCTCCGATATGCTTCGTCCAAGTGTTGCTTCTTCGTGGCCAGTACATCGTTGACAGCTTTAAAGTCTCTACCCATGCGCTCACGCTCAGCTATCTGCTTAGTCAAATCTGTCCCCAACTGGTTCACCAGTTCTGTCTGCCTCTTGAAGGAATGAACAACTTCTTTTCTCTCGCTTCGGAGTTGAGCCAATTCTTTCTCCAGTTCTTCATTTGCCCTCTTCAATTCATCTCTCTCAGCTAACACCTGATTATGTTGCTGAATGGGCACGGTAGTAGACTCTTTGATCGCTGGAGGGCTTTCTGGCTTGGCAGGAAGAAACGGTATCCCTATAGCATCTGCTCTGGCTCTGATCCATGCCACATACGGAGGGTAGGCTTGACTATTGCTTCTCCCCAGCAATGGTTTTCCCCTCTTACTGATACCATTCCAAGCGCGCTGAAGCTTAGATAACATATCCCCCTCTAGAAGACCAGTGAGGTACAGAGATTCCTGTACCTCTTCAACCTTCGGCGGAGCTCTCAAAGCATAAGCAAACTGTCGGACCAGCAAAGATGGATTATAGTTTATACAGCCCTTCCTGCCTATCAGAGGCACGTTCGGAAACCCGTTGCAGCTGAAGATAATCTCGGTACCCAACCTATCTCTGTCAAACCAGTCAATATCCTCCGCGGATAGACTCATCAAACGCTCGGACCACTCAGCTATGGCTGCAAACGAAACAAAGGGACCCCTCTTGGGTAGATGACTATCAAGCCATCTATAAAGCAGGGGCACACAACACGAGACATTCTTGCCCCTTCTGTTCTCGTTTTTGTGGTGGATGGAATGGTAGACATCTCCTATCAAGGTAGGGACTGGATTCCTTGAAGCAAAGATACGAAATGCGTCGAAGTCTACAAAGTCGGGCATATTGGGGAACAGAATGATGCCATATATGCACAGAGCGAGAATGGCGTTGAACACGACCCAACATCCGTCATTGGCGCACTGCTGAGCCTTTCCCACTAAGAACTGCAAGGAGAAACCCGGAACCTTGTTCCAACTAGACAATACCAACTCGGAGGCATCCAGATGAAGTGACGGAGCTAGACTAGCCAGATTAGGCTCAGCATCCATGTGAACAAAGGGCATCTTCCTCTTGATAGACACACCTAACAAATCAGCATATTCCTCTAGTGTGGGCGCGAGAACAAAATCCTGGAAAGTAAAGCATCTCAACGGAGGATCGTAGAACTGCAGCAAGGCGTGCAACCCATTCAACTCGAACGCAGAGGGTTTACGAACCAAACTGAGCAATTTGCCGTAAGATTTTATGAACTCATCTCTCACAGAATCACCAGCTAAAGCAATCAAACCAGTTAGTTGAACCCCATCAGGGGCAGGGAGCTTGTAAGCCACGGTCTTCCTCAGAGAACCCATAACAATACAGTAGAAGGCCAGAAATTCTGAATCAGGGGAAACGGTACCTGAAACACAGACACACATTAATGAAATGCAAATGAGTATGCAAAGCAATGTAAAATGCAATCATGCAGCAGGAGATCAAGGCAACTATGCTGTGGAGATTTTGTATCAACAAAACCATGATGCTGCTCTGTCAAGAACAACCACTATCCCTGATAATAAGAAAACCCTGGTATCGGACCACAAATCTGCTCTGTCAAGAACACCCACACATAGGACCATAAATCTGATAAGGACCTCTGATACCGGACCAAAACTCTGCTCTGTCAAGAACAAACATCTGATAATAAGGACCTCTGATACAGGACCAAAACTCTGCTCTGTCAAGAACAAACATCTGATAATAAGGACCTCTGATACAGGACCAAAACTCTGCTCTGTCAAGAACAACCATACATCTGCTGATGAGACCCTCTGATCCCAATCATAAACCTGCTCTATCAAGAACAAATACGCATCTCTGAATACAAGGTCCTCTGATATAGGACCATAATTCTGCTCTGTCAAGAACAAACATATATGTGATGATGAGAACCTCCGGTACCAACAAAACTGATTCACTATCAAGAAAACCAGGTAGTCTGAAGGTCAAAGTTTCCTGCAACAAACCCAACCATGCTCACAGGTATGGACCTAAACTGACTCAAGTTCGGCATCCTATGCGGTCATCAGCGTTACAAACATTCAAGAGGGGTGATACGATACCCAGAAGGTGTGGCATCACCAGCTCAAGAAGCGGCCTCACTCGGCTGAATTCCAAATGATCGGTCCCCAGAGTCGACAATCCTCCAAACCAACAACCCCCTCAACCCAAAGGGTTAAAAAAGAAGTCAACTGGGAGAACCTCGTCTGAGCATGGATTTCATGAGACACTAGTGCCTGCCAAGGAAGCACGCGCCCACTAATTTCCACAACTAATGCTATGTTCACTCAAGTCTGGGTCTGGCTTCTCACTCATCAGAATGCCCTTCCCACAACAGCACAGATAATCATATCATACTGAAAAATAAAGTGCGGGAAATAAAATGTGATAAATAAACACAATCCAACAAGTAATCATACAAGCGCTAGGATCGACTCTCGCAGGGGACGTCGGATCCCCAAACTGACTCGCATACGGGACGTTGGATCCCAGGAAACTATCAAGTCCCCAGCAGAGTCGCCAGCTGTCGCTTCCGCGAAAATAAGGTGCCGGCAGAACAGAAGAGTCGCCACCTTTCGTTATTTATCCCTCAGAACGGGAAAGGAAACGATCGGAAAAACCTGACGAAAAAGGTATAAGACAAGGTCATCGCAACCGTTGTCTGGGTTCGGGAGTCGGTTACGCAAGGGGAAGGTATTAGCACCCCTCACGTCCATCGTACTCGATGGGATCCACGCTTGTTGTGTTTACTGGACGAGTTGGTTTATCTATCTACCTATCGAGGATGGTTTAAAGAGAAAAGAAAATGACTCGGCAAAGCGTCGCACTTTATGCCTACGTATTCTCATCAGAGAATGAGAAATCAGAGTCAACGTAGTTCGACCTACTACGGGTTACGGGGAAGGTGGCTCGCCAATACATCAGTATTGTGCCTACGTACTCTCAACAGATATGAGAGATCAGAGCTTACATAGTTCGGGGTAATACGGATTACGGGAATTCAGATTCATCTGTTTTATCGAGTAAGGTTAAACAACAGTTCCAACAGTTAGGGACAAAGCCTGTTTGCGTTGGCGCTGAAGTTTAACGACACTCTTTTCTTCAGAAAAGCTTCCTTTGAATTACAGGCCCACGGGGCAAAAAGGTTTGAAGTTTGTTTTCTGTCTTTTACGGAAGAAGTGTTTTTTATTGTGTTTGCAATTTCAATCGCACTAAAGACTATGACCTGAGAGTGAATGCGTCGCATGTCACCCAAAGGGTGCCATACTAAACATTCAGACTGTTGAAAAGAAACTCTCCAACAATCCTTTCTCAGATAGCTTAAGGCTCGTAACGTACGAAAGAAATCATTCATGATTACTGTATCTTAAGCTGTTTTGAGATGAGAAGAGAACAGGCTCAACTAAAGGGAGACTATCAAGTCCTACTGTTGTCATGCCAAGGATTCATCCTATGGTTGAAGTTTGAAACAGGGAACTCCTAGAAGTTATCATGCATAGGTTTCAATCCTAAAGTTCTATCATCACTTCCTTGTCAAAGGAAGCGAGATTCCTAAGGGATCATGTCAATGATACACAGAAACAGATAAAGCATCAGCTTAAACAGTAAACAGTAATACGGTAAAATGCATGCAATGCAAGTGAGGGAGGAAAAGTGTGTGGGGCAGCAGCCTCCACAAGCTCATCTCGACCTCAAGCCAGATATGAATAACTGTAATCATACAGTAACAATAACAACATGCTATCAAGCAGAATATAATAACAACTGCAATCAAACAGAAGGATAAAATGCTATCAAGCAAAATAGAATAACAACTGCAATCATACAGAAGAAATAACATGCCATCAAGCAAATCACAAACCACATGGGCAAGGGAGCTGGGCTTTACCGAATACCCGCAAGCAAAGCCATACAGTAACAATACAAGCAGAGGGAGCAACTCAACCTCTAGTGCAATCATGCTCCTAGATTAAAGTCAGTATAGATATGAACATATTCTAATGCATCAAGCAAGTCAAACAAGTCACATCAGCACAGAAAAGAAAACAGACAAGAAAGCAGATCAACAACTCTCTCTTTCTATTCCAAGCTTCAGCTCTTCCAACAGCAACCCAGTCTTCAGACTTCAATCACCCTTCAAGGCTATCCTCTTTCATGACAAGTATCAACTTGCTCCTAAGGTTTCAATCCATCAAACATGAGTATCAACTTGTTCTCTCTTCCCCAAGCTTCAGCTCTTCAGTCAACTCTACCTTCAGGCTTCACTCTTAGCTACAAGTATCAACTTGATTCCTTCAGGCTCTCCAAGCATCAATGTAAGTGTCAACTTATCCTTCATTCCTCAAGCTTCAGCTCTATACTCAATCTCAATTGAATCCTCTTCCTAAGTATCAACTTAGTTCTCAAGCTTCAGCTCCCTTTGCTTCACCAGTATCAACTGGGTCTTCCTCATCTACCAGCTTCAGCTTCTCAGAGTAATATTCAATCACATGGAAGTGTCAACTTCATCCTTCAATTCTTTAAGCCTCATCTCTTCACTCAATCTCAATTGAATCTTCATCATAAGTATCAACTTAGTCTTCAAGCTTCTCAAGCTTCAGCTGCAATGGCAATGCTCAAGGAATCATCCTCTTCCACACTCTTCAATGAAGTCCTCATCTTCAAACTCAAGTCCAACATCTTTCAAGATACTCAAACCAGAAGACAATTGATTTAACAGGATGAGTGGAAATGATAAACAGCTTACTGACAACCAAAGGAAGCCTGTAAGGGTTCATCATTATGAGAGACTGGTTCCCTCAAAGTTCTACTTCCCAGATAAAGCCACTCATCCCTCCAAGGGAGGGATGTGAATATCTTAGAAGGACCTTTAGTCATTGGGAGGAATGGAAGCACAAGATGCTTTCCATATTTGTTAAAGAAATCATTCTAGTTCTAAGGCTCTCCCTAGGTCTCCTACCTCCTAAATCTTCATTAGACACCTTCAGGCACAAACAAATCCAAGCTCCAAGCCACTTCAAGCAACTTCAAGCATCCTCACCTTGTCTTCAATTTGTCTTCAATCTCAACCAAAGGCAAATAACACAAAAACCCTAATCTAAGGGGACTAAAGAAGTTAACCTAGTTGAATTAGTAAATTAGGATCACCTAAAACCTAGTACTAAAGTTAGTCCTAACTAAAATACTAAAACCAATTGTAAACTCCTACAAAAATGACTAGGGGAACCTAGGTCAATCATGACTCTACCACATTATTTTCAGAGATCAAATCATCAAATTAGACCTAGAAATAAATTCTACATTATGAGGTACTAAACCTAAACCCTAAAAGGAAGCACCTAGATATCAATCTAGAAAGCACACTTATTTTCATCACAAAAATGTGAGAAAAATGCTATGGGAGCATACATGTCTAACCTAATCACACACAAAAAATTAGGATCAAAATCATCACCACATGATCACACAAAATTCCACAAAATTATGTATCAAGCATAACCATTTTAATATCAATTAAAATGTAAAATTCCCATTAAATCAGAAAATACATGAAATGAAAACATTTTTTATCTAAAAAATACTAGACTCAATCATGAGTAAAATGCAAAAAGAATGGGATTAATTGGATTAATTTTCAATTTTATATGATTTTTCCAAGAACCATGAATAAAATGAAACAATAATGAAAATCAAATTAAAATAGACAAATGCACGGTGCAAATAGAAACTAAAAACAGTTCATTTAATGGATTGGGCTCGCTGGAGGGTGTGGATAACAATTATTTCACTAAGCCCAGAACCACTGATTAAATGAAACAGTGCGTTTCATTAATTTAGCTCCTTCACAAATTGAATTAAAACGTGGCCGTTGGATGAGGGCCCTAGTCCAAGTCAAACCATGATCCAATGGTCCCAGAGTCATCTCCTACCTTTTCAAATCTCTGCAACTTCGCGCCCAGCTCCGGCCACCACCGGTGGTGCTCCGGTCATCTTCCTCAACCCTAATTCTCTCTAGGATCCTCCATTGCAAATGGTTAATACATGAAACTTATCCCAAATTCCCTCACGAACTCATTCATGCCCTTAATTCAACCTAAATCCTCAAGATTCACCATATCCAATTCTCAACCGAAAATGGTAATACCCTAAATTGGTCACTAATTCTCAAATTAATGGTCTGAAATCAATCCTACACCGTTCTACAATGCAACTAACACCTTAATTCATCTTGATTCTACCTAATTCATGCTAGAGGAAGAAAGTTACCAACCTGAAAATCTTGGATGAACAGATGCACTAAACATCCAATTCAAGCTCTCCAATCTTTCAGACACGACCAATGAACCCTCTCCTTGCTTCTGTATGCAAAAGAACCGGTTGAAAGCTCCCGAATCTTGAAATCCGATGGTGAGTTGCAGGTGGAAAAATTCACTTGCTCATACACGATTCAGCCACGAATTCTCTTGGATTATGATCTGGAATCACTCCTTAGCATCCATGGAAGAAGTTTCAATCAAGAAAATGGATGGAAAGTGAAGAATTTGGTGAAACAGAATTCAATTGCAAGCTATGGAATCTCAATCTCAATCTATGCTCTCTCCTTCAATCATCACCAACCCTTGCATTGGATCACCTCTACTCAATATATAGATGATGTATGAGTGATCTAGAACCCTCTAGATCCTTCTAATGAGAGTTTCCACTCCTCATGTCATGAGATTTTCAATCACATATCATGATATGCTTAGCTCTGTTTGCAGCTTGATACCAACCTCATTCACTTCCAATTTCTCCCCTAGTGACATTTTGAAAGTGTTTAGCTTGCAAAGGGCCTTGCTCATGCCTTGATTCTATGTTTTGCACATGTTACTTAATATGCAAGTAATCACTTTTTAAAGCAAGTCCACAGATTGAATCTCAACTCAAAAATGTGGCTAAACCAATGTTCTTAGAATGTTTTCTAGAGTCAAAATGATATATTACATGCCATGGTTTGGATGTGTAGGTTGAAAATATCAATTTCCAACTTTGATTCATTTAACTTATACCCTTATTTTAGGTCATTTTTGCAACTTTGAGCTACAAGCATTTCCAACATCTCATGACCTCCTTACTAGCCTTAAAACATCATTTTGAACAAGTTTGATGTTGAACATTTTTCCATTTGAAGCTTGGAAATAGGAGTTATGGCCTTATACTTGAAATGACCTGTAATCTCCAAATGACCAAAATGCCCTTGACTTGTCAAAGCCATAACTTGAGTTCTACAAATCCTATCAAGGACTTCTAGTACTCTCTAGAAAGCTAATAGGATAAGGAACAACATTAATGTTGACCAAAAGTTCAAAGGAATCATCCTTCTTGGGCAAAATTTTGATGCAAGTTGGGTAACTTTCAAGCCCCCAAATTCACGTACCTCAGATGACCTGTAACTTGTCAAAGTCATAACTTGAGTTCTACAAATCCTGTAGAGGACTTCTAGTACTAAAATTAAAGCTAAGAACAAGCTCTACAACATTCATGTTGGGGGCAAGATGAGATGACAATCACATCTTGAGCTAAACTGCCTTGAAGACAGGGGTCAAACTAGGGGATTTTACACTGTCAAGCCCTAGAAACCCTAGCTTGAAATTTCTCAAACTCTTCAATCATGATGAGTTAACCTTGGAATCATCCTTATAAAATCTCAATTTGTCAATCCATGGTCACATGGCTCTTGAATTAGGTCTCACCCTTGCCCAAATCATTAGTTGACCTAGGGTTGACCCAGTCAAACCCTAATTACACCAGTCATGGCTGAGTCTTCTTAATCTTGCACAATGACCTGTCTAGGCTTCAAAGTGATCTTCAACATTTCTCATGAGCTCTCTCAAGGCTTCCAGTCTAACTTCATGGCTTCAGAATCATCTGAGGAGCTCCCCTAACTCTCAAGTTAGGAGGCACACAACCTTGGTTTCAACCACTCTCTCTGAGAATCTTTTATCTTCTCTGGCGAGGATATCAACCCTTGAACACTTGAATAACCTTCTTGGCTAGCTTCATAGTCTTGTATAGCTCTTGATTGGTAGTCATACCCCTTGATCTCCTACATACATGTCAATGAAATGCAAATGATAATACTAATGTGAATGAAATGAGACACAAGCTAGGTAAAGAAATGTTGGTCAAATTTTGGGGTGCAACAGCTGCCCCTATTCAAACGGCTTAGACCTGACTGGGTGAGAAGCGAACGACTCTCAACCAATCAAGGTGCGAGACGGTTGAATACCGACAAACCCAGAAATTTGCCAACTGCACAAGTACACGATACTCTGATGGAACAAATCTTCGAAAACCGAAATATTAGCTGTACGACAACTAGCTGGGGAATTGGCCACACGGTAACCGGTGATACATGGTCGATCATGCCGTCAGGCATCAAGATTCCTCGGGACTCATCAGGTCAACAATCAAGCTAATCATGCCATCGGGCATTCAAAGAACTTTCGGGCATCAGCCGGACTTCATCAGTAAGTCGGGAATAGAATTCTCAGTCAATCATGAACCAACTGGGGATATCCAAACTTCTGCCATCAGGCACTCCGCATCAACTGAGAGAACTGCTCCGTCAATACGGTTGGACTTCAATCATCAAGTCTTCAAGGGAAGTTTCAACTTCGCTGTTCAAAAACCTGCTGGGGATGACACATCTCCGCTGGGGATTCTGGAGAACTATCAAGTAACTCTGCTTCGGGGATCCGGAAATCATTCCGGGTAGGTCAACTCTGCTGAGGACTGCAAGAATCATCTTGAACAAATAACTCCGCGGGGACTTCAAGAACCATCCTGAGCCAATAACTATGCTGGAGATTTCAGGAATAATCTTGAGCAAACACTCTGCCGGGGACTCTAAGCATCAACTTGAGCAACCAACTCTGGCGACTTCACTGGGGATTTTAAGAATCATCTTAAGCCATCAACTTCGCTGGGGAGAATTCAAGAATCATCTTGAGCAGACGACTTTACTGGGGGATTCAAGAATCATCTTGAGCAAGCGACTCTGCGGAGGAACACCTACAAAACAAGAACGGTAACGACCTAGCTCATGTTTCATATGCATATGCTTTGACAATGGCGCAATGCTCCACACGGTGGAAATGCTATGCGTTTATGATAAATGCTATGCAATCATGCAAAATGCTGCGATCCCGTCAGCAAAATAAATGCTGGAGGGAGAATCCTCCTGTCAAGGAGAAAGAAACGCTCTGGTGGAGGAAAGACTCATCCTGCCAAGGAGAAGAGGTCACGCCAATCTCAATCGGACTCCGCATGGGGAAACAAACTTCAGTCGACTGCTGCAGGGGGATGAAGCTCTACGAGGACCCGGACCTACTGAGGAAAGCGATGTCAATCGCAGAAACAAACTACGCGGCCTTCACGACAAAACTCTTTCCTGGAGATAACGACTCCGATGGGGAAATACAGCATCAGCTATTCAACGCGCTACTGGGGAAAACCAATCATGGCCCGAACTGCTTCCAAGGACTCGACTCTCTTGGGGATTTGCCAGCTCGGATGGGGAATAAGAAATCATCCTGCTTCGGGGGAGAGTACGACTCTGTGGGGACTTTCAATTCTGCCGGAGACTTCAGTCTTGAACTTTCACTTGCTGCACACTTCAGTGACTCAGCTGGGGAGATGACGTTCCTTCAGGATGCATCTGACTGGGGAGAGAATCTTCTCTGCCTGGGGAGACATATAAATGCTTACGGTCTCACGTTCAGACTCTGCGGGGAGAGGCTGCCGAACTTTGCTGGAGAAGAAGGAATCATCCTGCTTGGGGATGCGCACGGCGCGCTGTCTGGTATACGCTACACCTGCAACAACACAAACAAATAGACAAGATGCCCTTCTCAAAGGGACCTATCAAGGTTATCATCTTGCGACAATGTTCAAGTAATTCATTGTTTCAACAATCAGTGGCCTAGGCCAGTAAGTTTATGTATGCGCATTTTATCAAAAACATCGGCATTCTTTTTCGCAAACAAAATAGATAAATGCTGAACAGACAAACAGAATTGCTGAATAGTATACATTTTATTGATAACGAACCCCTGAAGGGGTAAAAATGTTTTAGAACAGATGCAAGCTCCTGGAATGAGGAAGATGCGCAAAAAAGTAAAAACATAAATATACATCAGTATATACAAATGTCGGCAACGAGGCGTAGACGAACACCATGAGTTGATCCCTCTATGACCCACTCGACTTCGATACTTCTCTGACGCTTCAGCTTCAGAAAAGATTGATTCAGATAAACGGCCCTCAGGTCTTCCAAACCACTAAACAATGAAAGTCCACACGCGGAACGCAGTCATTTGCTTTTTCAAATCCCTAACTTTTGCCTGAATCGCCCTTCCGGGTTTTCGATTCACCGGGATACCCTTTTTTGCCAAAGTCACCCCTCCGGGTTTTCGACTTTGCGAGTGTACATTTTTTTCTTTATATCCCTAATTTTTGGCCGAACCTTTTTCCTTTTTTATGGTTCGCCAGGATGCCCCTTTTTGCCTGGATACTCTATTTCTTTCCAGCGGGTCGTTTTTTAAGCAAAGTATTTTTTAACTGCGTCCGCGTTCACCGGGGATGCAAAATCTTCACCATCCATCGTGGATAACAACAAAGCTCCTCCCGAGAAGACCTTGCTGACGACGTACAGACCTTCGTAATTGGGAGTCCACTTGCCCCGGTGATCGGAGTGTGGAGGAAAAATCTTCTTCAGGACGAGATCACCCGTCTGAAAGCTTCTAGGACGCACCTTCTTATCATAAGCTTTCTTCATTCAGCTTTGGTATAAACGACCATACGCAATCGATGCTAATCTCTTCTCGTCCATCAGGCTGAGTTGGTTTAGTCGGTTCTTAATCCATTCTGCCTCGTCGAGTTTCACATCAACCAAAACTCGTAAAGAAGGGATCTCCACTTCTAACGGTAGGACAACTTCCATACCATACACTAAGGAGAAAGGAGTTGCCCCGGTTGATGTACGTACCGTCGTACGATAACCTTGCAATGCAAATGGCAACATCTCGTGCCAATCCTTGTAGGTCACAACCATCTTCTGAACAAGCTTCTTTATGTTCTTATTGGCCGCTTCAACGGCGCCATTCATCTTCGGTCGGTAAGGAGATGAGTTGTGGTGTTCAATCTTGAAACTCTGGCACAGCTCCTTCATCATCTTGTTTTTCAGATTCGAATCATTATCGGTAATGATCCGCTCGGGAATTCCGTAACGACAGATGATATCCCTCTTTATGAATTTAGCCATCACCTGCTTGGTCACGTAGCATATGAGGCTGCCTCCACCCACTTGGTGAAGTAGTCGATAGCTACTAGAATGAAGCGATGACCGTTAGATGCAGTGGGCTCGATATTGCCTATCATGTCGATGCCCCACATGGAGAACGACCACGGGGAGGACATGACATTTAACGAGCACGGCGGCACATGAACTTTATCGGCATAAATCTGGCATTTATGACATCTCTTCGCGAATTTAAAACAATCCGATTCCATCGTCAGCCAGTAGTATCCTGCTCTCAGGATCTTTCTCGTCATAGCATGCCTGCCGGCGTGCGTACCAAATGTGCCTTCATGGACTTCTTCCATGAGCATATTCGCTTCTTTCTCATCTACACATCTGAGTAGCACGAGATCATGGTTTCTTCTATACAAAACTCCATCAGGATTGAGATAAAAATTTCCAGACAGCCTCCTCAGAGTCTTCTTATCCTGGGTTGACGCTCCCGCAGGATACTCCTTAGTCATAAGGAAAGTCTGGATATCATGGAACCATGGCTTGCCGTCGGCGGCTTCCTCGATCGCAAAGACGAATGCAGGTCTATCAAGACGAGAAAGGACAATCCTTGGAGCTTCATTCCAAAAATTGACTTTATACATCGAAGCCAACGTGGCTAAGGCATCACCCATCTGATTTTCTGCTATGGGTACATGATGGAGTTCCACTCGATCAAAGAACGGAAGCAGCCTTCTGGCATAGTTCATGTACGGCACCAAATTCGATTGGCGATACTCCCACTCCCCTTTAATCAGGTTAATCACAAGCGCCGAGTCACCATATACGTCTAGGTTCTTGATTCTCAAATCAGTTGCCTCTTCTAGACCCATGATGCATGCTTCATACTCCACTTCATTATTGGTGACCGAAAACGCCAGTCTCGCAGTAAACAGGATGTGGGATCCGTGGGGAGTCGTGATGGTCGCCCCAATGCCACTTCCGTAGGAATTAACCGCCCCGTCAAATATCAATTTCCACTGGGATTTCCTATCTGGCCCCTCGTCGGGCAACGGCTCATTGCAATCCTTCGCTTTGAGAAACATGATATCCTCATCAGGGAATTCAAATTTCATCGGCTGGTAATCCTCGATCGGTTGTTCGGCCAGGTAATCAGACAATACGCTTCCCTTGATGACATTCTGGGACACGTACTAAATATAATTATCTGTCAACACCATTTGCCATCTGGCAATCCTGCCCGAAAGCGCCTGCTTCTCGAAGACGTACTTGATCGGATCCATCTTTGAAATTAGCATGGTGGTGTGATTGAGCATGTACTGTCGTAAACGTTTGGCATTCCAGGCTAGTGCACAACACGTCTTCTCCAGCATTGAGTAACGAGATTCACAGTCTGTGAACTTTTTACTCAAATAGTAAATGGCATGCCCCTTTCTGCCCGTCTCATCGTGCTGACCGAGAACACACCCCATACTATTCTCAAGAACTATCAAGTACATGATTAATGGCCGTCCGGCCACTGGGGGTATCAAGATCGTAGGTTCCTGCAGATACTGTTTTATCTTGTCGAATGCCTTCTGGAAATCCTCGTTCCAGATAATCGCCTGATCTTTTTTCAGCAGTTTGAACATCGGTTCACACGTAGCAGTGAGCTGAGAGATAAACCTTGCAATGTAGTTTATTCTGCCCAAGAAGCCACGAACTTCTTTTTCTGTGTTTGGCACTGGCATTTCTTGTATCGCTTTAATTTTCGCAGGATCAACCTCGATGCCTCTTTCGCTCACGATAAACCCCAGTAACTTTCCGGATCGTACTCCGAAAGTACACTTGTTAGGATTCAGCCTCAACCTAAACTTCCTAAGCCTCTCAAAAAGCTTCAGCAAATTGACCAGATGTCCTTCCTCCGTTTGGGACTTCGCAATCATGTCATCAACATAGACTTCAATCTCCTGATGAATCATGTCATGAAACAAAGTAACCATTGCTCGTTGGTAAGTGGCCCCTGCGTTCTTCAGACCGAAAGGCATTACCTTGTAGCAGAATGTTCCCCAGGGAGTGATAAACGTAGTTTTCTCCATGTCCTCCGGCGCCATCTTGATCTGATTGTAGCCGGAGAAGCCATCCATGAACGAAAACACGGAGAACTGAGCTGTATTGTCGACCAACACATCAATATGAGGCAGCGGGAAATCGTCTTTAGGGCTCGCCCTATTCAAATCCCGATAATCGACGCACATTCGTACCTTACCGTCCTTCTTCGGTACAGGCACTATGTTGGCGACCCACTGAGAATAAGTAGTGACCGCTAAGAAGCCAGCATCAAGCTGCTTTTGCACTTCTTCTTTGATCTTAACGACCATATCTGGTCGCATCCTCCTAAGCTTCTGCTTAACGGGAGGACAATCTTCTCGCAGCGGCAAGTGGTGGACCACGATGTCAGTATCAAGTCCGGGCATATCTTCGTACGACCAAGCAAATACGTCACTATACTCTCTTAGCATCTCGACCAATCTCTGCTTGACATCACTCTGTAATGCAGCTCCTATCCTGACGTTCCTGACAAGTTCTTCAGAACCCAGATTCACAATCTCGATCTCCTCTTCATGAGGCAGAATAACTTTCTCTTCTTGTTTCAACAAGCGGGCCAACTCTTCAGGAAGGTCTTCGTCTTCATCAATCTCTTCTTTGGCTCGATAGATCGGGCAATCAAAGTCGAAGTGAGTCGTAGAAGGTCTAGAGTCGATGTCATCTGCTATGTGGATCCTGCAATAACAAGGGTTAAGTTTAAAACAAGGATATTCAGGTTAGCACAAACCTCATTGCCATTTTATTGTTTTTCAAAACAAATATAAAACAGGAATAACAGAGATCACAACATTTGAATACGAAGAAAAACGCCTTTTGATTTATTGATAAAATGCATGTACATAATCAAACGAGGCCCTGACAATAAAACCACTATGCCCCGGGTAGGACATAGGGTTGTACAATGATTGGAAAAAGTAAATCATTACTCTTCGCTTGTCATCTGGATGATATCCTTGACGGACCAATTGTTGAGGCTCTCGCCTGGCTTGCTTGGCTGGATCCAAGAGTCTAGGTCACAGTCGATATATCCGCTGTCTTCAGACACCGTGTTGACGCTTTCAAATATCGCCCCGCCACTGGTAAACTGGATCGGCCCTTTACCTCGCGACGCACTGCTAGAAGAGGAGGCTTCAGCTCCGGGAGAATATCCCAATCCGAACTTGTCTTGCTTGTTAGGTATCTCCAAAATTCGTCCCCTGCCTGGGGTAGATCCGGCTTGAACAACAGCCCGGGCTTCCTTGAAGGAAGAGAGAGTCATCTCTGGCTTTTCAGTGACTACAAGAGCTACGTCCTTGACTTTAACAGCTTCGAACGCTTGGCATAGGGTTTCGTGGATTTCCCCATCCATCTCAACATACTTGAAGGACGACAAATGGCTCACCATTATGTCTTCCTCGCCACACACAGTCACGATGCTACCTCCGACAGCATACTTGAGTTTCTGGTGCAACGTGGAGGTCACGGCTCCAGCAGCATGGATCCACGGCCGGCCCAAGAGACAGCTGTAGGCAGGCATGATGTCCATAATGTAGAAGATTGCGTCGAACGTTTCCGGCCCGACTTGGATTGGCTGGGTCACCTCCCCGAAAACATGGCGTTTGGTTCCATCGAACGCCTTCACAACCAGATCACTGGGTGTGCAGATCACTCCGCGAGTATCTAACTTCATTAATGCCTTCTTCGGAAGGACATTGAGCGATGACCCTGTGTCCACCAACACGTGGGACATAATCGTTCCCCTACACTCTATCGAGATGTGCAGGGCGCTATTGTGGTTCCTCCCCTTCGGCGTCAGCTCTAGGTCAGTGAACCCTAACCCATTTCCAGCATTTACGTGGGCTACGACCTCTTCTAACTGGTTTACCGATATTTCCTGCGGTACATACGCGGCGTTCAACACCTTCAGCAGTGCGTTGCGATGTGCTTCAGAACACAGCAACAAATTCAAGATGGAAATTTTTGAGGGTGTATGATGGAGATGATCCACGATCTTGTAGTCACTCTTTTTAATTAACCTCATGAATTCCTCGGCGTCTTTAACAAGTAAGTCTTTGTTTACCCCCCGAGGGATCTCTTCAACGACTTTACTTTTACCTTTATCAGTTGCGTCAGCTCTGTCCGCTTTGTCCGCCACGACCTCAGGTGGTGCAAATACTCTCCCGCTGCGAGTGATTCCGCTGATTCCCGCAAGGTTATCTACAGATGAACCATATGGTTCCAGTTCCAACTTCTGTCTATTGCAGTAGACTTCTGCTCCGTAATGCCATGGGACAGCATTAGTGCTTTCGAACGGTATCGGCCCAGCTTTGGTGATGGTAATCGTAGGCGGCCTGGGTGCAGAAATAGTTATCGTCTGGCGAGGGATGGTCATGGTGGCAAACTCATCCCCTTGCTTCAGCATTACCTCTCCCGATCCGCTTTCGGCCCTCCGGCTGAACTGTAAAATCCCTTCAGTCATCAGACTTTGAATTCCCTCTATCAACTGTTCACATCCATCAGGACTAGTCGCACATCCCATACACAGCTCTCCGCAACCTGGAAAGAAACCTTTTTTCATCAGCTTAGCTTTAACGAAGCTAAGCGGCGTCTTCAGATCTCTGACGTTAGTCAACACATCCAAGCTCTCGTCTTCAATAATGGCATTTACTCCACCTCCCCTATTGTTCGGCATAGGGTTCTTCGTGACATTTGGCACATTATCTGAGAAGTTGATGATCTTAGCGTCCACCATGTCCTGCACCTTATGCTTGAAGGCTTTGCAGTTTTCTACTGTGTGGCCTGGTGCCCCTGAGTGAAACTCACAAGTTGCATTCGCGTCATAACCTGGCGGAGGTGCCCCTGTCAAGGGAGCCAAGGTTCTTTTCTGGATCAACTGTAGCTGAAGCAAAGTCTGTAACAGTTGCGCGTACGACATGGGCGGTGTCTCGAGGTGACGGCTCGACAGAGGTGCCCGATTCTGATACTTTCTGTACCCTTGCTGATTCGGTTGCTGCTGCTGCTGTGGCTGTTGAAATGTCGGGATAGTTATGTTGACCACCTGTTGGTGAGGGCCTTTACCCTTCCTTCGAGCGTTGGTCACAGCGCTCGTTTCTCCTTCACGTCTTTTGCCACTATAAGGTTTCTTTCCTCCTCCTCCAGCTGAGGATGACTCACCTTGAATTTTCCCCAGTTTGATCCCATTTTCAATGTGCTCACCCGTGATAATGAGATCTGAGAAGGTTCCAGACATACCGCTGACCAATTTCTCATAGTAAACCCCTGGGAGGGTGGCTACGAACATCTGCACAAGCTCACGTTCAACCATCGGCGGCTAAACCCTGGCTGCCAATTCACGCCACTGCTGGGCGTATTCCTTAAACCCTTCGTTGCTCCTTTGCGACAGATTCTGCAGTTGGACTCGGTTCGGGGCCAAGTCGCTGTTGTATTGGTAGTGGTGCACAAATGCTTCAGCGAGGTCCTTCCACGTGCGCACACTGGTAGGCTCCAGACTCATGTACCATTCGAGGGATGGTCCGGACAGACTGTCTTGAAAGAAGTGCATCAGCAACTTCTCATCCTCAGAATGAGCTGACATTTTTCGGTAATATGATCTCAGGTGGACGCGAGGGCAAGTGGTGCCCTTATACTTTTCAAAGTCAGGTACCTTGAACTTGGGAGGCACCTTGAAATCAACAATCAGTCCCAACTTGGACATATCAACACCCAGGGTGTTCTGGTTCTCAATATTTCTCATCTTATCCTCGAGTGCCTTGAACCTTAGACGTGCTTCAGCAGTCAGTTCCCCTTCAGCACCTCTCTGAGAAAACACATCGTCCTGACGATCTTCTAACCACGGCTGAGGCCCAAACAGATTCCCAACTCCTGCATTACCGTTGCCCAACCCAACATTGACGTTAGCTTCAAGACTCCCATTACCGACGTTCGTCGTATTACCATTGAGTCCCATGTTAGCTATCATATTCCCGTTGGCACTGCCATTCCCCCCGGTCACGGGGATGCCATTCTGAGGAGTTTCCACAGGTGGAGGAGTAGGCACGGTCCCACCATGGAGTACGCCGTTGCTATCGACCCAAAGTTCTGAGTTGATCTTGGCCATTGGCGACCGCTTGCATGAGCTCCATGAAGCGATCCATTCTTTCGCGGAGTTCCTGAACATCAGTCTGCACTTGCTCCATGATTCTGGTTTGATTTGCTCTAGTCGGATAGCGGTGGATAGGTCTCTGATCAATCCTGGAATAACCTGAAACAACCTGAAAACACAAAAGGGTTAGGAAAAAACGACAAAGTGCTCGTTATGCAAATGCTTCATGCAAATGCAAACGTGTGTCTGTGTGTTAGGGAGATTTCCCCCGATCCTAGTGCCTGAGTGCCATTGCTGATAATAAGAAGTCCGAGTCCAATCATGGAAATAACATCTCATATATACGAAGAAAGCCCATCAAGGCAGTACACAACATCAGCGAGTACAAGATGAATCAATAGCGTGACCCCAGCCAACAAGCCTGGTGATGGTCAGCATACAACAATGATCAAACAAAAGGAATACAAATAGTCAAGCATGGCCACGGGCGCAAAATTCTTCTAACAACCCCTTCGTTTCTGGATGACCAGGCCGAGTGAGCAACCCTTCGACGAGTAGCTCTCTCTGCATAATGGTGTATTGAAGACCTTCGACCGAATCTTCCCATGCTCCTTCGCCGAAACAATCTTCTAACTTCCGCTTCTTGCATTCAAACGTCAGTTTGCGCTCCTTCAGGTTAGCGAGAGCTCTGTTGAGCTGGCCTTCAGCGGCATATCTGCGAGCGGTTTCTTCATCAAACCTCTTCTCACTAGCCTTGACCTGGGCTTTCAGCTTGGAGATCTGTTGCATCAGCTTATCCTCCCGCTCTTTCCTGTTGGCTAGGGTGGCCTTCCAGTGCTGATTGAACTTGGATATTCTCCGATACGCTTCGTCCAAGTGCTGCTTCTTCGTGGCCAGTACATCGTTGACAGCTTTAAAGTCTCGACCCATGCGCTCACGCTCAGCTATCTGCTTATTCAAATATGTCCCTAACTGGTTCACCAGTTCTGTCTGCCTCTTGAAGGAATGAACAACTTCGTTTCTCTCGCTTCGGAGTTGAGCCAATTCTTTCTCCAGTTCTTCATTTGCCCTCTTCAATTCATCTCTCTCAGCTAACACCTGATTATGTTGCTGAATGGGCACGGTAGTAGGCTCACTGATCCAATATTAAGAAAACCAGGTAGTCTGGAGGTCAAGTTTCCTGCATGTCCCAATCCTTCTCACAGGTAGGTGTCCTATCAACTGACACAAGGTACAACATCCTATGCGGTCATCGGCGTCACAGACTTTCAAGACTAATGATACGATACCCAGAAGGTGTGGCATTATCATGTCCTGAAGAGGCCTCACTTAGCCAACTTCCAATTGATCGGTCCCCAGAGTCGACAATCCAACTAACCAACAACCCCCTCAACCCAAAGGGTTGAAAAAGAAGTCAACCAGAAGAACCTCGTCCGAGCGTGGATTTTGCGGGACACTAGTACATGCAAAGCATGCACGCGCCCACTACTTTCCACAACTAATTCTAGGTGCACTCAAGCCCAGGTCCGGCTTATCTCTCAATCTGACCCCCTACCCAGCATAACAACAATAATACAATGCTGAAAGTAAATACAGAAAGGTAAATCCATACAAAACCCATGACGGGAAAACAAGCGCTAGGATTGACTCGCATAGGGAACCGTTGGAGTCCCCAGCAGAGTCGCCAGCTGTCGCTACTGCGAAAATCGGCGCCGGCTATGACAGAAGAGTCGCCACCGTGCGTTATTTATCCTAACGGAGGGAAAGGAAACGCTCAGAGTAAACCTAAAGCAAAACGGGAAAGTAATGGTCATCGCAACCAAATTCCTGGATTCGGGAGTCGATTACGCAAGGGGAAGGTATTAGCACCCCTCATGTCCGTCGTACTCGACGGGATCCACGCTTGTTTTCTTGCTAAGGGATTGTATTCTATCTACTCTAAAGGTCAATGGACAAAAGGAAAGAAAAGAAAAAAGAGACTCGATAGAGCTTCGCCGCTTTATGCCTACGTATTCCCTCGTGCAATGGGAAAGTCAGAGTCTACGTAGTTCGGCTAACTACAGATGAAGGTGGGAAGGTTGCTCGCTAGGATACGACATCCTATGCCTACTTACTTTCGTACAACATGAAAGATCAGAGCAAACGTAGTTCGGGCTACGGAAGACACAAGCTTGTCCGACTGTTTTTTATTACCTTATGAAAGGGTTTATCTTGATTAAGAGTCCAAGTGGACAAAAATGACACTTTGATGTTTGTTTTGAATCTTTTACGAAAGAAGTGTTTTTTAGTTTGTTTGCAATCTCTGACGCACTAGAGACTATGATTTGAGAGTGACTACGTCGCGTGTCACCCAAAGGGTGCTGTCGCTTCCGCGAAAATAAGGTGCCGGCAGAATAGAAGAGTCGCCACCTTTCATTATTTATCCCTCAGAACGGGAAAGGAAACAATCGGAAAAACCTGACGAAAAAGGTATAAGACAAGGTCATCGCAACCGTTGTCTGGGTTCGGGAGTCGGTTACGCAAGGGGAAGGTATTAGCACCCCTCACGTCCATCGTACTCGATGGGATCCACGCTTGTTGTGTTTACTGGACGAGTTGGTTTATCTATCTACCTATCGAGGATGGTTTAAACAGAAAAGAAAATGACTCGGCAAAGCGTCGCACTTTATGCCTACGTATTCTCATCAGAGAATGAGAAATCAGAGTCAACGTAGTTCGACCTACTACGGGTTACGGGGAAGGTGGCTCGCCAATACATCAGTATTGTGCCTACGTACTCTCAACAGATATGAGAGATTAGAGCTTACGTAGTTCGGGGTAATACGGATTACGGGAATTCAGATTCATCTGTTTTATCGAGTAAGGTTAAACAACAGTTCCAGCAGTTAGGGACAAAGCCTGTTTGCATTGGCGCTGAAGTTTAACGACACTCTTTTCTTCAGAAAAGCTTCCTTTGAATTACAGGCCCACGGGGCAAAAAGGTTTGAAGTTTGTTTTTTGTCTTTTACGGAAGAAGTGTTTTTTATTGTGTTTGCACTTTCAATCGCACTAAAGACTATGACCTGAGAGTGAATGCGTCGCATGTCACCCAAAGGGTGCCATACTAAACATCCAGACTGTTGAAAAGAAATTCTCCAACAATCCTTTCTCAGATAGCTTAAGGCTCGTAACGTACGAAAGAAATCATTCATGATTACTGTATCTTAAGCTGTTTTGAGATGAGAAGAGAACAGGCTCAACTAAAGGGAGACTATCAAGTCCTACTGTTGTCATGCCAAGGATTCATCCTATGGTTGAAGTTTGAAACAGGGAACTCCTAGAAGTTATCATGCATAGGTTTCAATCCTAAAGTTCTATCATCACTTCCTTGTCAAAGGAAGCGAGATTCCTAAGGGATCATGTCAATGATACACAAAAACAGATAAAACATCAGCTTAAATAGTAAACAGTAATACGGTAAAATGCATGCAATGCAAGTGAGGGAGGAAATGTGTGTGGGTAGCAGCCTCCACAAGCTCATCTCGACCTCAAGCCAGATATAAATAACTGTAATCATACAGCAACAATAACAACATGCTATCAAGCAGAATATAATAACAAATGCAATCATACAGAAGGATAAAATGCTAACAAGCAAAATAGAATAACAACTGCAATCATACAGAAGAAATAACATGCCATCAAGCAAATCACAAACCACATGGGCAAGGGAGCTAGGCTCTACCGAATACCCGCAAGCAAAGCCATACGGTAACAATACAAGCAGAGGGAGCAACTCAACCTCTAGTGCAATCATGCTCCTAGATTAAAGTCAGTATAGATATGAACTTATTCTAATGCATCAAGCAAGTCAAACAAGTCACATCAGCACAGAAAAGAAAACAGACAAGAAAGCAGATCAACAACTCTCTCTTTCTATTCCAAGCTTCAGCTCTTCCAACAGCAACCCAGTCTTCAGACTTCAATCACCCTTCAAGGCTATCCTCTTTCATGACAAGTATCAACTTGCTCCTAAGGTTTCAATCCATCAAACATGAGTATCAACTTGTTCTTTCTTCCCTAAGCTTCAGCTCTTCAGTCAACTTTACCTTCAGGCTTCACTCTTAGCTACAAGTATCAACTTGATTCCTTCAGGCTCTCCAAGCATCAATGTAAGTGTCAACTTATCCTTCATTCCTCAAGCTTCAGCTCTATACTCAATCTCAATTGAATCCTCTTCCTAAGTATCAACTTAGTTCTCAAGCTTCAGCTCCCTTTGCTTCACCAGTATCAACTGGGTCTTCCTCATCTACCAGCTTCAGCTTCTCAGAGTAATCTTCAATCACATGGAAGTGTCAACTTCATCCTTCAATTCTTTAAGCCTCAGCTCTTCACTCAATCTCAATTGAATCTTCATCATAAGTATCAACTTAGTCTTCAAGCTTCTCAAGCTTCAGCTGCAATGGCAATGCTCAAGGAATCATCCTCTTCCACACTCTTCAATGAAGTCCTCATCTTCAAACTCAAGTCCAACATCTTTCAAGATACTCAAACCAGAAGACAATTGATTTAACAGGATGAGTGGAAATGATAAACAGCTTACTGACAACCAAAGGAAGCCTGTAAGGCTTCATCATTATGAGAGACTGGTTCCCTCAAAGTTCTACTTCCCAGATAAAGCCACTCATCCCTCCAAGGGAGGGATGTGAATATCTTAGAAGGACCTTTAGTCATTGGGAGGAATGGAAGCACAAGATGCTTTCCATATTTGTGAAAGAAATCATTCTAGTTCTAAGGCTCTCCCTAGGTCTCCTACCTCCTAAATCTTCATCAGACACCTTCAGGCACAAACAAATCCAAGCTCCAAGCCACTTCAAGCAACTTCAAGCATCCTCACCTTGTCTTCAATTTGTCTTCAATCTCAACCAAAGGCAAATAACACAAAAACCCTAATCTAAGGGGACTAAAGAAGTTAACCTAGTTGAATTAGTAAATTAGGATCACCTAAAACCTAGTACTAAAGTTAGTCCTAACTAAAATACTAAAACCAATTGTAAACTCCTACAAAAATGACTAGGGGAACCTAGGTCAATCATGACTCTACCACATTAATTTCAGAGATCAAATCATCAAATTAGACCTAGAAATAAATTCTACATTATGAGGTACTAAACCTAAACCCTAAAAGGAAGCACCTAGATATCAATCTAGAAAGCACACTTATTTTCATCACAAAAATGTGAGAAAAATTCTATGGGAGCATACATGTCTAACCTAATCACACACAAAAAATTAGGATCAAAATCATCACCACATGATCACACAAAATTCCACAAAATTATGTATCAAACATAACCATTTTAATATCAATTAAAATGTAAAATTCCCATTAAATCAGAAAATACATGAAATGAAAACATTTTTTGTCTAAAAAATACTAGACTCAATCATGAGTAAAATGCAAAAAGAATGGGATTAATTGGATTAATTTTCAATTTTATATGATTTTTCCAAGAACCATGAATAAAATGAAAAAATAATGAAAATCAAATTAAAATAGACAAATGCACGGTGCAAATAGAAACTAAAAACAGTTCATTTAATGGATTGGGCTCGCTGGGGGGTGTGGATAACAATGATTTCACTAAGCCCAGAACCACTGATTAAATGAAACGGTGTGTTTCATTAATTTAGCTTCTTCACAAATTGAATTAAAACGTGGTCGTTGGATGAGGGCCCTAGTCCAAGTCAAACCATGATCCAATGGTCCCAGAGTCATCTCCTACCTTTTCAAACCTCTGCAACTTCGCGCCCAGCTCCGGCCACCACCGGTGGTGCTCCGGTCATCTTCCTCAACCCTAATCATCTCTAGGATCCTCCATTGCAAATGGTCAATACATGAAACTTATCCCAAATTCCCTCACGAACTCATTCATGCCCTTAATTCAACCTAAATCCTCAAGATTCACCATATCCAATTCTCAACCGAAAATGGTAATACCCTAAATTGGTCACTAATTCTCAAATTAATGGTCTGAAATCAATCCTACACCGTTCTACAATGCAACTAACACCTTAATTCATCTTGATTCTACCTAATTCATGCTAGAGGAAGAAAGTTACCAACCTGAAAATCTTGGATGAACATATGCACTAAACCTCCAATTCAAGCTCTCCAATCTTTCAGACACGATCAATGAACCCTCTCCTTGCTTCTGTATGCAAAAGAACCGGTTGAAAGCTCCCGAATCTTGAAATCCGATGGTGAGTTGCAGGTGGAAAAATTCACTTGCTCATACACGATTCAGCCATGAATTCTCTTTGATTATGATCTGGAATCACTCCTTAGCATCCATGGAAGAAGTTTCAATCAAGAAAATGGATGGAAAGTGAAGAATTTGGTGAAACAGAATTCAATTGCAAGCTATGGAATCTCAATCTCAATCTATGCTCTCTCCTTCAATCATCACCAACCCTTGCATTGGATCACCTCTACTCAATATATAGATGATGTATGAGTGATCTAGAACCCTCTAGATCCTTCTAATGAGAGTTTCCACTCCTCATGTCATGAGATTTTCAATCACATATCATGATATGCTTAGCTCTGTTTGCAGCTTGAAACCAACCTCATTCACTTCCAATTTCTCCCCTAGTGACATTTTGAAAGTGTTTAGCTTGCAAAGGGCCTTGCTCATGCCTTGATTCTATGTTTTGCACATGTTACTTAATATGCAAGTAATCACTTTTCAAAGCAAGTCCACAAATTGAATCTCAACTCAAAAATGTGGCTAAAAGAATGTTCTTAGAATGTTTTCTAGAGTCAAAATGATATATTACATGCCATGGTTTGGATGTGTAGGTTGAAAATATCAATTTCCAACTTTGATTCATTTAACTTATACCCTTATTTTAGGTCATTTTTGCAACTTTGAGCTACAAGCATTTCCAACATCTCATGACCTCCTTACTAGACTTAAAACATCATTTTGAACAAGTTTGATGTTGAACATTTTTCCATTTGAAGCTTGGAAATAGGAGTTATGGCCTTATACTTGAAATGACCTGTAATCTCCAAATGACCAAAATGCCCTTGACTTGTCAAAGCCATAACTTGAGTTCTACAAATCCTATCAAGGACTTCTAGTACTATCTAGAAATATAAGAGGATAAGGAACAACATTCATGTTGACCAAAAGTTCATAGGAATCATCCTTCTTGGGCAAAAGTTTGATGCAAGTTGGGTAACTTTCAAGCCCCCAGATTCACATACCTCAGATGACCTGTAACTTGTCAAAGTCATAACTTGAGTTCTACAAATCCTATCAAGGACTTCTAGTACTCAAATTAAAGCTAAGAACAAGCTCTACAACATTCATGTTGGGGGCAAGATGAGATGACAATCACATCTTGAGCTAAGCTGCCTTGAAGACAGGGGTCAAACTAGGGGATTTTACACTGTCAAGCCCTAGAAACCCTAGCTTGAAATTTCTCAAACTCTTCAATCATGATGAGTTAACCTTGGAATCATCCTTATGACATATCAATTTGTCAATCCATGGTCACATGGCTCTTGAATTAGGTCTCACCCTTGCCCAAATCATTAGTTGACCTAGGGTTGACCCAGTCAAACCCTAATTACACCAGTCATGGCTGAGTCTTCTTAATATTGCACAATGACCTGTCTAGGCTTCAGAGTGATCTTCAACACTTCTCATGAGCTCTCTCAAGGCTTCCAGTCTAACTTCATGGCTTCAGAATCATCTGAGGAGCTCCCCCAACTCTCAAGTTAGGAGGCACACAACCTTGGTTTCAACCACTCTCTCTGAGAATCTTTTATCTTCTCTGGCAAGGATATCAACCCTTGAACACTTGAATAACCTTCTTGGCTAGATTCATAGTCTTGTATAGCTCTTGATTGGTAGTCATACCCCTTGATCTCCTGCATACATGTCAATGAAATGCAAATGATAATGCTAATGTGAATGAAATGAGACACAAGCTAGGTAAAGAAATGTTGGTCAAATTTTGGGGTGCAACAGGTGCCACACTAAGCAGCCAAACTACTGGAAAGAAGCTCTCCAGCAACCTTTTCCCAAATAGCTTAAGGCTCGTAACTTACGACATCGATTAACCTTATTACTGTATTTTTGAGTTGTTTTGAGATAAGAAGAGAAAGAAGCTCTAAAAAGCCTAGGGTTGAAAAGGGAATAAAAAAAACTAACCTAATGTTGTCATGCATGGATAAGAATCCTAATGTCTGTCATAATTCCCTCCTGCACAGAGGAAATCAGAGATCCTAGAGGATAAACAGAAAAGAAAGCAAGCAAATACAGTAAAATGCATGCAATGCAGCAATACAAGCGAGGCAAGGGAGTCCTGCTCAACCTTGAACCTGGGAAAACAACAGGCAAAGTGAATCAACATTCACTTCAAACCTAGGGGGCAAGCTGCACAAGCCAACAAACAATACAGAAAAACCAAAACAAAACAGAGGAGGCAGCCCAAGCAGCAGCATCAAACTCCCACAGTTGACAGCACAAGCAGCAACTCTGACAGCAACAACAAAAAGTTGACAGCAACAACCTTCATCTTCATGACTGCTCCTATCCTCAATCTTCAATAAGCTTTCACTCTTCAACAAGCACCAAGCTTCAACAAGCAACCAGCTTAAACCAGTAAACAGCTTCAACAAGCTCCTAACTTCATCTTCAACAAGCAGCAAAACCCTAACTTCAACAGGCAACCAGTTTCAACAAGCACAAACTTCATCTTTAACAAGCTTCAACAAGCAACCTCCAAAGGAGAATCAATTAGCAAGATCAGGTTGAAATGTTAAGTACTTAATGACAACCAAAGAAAGCCATTAAGAACTTAACATTATGAGAGAATGGCATCCTCAAAGTTCTACTCTTAAAGCATGCCATTCATCCCTCCAAAGGAGAGATATGGCTTCTTTAAGAGTACTTTATGTCATTGGATTGAATGGAGATGAACAATATACTCCACGTTTGAAGAAACAAGCAAAACTAATCTAATGCTCTTCCTAAAACCCTAGTTTCCCTAAGCTCCTGACAAGCATCCACAAGAGGAGAAATCTTCACATCCAAGCTTCTTCAAGCACTCCAAAGCATCTTCAATTGGTCTTCATCTTCATCCAAAAGCAAAGGCACCACCACTTATTCTAAAGGGGAACTATTGGGTTAAACTAGTCAAGTTAGTGTGTTAGAAACTCCTAAATGTTAGTCTTAAAACTAAATCTAATTAAAATAATAAAAATGATTGTAAAATCCTATAAAAATTCTAAGGGTTCCTAAACCTCTTAAGAATCACTCCATACAAAAACCAGGGGGTTAACCAATCATTAAATCCTAAAACTATGCCCTAAACCTAAGGGTACTATCTTAAAACCCTAATCTAAACCACCTATTGTTTAATGTTCAAACTAGCCTAAATTTATCTCATAAAATTATGAGAAAAATACTAAGGTACATGCATATCTAAGCTAACTATACCAAAAAGAATCAACTCAAAAATCCACACATGGCTTTGAAGTTCTATAAATCCTTGAGGACTTCTAGTACTCAAATTAAAGGTATTGATATTCTCTACAAGTTTCATGTTGGCCAAAAATCCATTTGAAACTTGTATTTTGACTTATATGGCTTTGAAGTTAGGCATTAAACAGGGGATTTTACACTGAAACCCTAATTTAGCAACTTCCCACATTCTTGATTCTTCTTTGCTTGATCTTGGCACAACACCACACATGTATCAACATACCATTCCATGAACCCCATGACCTCAAAGTAGGCTTTGATGCTCTTCAATTGCACAATTGACCTAGGGTTGATCCAACTGAAACCCTAGTTGACTGTACCTCAACTGTGGCTCTTGTACTTGAATCACTGACTTGTCTCAGCTTCAATATGGCCCTCTAGGAATTCCATGAGATCCATACACACCTAAAATTCACATTCCATGTTTCACATCCCACTGATGATTCTCAATATTCCTCAAGATAGGAGCAAAACCCACATGTAGGCACTCAAACTTCTCAAGACTTCAAATCACTTCTTGATGGCCTGGATGACTTCTCAATCTTGGATAAAACCTCTTGCTAGGCTCTTCTCTTGATAGACACCCTTGATCCCTTGTTGGATGCATGCTATGCTATGATATGTCAATGATTGAACTATGTACATGATGTAACTATGCAAATGAAATGCAATGAAAAATAAATCAGGCAAGAAAAGGTTGAGCAAATTTTGGGGTGCAACAAATAGCTCTGTCAATTCTAGTATATATGGTATTCTGGCTATTTTTGTTAGACCAAGTGTAGTGGCACCCCTTGGTTAAAGCTTCAAACAACCTTAAGTTTTGCGTCATCTCTGCCAGGTCTTTGTACTCATTAGCTTGCACAGGGTTCCCCCCAACCATATCATTGCTAGCAAGAACATTGTTATAATCTCTTATAACAATCCAAGGACAGTTCATGTTCTCACCAATTTTCTCAATATCATGCCACAAAGATCTTATATGCTCAAGGGCATTGTATGCATAAATGATAGTCAACATGTGAATGAGTCTCTTGTCAAGGCCATACACTTCAACATGAATAAGTTGGGTTGTTATATGCATGAATTTAATGTTCACATAGCTAGTGTCCGACATCAGCCATATCCTACCATTCTCATGGTCCCTAGTTTCAAGCAAGGCAATAATGGGCACATGGAAATCACACACACACACACACACACACACACACACACAGGCAGATCTCTCTATGACTAGCCTTATTATTCATGCCCCTCACATTCCATGTCACGATCATGGGAGGGGTCCCCTATAAGACAATCTCCAATCTTTAGGGGCTTGAAATTATTATGGCAGAACATATCAACTTCAGGCACAGGGGTTTTCCAGTTATTTACTATAGGGGTTTTTCCTTTATCCTTCCTCCCTTTTTTCACCACTATCTAGCCTGCTATAGGCTGAGTAATGGTGTTTTCATCATTAGCTATAGGGGTATAGTGTAGTATTGGTTCAGGAAAGGTAGCTTTTGGCTTCCATACCTTCTCAATTTTCTGAGTAGGAGCAAATTTCTTGAGAGCACAATCATGACCAATCTTCAAGCATATTTTACAATAGTTTGGTTTTCATTCATACTCAATTATTTGCTTCAGCATCTTTCCATTATGGTCCTTGATCCAAACATGATCTTTAGGCATTTGTGTGATGTCTACTTCTACAAGCACTCTAGCATAAGAAATTCTCAATTTTCTTGCTGTGCACTCATCAGTGGTGATTGGCTTCCCAATGGCACTAGCTATCTTGGAGATGCTCTTCTTACCCCATAAGTGTAGTGGCAGGTGTGGCATGGTGATCCATAAGGGGAGAACACGCAGCAGATCCTCTTTCATCTCAAACTCAGAGGACCAATCTCCTATGAATAGAGGAAGTCCAAATATGAAAAATGGCCCTTGTCCCATCACTTTGTATCTATCTTCCAATGATTTGAACCTTGCAATGAAGTAAATCGTGTCATTCTAGTATAGATTTAGCATAGCTACAAAATCCCAAGTCTTCTCCATGAATGTTTTCATTGCATTTATTGAGAGTGTTTCACCTATTGCAAACCAGATCAATGTTGTTTCCCAGAATTTCATCTCTTCTTCAACATCAGTTTCATCAATGAGAATTTCTATTTCTCCATTCCCCAATGTTGGAGCCACATACTCCACAGTCAGGCCTTTGTTATAGTCTTTGTTTCCTTGAATAATATCCACCCAAGGTTTGTCACCCGGGGGCTTTTCATCAAACAGTTTGGCTGCATTGTTCCACCCTTTACTCTTGTGCTTTTTCTCAAACAGTTCCTCAGCATTCTTCAAACATGGCTCTTCTGTCTCAAGCACTTTCGTGTCCTGATCATCGTCTTCTTTCTCCCGCGTCCTCCCTGGAGGAGATTCTATTTCCACCAGATGTTCTGTTGAATTACCATTTTCACTTCCACATTCTTCATCATTATTTGTTGTTGCTTCAGTTTCTTTTCTTCCACAAGTGTCTTTTTCAACAATTGCATGAGTGATAAATGTCCTCTCCGCAACTTTTGGACGTGCCACCACCTCTCTCTTTGGCCGGCCAACCCGTCATTTGGTTATGGTATGGTGCGCCAGAAATCTCCAACCACCGCACCGGAAATCGCCCTATGAGTGTTGTTTCGATATATATTATGTAGATGTATTTTTATAGTTGTGTTTTCAGTTTTGTTAATCTTAAAAATTTTCAATTTATATAATTTTTAATTTTTAATAAAATTCAGCTTTTACTATTTATAGTTACACTCTACTAAAAAAAATTACAGTTACACCAAAAGAGTCTACCTCCATTATATAACCCACTAACTCCAATGTCATTAACTCATTACTCATATATTTTCTTTTTATGGTTTCTTGATTGTTTCGATAGTTGTCAAAAAAGTTTTATAAACAAGAACAAGAGAAAGTCCTCAAATTTGACCATATGTTGGCACTTACATTACAATCACGTCCACATATCCAATAAACTCTAATTTATATAGATTTTGAAATTAAAATTTTTCACTATCATTAAGTATGTACAAACATAATAATTTTATCTTGGATATCAAATTGATTGTAGCAATCGAATCATGAATTATTTTTCTCTTCACAGTAGTCATTTATGATATTTCTTTTCCACATAATTTCATTCGTTATTTATTCATTTAATATCTCTTTTTCATGTGATAGTTTTTACTAAGGAGTTAAATTGTGTTAAAATTGCATAAAATCTAAAAGCAAAACTTGAAGCTATGCTCAAGGTTAAATCTTGTTCTTTCTTATTTTTTGTTTTTTGTTTTATTATATAAAAAAATTAATCTGTATTTTAACTTATTATCAATGTGTTTTAGTTTATTAGTGTAGTAAGAAAAATAAAAGTTGTAATAAAGTGGTGGAGAAGAGATCAATAAAAACCACAAAATAATAGTGTTTTTGGAGGAAAGTTATATTTTTGAGTTGTATAAAGTTGAAAAATACATTACAAATATATAGAGGCAAGCAATAAGCTTGTCATAGTGAAAATAAAATCCAAAGTAAAATTACTCTAAATAGTAGGTATCTTTAGCTTTTGTCTACTTTATTATCTTAACAAGAATCTAATAATTATAGTAATAAAAAGTAAAGTAATACAATAAGTAAAATAATTAATATGTTAGAAAAATATCAATTTCTAAAACTCCTCATTGAGATTTTTCTTGAATACTCTAAGTATTGATCTCAATTATTCAAACTTTTTCTTGAAAAGAGCTTTGGTTATTATATCTACAATTTGATTTTTTGAATTGCAATTCTTTAAACTAATTTTCTTTGACTTTTTAGCTTCTCTAATAGCATGCTATTTAACCTTGATGTGTTTGATTCTTACACGCTAGACTGGATTCTTAGCTATGGCAATAGCAGATTTGTTATCCACTCATATGACAATAGCTTTGTTTTAAGATTGTCCCACATCTGATAAAATTTTCCTTAGCCAAATAGTTTGATTTTTTGCGAAAATAACAGAAATATACTTTACTTCAGCTGATGATTGGGCGACAATTTCTTGTTTCTTTGAATTCCATGAGAGCACAAACTGCCAAATGAGAAAACATAATCAGATTTACTTTTTGCATCATCTACACTTTCATCCCAGTCACTAACCACATATCCTTGAAGGTATCCACTTCATTTTTCAGAAAATACAAACCATAATCAGTAGTACCGTTTATGTACCTCAAAACTCTCTTAGTTGCAACAAGATGAACTTGAATTGGAGAATGCATGAACCTGAAAAGTAAACTAGCAGCAAACGTTATATTAGGTCTGATCGCTGAAAGATACAAAAAACTTCTAATTATACTTATATGAATAGAAGCATTTGTACTATTATCACCATCATCCTTTGATGATTTTTCATTCACAACCAGAGGTGTGGAAGCAGACTTGCATTTATCAATATGAAACTTCATTAACACCTCCAAAGCATATTTATTTTGTGAAATGAAGATTCCAGGATTTGATTGAAATATCTCAATTCCAAGAAAATATTTTATTTCACTCAAATTTTTCATCTCAAATTCATTCTCCATAGCTTGCTTGAATTGACTTAGAGAATTGGATTCATTCCCTATAACCAATAAATCATCAACATACAATGACACCATTAGTTGCACTTCATTCTTTGACCTCTTCACATACAAAGTTGCCTCGTTTTTACTTCTTTTAAAAGCTCTTTTCAGAGGATAGGCGTCAATTATGCTATAGCATGTTCTTGGTGCTTGTTTTAAGTCATAGAGAGTTTTGTGAAGCTTGTAAACTTTATTTTTACTTCCTACAACCTTAAAACCTTCAGGTTGGTCGACACAAATGTCTTCATCAAGCAACCCATTCAAAAAAGCTGATTTAACATCAAAAAGATAAATTTTTCATCCCAATTTTGCTGCTAAGGCAACTAATAACCTAATTGTATCATATCTTACAACATGTGCAAAAGTGTCTGAGAAATCAACACCATGTTGTTGAAAATAACCTTTTACCACCAATAGGAATTTAAATTTATTTATAGAACCATCAGGATTGAGTTTGGTTTTATAAACCCACTTAATGTTAGAACATAGATTGGTGTTTACTTATATCTCTATGTTTTGATGATAACTCTAATGGAATTTTGTATTAAGAAAATATATACTCTAATTTTGTTCAAGTATTTTTGTTTCAGATATTAAATTAAATATTCTTATGGAAGCAAAAATGCATCTGAACAGTAGTCTATGCAAAGCTCTGAAGCATTAAAAGCAAGCCATCAGAAGACTCTAAACACTGCCAGAAGAGACTCTGAAGCAGAAGCTGCAGAAGCATCCGAAGCATAGCTGAAGAGTTTGTATGAAGAGTTTTCAAGCATTGTTTCAGAAGACTCTGAATGTACTTTACGCTGCAAGTACAGAGGCTCTGAAAAACAGTTATGCTCTGATCAAATTACTCACACTGAAGCACTATTGCTGCAACTCTGATATCATTTAATCTGATCTGAAGAACAAGAAGCACATCAGAGGATCTGATGTTGTTTACGTTTGAAAAGATGTCAGCACGTGAATAGACTTAGTACTATTCTCAACGTCTTCTCCAACGAAACTATTCCTTATTTGTGATAGACACAAGGATTCAAGCAAAAGGAATTTCTCTGAACATTCTACATCTGAGAAAGGAAAAGTCATGTGAAGACAAAAGGCTACAGCTACTCTACTTGCACAGTCTTCAAGCATTGGACTTTTAGCACTATAAAAGGACGTCTTCAACATCTCTTCAAGGTTAACGAATTATTGACAAACTCATTGAAATTATTCAACAACTCTCATACAATCTTTCTTACTCAAAGCTGAATAGCTTTTATTCGTTCTTAACTTAAGTGTAAAAATCACAGTTTGTGATATAGCTTTTTAGAAGCATCTTAAACACTTGTTTAGTTTACATTAATTTGTAAAAGGTTCCTTAAGAAGACCAAGTTATGGTCAGGATTTCTTGAGAGGACTAAGATAGTTGTTCTTAGTGGTTGACACTGTAATCTGTTTGAATATAGTGGATTAAGTCCTTGTGGAGAAAGGCAAATCACTCTTGATAGGGTGGACTGGATTAGTTGAGTTCAACGAACCAGGATAAAAAGCTTGTGTTGTTTTTATTGCCATAATATTTTCTAAACCCTTATTCAACCCCCCCCCCCCTTCTAAGTGTTTTTCTCACCTTCAGTTGGCATCAGAGCTCCGGTTCTGTTAGTGCTCTCACTTCACCGTGAACAGAAAAGATCCAGTTGAGAAAACTCTTGATAGTTTTTGGTTGATACATTATGGCTGAAGCTTCAACATCCAACAACAACAGATATGAGGACAGAGATAGAATCAGCACAAAACCCCCTATGTTTGATGGGGAGAAGTTTGACTACTGGAAAGACATGATTGAAAGCTTCTTTCTAGGATATGATGCTGACCTTTGTGATTTAGTCATTGATGGCTATGTTCACCCCACTGATGGGGATGGCAAAAAGATAGACAGAAAATCTATGACTGAAGCTCAGAAGAAAGAATTCAGGAATCATCATAAAGCAAGAACCATACTACTAAATGATATATCTCATACCGAGTATGAGAAAATTACTAACAGAGAAACAACATTTGGTATGTTTGAATCTTTGAAGATGACTCATGAAGGGAATTCTCAAGTCAAGGAGACCAAGGCTCTGGCGCTGATCCAGAAATATGAAGCCTTCAAAATGGAGGAATCTGAATCTGTTGAAGTTATGTTCTCTAGATTCCAGATTCTCACAGCTGGCTTGAATGTTCTGGACAAGGGTTACTCCACTACAGATCATGTTAAGAAGATCATCAGAAGTTTGCCAATCAGATGGAGACCAATGGTCACTGCTCTGAAGCTAGCAAAGGATCTAAACAAGATCACGCTAGAGGAACTGATCAACTCTCTGAGGAGTCATGAGATTGAACTAGAAGAAGACGAACCCCAGAAAAAGGTAAGTCTGTTGCTTTAAAGTCTAACAAATTTGCCAAAGCTTTGCAGGTTTTAGAAGAATGTTCTGAAGAATCGTCTTTTGAAGAAGAAGATGAATTGTCCTTGCTGTCCAGAAGGATCAACAAACTCTGGAAGCATAAATAGAGGAAGTTCAAGAACTTCAAGAAACCAGATCAATCAAAAGATTCTTCTGGACACAGAAGATCTGGAAAGAAAGAGGTTGTCTGCTATAAATGCAAGGAACCTGGGCACTACAAGAATGAATGCCCAAAGCTTCAAAAGGAGAAGCCAAGAAGGAAGTATGATCATAAAAAGAAAGTTCTGATGGCAACATGGGATGATTCAGATGCATCTGAATCTTCATCAGACTCAGATGAAGAATGTGCAAACATGGCACTCATGGCTGACGTAGAAGACCATGCAGAAACATCTAGATCAGAATCAGAATCAGAATCAGATTCTGAGGAGGTATTTTCTGAACTTTCTAGAGCAGAGCTTATTGAGAGTTTATCAGAAATGTTAGAAAACTATAGTAAGATTAAGCTCAAGTACACGAAGCTTGAAAGCAATCTTGTATCTGAGAATGATCTTTTGAAATCAGAAGTTGCTGAGCTCAAAGCAAACAATTTGAAAATTAAAAATGAATTAGAAAGAGCTCAACAAGATTCTGAAGTTGAAACTAAGTCAAAATCTAAAAAAATTTTAGAGGAATATGACTATAGTTTTCAGAGATTTCTGGCAAGAAGCCTAGAGAGAAGCAAGATGTCTTTAATGATCTATGGTGTAAGCAGAAATAACAAGAAGGGTATTGGATATGAATCTTCTTCTGAGAAAGATTTAAATCCAACATCTGTTGATAAACTAATCATTAAGTATACTCCTCTGTATTCTACTTTTAAGTTTGGTCATCTTAATGATATTAAACACACACGTTCTGGTCAGAACATTCTTGTGTTTAAACCTAAAGTTAGTCAGAACAAACCTGCTGTCAGAAGACAGAAGTTCATACAAAACTTTAAGGCAACTAACCCTAAAGAACCCAAAAGGATCTGGGTACCTAAAGACAAAATAATACATGTTGCAGATATCTTTAGCAGCAAAGTCAAAACACCAATCTTGGTACCTAGACTCTGGCTGCTCGCGTCACATGACGGGAAAAAGGTCTATGTTCCAAAGCCTGGAACTTAGATCTGGAGGAGACGTCAAGTTTGGAGGGAACCAGAGGGGCAAGATAGTTGGCTCTGGAACTATTGGCAATAGTAATCTTCCTTCCATTTCTAATGTCTTACTTGTTGAAGGATTAAGACATAACTTATTGTCCATAAGTCAATTAAGTGACAATGGTTATGACATAATCTTCAATCAAAAATGTTGCAAGGCTGTCAGTCAAAAGGATGGCTCAATCCTATTTAATGGAAAGAGGAAGAACAACATTTATAAAATCAATCTTTCAGAACTTAAGGTTCAGAACGTAAAATGCCTTATGTCTGTTAATGATGAGCAATGAGTCTGGCACAGAAGATTGGGGCATATTAGTATGAGATGTATATCTCAGATTAATAAACTCAATATGGTCAGAGGACTTCCTAAGTTGAAGTTCAACTCAGATGCTCTTTGTGAAGCATGTCAAAAAGGAAAATTTTCAAAATCTTCTTTTAAAACTAAAAATGTTGTTTCAACCTCAAGACCATTAGAGTTACTTCATATTGATCTGTTTGGACCAGTGAAAACTGCATCCATCAGAGGTAAGAAGTATTGATTAGTCATTGTTGATGATTACAGCAGATGGACATGGGTGAAATTCCTAAAACACAAGGATGAGTCACATTCTGTGTTCTTTGACTTCTGCAAACAAGTCCAGAATGAAAAAGATTTTAAAATTGTTAAAGTCAGAAGTGATCATGGAGGTGAATTTGAAAACAAATATTTTGAAAAATATTTTAATGAAAATGGCATTGCACATGATTTCTCCTGCCCTAGAATTCCACAACAAAATGGAGTTGTAGAGAGAAAAAATAGAACATTGCAAGAAATGGCCAGAACCATGATCAACGAGACTAATCTGGCAAAACATTTTTGGGCAGAAGCAATAAACACAGCTTGTTATATTCAGAACAGAGTGTCTGTAAGACCTCTTCTAGAAAATACTCCCTATGAATTATGGAGGAATAGAAAGCCCAACATTTCTTATTTCCATCCTTTTGGATGTGTATGTTTTATGTTGAATACTAAAGAGAATTTGAACAAGTTTGATTCTAAAGCACAAAAGTGTTTCATGCTTGGGTATTCTGAACGCTCTAAAGGCTACAGAGTATATAATACTGAGACACAGATTGTGGAGGAATCAATACATGTTAGATTTGATGATAATCTTGGCAATCAAAAGCCAAAGTAGCTTGTTAATTCTGCAGATAGAGAAGTAATTCTCACAGACTCTGAAGACTCAGAGGCAGAAAAGGCTCAAGTGAAAGAACCAGAAGCAACGCCAGATGCAACTCCATTGGCTGCTCAGATGAACAATTTGAATATTTTTGAAGAACCAAATGTTAAGGGATCATCATCTAGAATCAAAGGCTCTCATCCAGAGGATGTGATAATTGGGAAGAAGGATGACCCTATCAGAACAAGGTCTTTCCTCAGATCATCTGTAACGTCACTTTTTGGGTTGGTGTCTATCATTGAACCAACTTCTGTTGATGAAGCTTTGAATGATAATGAGTGGATAATTGTTATGCAAGAAGAGCTAAATCAATTCACCAGAAATGATGTTTGGGATCTGGTACCAAGACCAAAAGAATTCAATATTATTGGAACCAAATGGGTCTTCATAAACAAATTGAATGAGCAAGGAGAAGTTGTAAGAAACAAGGCAAGGCTAGTTGCTAAAGGGTATAGTCAGCAAGAAGGAATTGACTACACAGAGACTTATGCTCCTGTGGCCAGGTTAGAGTCTATACGCTTACTCATTTCTTTTGCTGCACAACACAACATCACTCTTTATCAGATGTATGTTAAGAGTGCCTTCTTAAATGGTATTATAGAAGAGGAAGTTTATGTTCATCAACCTCCTGGCTTTGAAAATGATAAATTTCCAGAACATGTTTTCAAACTTAAAAAATCACTCTATGGCTTAAAACAAGCTCCCAGAGCTTGGTATGAAAGGCTGAGTAATTTTCTTTTGGAAAAGAATTTTATCAGAGGCAAAGTGGACACAACTCTCTTCTGTAAATCATTTAAGAAAGATTTGTTAATTTGTCAAATTTACGTAGATGATATTATATTTGGATCTACCAATATTACGCTGGGAAAGGAGTTTGCTCTTTCTATGCAGGCTGAATTCAAGATGAGCATGATGGGAGAACTCAGATTCTTTATGGGCATCCAAGTCAATCAAACCCCATAATACACCTACATACATCAGACTAAGTATGTGAAGGAGCTTCTGAAGAAGTTTAACATGACTGAAAGCAAATCAACAAAGACTCCAATGCATTCCACAAGAACTCTTGGTAAGGAAGAGGTAAGTAAGAAAGTAGATCAAAAGCTTTACAGAGGTATGATTGGATCTCTTCTGTATTTGACTGCTTCTAGACCTGATATTCTATTCAGTGTTTGTCTGTGTGTCAGATTCCAATCAGATCCTAGAGAATCACACTTAATAGCTGTTAAGAGGATTCTAAGGTATCTGAAAGGTACTACTAATGTGGGTTTGTGTTACAGAAGATCTAATGATTATAAATTAGTTGGATTATGTGATGCTAATTACGCTGGAGATAGAGTTGAAAGAAAAAGTACTTCTGGAAGCTGCCAGTTTCTTGGAAGTAATATGATCTCTTGGTTCAGCAAGAAGCAACCCACTATTGCGCTTTCAACAACAGAAGCAGAATACATTGTTGCTGCTGGTTGTAGCACTCAGATGCTCTGGATGAAGAGTCAGCTAGAAGACTATCAGATCCATGAGAGTAACATTTCAATCTTCTGTGATAATACTTCTGCTATATGTTTGTCTAAAAATCCTATTTTACACTCTAAGGGAAAATATATAGAGATAAAACATCACTTCATCAAAGACTATGTTCAGAAGGGAATCATCAGTTTAAACTTTGTTGATACAGATCATCAATGGGCTGATATTTTTACAAAACCCCTTGCTGAAGATAGATTTAAATTTATTCTGAAAAATTTAAGTATGGATTTCTGTCCAGAATAAAATGTTTATTAGAAGAAATTTTTCTCAGATGAAAATGTTTTAACTCTGAAGTATTACATCTATTTATTTACTGTTTATTATTTTATTCTTTGTGTGCAAATCTGAACTAACAAGCCTCAGAGGATCTGAACATTGGCTAACGTTTCATTTCTCTAAGAAGTTTCAGAAGCACATGCAAGCAAACACGTGTAACTCTGAATCTAAAAAGGTGGAGTGAACAATACTGAATTAACATTTGAGGTACTATTTTTGAATATTGAGTTTCTCGTTTTCTCCCTAATTGTCATAATCATTAATTGCTTGAAATGATTATATTCTTTTCATTAAATGCTAAGTGCAAGCGTGGTGAACATGTGACTCTTGTGTGCCCTAATTTCTTCTATAAATGCCACAACTTTACACATTTCACACTTTTCACTCTCACGAACACCCTTGTATGTATTTCTTCTTGTTCCATTGTTTTCATCTCTCTCTCAAACCCAAACATCTCCATAACCCTAAATCTTCAAGAACATCAATGGCCACTTCATCATCAACTTCTGCTCAGTTTCAATCTTCAATGGCTGATGTATCTTCTTCAAACATGGGTGCTGTTACTTTTAAGGAACCTATTAGAACATTACTCACACCTGTTGACAAGCTGGAAGTCTTGTGTGAATCCATTGTTAACTTTGAATCTTTTGCTGAAAATGGGTATGATCTTCGTCCCATTGTTGATGCACAGTGTTGGACTAAGTTTTTTGATAGGCTGATGGGACCAGTTTATCCTTGTCTGGTAAAGGAATTCTGGATTCATGCTTCTACTTGCCCTAAGTTCATTGTCTCTTATGTTCTGGGTAAAGAAATCATAATAACTGAAGATCTTATAAGGAAACTCATAGGGTATGAGGAAATTGACGGTGTCACAAATCTGCTAGCTGGGCGTGTGGATATGACTGATGTGTATAGAGAAGTTTTCTTATCTGGAGAAGTTTCTAACAAGGTAAAGGATTTGAAGCCAATTTACAGGATCTGGGCTAAGATTTTCATGGGTTGCATTCATTATAGAAAATCTTCCAATTCTTCAGACTATGTTAACACTGATCAGCTATACTTCATGTATTGTCTGAGTTAGAGCACAAAGGTGGATCTTCCGTATCTTCTGTTTAATCATCTGTGGACACACGTTAAACAGTCAAGGGAAGAGGTCAGAACCAAACATCAGAAGATAAGAAATTGGATTCCAATGGGAAGACTTATCTCAGACATTCTGACTGAGAATGGTCTGGTTGGACATCTGGTAGAAGCTGGATTGAAGGAAGAGTTAGCTTCTGTAATAGGAAAACTTCTGAATGGGAAGAGTCTTCAGAGGATGAAAGTTGTAGAAGAAGTCACTTCTGCACCAAAGAAAATAAATTCTGAAGAGGTCACTCAAAGAAGGATTCCAGTTGATAATTTTCCCATGTTCTTCGCTAATGAACCAAGGGAGATTATTCTGAAATACATTGCAGAGTGTCTGAAGGATGGAACTCCTCTGCCAGCAAATCTGGTTCAGAAGGCAGGTGAACCAGCTCCAGATCTTTATGAAGCCAGACACAAGAAGAAGAGAAAGGTTGCTGAAGAAGGATCTTCTAAACCCAAGAGGAAGGCTACTGGTGAAGCTGCTGCTGTCAAATCCAAAAGGGTCAAGAAGCAAAAGGTCAATCCTCTAGAGGCAAGTTTAGATTCTATTCTGGAAACTGTCAAAGCGGTATTAACATCTGATCAAACTCTCCATGAACCTTTACCATCACCATCACCTTCTCCTCCTTGTGTTTCTAAACCTAAGAAACCTTCTATTACAACTCCTTCTGTACCCCAACCTCAAGCAACTCCATCTGAAAAGTATAACTCTAAACCAATACATTCTCCACCATCTGATATTCCCTCATCTGACAAACAAACACCTGCACCACATACATCTGAAATTCCCCCACCAGAACCACAAACTTCAAAACCTACTGAACCAACACCATCAGAACCAAAACCCACAGAACAACAACAACCACAACCAAAACAATCCACTCCTTCTAATCCTGAACCAACATCTATCCAAACATCTGAACCTTTCATACCTGATTCTGATGTTTTAGATATTCAACCTCTGACAACTTTGGTTGATATCTCTTCCACCTCCTGTCATTCATATGAATCATCTGATTCATCTGAATCTGACTTACCACCAGAAGTTTACTCACCACCCTCACTCTGTGGCTATGAACTAAGAACATCTGAGTTTGTTTCATTTGCTTCTTTCAAACCTCATCCCTCTGATCCCCTTCCATATGGTCTAAAACTCAAAAACTTTTACATCAGAAGAGAAGCATCTGCACCTACCATTCCATATAAACCTATTTCTTCAACTATCCTTCCTTCTGTACTTCAAGCCTATCTAACACAACAACCAGATATCGTTCCACCTGAATCTCTGCACTCTCAAAATTCTGTTTTTACCCCCTATACTCCTACACCATTTGATGTCATTCCCTCTGTATCCAATTTCAAACAGTTCTTGTTTCCCAAATCATCTTCATCTAGATTTAAAGCTTTCATTTCATCTGAACATCCTTCATTACCTTCTTATCCTCGTCCTCTGTTCATTATCCCAACCTTTACCATACCACCCCAACCCAAAACATCACCTCTGGAAGCCTACCTTAAACCTAAATCCAGATTAGATGTTGATGCCTTATTTTCTAATTTCAAGAAAGAAATAAGGATGAGTTTAGACTCTGTTAAGGAGGAATGACTCTCAAGCATTAATCCAGAAGCTTCTGAAGAATGCTGGGTTAAGTTCATTGCCAAATTCAACTCTGTGGCTTCTAATCTGAAGACCATTTGCTCTGGTGACGCAAAGGTCAGATTTGCTGAAGTTGTCAGACATATGCTATGGAATGTGAACAGATCCCCAACATTGCTTCTTGAGGATGCACCTTCAACGTCTAGAGTAACTGCTACTTCTGAGACTATTGAAGAATATGCTCCTGAAGTCACTCTGGAAACCAATCCATTAGCTCTGATGATTATAGACCAACCATCTGAATCTGTGCCTCAAGAATCTGCATCTGCAATGATCATTGACTCTGCTCCTACTCCTGCATCTGAATCTGCTCCTACTACTTCTTCTGAAGTTAAGAAAGAGAATCCAGACCTAGAAGACAAGATTGTTGTGCTGGAAGCTGGTCAATCTGAAATAAAATCTTGGATGGCAAAACAAGATGAGAAAACAGACCACGTACAGAAATGGATGGCTAAGCAAGAGGAATCTACTTCTGAGATGACCCACATCCTTAAACTTCTTGCATCACGCTTATCTTAGTTCCTATGTTTGTGCACTTTAAGTGTTATTTTTTTCTGTTTCTACTTTCTCTGAATCATGTTTTGTTCTGAATGTACACTGATTATCTATGAATGAATCTGCTTGTTTGAATTATTTGTTTTACATCTGTTGATGTTATCATCTTTATTCTGTTTTCTTCTGTTAACCTTTTATTTGTCTTTAAAAGTTTTCTTTTTGATTATGACAAAAAGGGGGAGAAAAAGAAATTCTGTTTGTTCAAATATAAACAATTACTAAAATGAAATTCAAACATAACAAATTATATCTAATATTGAATTTTAGTCTTTCAGAACTGTAACATATCATCTGACAAAATTCATTAAAGTTACCATGAGAATCCCCAAACCAGACTTTTATTCAAACCAGGTTCTGATTACCAGGCTCTGATAAGTCAAACCAGGCTTTGATCCTAAAAGCTAACCAAGCTCTGATTTTGGAAAAAAAATCAGTAAGAGTAAACCAGGCTCTGGTTCTGGAAAGCAAATCAAGCTATTACCAAGCTCTGATTCTGGAAAGTATATTCTAACCAGGATTCTAATCAGAAGTTTTTAACCAGGCTCTTAATCTGAATAGTATACTCATGCAAAAAGGGAAGTATTTTCTTTTATTAGAGTATTCATTTTAGGGGGAGATTCTTTATCTCAGGGGGAGTTATATATTTATCCTTTTTATTGAACAAAATTTCCTATGTTTTGTCATCATCAAAAAGGGGGAGATTGTTAGAACACAGATTGGTGTTTAATTATATCTCTATGTTTTGATGATAACTCTAATGGAATTTTGTATTAAGAAAATATATACTCTAATTTTGTTCAAGTATTTTTGTTTCAGATAATAAATTAAATATTCTTATGGAAGCAAAAATGCATCTGAACAGTAGTCTACGCAAAGCTCTGAAGCATCAGAAGCAAGCCATCATAAGACTCTGAGCGCTGCTAGAAGAGACTCTGAAGCAGAAGCTGCAGAAGACTCTGAAGCAGAAGCTGCAGAATCATCTGAAGCGTAGCTGAAGAGTTTGTATGAAGAGTTTTCAAGCATTGTTTCAGAAGACTCTGAATGTACTTTACGCTACAAGTACAGAGGCTCTGAAAAACAGTTATGCTCTGACCAGATCACTCACGCTGAAGCACTATTGTTGCAACTCTGATATCATTTAATCTGATATGAAGAACAAGAAGCACATCAGAGGATCTGATGTTGTTTACGTTTGAAAAGATGCCAGCACGTGAATAGACTTGGTACTATTCTCAACGTCCTCTCCAATGAAACTATTCCTTATTTGTGATAGACACAAGGATTCAGGCAAAAGGCATTTCTATGAACATACTACTTCTGAGAAAGGAAAAGTCATGTGAAGACAAAAGGCTACAGCTACTCTACTTGCACAGTCTTCAAGCATTGGACTTTCAGCACTATAAAAGGACGTCTTCAACATCTCTTCAAGGTTAACGAATTATTGACAAACTCATTGAAATTATTCAACAACTCTCATACAATCTTTCTTACTCCAAGCTGAATAGTTTTTATTCGTTCTTAACTTAAGTGTAAAAATCACAGTTTGTGATATAGCTTTTTAGAAGCATCTTAAACACTTGTTTAGTTTACATTAATTTGTAAAAGGTTCCTTAAGAAGACCAAGTTGTGGTCAGGATTTCTTGAGAGGACTAAGACAGTTGTTCTTGGTGGTTGACACTGTAATCTATTTGAATATAGTGGATTAAGTCCTTGTGGAGAAAGACAAATCCTTCTTGATAGGGTGGACTGAATTAGTTGAGTTCAACGAACCAAGATAAAAATTTTGTGTTGTTTTTATTACCATAATATTTTCTAAACCCTTATTCCACCCCCCCCCCCCCCCTCTAAGTGTTTTTCTCACCTTCACTTAACACCAATAATCTTCTGATTTTTTGGTTTGTCTACAAGCTGCCATGTTTGATTTTTCTCTATCATTTTCATTTCCTCCTGCATGGCAGCTTTCCATCCTTCAACATTAACAACTCCAACATACTGTATAGGCTCTAATGTAGCTATATTACACTTGGTGTAAATATCATCAAGTTCCGTGATCACACAGCCATTGTTGTCATTGTTGTTTTTCAACCAAACCCTTCATTCTCAATCCATTTTTTCACTCTAAATCTCCATTCTATTGGTTCATCACATCATGGGGATAAAAATAAGTTATAATTTCAGGTAAAGATCCTTCATTTCCCACTGCATTTCTCATATTTAATCATGTTTTTTTCTGGAAAAAAGTTGTGTTGTGTAATACCCTAATTTTTACCCCTAAGATCTCACATTTCATTTGTATCATTTCATACACAAACAAGATCATAATTTTTGGTTCTCCCAGCACCCTTGTGTGTTTATTACTTGATTTTTGTTGTTTATATTTACTAACCTCTAACTAAAATACCAAAAATATTTTGCAATTTTCCTGTTTCTTCTCCTTCTCTGTGTGTTTAGGGTTTTACAGGGAGATTGATGGCAAGGACATTCATTCAAGTATAGATCAGATGGAAGTTTGACCATATCTTGGTCAAACTATCAAGAGTTTGCTTCAATTATATGTTACCTATGGTAGTGGGCAATTTATCAGGAAATGTGATTGTTCAAGGTCAAATTGTCTTATGTTGAAATCCATTGGTTTATCAAGCAGTGTTCTATGAGAAGTTTGGTCCATGTTATCATGATCAAGTGTCCATCAGTTCATAATGTGTTCATTTGTCGATTTATTTTCCCCGAGATTGATTTAGGCCAAATTCAAAGTGATTCGGAACTTATCTCATTTGTTATCAGAGATTCAGAGCATTTTGATAAAGATTAAAATTGATAGTTTATGCTTCAGATACAAGTTACTCAGTGGTCCAAATTTGTCCAGTCATTATAAGCAGATGCTTTGTGGAAAGGTTTTGGATTGGTTTTAGGTTAAAGTCAAGATTGTATATCCACTTTGATTACCATTTTATAACCATTTTTTTATCCATTTCATATCCATTTTTTTAACCAATTACCCAAATATCCAATTCCATATCCAATTATCCAATTTATTTTCAATAACTTATTTTTTATCCATTTGATCATCCATTATCCATATATGTCCATTTAATTTCCATTTGTCCAATCTTTTTTATAAAAAAAATCAATTCAATTCAAAAGTCCAAATTTTACAAAACCAAAGGATACCATAAAATTGTCAAAAAAATAGTATGATGTTGAATTAAAACAATCAAGATATTGTTGCATTTGCCTCTGGATGTATATCTTCAGTATCTAAGAGAGTAATTTGTTCCTCGAATGTAAAAGTCAAAATTGATGGAGTCGCGCTTCTTATTTGTGCTGCAAATCATCAAAGACTGGTGGAGAATATCAATATATCAAACTTGTCTGCTACCCTTATTCAGTCCCTAGTTGATATCCTTATTTCTGCACAGCCTTCTTTTGGTAATAACAATGATGACGATGACAAAGAATCCATCAGCATTTGCAGGTGTACACAAGAAGAGGCCAACGACCGTGAATCCAACACTGGAACTTCCACTATATATGGTGTTGACTTAGTTATATGGTTGCTGTTTATTCTTGCTTGTCATGATGAAATAAATAAAGCTGCTATAACGAAGTCTTGAGCAATTTATGTTCTCGCCGACAGGATCTCGAATTGTTGCTCACAACATTCTCAGATAAATACAAAGAAGATAACATGCTAATCTTCCCGGTACTTTAAGACAAGCATCGAGTAGTAACTCTGTATTGGAAATCTCGGTTGATGCTAGTTATTCAGCTAAACGCCGCGATGCAGTAACAGAAGCCTGCTCCTATTTTTTTGACCTGTATACTTCAGCGACTTGCAAGTGTGAAGGATCATGATGCTTCTGATTTGAAATTCATAATGGAGAATCTTGTTACTAATTTATTAACCACTCTAAATTTACCTGAATATCCTGCTTCAACTTCTATTTTAGAGGTTCTATGTGCCATACTAATTCAGAATGTTGGGACAAGATCCAAGGATTTTGGTGCGCATTCCATGGCAATTGATATTCTTGGCACTATTGCTGCAAGGTTGAAGCGTGATGCTGTGGTTTGTATCAGGGAAAAGTTTTGGGTACTTCAAGGTTTACGTAGTAAGGATGTTGCTCCTCAAAAGTATCCAAAAGATACATGATGTGTCTGTTTGGATGGAAGGGCTGGAAATTTGTTCCCATGTTTCGGCTGCAGTAGGCTTTTTTATGCTGAATGCTTGGACATTAAATAAAATGAAGTTCTCAATCAGAACTGGTATTGTCACATGTGTATCTGTTCAAAGCAACTACTTGTACTGCGATCATATTGCAATTCCTAGCAAGGATGATGTTAAAAAGAATTGTAAAGTTTCAAAGGATGATTCTACATTTTCTAACCTTGAAATTGTTCAACAATTGCTTTTGAATTACCTTCAAAAGGTCACCTCTGTGGATGACCTACATCTTTTCATTGGCTGGTTTTATCTTGGTTCGTGGCATAAAAATGCTCTGTCTTCTTCAGTTTTTAAGATGAATGGTTACTGTTGCACCCCAAAATTTGACCAACAATTATTTATTCATTGAGTGTTTGAAAGTTGATACCTTCATCAGAAAGTTCAAGAGATCCTCAGAGGAGTGGGTTGAAACCAAGGATGTGTGACTCATAGCTTGAGAGTTGTGGGAGCTCCTCAGATGATTCTGAGACTTTGAGAATGAACTAGATGTTTTGAGGAAGCCTGTGAGATGTCTTGATAGCCATCATGAAGCCCAGAAAGGTCATTGTGCAAGAGTTCAGAAGATTCAACCATGAATGGTAGAATTAGGGTTTTGACTGGGTCAACCCTAGATTAACTGAAAATTTGGAGAAGGTTGAGACCTAATCCAAGGACCATGAGATCATGGAATGATGTATGGAGATGTTATAAAGATGATTCCTAGACCAACTCATCATGATTGAGGAGTTTGAGAAGTTTCAAGTCAGGGTTTCCAAGGATTGTCAGTGAGAAAACCCTAATTTGATCCCTATCTTCCAGGCAGTTTTAGCTCTAGATGTGATTGATATCTCATCTTACCCACAACATGAATGTTGTAGAGCTTGTTCTTAGATTTAATTTGAGTGGTGGAAGTACTTGATAGGAGTTGCAGAGCTCAAGTTATGGTTTTGACAAATTACAGGTCAGCAGAGGTATGTGAATCTGGGTCCTTGAAAGTCACCCAACTTGCAGACAACTTTTGCCCTAGTAGGATGATTCCCATGATCTCTTGGTCAACATGAATGTTGAAGGGCATATTCTTAGCTTTAATTTGAGTGGTAGAAGTCCTTGATAGGATTTGTGGAACTCAACTTATGGTGTGAACAAGACAGGGGTATTTTGGTCATTTGTCAGTTATAGGTCATTTTAAGCAAAGGCCATATCTCCTATTTCCAAGCCTCAAATGGAAAAACTCAAAACATGAAAGTTGTTCAAAATGTGATTTTAAGTCTAGAAAGAAGGTCATGAATTGTTGGAAAAGCTCATAGCATGGATTTTCATGATTGGTCAAATTTGAACTAAAAATGGCTTATAAGTTTAAAAAGTTGAAATTGGAAATTGGTTTGAAAGATCTAGGAATCCAAAATATGTCATCCAATATATCATTTTGATTGGAAACATCATTTTGAGAACATTGGTTTAAATAGAATTTTCATTTGAGGCTTTAAAATTGGAGTTGCTTTGTAAATTTGTTACTTGCACTTTAAGGCATCAAAAGGAAAGATGGGAAAATGCTACATAAGGACTTGTAAGGTTTTGTTTTCATTTTACCATATCATTTGAGGAGAAATTAAGTGAGATTGCATGGTGTATCATGATATAGCATGAGATTTACTAAATATGGCAAATTCAAATTATCATTGCATGAGAAGTTCTAGAAGCTTCATGGAAGGTTCTACAAACTTCCACACACTTCTATTCTCATCTATATAAGCCCTAGAGTGGCTACATGCATTGGTTAGAGATTCTTAGAGCTTGCATACCACATTTTGATTCTTTCACTCCAAAGTGCATTTTCATTTCAAACTCTATTGAAACTTCATCAATCATCACAATTCTGGTTATCATCATCATCTACCATCATCATAGAGCATTTGGCAAGAAAGATTGAGGAGAATTCGTGGCTGGCTCATGTATTCCAAGTGATCACTCCAAGTTGCATGAAGGATTGGCTAGGTTGATTCAAGAAGTGTAAGCAAGAACTACTGCAAACAGAAGCATATAGATTCATTGGAGATCATCCAAAGAAAGCACCAAGGCTTGAATTGAAGGAGAAACACCATAGCCATCACCAATTGCAAGGTATGCGTTTTCTTTTGAGTCTCATTATTTATGCATAGTTAAGTTATGTGGTTAGGAGAAATGTGATAGAGACCAATATAGGATGAATCATGATGAGTTTGAGAGCATTACATGGAGGTTTGTTTTATGGCCATTTCTGTTTTAGGACCAAGAACTTACAATTTAGTATACTATAATCTTAGTTCTTTAGCTTAGTGTACTCCCCATGAGCTGGAGAACATTCTTGCATAATATGAGCCCATACCATTTCCATGCATATCAGTGCAATTAAAGTGTGCCCAGAACTTCCTACTATCGTATTCCTTTTTAGGTTGAGTTTTAGAGGAATCTAGGACCATGGCTGTGTAGAGGGCAATGAGTAGGTTAAGTTTGATTTTTAGATCGTGAGTTTTCATGGCTTAGTGAGAGAGGTAGAGGAGATGGAAGATTCACGTGTGGAGACTGAAATTCATGAAACCCTAAGTGTCCAAGGAAGAAGACAACCAAGAGCCCTTGGATCAGCCTGAATATTTGACTTTGTCTTTTAATCTCACGGCCCAGATTAATTAAGAAATTGGAGGGAGAGTTTAAAATTGAAACGCGGTCGTTTGGTTTAGTGAGTCCGTGTGGGCTTATCCCATGTTCTATCCGCACCCCACCATATTCTGGCCCATATAATTTTGAACTAACCTGCCTTGCTGTTTTCACCCCCTCCCCTTTAATTGATTTCTTTTTATTTTAAATTCCATTTAATTTTCTTGCATTTATAAAATTCATATAAAATAGAAAATTAAATATTTCTCAATGTTTCTTTTTCCTATATGTTAATAAATCTGTCTAGAAAATTCTAAATAAATAAAATTTCCATTTTATCTTCTTTTCATATTTTAATAGATTTTTCATTTTAATAGCTTTTTAATATGTTTAGTTTGATATCCAATTTTGTAGAATTTGTTTTAGGACCTTCCCTTAGGATTTTTAATTCATTCTTTTTTGTGCAATTAGATATTGAATCATAGTTCCCCATAGGATTTAATTCTTGATTTTTAGATTAAAATTTGATTAGTTTAATCAGGTTAGCATTAGGGTATCCTAATTAGGGTTTAGGTTGTGCATAGGTAAGGAAATTCATTTTCTTTAGAGAGTTTTGTTTTGATTTTTGGGTAGGGGCATATGTGGATGTTATGGGTAGATGTTGTAGACCCTTGTGGATAATTGATAGATTTTTCCCCCTTGGTTTAGTATTTTTAGGTATTTTCTGAAGTTGCCTGATGATTTTGTCTGTTCTGTGGTTATCTGTTCGTCTCTGGGGTTTATTTTGGGGAATTTGTTGTGGGGCTTGTGTTGTCTTGAAGAGCTTGTTGAAGGAGCATGGAAGAGAAGATTGTAGATCAAGACTCAGAGACCCAGAGCTTGGCTTGTTCCCTGTTTGTGAGGTTTGAGATCCTGAAGTTTGAAGGAAGTTCATGGTACTTTCCTGAGGAAGGCACTATGAATGACTTTCATTCTTTCTTCTCACCTCTTTCTCAAGTATCCAATGATGTTGGAGCCAACTTGTGAGTTTAATTTCTCCTGAGGAGGAATGTAAACTGATCACATGTTGTTGAGCCACATGGGATACAATTCCTAAGCGGAAGCCTCCTAGTACTTTCCTGAGGAAGGTCCTATGGGTCTATTCACTTAGTTCCATTAGTTTATCTAGGATTTCTTAAGTATCCAATGATGTAGGAGCCAACTTGTGAGTTTAATTTATCCTGAGGAGGAATGTAAACTGATCACAGTTGTTGAGCCACATAGGATACAACTCCTAAGTGGAAGCCTCTTAGTACTTTCCTGAGGAAGGTCCTATGAGTCTGTTCATTTAGTTCCACTAGTTCAGATAGGATTTCCTAAATATCCGGTGATGTTGGAGCTTGCTTGTGAGTTTAGTTTCTCCTGAGGAGGAATGTAAACTGATCACAGTGGTTGAGCCACGTAGGATATGATTCCTGAGTATACACCTCCTAGTGCTTTCCTGAGGAAGACACTATGAGTCTGCTTACTTAGCTCCCTTTCTTTGGTCAGCTTGTTCTGAAGCTTGAAGACTGGGATTGATTTCTTTTGGTTAGGTTTTGCTTTAGGGCTTTGCTTAGATTTGATCAGGAGTCTGTGTTAGGGTTAGGATTAGAGAGTAGATGATTCTTTCTCAAGCATGTTTTGTTTGCCTGATGGCACTTCATTTCTTTTATCTGTTCATTGCTTGATAGCATGTTGTTTATATTTCAGTATGATTATTGTTATTTCATGACTGGCTTGAGGTCGAGACGAGCTTGTGGAGGCTGAAGCCCCACACACATTTCCTCCCTCACTTGCATTGCATGCATTTTACTGTTATAGCTGATGCTTTTGTCTGTTTTGGTGTATCATTGACATGATCCCTTAGGACTCTCATTTCTTCTGATGAGGATTTGATGATAGACTTTTAGGTTGAAACCTATGTATGACAACTTCTAGGAGTTCCCTGTTCAAACCTCAACCATAGGATGAATCCATGGCATGATAACAGTAGGACTTGATAGTCTCCCTCCTAGTTGGGCCTGTTCTCTTCTCATCTCAAAGCAGTTTAAGATACAGTAATCATGAATGATTTCTTTCGTACGTTACGAGCCTTAAGCTATCTGAGATTGGATGTTTAGTATGGTACCCTTTGGGTGACATGCGATGCATTCACTCTCAGGTCATAGTCTCTAGTGCGGTTGAGATCGCAAACAATAAAAAACACTTCTTTCAGGAGATAACCCGTAGTTTCCCGAACTACGTTTGCTCTGATCTTTCATACCAGATGAAAGTACATAGGCATAGGATGCGACATCCTAGCGAGCAACCTTTCCCCCATAACCCGTAGTTAGCCGAACTACGTTGACTCTGATTTCTCGTTCCAGACGGGAATACGTAGGCATAAAGCGCGATGCTTTGCCGAGTCATTTTCTTTTCTTTTTTCAGCCAGCCTTGATAGGTAGATAGAATAAAACCAACCCGTCCAAGTAAACAAACAAGCGAGGATCCCGTCGAGTACGACGGACGTGAGGGGTGCTAATACCTTCCCCTTGCGTAACCGACTCCCGAACCCAGACAATGGTTGCAACGACCTTGTCTTACCCTTTTTCGTCAGGTTTTTCCGATCGTTTCCTTTCCCGCTCTGAGGGATAAATAACGAAAGGTGGCGACTCTTCTGTCATGCCGGCACCTTATTTTCGCGCAAGCGACAGCTGGCGACTCTGCTAGGGACTGAACCCAGAATCTCTGGTTCTCCGGTTCCTTATGAGAGTCAATCCTATCGTTTGTGTGTTTGCTTGTTGGGTTGCGTTTATTTATCGCATTTTTACTTCCCGCATTTTTATTTCCTGCATTTTATTTCCAGTTTGATATGATTATCTGTGCTGCTGTGGGAGAGGGATGTTACTGTGAGTGAAAAGCCGGACCTGGGCTTGAGTATACACCTAGATATAGTTGCGGAGAAGTAGTAGACGAACCTGTCTGCTGAGCAGGCACAGTTCCCTACGAAAATCTGCGCTCAGACGAGATTCTTGCAGAGGTGCTCCTTTCCGGTCCTGAGGATCTGAGGGGAGTCCAGACGTGAGGGTTGTCGACTCTGGGGACCGATCATTTGGAAGTCAGCTAAGAGAGGCCTCTTCATGACTTGACGATGCCACTCCTTCTGGGAATCGTATCGTCACTCATGAAAGTCTGTGACGCTGATGACCGCATAGGATGTCATACCTTCGTCTGTGGATTAGGTCCATACCTGTGAGTGGGGTCGGGATATTGCAGGAAACTTTGACCTCCAGACTACCTGGTTTTCTTGACAGTGAATCAGTTATGTTGGTATCAGGGTTCTCAGTTGCGGATTTGACTGTTCTTGACAGAGCGAGGGTTTGATCAGAGGATCTTATCATCTGGTGTATGTCTGTTCCTGGTAAAGCAGATTTCGACCAGAGTATTGTCTTCAGAGGTTTGTCCTAGATGGAGCAGATTTTGAGTGGGGTCTGAAGATCTCATCGTCAGTTGTTGTTTGTTCTTGATAGGGCAGATTTTGAGTGGGGTCTGAAGATCTCATCAGCAGCTGTGTGTTTGTTCCTGATAGGGCAGATTTTGACTTGGGGTCTGAAGACTTCATCAGCAGATGTTCCTTGATCTTGCACCCGGGATCCTTATCATCAGGCACTTATTCTTGTAAGGGCAGAATGTTGATCTCGATCCTATCAGATGGTTATTCTCATCAGATCAGATCAGTGGTTCTACACCGGGGTTTCCTTCTCATCAGCGACTGTTGATACCGAATCTCCGCAGCAGCCACCTGGATATATTGTCGCATGCCCGCATTTTGCATTAGTTTGCATAATCGTTAGCATTCCATTGGCGTGTGTCTGTGACAGGTACCGTTCCCCGATCCAGGATCTCTCGCTTCTTATTGTGTTATTGCAGCAGGACTATTGCGTACGAGTTCTCGATCCCTGATGTACCGGAGTTGGCTATCACCAATGCTATAGGCTTCCTGTGTATACGTGAGATTGATGTTTCCATGATTGGGCCCAGATTCCTCTCCTTATTATTGTCAGCACTGGTACTAAGGCGCCAGGATCGGGGGAAATCTCTCAAGCACACAGACACACGCATGCATCTGCATAAAGCATTTTGCATGACATACATTCTGTTGCTTTTCCTAACCTTTAATCTTGACAGGTTTTTTCAGGTACACAGGTTCCGAGCTGTTTCCGATCTCCAGGATTGATCAAAAACTCATCCACCGCTACTCAACTCGCGCTAATCAGACAAGGATAATGGACCAGGTGCAGTCAGATGTTCAAGAGCTCCGTGAACGGATGGATCGTTTCATGGAACTGATGCAGGTGGTCGCGAATGGTCAAGACCAGCTTCGTACTTTGGTTCAACCTCTGATCTCCAGGGTTGACAGTAATGGCATACTGCACGGCGGGGCTGTGCCTACTCCTCCTCCCGTGGATACTCCACAGAATGTTGTTCCTGTTGCCGGGGGCAACGGCAGTGCTAACGGCAATCTGATGACTAATCTCGGACTCAATGCGGCAGGCGTCGGCAATGGTAGTCTGGGAGCCAATGTTAACATAGGGCCGGTCAACGGCAATACTGGTGCAGGAAATCTGTTGGTGCCTCAACCGTGGCTGGAGGACCATCAGGATGACATATTCTCTCAGAGAGGTGTAGAGGCAGAGTTGAACGCTGAAGCTCGACTCAGGTTCAAGGCGCTGGAAGACAAGATGAGAGACATTGAAAATCAGAACACATTGGGCGTCGACATGTCCAAGCTCGGGTTGATTGCTGACTTTAAAGTACCTCACAAGTTCAAGGTGCCTACCTTTGAGAAGTATAAGGGTACTACTTGCCCCCGGGTCCACCTCCGATCTTATTATAGAAAGATGTCCGCCTATTCTGACGATGAGAAGTTGCTGATGCACTTCTTTCAGGATAGTCTTTCTGGTCCATCGCTCGAATGGTATATGGGTTTGGAGCCCGCTACTGTGCGCACCTGGAAAGATCTTGCAGAAGCGTTCGTCCTCCACTATCAATACAATAGCGACTTGGCTCCCAACCGAGTTCAGCTTCAGAATCTCTCACAGCGGAACAATGAAAGCTTCAAAGAATACGCCCAACGGTGGCGTGAATTGGCTGCTCGGGTTCAACCGCCGATGGTTGAGCGTGAGCTAGTGCAAATGTTCGTGGCTACCCTTCCTGGAATCTATTATGAAAAGCTGGTCAGTGGCATGTCTGGAACATTCTCGGCTCTCATCACTCTGGGCGAGCATGTTGAGAACGGTATAAAGATCGGAAAAATTCAGGGCGAATCGTCCTCAGCTGGAGGAGGTAGTAAGAAACCTTACGCTGGCAAGCGTCGAGAGGGAGATGCCAGTGCTGTCACTAATGCTCGGAGAAAGGGCAAGGGCCCTCAGCCTCAGATTGCTAGCATAAATATCCCAGCTGCGCCGCAGCAACAGCAGCAGCCCCAGCAGCAGAATAATCAGGGGTACAGGAAATATCAGAATCGGGCTCCTATGGCAAACCGTCATTTTGATACTCCACCTATGTCATATGCGCAGCTTCTGCAAACTTTGCTGCAGCTTCAGCTAGTTCAAAAGAGGACGTTGGCTCCCTTGACAGGAGCACCACCACCGGGGTATGACGCCAATGCTACTTGTGAATTCCACACTGGGGCACCTGGCCATACGATTGAGAATTGTAAAGCTTTTAAGCACAAAGTCCAGGACTTGGTGGACGCCAAAGTTATCAACTTTTCTGACAACGTGCCCAACGTCACCAAAAACCCGATGCCTCATCATAAGGGGGGCGGAGTGAATGCAGTTATCACTGAGGAGAGTGCGGACTTGCTGACTGATGTCAAAGATTTGAAGACGCCATTGAGTTTTGTCAAGGCTAAGTTGCTAAAGAAGGGCTTCTTTCCTGGATGCGGAGAGTTATGTATGGCTTGTGCTACACTTCCTGATGGGTGTGAGCAGCTGATCGAAGGTATCCAGGGTTTGATGTCTGAGGGTATTTTGCAGTTCAGCCGGAGCGTTGAAAGTGCATCGGGGGAAGTCATGCTGAAGCAGGCAGATGAAGTTGCTACCATTACTATTCCTCGTCACCCTATTACTATTTCAGCGCCCCGTCCGCCTACTATCACCATCACCAGGGCCGGACCGATCCCATTCGAGAGTACTAATGTCGTTCCATGGCATTACGGCGCCGAAGTTTATTGTAATGGTCAGAAGATAAAGCTAGAGCCATTCGGATCGACTGTGCAGGATCTTATCGAAGTCAGTGGTATCACTAGAAGCGGTAGAGTGTTTGCGCCAGCAGAAGTTGCAGCAGAGAAGGTGGTCCGGGCTAACGCTGTGGATAAAGGTAAAAGTAAAGCTGTCGAAGAGGTCCCTGCAGGGGCAGAGAAGGACTTGCTGGTTAAAGATGCTGAAGAGTTCATGCGACTAATCAAGAAGAGTGACTACAAAATTGTAGATCATCTTCATCAGACTCCGTCAAAGATCTCGATTCTTAACTTGTTGCTGTGTTCTGAAGTGCACCGCAACGCATTACTGAAGGTATTGAATGCTGCATACGTGCCGCAGGAGATATCAGTAAATCAGCTGGAGGAAGTGGTGGCCCATGTCAATGCTGGTAATGGGCTGGGATTTACAGATCCGGAGCTGACTCCTAAGGGAAGACATCACAACAGCGCCTTGCACGTCTCAATAGAGTGCAGAGGCACGATTATGTCACATGTCCTGGTGGATACGGGTTCCTCGCTTAATGTGCTTCCGAAGAAGGCACTGATGAAGTTGGATACCCGTGGATTGCTTTGCACGCCCAGTGATCTGGTCGTGAAAGCCTTTGATGGAACCAAGCGCCACGTCTTCAGAGAGTTGACCCTGCCAATTCAAGTTGGTCCAGAGACGTTCAATACGGTTTTCTATATCATGGATATCATGCCCGCCTATAGTTGCCTCTTAGGTCGGCCATGGATCCATTCTGCTGGTGCCGTGACGTCCACGCTGCATCAGAAGCTTAAATATGCTGTCGGGGGCAGCATAGTAACCGTCTGTGGTGAAGAGGACATCATGGTGAGCCACCTGTCGTCCTTTAAATATGTTGAAATGGATGGCGAGATCCATGAAACGCTCTGCCAAGCCTTTGAAACCGTCAGGGTGAAGGAGGTAGCTCCTGTCGTCGCGGAGAAGCAGGAGATGAATCTCTCCTCGTTTAAGGAAGCTCGGGCCGTTGTCGAAGCCGGTTCTACCCCAGGCTGGGGGCATGTCTTGGATATTACCAATCAAGCAGGATAAGTTTGGATTGGGATATTCTCCTGGAGCTGAAGCTTCATCTTCTTCTGGCAGCTCGTCTCGTGGGAAAGGGCCGATCCTATTCACCAAGGGGGGAGTAATTTTCGAGAGCATCAACGCTGCGTCGGAGGACAGCGGGGATAGTGATTGTGATCTTGACGCCTGGATTCAATCGAGCAAGCCAGGCGGGCGCCTCCACAATTGGACCATCAAGGAGATTATCAAGCTGACAAGTGAAGAGTAATGATTTGCTTTTTACAATCTTTGTACAACCCTATGTCCTGCCCGGGGCATAGTGGTTTTACTGTCAGGGCCTTGTTGGATTATGTGTATGCATTTTGTTAATAAATAAAAGGCGTTTTCTTCGTAATCAAATATTGTGTTCTCTGTTATTCCTGTTTTATGTTTATTTTGAAAAACAGCGAAATGGCAACGAGGCTTGTGCTAACCTGCATATTCTTGCTTTAAACTTAACCCTTGTTATTGCAGGATCCACGTAACAGATGACATCGACTCTGGACGCTCTACGGCTCACTACGACTTTGATTGCCCGATCTATCAAGCCGAGAATGAGATTGATGAAGACGAAGACCTTCCGGAAGAGTTGGCCCGCTTGTTGAGACAAGAAGAAAAGGTTATTCTGCCTCACGAAGAGGATATTGAGATTGTAAATCTGGGTTCTGAGGAGCTCGTCAGGAATGTCAGAGTTGGGGCTGCGCTGCAGAATGATGTCAAGCATAGACTGGTCGAGATGCTTCGAGAGTATAATGACGTCTTTGCTTGGTCATACGAAGATATGCCCGGACTTGACACAGATATCGTGGTTCATCGCTTGCGGTTGCGAGAAGATTACCCTCCAGTCAAGCAGAAGCTTAGGAGGACGAGACCAGACATGGCTGTAAAAATCAAGGAAGAAGTCCAGAAGCAGTTGGACGCAGGATTTCTAGCCGTTACCACCTACCCTTCGTGGGTCGCCAACATAGTGCCTGTACCAAAGAAGGACGGTAAGGTACGCATGTGCGTCGATTATCGGGATTTGAATAGGGCGAGCCCTAAGGATGATTTCCCGTTGCCTCATATCGATGTGTTGGTCGACAACACAGCCCAGTTTTCCGTGTTTTCATTCATGGATGGCTTCTCCGGTTACAATCAGATTAAGATGGCGCCGGAGGACATGGAGAAAACGACGTTTATTACCCCCTGGGGAACATTTTGCTATAAGGTAATGCCCTTCGGTCTAAAGAACGCAGGGGCCACTTACCAACGAGCAATGGTAACTTTGTTTCATGATATGATTCATCATGAGATCGAGGTCTATGTTGATGACATGATTGCAAAGTCCCAAACGGAGGAAGAGCATCTGGTCAATTTGTTGAAGCTGTTTGAAAGGCTTAGGAAGTTCAGGCTGAGGCTGAATCCTAACAAGTGCACTTTCGGAGTGTGGTCCGGAAAGTTATTGGGGTTTATCGTTAGTGAACGAGGTATTGAAGTTGATCCTGTGAAAATAAAAGCTATCCAAGAAATGCCAGCGCTGAAAACAGAAAAAGAAGTTCGTGGTTTCTTGGGCCGAATAAACTACATTGCGAGGTTTATCTCTCAGCTCACGGCCACTTGTGAACCGATGTTCAAGCTTTTAAAGAAAAATCAGGCGATTACTTGGAATGAGGATTGCCAGAAGGCATTCGACAAAATAAAGCAGTATCTTCAAGAACCTCCAATCTTGATACCCCCAGTGGCGGGACGGCCATTAATCATGTACCTGACGGTTCTGGAGAATAGTATGGGGTGTGTTCTCGGTCAGCACGACGAGACGAGCAGAAAAGAGCATGCCATTTATTATTTGAGTAAAAAGTTCACTGAGTGTGAATCTCGATACTCGATGCTGGAGAAGACGTGTTGTGCATTAGCTTGGGCCGCCAAACGTCTACGACAGTATATGCTCAATCACACCACTATGCTAATTTCGAAGATGGATCCGATCAAGTACGTCTTCGAGAAGCAAGCTCTTTCGGGCAGGATTGCCAGATGGCAAATGGTGTTAACAGAATATGATATTCAGTACGTTTCTCAGAAAGCCATTAAGGGAAGCGTATTGTCTGATTACCTTGCCGAACAGCCAATCGAAGACTACCAGCCAATGAAGTTCGAATTCCCTGACGAGGACATTATGTTTCTCAAAGCGAAGGATTGCGATGAGCCATTGCCCGATGAGGGGCCAGATAGGAAGTCTTAGTGGAAGTTGATATTCGACAGAGCGGTTAATTCCTACGGAAGTGGTATCGGGGCTATCATCACGACTCCTCACGGATCCCACATCCCGTTTACTGCGAGACTGACGTTTCCAGTTACCAACAATGAAGCAGAGTATGAAGCATGTATTATGGGTCTAGAAGAGGCAATTGATTTGAGAATCAAGAATCTAGACATATATGGTGACTCAGCGCTTGTAATCAATCAGATTAAAGGGGAGTGGGAAACTCGTCAAGCTAATTTAGTTCCGTACATGAATTATGCCAGGAGGCTGCTTCCGTTCTTCGATCGGGTGGAACTTCATCATGTACCCAGGGCTGAAAATCAGATGGCTGATGCCTTAGCCACGTTGGCTTCAATGTACAAGGTCAATTATTGGAATGAGGCTCCAAGAATTGTGCTTTCGCGTCTTGACAGACCAGCATTTGTCTTCGCAATCGAGGATGCCACCGACGGCAAGCCATGGTTCCACGACATCCAGACCTTCCTTATGACTAAGGAGTATCCCGCGGGTGCGTCAACCCAGGATAAGAAGACTCTGAGGAGGCTGTCTGGAAACTTTTATCTCAATCCTGATGGAGTGCTGTATAAGAGAAACCACGATCTCGTGCTACTCAAATGTGTAGATGAGAAAGAGGCGAGTATGCTCATGGAAGAAGTCCATGAGGGCACATTTGGTACGCACGCCGGCGGACATGCCATGACGAGAAAGATCATGAGAGCAGGGTATTACTGGCTGACGATGGAGTCGGATTGTTTCAGATTCGCGAAGAAATGTCACAAATGCCAGATTTATGCTGATAAAGTTCATGTGCCGCCGTGCCCATTGAATGTCATGTCCTCCCCTTGGCCGTTCTCCATGTGGGGCATCGACATGATAGGCAAGATCGAGCCCACTGCATCCAATGGTCATCGTTTCATTCTGGTAGCTATCGACTACTTCACCAAATGGGTGGAGGCAGCCTCGTACGCTAATGTGACCAAGCAGGTGGTAGCTAAATTCATAAAGAAGGACATCATCTGTCGCTATGGAATTCCCGAGCGGATCATTACTGATAATGGTTCGAATTTGAATAATAAGATGATGAAGGAGCTGTGCCAGAGCTTCAAGATTGAACATCACAACTCATCTCCTTACCGGCCGAAGATGAATGGCGCTGTTGAAGCGGCCAACAAGAACATCAAGAAGATTGTTCAGAAGATGGTTGTGACGTACAAAGATTGGCACGAGATGCTGCCGTTTGCCTTGCACGGTTATCGTACGACGGTGCGTACATCGACCGGGGCAACTCCTTTCTCCTTGGTGTACGGTATGGAAGTTGTCCTACCGTTAGAAGTGGAGATTCCTTCTTTGCGAGTTTTGATTGATGTGAAACTCGACGAGGCAGAATGGATTACGAATCGTTTGAACCAACTCAGCCTGATGGACGAGAAGAGGTTAGCATCGATTGCATTTGGTCGCCTGTACCAAAGCCGAATGAAGAAAGCTTATGATAAGAAGGTGCGTCCTAGAAGCTTTCAGACGGGTGATCTCGTCCTGAAGAAGATTCTTCCGCCACACTCCGATCACCGGGGCAAATGGACTCCGAATTACGAAGGGCCGTATGTCGTCAGCAAGGTCTTCTCAGGAGGAGCTTTGTTGTTATCCACGATGGATGGTGAAGATTTTGCATCCCCGGTGAACGCGGACGCAGTTAAAAAATACTTGGCTTGAAAGAGACCCGCTGGACAAAAAAGAAAGAGTCCAGGCAAAAAAGGGGCATCCCGGCGAACCAAAAAAAGAATAAAAGGTTCGGGCAAAAATTAGGGATATATTGAAAAAATGTACACCCGCGAAGTCGAAAACCTACACTGGGCGACTTCGGCAAAAAAGGGTATCCCGGTGAACTGAAAACCCGTAAAGGGCGGTTCACGCAAAAGTTAGGGATTTGAATAAGCAAATGACTGCGTTCCGCGTGTGGACTTTCATTGTTTAGTGGTTTGGAAGACCTGAGGGCCGTTTATCTGAATCAATCTCTTCCGAAGCTGAAGCGTCGGAGAAGTATCGAAGTCGAGTGGGTCTTAGAGGGATCAACTCATGGTGTTCGTCTACGCCTCGTTGCCAACATTTGTATATACTGATGTATATTTATGTTTTCTTTTTGCGCAGCTTCCTCATTCCAGGAGCTTGCCTCTGTTGTAAAACATTTTTTGCCCATTCAGGGGTTCATCATCAATAAAATGCACATTATTCAGCAATTCTGCTTGTCTGTTTAGCATTTATCTGTTTTGTTTGCGAATGAAAACGCCGATGTTTTTTGATAAAATGCGCATACATAAACTTGCGGGCCTAGGCCCATTGATTGTTGAAACAATTAATTAAATGAATGTTGTCACGAGATAATAACCTTGATAGGCCCCTTTGAGGAGGGTATCTTGTCTATTTGTTTGTGTTGTTGCAGGTGTAGCACCTTCCAGAAAATGTGCCGTGCGCATCCCCGAAGCAGGGAGAGCCCTCCTTCTCCAGCAGAGTTCAGTAGTCTCTCCTCCGCAGAATCTGAACGCAAATAGTGAGCATTGATATGTCTCCCCACGCAGAGATGATTCTCTTCCCCAAGCAGACGCATCCTGAAGGAGCGTCACCCCATCAGCTGAGCCAAGCACCGAAGAATGATGTCGTCTTTCCCCAGCACCGGGTCACAAGTGCAGATTTCGTAGAAGTGTTCGGGTGCCGAAGCTCGTGTTTCCCCAGTAAAGTCTCCGGCGGAATTGAGATTCCCCACCAGAGTCATGCTCTCTCCTGAAGTTGGGTGATTCCCTCTTCCCCGGTAGAGTATTGGAACAGCTGATGTTGTATTCCTCCGCAGAGTGTACTCTCCCCCGAAGTCAGATGATTCTTTCTTCCCTAGCGAAATTAAAATTCCGCACCAGAGTCGTACTCTCCAGTGAAGTAGAATGATTTCTCTCCCCGGCTGAGTCCGCAGAAAAGCAGAATCCTTGGAAGCAGTTGGGACCGCGAATGGATGTTCCCTAGCAGATATTGAACAGCCGATGCTGTATCTCCCCAGAGTCGCACTCTCTCCAGCGAAGCAGAATGATTTCTCCTTCCTCAGCCGAGTTTGCAGATGTCCAGGAGGGCCGAGTCCGTGAAAGTTGATCAGATCATGATTGGTCTTTCCCCAGCGGAGTGTGGAGCAGCTGAAGTTGTTTCCCCACAGAGTGGTCATCCCCAGAAGAGTTAGCCGAGATGGCCGCGCAGTTTATTCTCGCGATTGATATCAGCAAGTCTGGTTTCTCGAAGAGCTTCGTCCCCTGCAGAAATCAGCTGAAGTTGTTTGCCCTGCAGCAGTCGACCGGGAGATCAATTCCCCAGACGGAGGCCGATTGATATTGGCGTGTCCACGTTCTCCTCAGCAGGATGATTCCTCTACCTGAGTAGTTCTTGTCTCCTTGACAAAAGGGTTTCCTCCCCCCAGCATTTATTTTGCGGACGGGATCGCATCATTGTGCATGACTGCATAGCATTTAACACTCCATAGCATTTAACACTGCATAGCATTTAACACTGCATAGCATTTAACGTTGCATAGCATTGTGCATGATTGCATGGCATTTAGCATAAACGCATATCATTCCCACCGTGTGGGGCATGGCGCAGAAGCATATGCATCATAAGCATGATCTAGGTCATTATTACTCTTGCCTTACAGGTGTTCAGCCGAAAGACCAGTTGCTCAGGACGATTCCTGATATTCTCTCCAACAAGGTCGCTTCCTTAAGATGATTCTTAAGACCCCGGTGTAATCCCCACAGTCGCTCGCTCAAGATGATTTTTGAGATCCCCAGCGAAGTCTTCAGTTCGAGACGACCCTCGAATCCCTCAGCAGGGCCATTTGCTTAAGATGATTCTTAAGACCTCAGCGCAGGTTTCCGAGTTGTTTGCTCAGGATGATTCTTGAGCTCCCCAATAGCGTCCCCAGCAAGAGTTGCCCAGGAAGATTCCTGGAATACCCCGCAGAATAAAGTCTCCAGAATGGTTATCGGTTCAGGATGATTCTTGAAGGTGCCCGACGGAGCTGTTTGTTCAAGATGATTCTTGAAGTCCTTAGCAGCGTGATATGTCTGCTCCAACAGTGATGTCTAATCTGAAGATTGACTTCATAAACGCCAGAAGGCGATATCAGAGAGGTTCCTGTGAGTTCAGATTTCCGTACTGATGAATCAGCGTTTGTCTGAAGACAAGGTTCCAAATTTGGTATTCAAGATGATCCATGTTGGTCTGAAGACCAAGTCAGTTGCCCTGAGGTGATGATTGATCGCGATCAAGTGAATGATATTTCTTCTGACTGAAGTCGAAGATGTTTCTCCAGCTGAAGCGGAGTTTTGCCTGAAGGCAAAGTGTTTGAATCCCCGTAGAGTCATGAATGGCTCAGGATACCATTTCTTTGACTGAGGTCACAGATTTCCTAAGCTGAAGCGAAGGTGCCTAAGGGCAAGGTTATCCCCAAGGTCATGAATGACCTAGGATTCATTTTTCGGACTGAAGGCCGAAATATATCCCTGACTGAAGTCACGGATTCTCTATAGCAGGGGTGGAGTTGCCTGAAGGCAGATCCATGTATCCTTGAAGGCCAAGGACCATTTCTTTAGACTGAAGTCGAAGATGCCTCCTGCAGAGTTGCCGACGGGCAAAGTTTACATCCTTGAAGGCCAAGGATGTTGTTTCTAGCTGAAGCTGGAATAGCCGACGGGCAGGGTTTCATCTATCTTCAGAAATACTTGAAGATTCTCCAGCGGATCTGGAGTGGCCAGGGGCCAGGGTTCCATCTATCTTCAGAAATACTTGAAGATTTTTTCTAGCTGAAGCTGGAAATGGCCAGGGGCCAGAGTTTCATATATCTTTAATGTTGAAGTTCTACGGTGGGCAGTGTGCAGCAGTATTCCGATGTTCGTTATGGTTCTGAGGGTGAACCCCAGATCAGAGTGTGCTCGGTTAAGTCTCTCATTCCCAGCGGAGTAGTTTCAAATACACAAGTGTACCTTTTGTTCCATTTACCAGGGGTGAACCCCAGGTCAGAGTTGTTCAGGATCATGTTTTGTCCGGCGGCGAGGTTGGATGTTTGTTCGACGGCGAGGTTGAACGTTTGGATTTGACGGCGAGGTCAGATCATCATTTGTCCGGCGGCGAGGTTGGATGTTTGTTCGACGGCGAGGTTGAACGTTTGGATTTGACGGCGAGGTCAGATCATCATTTGTCCGGCGGCGAGGTTGGATGTTTGTTCGACGGCGAGGTTGAACGTTTGGATTTGACGGCGAGGTCAGATCATCATTTGTCCGGCGGCGAGGTTGGATGTTTGTTCGACGGCGAGGTTGAACGTTTGGATTTGACGGCAAGGTCAGATCATCATTTGTCCAGCGGCGAGGTTGGATGTTTGTTCGACGGCGAGGTTGAACGTTTGGATTTGACGGCGAGGTCAGATCATCATTTGTCTGACGGCGATGTTGGATGTTGTTCGACGGCGAGGTTGAACGTTTGGATTTGACGGCGAGGTCAGATCATCATTTGTCCGACGGTGATGTTGGATGTTTGTTCGACGGCGAGGTTGAACATTTGGATTTGACGGCGAGGTCAGATCATCAGTTGTCCGGCGGCGAGGTTGGAGGTTTATTCGACGGCGATGTTGAATGTGTCCGACGGCGAGGTTGAATGTTTGTTTGACGGCGAGGTCAGACTCTTTAAATCCCCAGTAGAGATGATGTTTGTACGACGGCGATGTCGAGTGTCTCTAAGAGGATGTTTGTTTCCGACGGCGATGTCAGATTCAGTTTTCCAGCGGCGATGTTGGGCATGTCAAGGTGATCCAGTCTTCTGACGGCGATGTTAGGTGATGCAGATCCTTTAGTTCCCCAGCGGCGATGCAGGGTATTCTGTCAGATGTATTTCTCCAGCGGCGATGCGGGGTATTCTGTCAGATGTGTTTCTCCAGCGGCGATGCGGGGTATTCTGTCAGATGTATTTCTCCAGCGGCGATGCGGGGTATTCTGTCAGATGTGTTTCTCCAGCGGCGATGCGGGGTATTTTGTTCATTGTTGTATTTTCTCCAGCGGTGATGTTGGGTATTTTGGTGATTCAGGTTTAGGTCTCCGGCGGCGATGTTGGATGCTTGTTTCCCTGAGTTATGGTTGTTCTTGACGACGATGTCAGGTGGTTTGGTGTTCCAGCGGCGATGTTGGGCGTTCCTCAGAATCTTGTTTGACGATAATGTCAGGTGGTTTAGTCTTCCAGCGGCGATGTTGGGTGATGTGGTTGTCTGAAGGCAATATCAGAAGAAGTTAATATGGATGACTGACGGCGATGTCAGATCAGTATCTCTCCAGCTAGTTGCCGCGCAGCTAGCAGTGCAATATTCGAAGATTTGTTCCCCGCAGAGTACCGTGTGCTCGCGCAGTTGGCAAATTTTCGGGTTTACCAGTATTCAATCGTCTCGCACCTTGATTGGTTGAGAGCCGTTCGCTTCTCACCCAGTCAGGTTCAAGCCGTTTGAATAGGGGCAGCTGTTGCACCCCAAAATTTGACCAACAATTATTTATTCATTGAGTGTTTGAAAGTTGATACCTTCATCAGAAAGTTCAAGAGATCCTCAGAGGAGTGGGTTGAAACCAAGGATGTGTGACTCATAGCTTGAGAGTTGTGGGAGCTCCTCAGATGATTCTGAGACTTTGAGAATGAACTAGATGTTTTGAGGAAGCATGTGAGATGTCTTGATAGCCATCATGAAGCCCAGAAAGGTCATTGTGCAAGAGTTCAGAAGATTCAACCATGAATGGTAGAATTAGGGTTTTGGCTGGGTCAACCCTAGATTAACTGAAAATTTGGAGAAGGTTGAGACCTAATCCAAGGACCATGAGATCATGGAATGATGTATGGAGATGTTATAAAGATGATTCCTAGACCAACTCATCATGATTGAGGAGTTTGAGAAGTTTCAAGTCAGGGTTTCCAAGGATTGTCAGTGAGAAAACCCTAATTTGATCCCTATCTTCCAGGCAGTTTTAGCTCTAGATGTGATTGATATATCATCTTCCCCATAACATGAATGTTGTAGAGCTTGTTCTTAGCTTTAATTTGAGTGGTGGAAGTCCTTGATAGGAGTTGCAGAGCTCAAGTTATGGTTTTGACAAATTACAGGTCAGCAGAGGTATGTGAATCTGGGTCCTTGAAAGTCACCCAACTTGCAGACAACTTTTTCCCTAGTAGGATGATTCCCATGATCTCTTGGTCAACATGAATGTTGAAGGGAATCTTCTTAGCTTTAATTTGAGTGGTAGAAGTCCTTGATAGGATTTGTGGAACTCAACTTATGGTGTGAACAAGACAGGGGTATTTTGGTCATTTGTCAGTTATAGGTCATTTTAAGCAAAGGCCATATCTCCTATTTCCAAGCCTCAAATGGAAAAACTCAAAACATGAAAGTTGTTCAAAATGTGATTTTAAGTCTAGAAAGAAGGTAATGAATTGTTGGAAAATCTCATAGCATGGATTTTCATGATTGGTCAAATTTGAACTAAAAATGGCTTATAAGTTTAAAAAGTTGAAATTGGAAATTGGTTCGAAAGATCTAGGAATCCAAAATAGGTCATCCAATATATCATTTTAATTGGAAACATCATTTTGAGAACATTGGTTTAAATAGAATTTTCATTTGAGGCTTTAAAATTGGAGTTGCTTTGTAAATTTGTTACTTGCACTTTAAGGCATCAAAAGGAAAGATGGGAAAATGCTACATAAGGACTTGTAAGGTTTTGTTTTCATTTTACCATATCATTTGAGGAGAAATTAAGTGAGATTGCATGGTGTATCATGATATAGCATGAGATTTACTAAATATGGCAAATTCAAATTATCATTGCATGAGAAGTTCTAGAAGCTTCATGGAAGGTTCTACAAACTTCCACACACTTCTATTCTCATCTATATAAGCCCTAGAGTGGCTCCATGCATTGGTTAGAGATTCTTAGAGCTTGCATACCACATTTTGATTCTTTCACTCCAAAGTGCATTTTCATTTCAAACTCTATTGAAACTTCATCAATCATCACAATTCTGGTTATCATCATCATCTACCATCATCATAGAGCATTTGGCAAGAAAGATTGAGGAGAATTCGTGGCTGGCTCATGTATTCCAAGTGATCACTCCAAGTTGCATGAAGGATTGGCTAGGTTGATTCAAGAAGTGTAAGCAAGAACTACTGCAAACAGAAGCATATAGATTCATTGGAGATCATCCAAAGAAAGCACCAAGGCTTGAATTGAAGGAGAAACACCATAGCCATCACCAATTGCAAGGTATGCGTTTTCTTTTGAGTCTCATTATTTATGCATAGTTAAGTTATGTGGTTAGGAGAAATGTGATAGAGACCAATATAGGATGAATCATGATGAGTTTGAGAGCATTACATGGAGGTTTGTTTTATGGCCATTTCTGTTTTAGGACCAAGAACTTACAATTTAGTATACTATAATCTTAGTTCTTTAGCTTAGTGTACTCCCCATGAGCTGGAGAACATTCTTGCATAATATGAGCCCATACCATTTCCATGCATATCAGTGCAATTAAAGTGTGCCCAGAACTTCCTACTATCGTATTCCTTTTTAGGTTGAGTTTTAGAGGAATCTAGGACCATGGCTGTGTAGAGGGCAATGAGTAGGTTAAGTTTGATTTTTAGATCGTGAGTTTTCATGGCTTAGTGAGAGAGGTAGAGGAGATGGAAGATTCACGTGTGGAGACTGAAATTCATGAAACCCTAAGTGTCCAAGGAAGAAGACAACCAAGAGCCCTTGGATCAGCCTGAATATTTGACTTTGTCTTTTAATCTCACGGCCCAGATTAATTAAGAAATTGGAGGGAGAGTTTAAAATTGAAACGCGGTCGTTTGGTTTAGTGAGTCCGTGTGGGCTTATCCCATGTTCTATCCGCACCCCACCATATTCTGGCCCATATAATTTTGAACTAACCTGCCTTGCTGTTTTCACCCCCTCCCCTTTAATTGATTTCTTTTTATTTTAAATTCCATTTAATTTTCTTGCATTTATAAAATTCATATAAAATAGAAAATTAAATATTTCTCAATGCTTCTTTTTCCTATATGTTAATAAATCTGTCTAGAAAATTCTAAATAAATAAAATTTCCATTTTATCTTCTTTTCATATTTTAATAGATTTTTCATTTTAATAGCTTTTTAATATGTTTAGTTTGATATCCAATTTTGTAGAATTTGTTTTAGGACCTTCCCTTAGGATTTTTAATTCATTCTTTTTTGTGCAATTAGATATTGAATCATAGTTCCCCATAGGATTTAATTCTTGATTTTTAGATTAAAATTTGATTAGTTTAATCAGGTTAGCATTAGGGTATCCTAATTAGGGTTTAGGTTGTGCATAGGTAAGGAAATTTATTTTCTTTAGAGAGTTTTGTTTTGATTTTTGGGTAGGGGCATATGTGGATGTTATGGGTAGATGTTGTAGACCCTTGTGGATAATTGATAGATTTTTCCCCCTTGGTTTAGTATTTTTAGGTATTTTCTGAAGTTGCCTGATGATTTTGTCTGTTCTGTGGTTATCTGTTCGTCTCTGGGGTTTATTTTGGGGAATTTGTTGTGGGGCTTGTGTTGTCTTGAAGAGCTTGTTGAAGGAGCATGGAAGAGAAGATTGTAGATCAAGACTCAGAGACCCAGAGCTTGGCTTGTTCCCTGTTTGTGAGGTTTGAGATCCTGAAGTTTGAAGGAAGTTCATGGTACTTTCCTGAGGAAGGCACTATGAATGACTTTCATTCTTTCTTCTCACCTCTTTCTCAAGTATCCAATGATGTTGGAGCCAACTTGTGAGTTTAATTTCTCCTGAGGAGGAATGTAAACTGATCACATGTTGTTGAGCCACATGGGATACAATTCCTAAGCGGAAGCCTCCTAGTACTTTCCTGAGGAAGGTCCTATGGGTCTATTCACTTAGTTCCATTAGTTTATCTAGGATTTCTTAAGTATCCAATGATGTAGGAGCCAACTTGTGAGTTTAATTTCTCCTGAGGAGGAATGTAAACTGATCACAGTTGTTGAGCCACATAGGATACAACTCCTAAGTGGAAGCCTCTTAGTACTTTCCTGAGGAAGGTCCTATGAGTCTGTTCATTTAGTTCCACTAGTTCAGATAGGATTTCCTAAATATCCAGTGATGTTGGAGCCTGCTTGTGAGTTTAGTTTCTCCTGAGGAGGAATGTAAACTGATCACAGTGGTTGAGCCACGTAGGATATGATTCCTGAGTATACACCTCCTAGTGCTTTCTTGAGGAAGACACTATGAGTCTGCTTACTTAGCTCCCTTTCTTTGGTCAGCTTGTTCTGAAGCTTGAAGACTGGGATTGATTTCTTTTGGTTAGGTTTTGCTTTAGGGCTTTGCTTAGATTTGATCAGGAGTCTGTGTTAGGGTTAGGATTAGAGAGTAGATGATTCTTTCTCAAGCATGTTTTGTTTGCCTGATGGCACTTCATTTCTTTTATCTGTTCATTGCTTGATAGCATGTTGTTTATATTTCAGTATGATTACTGTTATTTCATGACTGGCTTGAGGTCGAGACGAGCTTGTGGAGGCTGAAGCCCCACACACATTTCCTCCCTCACTTGCATTGCATGCATTTTACTGTTATAGCTGATGCTTTTGTCTGTTTTGGTGTATCATTGACATGATCCCTTAGGACTCTCATTTCTTCTGATGAGGATTTGATGATAGACTTTTAGGTTGAAACCTATGCATGACAACTTCTAGGAGTTCCCTGTTCAAACCTCAACCATAGGATGAATCCATGGCATGATAACAGTAGGACTTGATAGTCTCCCTCCTAGTTGGGCCTGTTCTCTTCTCATCTCAAAGCAGTTTAAGATACAGTAATCATGAATGATTTCTTTCGTACGTTACGAGCCTTAAGCTATCTGAGATTGGATGTTTAGTATGGTACCCTTTGGGTGACATGCGACGCATTCACTCTCAGGTCATAGTCTCTAGTGCGGTTGAGATCGCAAACAATAAAAAACACTTCTTTCAGGAGATAACCCGTAGTTTCCCGAACTACGTTTGCTCTGATCTTTCATACCAGATGAAAGTACGTAGGCATAGGATGCGACATCCTAGCGAGCAACCTTTCCCCCATAACCCGTAGTTAGCCGAACTACGTTGACTCTGATTTCTCGTTCCAGACGGGAATACGTAGGCATAAAGCGCGATGCTTTGCCGAGTCATTTTCTTTTCTTTTTTCAGCCAGCCTTGATAGGTAGATAGAATAAAACCAACCCGTCCAAGTAAACAAACAAGCGAGGATCTCGTCGAGTACGACAGACGTGAGGGGTGCTAATACCTTCCCCTTGCGTAACCGACTCCCGAACCCAGACAATGGTTGCAACGACCTTGTCTTACCCTTTTTCGTCAGGTTTTTCCGATCGTTTCCTTTCCCGCTCTGAGGGATAAATAACGAAAGGTGGCGACTCTTCTGTCATGCCGGCACCTTATTTTTGCGCAAGCGACAGTTACTATGGTGATTTTCATCAAATGATAGATTGGTTGAGTGATCTACATTGAAGTAAGCTATAGAAATTGTTTATGCAGCAACACTGCCTAAGATCTTGCGTGAAAGTGAGTGTCGACTTAAGGTTGTAAGGCTGGAGCAATTGTTGGGAAAGTGTTTGTAGAGATGGGGCAGGACTGTTTTCATCAAATGTAGAAGCTGAAGTCAAATGTATAGTTCTCCAAAGAAAATTGAATGAGCTTAAAACTTCAATTACTTCTATGAAACAATTAGATAATGAATTGATAAGGTCGCAAGACCAATGTAATGAGCTTACCAGGAGGCTTTTTATTTTTCCTGTACAAACACTGCAAAAGAAGTAAACCAGCCTTCAAGCCAAACAAGTCGTGCCCTGTTGTACCATATGTGAGTGTCCTTCAGCAACGCGCACGAGCTGACTTAAGTTAAGCTGCGAACAATATCAAAACTCATCATGCTATATTTCTCAATCTGTGAGCAAAATAAATCCACGTCACCTTTTGGAGCTGCAACAAAGATGAAATAATACGTAAGCCAACAATCCACGTTACAATACAAAAGCTGAAATCAAAAATCAAAACGACATGAAAATATTTAGCACAAGTCACACACAACCCGCATCAAATGAAAACGCAGAAAAAATCATAAAAACGGCAGCTCAACTTCATTTCTCAAATTCACTCCTCAAATTCTATAAATAGAGAGCTTTGTTCACTCTATTCTTCAAGCTTGAATAGCCCCTTGTCATTCTGCAAAAATTCTTCAAAGCTTCAACCATCTTTCACCTTCAACCTTTCTCAACCATTCTTCACACAGCACAAAATTTTCTACAAAATTCATAACCAATTGACTATAACAAATTCCAATACAACAACAACAAGCATTCAGAAAAAAAGAAGAAGAGAAATCCAATCGTCATTCACCTCAAATTGGAGGTAGTTATCGAGTTTCGTCGAAATTTCGTCTTCTAAATGTGCCTCTATGTTTGAGTTTCGTTTGAAATCGAGAACATATTTGGAGTCTACTTTGCATTTCGATTGCAACCGCGTACATTTTCGTATCCCGCCGCTCCAATTTATGGAGAGCTCCGAAGCGGTATCCGTGGCTGTGAATAGTGTTAGCCGTGAGATGAAGATGATGATTCTGAGTTTCTCTTTCTCCTTTTTCCTTTCCATTTGGTTTTATTTCAATTATATTTTTCTTTTTTTTATATATATTTTTTATTTTCCTTAAGAACTTGGGCCGTGTGGGCCTTTCTACATTTGGTTTTTTGTTTTTCTTTGGTTACTAGTTTATATTTTAAATAGTATTCTTGAAAAAATTGTTTGAAAATATATTAATTTTGGACTAATTGTTGGTTGATTTGGTTGGATCTTAAATTTTGAGTATGATCTTGTTAATCTCAATGGACCATGGATGTCGATAGGATAAATTCCAAATCCGCCAAGAGAGGTGATTGATATTAATGACAATTTAATCTAGTTAAGATCCATTTTGGTTCTCTTTCTTTTTCTTCTTTTTCTTTTGATCGATATAATATATGGATCATGGATTGTTGATTGTCAAGGTTGTTTAATCTTCATTATTTCAAATCTATGGGTGAATGATCATTTAGATGATTTTCCATACTTTGGAATAGTGATAAATTACCTTTGATTAATCGATAAAAATCTTGATTAAGATGAGATCACCACCTTCTTTTCTTTTCGTGCGGTATTGCTTTCGGAGAGTGGTTTACATATCACTTCTCTAGCATGCATTGGCACTAACATTTTATTGACTGGCCTCAGATAGTCGTGGTTTCTATATAAACCCGATTACGATTGCTTAACATAGCGTTAAAGTGTCCTGTAACCGAAAAATGATCATTCATGGTTCAAACTTATGTTTGAAAGTCCAAGTATGGTTGGTTGCTTGTCTTAAGTCCACTACATATGAAACTCATTGTTAGGAGGCTTTGATTCTATCAATCCTCTAATGAGGTTTCATTAACATTGGTCTAAGCGCAAGAATTAACCGTTGTTGATCATGTGTTCTAACCACTAATCACTAATTCACTAACAATATCTTTGTATAATTTTGTTTATATTTGCTTCTTACTCCCTATTTCTTTACTTTTATGCTTCAATATTATCATTTCATATCATATCTTTGTTTATGTTTATGCCATTTCTCTTTTGTCCACTTGGACCATATCTTGTTTAAAATACTAACAAAGGATCCAAATCTCTAAAAAACTTAGTGCTATTATCTTTGTGGTTATACTTTTGGACTATTCTTGGACCCTTTGGACTTAGAATTAGGACTCTCTTCCCTATGCTTGGAGTGTTGAGGATCTTGGCCTTTATTTGGCTCGCTCATTAGCTTATGCTTTAAATCAAATGGAATTATTTTTGATTGCTATGGAGTGTGCTACAAGTTAGTTACATCCTTCCTATCTCTAGCTTTTTTTTTCTAGGGTAGTCACTTTATCTCCTCCCCTTCTTCAATTTTCAAAAACCTTCTCCCTCTTTCAAAACATTCTTGTTGTCAAACTCTGAGAAACCGTTTTCATAATAAAAACCTTGACTTTTGTCAAGTGATTTTCAAACTTTGTTCTTCTTAATAAAAGTCAATCAATGTTAATCATGCTTTGACCAATTTCAAAAAGACATAAAAAATACAAACAAAATTCATCAACTCTTTTTGTGCCTTTATGCACTTTTCACTTTAAAACTTTTCATAAAGTTTAGACATAAGTCATTTACATAGTTGAAATATAATTCTCCTATTCCCCATAGTATTAAGATTTTGAAATTTTTTACTTTGATGTTGAGTGATAGACTTGTTGATAATCCATGCAAAATCCTCCATCTTTAGGTGATGCAAATGTTGTCTTATACTTGTGGGTGACTAGTCGTAGTTTTCTCCTTAAAATAACGACTTGTCTTTACATTTAAAATCAATTAAAACCAACAAAATTTTGTTATTTGTACCATGAACTATGAGGTTTTGATTCTATATTGCACTTTGTGGGTACGTAGGCATGAGGCGATAAGTCTCTCCAAACACAAAAATCTAAAAAAAATAATTATCTCCCCAATCTCTTTTCCAATAAACCATTTTCAAACCAAAAAGCGTAGATATTTCAAAGGTCTCCTATAGAGTACTGTAAGAACACAGATTGTTTCTTAGTAATATCTCTATGTTTTGATGATAACTCTTATGAAATTTTGTATTAAAGAATTATATACTCTAAAATTTGTTCATGAATATTTGCTGCAGATGATTAAAGTATATATACATCCAAGAGCAAATTAATCTGAACATGGAACTATGGAAGGCTCTGAAGAGTCAGAATCATCTTATAGAAGAATCTGAGTGTTGTCTGCAGAAGAATCTGAAGCAAAAGCCACAGAAGAATCTGAAGCAGAAGCTGCAGAAGGATCTGAAGCAGAAGACTCTAATAGATCTGAAGTCTCTGAAGCATTGAAGAACTTTGTATGAGAGTTAAGAAGCACAGTTTTTCAGAAGACTCTGAGAGTACTACACGCTGCATGTACTGAGGATCTGATTCATAAAACTCTGCTCTGATAGAACTACACGCTAAAGCACACTTGCTGCATTACTCTGATTCAGCAAAATCTGATGGGCATCCAAGACTCTGATCATGCAGACTCTGATGTTTACTTTGCTGAAATGAAATACTTTTTGAAGAAGAATTCAAAGTGATATCTTTTGATTTGGCTCAACGACTCTTTCCTCTTTCATGCTTGACACTAGAACACAGACCAAAAGCATTTCTCTGTGCATTCTACTTCCAGGAAAGGTCATGTAATGTAAAGACAAAAAGGTTCAGGCCTTTTCAGTACACAGCCTCCAACGTCAAGACTTTGTGGACTACTGTGCATGTAAAAGCAAGTCTTCCTCATCTTCTTCAAATAACGATCATTGATAGAAACTCTCACAAGCTCTCATAAAATATTCTTATTCTCTTTGCTGAGTTTATTCTTTTATTCTTAACATTAAGTGAAAAATCACTGTTGTGATAAAGCTTGTTAGAAGCATTCAAACGCTTGTATTAATCTTACATTTCATTGTAATAGTTCCTTGAGAAGATCCAGTTGGGATCAGTAGTTCTTGAGAAGACTTTGAACAGTTGTTCTTAGTGCTTACTATTGTAATCAGTTGATTAAATAGTGGATTAAATCATTGTTTGAGAAAGGAAAATCACTCTAGATAGGATGGACTGGAGTAGTTGATTTCAACGAACTAGGATAAAAATACTTGAATTTTTACTTCTAAGTTTTATCTTCATACTTATTCAACCCCCCTTCTAAGTATTTTCTCACCTTCAGTTGGCATCAGAGCTCCGATTCTGTGTGTGCTACCACTTCACAGTGATAGAAAAGATCCAGTGAGAAAAACTTTGATACTTATATTTGGCTATTTATAATGGCTGATGTTTCAACATCCAACAAGTATGAAGAAAGAGACAGAATCAATACAAAACCCCCTATGTTTGATGTGGAGAAATTTGATTATTGGAAAGACAGGATTGCAAGTTTTTTCCTTGGTTATGATGCTGATTTATGGGATTTGGTCATAGATGGATATATTCATCCAATTGATGGAAATGGCAAGAAAATAGAAAGAAAATCTATGACTGAAGTCCAAAAGAAGGAATTCAGAAATCATCACAAGGCTAGAACTATATTGTTAAATGCAATATCTCATACTGAGTATGAGAAGATCACAAATAGAGAAACTGCATGTGATATTTTTGAATCTCTAAAGATGACTCATGAGGGAACCTCTCAAGTCAAGGAAACAAAGGCTCTGGCTCTAATTCAGAAGTATGAAGCTTTCAAGATGGAAGAAGCTGAATCTGTTGAAGCCATGTTCTCCATATTTCAAATACTTACAGCTGGACTAAAGGTTCTGGATAAAGGTTACTCTATTGCTGATCACGTGAAGAAGATCATCAGAAGCTTACCTACCAGATGGACACCTATGGTGACTGCGCTGAAAATGGCTAAAGATATGAACCAGATTTCCTTGGAGGAACTAATCAGCTCACTAAGGAGCCATGAAATTGAACTTGAGGAAGATGAGCCTCAAAAGAAAGGTAAGTCAATTGCCTTAAAATCTAATAAATCTGCTAAAGCGTTGCAGGTAATAGAGGAAAGCTCTGAAGAATCCTCATCTGAAGATGAAGATGAATTATCCATGATGTCCAGAAGAATAAACAAACTCTGGAAGCATAAAGGAAAGAAGTTTAAAAACTTTAGGAAGTCTGACCAAAGAAAGGAATCTTCTGGACACAGAAGATCTGGCAAAAAGGAGGTTGTCTGCTACGAATGTAAAGAACCTGGACATTACAAAAATGAATGTCCAAAGCTTCTGAAAGAAAAGCCTAAAAGAAAATTTGATAAGAAGAAGAAGGTTCTAATGGCAACCTGGGATGATTCAGATACATCTGAATCTGAATCTGAGGCAGAAGAAGAATGTGCCAACGTAGCATTGATGGCAGACATAGAAGATTAGGAGAAAGGAATTTCAGGATCTAAATCTGACTCTGAATCTGACTCTGACGCTGAAGAGGTGATGGCTAAACTCACTAAAGATGAACTTATCAAAGTGTTATAAGAGGTTCTGAAGAGCTATAATAATATTAAGCTCAAATACAAGGAGCGTCAAAGCAATCTTGTATTTGAGAATAATATTCTCAAATCAGAAGTGGCTGAACTAAATGAAAAGCACTTAAAAATGAAAAATGATTTTGAATTAGCTCAACAAGACTCTGATTCTGAAACTGAGTCTGAATGCAAAAATATTTTGGAAAAGTATGGCTACAACTTTCAGAAGTTTCTTGCTAAAAGCATAGACAGAAGCAAAATGGCTTCTATGATCTATGGAGTTAGCAGAAATAACAGAAAAGGAATTGGATATAAATCTTCCTCTGGAAAGGATTTAAAACCAAAACCTGTTGATAAAATTATCATCAAGAAGACTCCTTTATATTCTCATTTTAAATTTGGTCACTTGAATGATATTAAACACACTCGTTCTGAAAAGAACATTCATGTGTTTAAATCTAAGGCTAGTCAGAATAAACCTTATGTTGAAAAATAGAAGTTTAGACGAACCTTCAGAACAACTAACCCAAAAGGACCCAAGAAGATCTGGGTACCTAAGAGTAAAATAATTCCTGTTGCAGATGTTCTTAGCAGCAAGGTCAGGACGCCAATCATGGTACCTGGACTCTGGATGCTCGCGACATATGACGGGAGAAAGGTCTATGTTCCAAAGTCTGGAGCTTAGATCTGGAGGTGACGTGAAATTTGGAGGGAAGAAGAAGGGCAAGATCATTGGATCTGGCACTATTGGAAATGGTAACCTTCCCTCTATTACCAATGTTTTACTTGTAGAAGGATTAAAGCATAATCTATTGTCCATAAGTCAATTAAGTGACAATGGTTATGACATAGTCTTTAATCAAAAATGTTGTAAAGCTATTAGTCAAAAGGATGGCTCAATCCTATTTAGTGGAAAGAGGAAGAACAACATTTATAAAATAAATCTTTTAGAACTTTAGGTTCAGAATGTTAAATGCCTCTTGTCTGTTAATGAGGAGCAATGGGTCTGGCACAGAAGATTAGGGCATATTAATATGAGACGTATATCTCAGATTAATAAACTTAATCTTGTCAGAGGACTTCCTAAGTTGAAGTTCACCTCAGATGCTCTTTGTGAAGCATGTCAAAAAGGGAAGTTTTCAAAATCTTCTTTTAAATCAAAAAATGTTGTTTCGACTTCCAGACCATTAGAATTACTTCATATTGATCTGTTTGGACCAGTGAAAACTGCATCCATCAGAGGCAAGAAGTATGGATTAGTCATTGTTGATGACTATAGTAGATGGACATGGGTAAAGTTCTTAAAACACAAGGATGAGTCACATTCTGTGTTCTTTGATTTCTGCAAACAAGTCCAGAATGAAAAAGATTTCAAAATTATAAAAGTCAGAAGTGATCATGGTGGTGAATTTGAAAACAAATATTTTGAAAAATATTTTAATGAAAATGGCATTGCTCATGATTTTTCCTGTCCTAGTACTCCACAACAGAATGGAGTTGTAGAGAGGAAAAATAGAACTCTGCAAGAAATGGCCAGAACCATGATCAATGAGACTAATCTGGCAAAGCACTTTTGGGCAGAAGCAATAAACACAGCATGTTACATTTAGAACAGAGTGTCTATAAGACCTCTTCTGGAAAAGACTCCCTATGAATTGTGGAGGAACAAAAAGCCCAACATTGCTTATTTTCATCCTTTTGGATGTATCTGTTATATGTTGAACACTAAAGAGAATCTTAGCAAGTTTGATTCTAAAGCACAGAAGTGTGTCATGCTTGGATATTCTGAACGCTCTAAGGGCTACAGAGTATACAATACTGAAACACAGATTATGGAGGAATATATACATGTTAGATTTGATGATAAGCTTGGCATTGAAAAACCAAAGCAGTTTGAAAGTTCTGCAGATAGAGAAGTAGTCTTTACAGACTCTGAAGGCTCAGAGGCATACAAAGCTCAAGTGAAGGAACCAGAAGCAACGCCAGATGCAATTCCTTTGACTTCTCAGATGAACAACTTAAACATTTCTGAAGAATCAACTGTTAGAGGATCATCTTCCAGAATCAAAGCTTCTCATCCAGAGAATGTGATCATTGGAAAGAAGGATGACCCTATCAGAACAAGATCCTTCCTCAGATCCTCTAAAGCATCATTATTTGGATTGGTGTCAGTAATTGAACCAACCACTGTGGATGAAGCTCTGCAAGACAATGACTGGATTAATGCCATGCAAGAAGAGCTAAATCAGTTCACTAAGAATGATGTGTGGGACTTAGTTCCAAGACCAAAAGGATTTAACATAATTTGAACTAAATGGGTCTTCAGAAACAAGCTTAATGAGAAAGGAGAAGTTGAAAGAAATTAGGCAAGGCTTGTTGCTCAAGGGTACAGTTAACAAGAAGGTATTGATTACACTGAAACTTATGCTCCAGTGGCAAGGTTAGAATCTATACGCCTTCTTATTTCATTTGCTGCACAATATAACATCACTCTATATCAGATGGATGTTAAAAGTGCCTTTCTAAATGGTATTATAGAAGAAGAAGTTTATGTTCACCAGCCTCCTGGTTTTGAGAGTGAAAAATTTCCAGAACATGTTTTTAAACTAAAGAAATCTCTTTATGGTTTGAAACAAGCTCCCAGAGCTTGGTATGAGAGATTAAGTAATTTTCTTCTGGAGAAAAACTTCATTAGAGGCAAAGTGGACACAACACTCTTTTGTAAAACATTTAAGAAAGATTTTCTAATATGTCAAATATATGTGGATGATATTATATTTGGATCTACCAATACTATGCTGGGAAAAGAGTTTGCTCAATGTATGCAGGCAGAATTTGAAATGAGCATGATGGGAGAATTGAGATTCTTTCTGGGAATTCAAGTCAACCAAACTCCAGAGTGCACTTACATTCATCAGACCAAATATGTTAAAGAACTTCTGAGGAAATTTAACATGACTGATAGTAAGATGGCAAAGACTCCCATGCATCCAACTAGTACACTAGGCAAGGAAGAGGTAAGTAAGAAAGTAGATCAGAAACTCTACAGAGGTATGATAGGATCTCTTCTCTACTTAACTGCTTCTAGACCTGACATTCTGTTCAGTGTGTGCTTATGTGCAAGATTCCAATCAGATCCTAGAGAATCTCACTTAACTGCTGTTAAGAGGATTCTAAGGTATCTGAAAGGTACTACTAACGTGGGTCTGTGTTACAGAAGATCTGATAAATATACATTAGTTGGATTCTGTGATGCTGATTATGCTGGAGACAGAGTAGAGCGTAAAAGTACTTTTGGAAGCTGTCAGTTCCTTGGAAGTCATCTGATCTCATGGTACAGCAAGAAGCAACCCACAATTGCACTTTCTACAACAGAGGCAGAATACATTGATGTTGCTGTATGTAGCACTCAGATGCTCTGGATGAAAAGTCAGTTAGAAGACTATCAGATCTTTGAGAGTAATGTATCTATCTTCTGTGATAATACTTCTGCTATATGTTTGTCTAAAAACCCAATTTTACACTCTAAGGCAAAACATATAGAAATAAAGCATCATTTCATCAGAGACTATGTTCAGAAGGGTATTATAAACTTAGCCTTTGTTGATTCAGATCATCAATGGGCTGATATTTTTATAAAACCCCTTGCTGAAGATAGGTTCAAGTTTATTCTGAAAAATATTGGTATGGATTTTTTTCCAGAATAATATTTATTAGAGGCAAACTTCTCAGATGCAAAATGTTTAATGCTCTGAAGTATTTCATTTGTTAATTTATTCATTTTCTTGAATTATTTTACTTGTGTAAATCTGAACTAACAATGCTCAGAGGATCTGAACGTTGGCTAACGTTTCATTTCTCAAGAGATTTCAGAAGCACAAGCAAGCAAACACGTGTAGCTCAGAAACTGGAAAGGTAGAGTGCACTTTACTGAATTAACGTTTGAAGTATTGCTTTGAAAATCTGATTTTTCTTGATTTTCCCCCCATCTGTCAGAATCATAATTGTTGTGCAATGATGTTTTTACTTTTTCATTTAATGCTATGTGAAGCGTGCTTATGTGATTGTTTGTGTGCCTTATTTTATCTATAAATACCATAAATCACACCATTTCACACTTTTCACCTTACGAACCTTTTATGCATTTCTGTCTTCTCTTTGCTCTTCATCTAAACCCTAAACCTAAAACCTCTCACTCAAGAACAACAATGGCATCTTCTTCATCCACATCTGCTCAGATGCAATCAACCACTGCTAAAGCGTACAAGGAACCTGTGAGAACTCTTCTCACTCCAACTGTAGAACTGGAAGTTCTGAGTGAATGCTTTATAGATTTTGAGTCCATTGAAGAAAATGGGTTTAATCTTTCTTCAACCATTCAAACTCAGAGTTGGACAAAGTATTTTGACAGGCTTATGGGTCCTGTTTATCCCACTTTGGTGAAAGAATTCTGGGTACATGCTCAGGTGTGCTCTAAATTCATCCATTCTTCTATCCTTGGAAAGGAGATTGTGATTACTGAGAAGCTGATCAGACAACTTATTGGGTACTCTGAAACTGATGGTGAAACCAGTCTACAATCTGCTCGTGTGGATCTTGCTGATGTGTTTTAAGAAGTTACTATTTCTGGGGAACCAACTAGCAAAGTAAGGGAACTGAAGCCAGTCTACAGGATCTGGGCCAAGATTTTCATGAGTTCCATCTTTCACAGAAAATCATCAAATTCCCCAGATTATGTCAGTGCTGAACAACTCTACTTTATGTTCTGTATGAGCAAGGGAAAGAAGGTGGACTTGCCTTATCTTCTGTTTAGTCACCTTCTGAATCATATAAAGGAAACAAGAGAAGAAGTAAGAGTCAAAACTGGAAAAGTTAGGAATTGGATTCCTATGGGTAGACTGATATCAGACATTCTAACAGAGAATGGTCTTGTGAAATATTTGTATGATACTGGATTGACAGAGGATCTGTCCTATGTCATAGGTTCTGTCATCAATGGCAATACTCTGAAGAGGATGAAGGTCATCACAGAGCTTGCCAGCAAACCTAAGAAAATTGCTACTAAGGATGTCAGCAACAGAAGGATTCCTATTAAAGATTTTCCAATGTTCAGCGCTAACGAACCAAGGGAGATCATCTTATCCTACATAGCTGATTGTCTATTAAATGGTGTTTCTCTGCCTATGAACATCGTCCAGAAGGAAGAAGAAGTTCTGCCTAATCTTTTTAGAGAAAGGAGTTCAAAGAAGATTGCTGAAGAAGGATCTGAGGCTCAGCCTAAGAGAAAAGCCTCTGAAGCTGCTGCTAAGCCTCAGAAGGTAAAGAAAGTGAAACCCACTCCTCCAGAAGCAATTCTGGAAGAAATAAGAGAAACTATCAAACAGGTATTAACATCTGATCCAACACCAACCATTCACTCTCCATTACCTTCACCTCCTCCATCACCTTCTAGACCACAATCATCTGTACCACCATCATCTGGGATTCATACATCTGAACCCTCTCCATCTCAAACTACACCTTCTCAACCATGTTCTGTACAAACTCCATTTGAACCACCTCAAACAGAAACACAACCAGAACATCAACAACAAGAACCACCTCAGCCAGAACCTCAACAACAACAACAACAACTACAACCAGAACAACAACAACAACCACCAGAACATCAATCTCAACCCATTTCATCTGAACCTCCCCAACCAACACCATATGAACATCCCTCAATAATAGAACAACCGTTACCTGTTCCAGAACCCTCAAATGACATTCTTGATTTGGAACCACTTGCAACCATGGTTGTCTTGTCATCCACCTCATGCCACTCCACTGAATCATCTGATTCTGAATCAGAAGTTCACTCACCCTCTTGTTTACACATTCCTGATCCATTCAAACCTGCATTTTCTGACCTATCAGCATCTGACCAAATAAATCGTAGACTTTCACTTCGCTCAAAATTTAACCTCTTAGATTTTCAACCTTCATCATCTGAAGCTGAAATTTCACCAACCCCTACACCTCAACTCACAATACCACAACCATCTGAACCTCAACCATCTGAACCTCAACCATCTGCATCTCAACCATATGATCTAACACCTCCTAATACCACTTGTGAACAACCTCAACCAAACTCTGAATCTGCTGAGAAAGTGACTCTTGAGGAATATCTTTACCCCAACCCTAGATCAGATGTTGATAAACTGTTTGAAAATTTCAAAAAGGAAGTTCGTATGGGGATTGCACGTGTGGAAGAAGAGTGTCTGTTCAGTATAGATCCTGTTAAGTCTGAAGCTGCTTGGGATAAATTTATCTCTAAGTTTAACGTTGTGGCTTCTCATCTCAAAGCAGTCTGTGCTGAAGATGCTAAGGTAAAGTTTGCTGAGTTGGTAAGACAGACTCTGATGAGCATTCCTAAACCACCAGTGCTGCTTCTGGAAGCTGCTCTTGCTGAAGACTCTCCATCTGAAGATGTTGCATCTGATATGGACATTGATGCGTCTGCATCTGAAGTGAAGGCTGACAATTCAGAACTTGTGAAAGGGGTTAAGGAAATCAAGTCCTGGATGATCAAACAAGAACAAACCACTAAAGAGATTAAGACTTGGATGGCCAAGCAAGAAGAGTCTACTACAAAGATCACAGATCTTCTGACCCTGACTGCATCTCGCCAACCTTAGTTTCTTTTCATTTTTTTTGCACTGTTGTTTGCATCTGTCTTATTTTGCTTATGCTTTTATCATCTGTTATGTGAACCATCTGAATGAATGATAATGTTTGTTCTGCTTTTCTTCTGTTATCTTTTCTGTCTTTACACATCTTTTTGATTATGACAAAAAGGGGGAGAAAAAGAATCTGATTGTTCAATCCATAAGCAAATACTAAAACGAAATTCAGACATATTATTAACTATCTTAGAATTTAAGTCTTTTAAATTCTATTGTTTCATCTGACAAAATAAATTCATTGAAGTTATCTTGAGAATTACCCAACCAGACTCTGATTCTTGAAGCAAATTGTATTCTAATTCTAAACGCAAAACCAGACTCTGTGTTTGAAAGAAGTCATTAGACTCTGATTCTGAAATACACTCAAGCAAAAAGGGAAGTATTCTTTTCCTTTAGAGTATTCATTTCAGAGGGAGATTCTCAATCTTAGGGGGAGTTATAATTTTTTTATTGAACAAAATTTCTCATGTTTTGTCATCATCAAAAAGGGGGAGATTGTAAGAACACAGATTGTTTTTTAGTAATATCTCTATGTTTTGATGATAACTCTTATGAAATTTTGTATTAAAGAATTATATACTCTAAAATTTGTTCATGAATATTTGCTGCAGATGATTAAAGTATATATACATCCAAGAGCAAATTAATCTGAACATGGAACTATGGAAGGCTCTGAAGAGTCAGAATCATCATATAGAAGTATCTGAGCGCTGTCTGTAGAGGAATCTGAAGCAGAAGCTACAGAAGAATCTGAAGCAGAAGCTGCAGAAGGATCTGAAGCAGAAGACTCTAATAGATCTGAAGTCTCTGAAGCATTGAAGAACTTTGTATGAGAGTTAAGAAGCACAGTTTTTTAGAAGACTCTGAGAGTACTACACGCTGCATGTACTGAGGATCTGATTCATAAAATTCTGCTCTGATAGAACTACACGCTAAAGCACACTTGCTGCATTACTCTGATTCAGCAAAATCTGATGGGCATCCAAGACTCTGATCATGCAGACTCTGATGTTTACTTTGTTGAAATGAAATACTTGTTGAAGAAGAATTCAAAGTGATATCTTTTGATTTGGCTCAACGACTCTTTCCTCTTTCATGCTTGACACTAGAACACAAACCAAAAGCATTTCTCTGTGCATTCTACTTCCAGGAAAGGTCATGTAATGTAAAGACAAAAAGGTTCAGGCCTTTTCAGTACACAGCCTCCAACGTCAAGACTTTGTGGACTACTGTGCATATAAAAGCAAGTCTTCCTCATCTTCTTCAAATAACGATCATTGATAGAAACTCTCACAAGCTCTCATAAAATATTCTTATTCTCTTTGCTGAGTTTATTCTTTTGTTCTTAACATTAAGTGAAAAGTCACTATTGTGATAAAGCTTGTTAGAAGCATTCAAACACTTGTATTAATCTTACATTTCATTGTAATAGTTCCTTGAGAAGATCCAGTTGGGATCAGTAGTTCTTGAGAAGACTTTGAACAGTTGTTCTTAGTGCTTACTATTGTAATCAGTTGATTAAATAGTGGATTAAGTCCTTGTTTGAGAAAGGCAAATCACTCTAGATAGGGTGGACTGGAGTAGTTGAGTTCAACGAACCAGGATAAAAATACTTGAGTTTTTACTTCTAAGTTTTATCTTCATACTTATTCAACCCCCCTTCTAAGTATTTTCTCACCTTCAAGTACTATAGACGTTTTAGGTGCTAACTGTCGCATCGTTGTGAAGAGGGGTCGACAAGGACAGAAGAGTCACCACCGTTCGTTATTTATCCCAAAAGAGGGAAAGGAAACAATCAGAGAAACCTAACGAAAAAGGAGAAGACAGATCATCGCAACCATATCTCGGGTTTGGGAGTCTGTTACGCAAGGGGAAGGTGTGAGCACCCCTCACATTCGTCGTACTCGACAGGATCCACGCTTGTTGTCTATCTAAAAAAGGTGTTTACTATCTAAACTACATGCTCAGGGACAAAAGAAAAGAAAAGAGGACTCGTATGCCTAAGCTTCTACTTGACTGGCGGACGCTCTTCACGCAACGGCAAGCAATGAACCACGATGTCTGTGTCAAGCCCAGGCATGTCTTCATATGACAAAGCATAGATATCACTATACTCACGGAGCATCTCAACCAATCTTTGCTTGATGTCACTCTATAGCGCAACCCTTATCCGAACATTCCTCACAACTTCTTCAGAACCCAAGTTAGTAACCTCGATTTCCTCCTAATGAGGCAGAATAACCTTTTCTTCCTGTTTTAAGAATCTAGCCAGCTCTTCTGGTAAGTCTTCATCTTCATCAATCTCTTCTTCGGCTTGAAATATCGGATTGTCAAAGTCGAAGCGAGCCATAGATTTCTCTGGCGCAGTGTCATCTGCAATGTGAACCCGACAATGATAATGGTTAAATGCTTAAAATGATATGCAAAACAAGCACAAAGCCACATTGCCATTTTATTGTTAAACATAAAACATGAAAAACAAGGATCACAATATTTGAATGCAGAAAAACACCCTTTCATTAATTGAAAAAAATTGTGCAAGCATAAACAGTAAGGCCCTGAAGACAAAAACCACTATGCCCCGGGTAGAACATAGGGTTGTACAATAATCAGAAAAAAAAAGTATTACTCTTCCGTTGTCACTTGAATGAATTCCTCGATAGACCAGTTGTTGAGGCTTTGTCCTGGAGTGCACGACCGAATCCACGAGTCCATATCCCAGTCGCTATCCCCGTCTTCCTCTGAAACAACGTTGACCCTCTCGAAGATAACCCCGCCTTTGATAAACTGTACCGGCCCTTTGTAGCGCAACGCGCTCTGTGAGGATGAAGAAGAAGATGGGCGGTATCCCAGACCAAACTTATCCTGCTTATGGGGTATATCCAACACTTGACCCCAACCTGGTGCTGCCCTAGCCTACACTGCTGCTTGGGCCTCCTTGAAGGATGACATGGCCACTTCGGGCGCTTTGCTCACAGCAGACACTTTATCTTTAATATGTACCGTCTCAAAAGCTTGACAAAGAGTCTCATGGATTTCACCATCCACCTCAACATATTTAAACGAATACAAATGAATGATCATTATATCTTCCTCTCCGCATACAGTGATAACGCTGCCACCCACCATGTACTTGAGCTTCTGGTGCAGCGTGGAAGTTACGGCTCCCGCCGAGTAAATCCATGGATGGCCCAACAAACAGCTATAGGCAGGCTGAATGTCCATAATATAGAATACCGCATCAAATACTTTGGGACCCACCTGAATAGGCAATGTCAGCTATCCAAATACAGATCTTCTGGTACCGTCAAAAGCACGTACTACCAAGTCACTTGGCGTACACGTTATACCACGAGTGTCCAATTTCATCTGTGCCTTTTTCGGAAGTACATTCAAAGACGATCTTGTATCTACCAGCACATGAGACAGGACGGCTCCACGACATTCAATTGAAATGTGCAACGCACAATTATGATTCCTGCCTTTTGGCGTCAAATCCAAGTCCGTGAAACCTAGACCATTTCATGCGTTTGGTTAACCGATATCTCTCGCGGCATGCAAGCAGTATTCAATATCCTCAATAATGCATTCCGGTGCGCTTCTGAACACAATAACAGAGACAAAATGGAGATTTTGGAGGGAGTCTGTTGCAAGTGATCAACTATCTTGTAGTCACTTTTTCTTATCAATCTCATGAACTCCTCTGCTTTCTTCTCCAAAGAACTTTCCTCACCAGCTTGAGAAGTTTCCTCCATCACAACTTTCTTCCCCTTATCAACTCTGTCAGCAACCACTTCAGGTGATGAGAACACTCTTCCGCTTCGAGTGATTCCCCCAGCTCCAACTAGATTATCCACAGAATCAGTCGGCAAACTCTTCAATTCCTGTTTCTGCCCATTACAATATACCTCCGCTTCGTAGAAATTGCTTTGGTACTCTCATATGGCACAGGACCAGCTTTGATGATGATAATGGTTGGCAGCCTCGGTGCAGAAATAGTTATAGTTTTGTATGGAATTGAGATCGTTGCAACCTCATTCCTTTCTTCAACCATTACCTCTTCAGACTTCTTCTCAGCAACCCGGTCAAATTGCAGCATTCCATCATTCATCATACCCTGAATGCAGCTCTTCAGTTTTGCACATCCCTCGGGATGACTCAAACATTCAGCACACGATTCACTACAGCCCGAGAATATCCCTCCCTTCAATAACCTTTCCTTCACAAAGCCCAGCGGCGTCTTCAAATCATTGACATTAGTTATTAAGTCTAAACTCTCATCTTCAATGATTGCACTGACTCCGGCTGCCCCATGGTTGGGCATGGGGTTCTTCACGATGTTGGGAGCGTCGTGAGAAATGTTTATTGCCTTGCTATCCACCAGATCCTGAACTTTGTGTTTAAAGGCTTTGCAGTTATCAATGTTGTATCCAGGTGCCCCGGAATGGAACTCACAACGAGCATTTGCATCATAACAGGGTGGTGGTGCACCTGTCAGAGGAGCTAAAGTTCTCTTTTGTACTAACTTCAACTGTAACAAGTGCTGGAGCAATTAGGAATAAGGCATCGGAGGTGCGTCAAATTGTCGATTTGCTGTCCGACTCTAATCTTGAAACCTTCTATAACCGTGTTGATTCTGCTGTTGCTGCTATTGCTGTGGTTGTTGTTGATGTTCAAGAACGGTTGGAATCGTGATACTAGTAACCTGCTGCTGCTGACGGTTTTGCACTGATTGTTGATATTTATTCTTTCAGGAACTAGACACTGAATTAGTCTCGCCTTCACGCTTCTTATTACCAAACACCTTTTTACCTCCTCCTCCAGATGAGGACACTTCACCGAATTGGAATTTTCCCAGCTTTATACCGTTTTCTACTCTCTCCCCAGTGATGATCAAATTGGAAAAGCTACCAGACACGCTACTGATAAGCTTCTCATAATAGAGACCAGGCAAAGTAGCCACGAACATATCAATCAATTCACGCTCCACCATCGGAGGCTGCATTCTTGTCGCTAGTTCGTGCCACCTCTAGGCGTATTCCTTAAAGCATTCACCAGTCTTTTGAGACAAATTCTGAAGTTGGACCCTGTTAGGAGCAAGGTCGCTATTATACTGATAGTGCTTCACGAAGGCTTCAGCTAAGTATCTCCAACTGCGGATATTAACATGCTCCAGTCCCATATACCACTCAAGTGAGGGTCCAAACAAGCTGTCTTGAAAAAAGTGCATGAGTAATTTTTTGTCATCCGAGTAAGTAGACATTTTACGGTAATAAGAACGCAAATGGACCCTTGGGCAAGTAGTTCCCTTATACTTGTCAAAGTCAGGGACTTTGAATTTCAACGGAACTTTCAAATCTGGGATTAGCCCCAGATTGGCCTCGTCTAGTCCCATGGAGTTCTAATTTTCAAAAGATCTCATCTTTTCTTCAATCAGCCTAAACCTTTTATCAGCCTCAGATGGTAGTCCAACACCGATATCTCGCATAGAAAATGTGTCTTCCTGCTGGTCCTCATCCGATTGAGGAACGTTGTTGCCATGCATAACACACACCACTTCAGGGATTCAACCTACGTTGCCTCCTCCTTGAGGGATAACTGTTGTAGGAATAGCATGAGCATGTGGCGTACCATCACCATGAGGAGGATTAGCAGCAGTTCCTTTATGAAGCACACCATTATTGTCAACACGAGCAATCAATGGCTGGAACAGAGTCCTCAGTTACTCATGACCATTTGCCACACCCTGCATCTGCTCCATAAACTAAGCCATCCTGTCCCTCATCTCTTACATCTCAGCTTGCACTTGTTCCATAACTCTGCGCTGATTTCCTCTTGTGGCGTACCGGTGAGTAGTCTGGCCGTCTATCCTGAAACAATCTAACAAACCAACAGGGGTAAGAAAAATGGTTCCACTGCACCTGCTATGAAAAAATTCTATGCAAAATGCAGACATGTATATATGCATTAGGGATGTTTCCCCTCGATTATAGTTCTTGCGCGAACAACGAGCCATATGGAAACCAAAACTAAGCCAAACACCTCATACATACAAGAAAAGGCCCAACAGGCAATGTACAATCATACAACTGAGTACAATGAATCCATAAAAGGACCTCATCCAACAAGTCTGGTAATGGTCACTTCAAACAGGCCACAAAGGAAAAGAAAGACATCAGGTACGACAACAAGTACGGAACTCCTCCAACAGCTCATGTGTCTCAGGATGGTCTGGTCTGACAAGTAATCCCTGAATGAGCGACTCTCGTTGTCTGATAGTGGCCTGTAACCCCTCAGCATAGTCTTCCCAGGCTCCCTCACTAAAGACTTCCTCTAGCTTGCACCTCTTCAAATCAGCCCTCAACTTGTAATCCTTCAAGGTTGCCAAAGCTTCGTTCAGTCTGCAATTACTGTCACGTCTGAGTGAAGCTTCATCTGCAATCCTCTCATCCTTCGCTCTGAGCTGAGTCTTTAGCTTGGCAATCTGTTGTTTCAACCCATCCTCACGTGCTTTGTTGTTGGTAAGGGTTGCATTCCACTGCTCGTTGAACTTGGAAATCTCCAAATAAGCTCTATCCAAGTCCTTCTTCTTAGAAGCGAGAACATCACTGACAACTTTTAGATCTAAACCCAAACGTTCAAGAGAACGATTCTCCTTGGTCAAATCTGTACCCAACCTGTTCACAAGCTCAGTCTGCCTCTTAGAAGAGTACACAACTTCAATCTTCTCACTCCGGAGCTGAATGATCTCTTTCTCCAACTCTTCATTAGCCTTGCGCAGCTCTTCTTTTTAAAACCACAACTGGTTGTACCTTTGGATGTCAACAGTGGTAAGTTCCTCAATCATCAGAGGATACAGAGGCTCAAAAGAAGGAAAAGGCATCAGAAACTTGGTAGCTCTCTCACGAATCCAAGTCAGATAAGGGTCATAGGCCCTACTTTTACTCTTCCCCAGAAAAGCCTTCCCTTTCCTGTGAACACTACTCCAAGCTCTCTCTACTCTAGTCAAAATATCACCCTCCAGCAATCCAGTGAGATACAGAGATTCCAGTATCTCCTGTTCCTTAGGAGGTCCTCTCAGCGCGTATCCAAACTGCCTAACTAACAAAGATGGGTTATAGTTGATGCACCCTTTCCTTCCGACCAACACGATGTTAGGAAATCCACCACAACTATAAACAATCTATGTACCAAGCAGGTCTCTGTCAAACCATATAATGTTCTCTGCAGACAATCCCACCAACCTTTCTGACCATTCAGAAGTACCACCAGTAGCAACAAATGGACCTATCTTAGAAAGATAACTAGCAAACCACCTGTGCAACAAAGGAATACAACAAGATACGTTCTTTCCTCTCCGGTTCTCATTCTTGTGGTGAACAGAATGATAGACGTCGCCTAAAAGCGTAGGTACCGGATTCCATGAAGAAAAAATGTAGAAAGCATCTATGTCTATAAAATCCAGAAGGTTAGGAAACAATATAATACCATAGATACAAAGAGCTAAAATGGCGTTAAACACGATCCAACAACCATCTTTGGCGAACTGATGAGACTTATCAATCAGAAAAGGTAAAGGAAAACCAGGCACCCCACTCCTCATGATCAATTTCCCTTCCAACTCTAAAACATCCAAATGCAGAGTAGTAGTAAGCTTAGCCAGATCGGGCTCAACATTAGGGTGATAGAATGGCATCCGGTCTAAGCTAGGAACACCCAACAACTCAGAATACTCCTCTAAGGTAGGCACTATTTTTAATGAACTAAAATGTAAACAAAAATTAAAACAAAAATGAAATAAAACAAAATAAACCAGTGGTGCAAATATAAAAGGGAAACAGTTCAAAACCATTTCTCTCAGGTCAACAAGTCAAACAGCACACATGGCACAACACATCAGCATGCCTAAAAATAGAACTAGACGCTGGAGACTAGCTCCGGTCGTCTTCTCCGGTCACCAATTTCAACAAAATTTTAGAGCAAAATGAACGCCAAGTTACAAGGATCATGAATCCAGGTTCCATTTTCATTTATCATGCATAAGAAAGGAAAATCGAAAGAAACAAAATCCAAGCACACAACTGAAATTATCATAAACATCACAAATAATGATCCAAAATTTGCCTATACATGTAGGTCTTCAGTTTGCAACAACAATGGTGATGAATCAATGCATATTGAGAGAGAATTTTGGAAGAGAAGAATACCTAACGGAGTCTCTCTGTTGGAGCTTCTCACGTGCTCAAGCTTGCTTAAAACGATGCAGAAACACTCAATGAAGTTCAAGGAAGCTAGTGATCACTTCAACTTTGCTTCAAATGAATTGAATTTGAATTTTCAATTTTCAAATTTCTCTCCACTTTCCAAATTTGTATTCCGCTCTCTCTCTCTCTCTCCACGAAAATGTTTGAATAAGAGCTCCAATTCAATCTGAAGCTTTTATATGATGGATATGGAATGGTTTGGAGGCCCAATTGTGGCTGATTAGAGTGTAATTTTGAAATGCCCAAATTGGAAATGGAAGCTCATGCACACGTGAAACTGGCGCCAATTGTAACGCCCATTTTAATTATTTTTGGTTTCTGTGATTATTTTATTCGTGGGTGTATTTTGAGAATTATTGTGAAGGTTAAGAACTCATAATATTAATAAATTATGATAAAATATGATAATTAATAGTAATGTAAAAATTATTATTAATTATTATCATTATTATTGCTAATATTAATATAGATGAGAAAATGTTATTAATTGGATTTTTGAATTAAAGGAAATAAGAGAATTATATTTATTTTGGATTAAAAAGAAGATTATTTGGGATGAGGGGTAACATTGACATTTTGGAAAAATAGCATTGGAAAGAAGAGGAGAACACGGTTGAGCAAGAGGAGAGCTACATGATCAAGAACAACAACTTAGCAAGCGGATTTCGTGTGGATTGAGGAGCTTGTTCATCATCAAAGCTTGATTTGAGGTAGGGGGGGGGAGAGAATTTTACGGTTAATTGGTTTTTGCATGAAATCGGTAGAAACGGGGGGAAATCCCCAACCCCATTGATTATTATTGTTTGATGATGAATGCATGTGATTATTGCTGAGATTAAGTTGCTAGATTATGTTAAATTCGTTTGCATGTGCTGAGAATATTGAGTTGAATGAATTTGGGGTTTTTGAGTAGTTTCGGAGTTATGCCGGAAGTCGGTAATTTGAGCAGATGATGCGTTTTGTCGGATAGAAGCGGGAATAGACTGTGTAACTAAGTTGCAGTATGTGGTTGGTTGTGGGTTTCGATTTAATCGGGCGAAATCGGTGTGGGAGGCAATTCTGCAGTGCAGAATTTTTCTGAGTACGCAGGTATTCGCTGGGCGAATGAGGGGCGAGCCTTCGCCAGGTTTCGCCGGGCGAACTAGCCAGCGAGTGCTGGCAGAAGCTTCTATTTGGCTTCGCCAGAGGTTTCGCCAGGCGAATGGCAGCGAGTGTTCGCTGCGGGGCTTCGCCGGGGGAATGTGCCAGCGAGCCCGACATCAGTTTGTGTTTTTGCTGCTGTTTTGTGTTGTTTCCTTTGTGGACTTGGACCCTCGTTGGTCTTGTGCGATGAAAGGCTTGCTGGAGAGCTGAGGCAAGCGTATGTTAATGGTTGTAGTGCTGTTTAGCCGGTGTTTATCGCAAGTGGCGTAATTGGTGGAGTACGCATTATGTATGAACCGGTATAGATGCGTACGTGAGATGTGTGCACCGTGGGTGTGTTGTGTGTGAGATGTGAGGATCAGTATGATCGTGACGCCTTGAGCGTGTTTTGTTGGTTTGTTGTGGTGAGTGGATCCGTGAGGATCGATACGCTTATTATGCGTTGCAATTATGTGCTGTTATGTGATGTATTGGGTCAGTAGGACCGATATGCCTTGTGTGCATTGTATGTGATAAGTTGTGTGGTGAAGTGATCCGTGGGATCGACGCACTGTGTGTGCTTGTTATGTATGTATTTTATGATGTGAATGGATCCATGGGATCAGTACGCCTTGTGCGTTGTGTATATATAGTGTGAGGGGTGGATCAATAGGATCGGTTTGCACTTGTGTGATAGATGTATGTTGTGTGTGAATATGGTTGTGTATGCTCCCTGTGAGGAGGGTGATGGCTCAGTGACCATCGGTATTATTGATATGTCCTCCCTGTGTGGAAGGTGATAGCCTAGTGAACATCGGTATTGTTGGTTTGCTCCCTGTGAGGAGGGTGATGGCCAGTTGTCCATCGTTAATGTGTTGTGCTTCCGGTGAGGTGGGTGATGGCCGTGTTTCCATCGATGTTGATGAGGGGCTCCCGTAGTAGAGGGTGATGGCCAGGTGTCCATCGAAGATGTGCTCCCGTTGTGGAGGGTGATGGCCAGGTGTCCATCGGTATTGTTGTGGTGCTCCCATCGTGGAGGGTTGATGGCCAGTTGCCCATCAGTGTGGTGTGCTCCCTGAGTGGAGGGTTGATGGCCAAGTTCCCATCGTTGATATGTGCTCCTGTGAGGAGGGTTGATGGCCCGGTGCCCATCGTGATTGTGAATCGGTACTGTAAGTTTAGAGTTGTGTGAGTGCATTGTTGCGTGATTGTGTGTTGTGGTTGATGGTGGGACCGTGAGTCCAGATGATATGTATATGAAATAGTATTATTATTGATTTCTACCTTTTATTTCATGTACTATTATGCCATTATTATTTGATCGTAATTCTCACCCCTTTGTTGTCGTTGTGGTCTGTGCTTCTTCGGAAGTACAGACAATCCAGGTGTTTAGCTTGTTGGATTGTGGTGTCTCCGTAGGGCTGCTCTGATACGTAACACCGGGGCGTTTTGGGAGTCTTACTGTCGTTGTTGATATGTGTGCCCCTGTGGCGTATCTGTTTTTGGTATATGTGTGGTGATGTTTGATGATGTTGTGTATTTTGGGGCAAATGGCCGTTATTGTATATATGATGATGATGATGGATATGGATGATGTATGTATATAATATTTTGTGTTATGACAGACCATATCTTTTTCTGCTGCAATTTTATTGAAAAATTCAGTTAAATTATTTGGAAAAAAAATATTTGTGGAATTTTGATGTGTATTGTGGCATCCCGGTTGGGAGAGAAACTCTGATATGTGTTTTATTTGTTTGTTTTATTTTATTTTGGGAACGGGGTGTTACAAGTTGGTATCAGAGCAGGTCGGTTCGTCCGGCCAGTGTAGAGTGTTGAGTTTGTCTATAGGATAGAGTTGCTTGTTTTCTGTTAACCTGGATTGTTGTTGTTGAGCAGTATGGCTGGGAGAAATGACGCGGCGTTGGCTGCGGCGATGAAGGCTATGGCACAAGTAGTAGCCAACCAGAATATGGCTGTGGGAGCTCAGTTTAGAGACTTGACGTAGTTCTAGAGCAACAAGCCACCAAAGTTTGAAGGTGGAATTCTAGATCCGGTAGCTGCACAAAAATGGCTGAAGGCATTGGAGAAGATCTTCAGAACCATGGGGTGCAGTGACGAGCAGAAGGTGAGGTTCGGTACTCACATGCTCGAGGGGGAGGCCGAGGCTTAGTGGGATAATTACCGTCAGAGGATGGAAGCTTCGGGGACTCCGATTACTTGGGAGGTGGTTCGGTCTAGATTTCTGGAGAAGTATTTTCCAGAAGATGTCAGAAGTGCTAAAGAGGTGGAATTTTTAGAATTGAAACAAGGCAGTATGTCGGTAGCCGAGTATGCGACTAAGTTTGAGAAGCTGGCTCAGTATTGTCCTTATTACAATACTGAGGAAGCTATGACTTCGAAGTGTCTGGAATTTGAGAATGGACTGAGGCCAGAGATCAAGATGGGAATCGCATGTCAGAAAATCAGGAGTTATCCTGAGTTAGTGAGAAGGAGCTGTAGCTATGATAACGATAACCATGCAAGGATCGCACACTACAAGGCGGCGAGTGATCGTAAGGGAAAGCAAAGGTTCGGTGGTACTCCTTACAGTGTTCCGACTAGTAAGGGGAAGTTCAAGGGTGTTGTTGATAGGAATCCCAGAGAGGGTAGGGCGATTGCTGGTATGAAGTGTTTCTGGTGCGGTGGCATGGGCCATCGTGCCAATGATTGTCTTCCTAATGAGAAAAAGTGCTTCAAGTGTGGGAAGCCGTGCCATGTGATGGCGGATTGTAGGACTAATATGCCTACTAGTTATAACTGTGGTGAAAAGGGTCACATTAGTACTCATTGTGAGAAACCGAGGAAGGCTCAGGCGCCTCAGGTGGCGGGTAAAGTATTTGCAGTTGTGGGAACTCAAGCAGAAGATGGAGAATATTCGATCAAAGGTACTTGTTTTATCAATAACATTCCTTTGACTGCTATGATTGATACGGGTGCGACCCACTCGTTTATCTCTGTTGATTGTGTGAAGAGGTTAGGTTTGGTGCCGACTACTCTTGAGCGGCGGATGACTATTGAAACTCCCTCGATTGGTTCAGTGACTACTTCACTTGTGTGTTTGAAGTGTCCACTGACTATCTTTGGCCGAGACTTCGGTGTGGATTTGATCTATTTGCCACTTGGTGGTTTGGATGTTATACTGGGTATGAACTGGTTGGAGTTCAACCGAGTGTACATCGATTGTTTTCGGAAAGTGTTATTGTTTTTTACTCCTGAAGAGGAAGCGTTGGCGGATTCCTTGTCTGGTAGGGAATTGAGAACCTTGTTGGAAGATGAAGCGCATGTGTTTGCTTTATTTTCATCATTGTCTGTTGACAACAAGGCATTGTTGGATGAGTTAGCTGTGGTGAATGAGTTTCCGGAAGTATTCCCGGATGATATTACAGTGTTTCCTCCAAAGAAAGAGGTTGAGTTTAGCATTGATCTTGTTCCTGGTACGAGGCCTATTTCTATGGCGCCGTACAGGATGTCGACAGTGGAGCTAGCCAAGTTGAAGGTTCAGATTGGAGAGTTGTTGGATAGAAAGTTTATTAGACCAAGTGTGTCGCCGTGGGGAGCTCCAGTATTGTCGCTTCCGCGAAAATAAGGTGCCGGAAAAATAGAAGAGTCGCCACCTTTCGTTATTTATCCCTCAGAGCGGGAAAGGAAACGATCGGAAAAACCTGACGAAAAGGTATAAGACAAGGTCATCGCAACCGTTGTCTGGGTTCGGGAGTCGGTTACGCAAGGGGAAGGTATTAGCACCCCTCACGTCCGTCGTACTCGACGGGATCCACGCTTGTTGTGTTTACTGGACGAGTTGGTTTATCTATCTACCTATCAAGGTTGGCTTAAACAGAAAAGAAAATGACTCGGCAAAGCGTCGCACTTTATGCCTACGTATTCTCATCAGAGAATGAGAAATCAGAGTCAACGTAGTTCGACCTACTACGGGTTACGGGGAAGGTGGCTCGCCAATACATCAGTATTGTGCCTACGTACTCTCAACAGGTATGAGAGATCAGAGCTTACGTAGTTCGGGATAATACGGATTACGGGAATTCAGATTCATCTGTTTTATCGAGTAGGGTTAAACAGCAGTTCCAGCAGTTAGGGACAAAGCCTGTTTGCGTTGGCGCTGAAGTTTAACGACACTCTTTTCTTCAGAAAAGCTTCCTTTGAATTATGGGCCCACGGGGCAAAAAGGTTTGAAGTTTGTTTTCTGTCTTTTACGAAAGAACTATTTTTTATTGTGTTTGCAATTTCAATCGCACTAAAGACTATGACCTGAGAGTGAATGCGTCGCATGTCACCCAAAGGGTGCCATACTAAACATCCAGACTGTTGAAAAGAAGCTCTCCAACAATCCTTCCTCAGATAGCTTAAGGCTCGTAACGTACGAAAGAAATCATTCATGATTACTGTATTTTAAGCTGTTTTGAGATGAGAAGAGAGAGGCTCAACTACGGGGAGACTATCAAGTCCTATTGCTGTCATGCCAAGGATTCATCCTATGGTTGAGGTTTGAAACAGGGAACTCCTAGAAGTTATCATGCATAGGTTTCAACCTAAAGTTCTAATCATCACTTCCTTATCAAAGGAACTGAGATTCCTAAGGGATCATGTCAATGATAAACAGAAACAGATAAAGCATCAGCTTAAACAGTAAACAGTAAACAGTAAACGGTAAACGACTGTAAAATGCATGCAATGCAAGTGAGGGAGGAAATGTGTGTGGGGTGTCATCCTCCACAAGCTCATCTCAACCTCAAGCCAGATATGAATAACTGCAATCATACAGCAACAATAACAACATGCTATCAAGCAGAATATAACAACAACTGTAATCATACAGAAAGAAAATGAAATGCTATCAAGCAAAATAAACCACATGGGCAAGGGAGCTGGGCTCTACCGAATACCCGCAAGCAAAGCCATACAGTAACAATACAAGCAGAGGGAGCAACTCAACCTCTAGTGCAATCATGCTCCTAGATTAAAGTCATTCTAGATATGAACTTATTCTAATGCATCAAGCAAGTCAAACAAGTCACACCAATACAGAAAAGAAAACAGACAAGAAAGCAGATCAACCCCTCTCTCTTTCAATTCCAAGCTTCAGCTCTTCTAACAACAACCCAGTCTTTAGACTTTAATTACCCTTCAAGGCTATCAGCTTCACTAACAAGTATCAACTTGCTTCTCCAGGGTTTCAATCCATCAAACATAAGTTTCAACTTATCCTCCTTATTCAAGCTTCAGCTCCTTAGGCAATTCCACCCTCAGGCTTTACTTCTAACTGCAAGTATCAACTTGATTCCTTCAGGCTCTCAATGCATCAGTGTAAGTGTCAACTTACCCTTTATTCCCCAAGCCTCAGCTCTACACTCAATCTCAATTGAATCTTCTTCACAAGCATCGACTTGGTCTTCAAGCTTCAGCTCTCTTTGCTTTACCAATATCAACTTGGTCTTCTTTTCCTACAAGCCTCAGCTTCTCAGAGTAGTCTTCAATCACCTAGAAGTGTCAACTTCATCCTTCAATCTTTAAGCCTCAGCTCTTCACTCAATCTTAATTGGGTCTTCAAGTATCAACTTGTTCTTCCTGCCCTTCAAGCTTCAGCTGCAATGGCAATGCTCAAGGAATCATCCTCTTCCACACTCTTCAGTGAAGTCCTCATCTTCAAACTCAAGTCCATCATCTTTCAAGATACTCAAACCAGAAGACAATTGATTTAACAGGATGAGAGGAAATGATAAACAGCTTACTGACAACCAAAGGAAGCCTGTAAGGGTTCATCATTATGAGAGACTGGTTCCCTCAAAGTTCTACTTCCCAGATAAAGCCACTCATCCTTCCAAAGGAGGGACGTGAATATCTTGGAAGGACTTTTAGTCATTGGGAGGAATGGAAGCACAAGATGCTTTCCATATTTGTGAAAGAAGTCATTCTAATCATAAGGCTCTCCCTATGTCCTCTATCTCCTAAATCTTCATCAGACATCTTCAGGCACAAGCAAATCCAAGCTCCAAGCAACTTCAAGCAAATTCAAGCATCCTCACCTTGTCTACAACTTGTCTTTAATCTCAACCAAAGGTAAACCAAGAAAAAACCCTAATCTAAGGGGACTAAGGAAGTTAAACTAGTTGAATTAGTAAGTTAGGATCACCTAAACCCTAGTACTAAAGTTAGTCCTAACTGAAATACTAAAACCAATTATAAAATCCTACAAAAATGACTATGGGAACCTAGGTCAATCATGACTCTACCACATTAATTTCAGAGATCAAATCATCAAATTAGACCTAGAAATAAATTCTACATTATGAGGTACTAAACCTAAACCCTAAAAGGAAGCACCTAAAGGTTTCAACCTAAAAAGCACACCTATTTTCATCATAAAAATGTGAGAAAAATGCTATGGGAGCATATATGTCTAACCTAATCACACACAAAAAATTAGGATCAAAATCATCACCACATGATCACACAAAATTCCACAAAATTATGTATCAAACATAACCATTTTAATATCAATTAAAATATAGAATTCCCATAAAATCAGAAAATGCATGAACTAAAAATATTTTTTCTATAAAACATACTAGACTCAATCATGAGTATAATGCAAAAAGAATGGGGTTAATTGGATTAATTTTCAATTTATTATGATTTTTCCAAGAACCATGAATAAAATGAGAAAATAAAAGAAAATCAAACAAAATAATCACACGCGCGGTGCAAATAGCAATGATACATAGTTCAAATAATGGATTGGGCTCGCTGGGGGGTGTGGATAACAATTACTTCACTAAGCCCAAAACCACTGATTAAATGAAACGGTGCGTTTCATAATCAGGCCCTTCACAAACTGAACTTTAAAACGTGGTCGTTGGATGAGCTTCTAGTCAAAGGTCCAACCAAGATCTGATGGTCCCAGAGTCATCTCCTACCTTTCAAACCTCTACAACTTTGTGCCCAGCTTCGGCCACCACCGGTGGTGCTCCGGTCACCATCCTCAACCTTAATTCTCTCTAGGATCCTCCATTGCAAATGGTCAATACATGAAACTTGTCCCAAATTGTGTCACGAATTCATTCATGCCCTTAATTCAACCTAAATCCTCAAGATTCACCATATCCAATTCTCAACCGAAAATGGTAATACCCTAAATTGGTCACTAATTCTCAAATTAACTATCTGAAAACGTTCCTACACCGTTCTACAATGCAACTAACACCTTAATTCATCTTGATTCTACCTAATTCATGCTAGAGGAAGAAGGTTACCAACCTGAAAATCTTGGATGAACAGATGCACCAAACCTTCAAACCAAGCTCTCTAGTCTTTCAGACACGATCAATGAACCCTTTCCTTGCTTCTGTATGCAAAAGAACCGGTTAAAAGCTCCAGAATCTTGAAATCCGATGGTGAGTTGCAGGTGGAAAAATTCAATTGCTCCTACACGATTAAGCCACGAATTCTCTTGGATTATGATCTGGAATCACTCCTTAGCATCCATGGAAGAAGTTTCAATCAAGAAAATGGATGGAAAATGAAGAATTTTGTGAAATCGAATTCAATTGCAAGCCAAGAAATCTCAATCTCAATCTATGCTCTCTCCTTCAATCATCACCAACCCTTGCATTGGATCACCTCTACTCAATATATAGATGATGTATGAATGATCTAGAAACCTCTAGATCCTTCTAATGAGAGTTTCCACTTCTCATGCCATGAGATTTTCAATCACATATCATGATATGCATAATGCTGCAAACAGCTTGAAACCAATCTCATTTACTTCCAATTTCTCCCCTAGTGACATTTTGAAAGTGTTTAGCTTGCAAAGGGCCTTGCTCATGCCTTGATTCTATGTTTTGCACATGTTACTTAATATGCAAGTAATCACTTTTCAAAGCAAGTCCACAAACTGAATCTCAACTCAAAAATGTGGCTAAACCAATGTTCTTAAAATGTTTTCTAGAGTCAAAATTATATATTACATGCCATGGTTTGGATGTGTAGGTTGAAAATATCAATTTCCAACTTTGATTCATTTAACTTATACCCTTATTTTAGGTCATTTTTGCAACTTTGAGCTACAAGCCTTTCCATCATCTCATGACCTCCTTACTAGCATTAAAACATGATTTTGAACAAGTTTGATGTTCAACATTTTTCCATTTGAAGCTTGGAAATAGGAGTTATGTCCTTATGCTTGAAATGACCTGTTATCTCCAAATGACCAAAATGCCCTTGACTTGTCAAAGCCATAACTTGAGTTCTACAAATCCTATCAAGGACTTCTAGTACTCTCTAGAAATCTAAGATGATAAGGAACAACATTCATGTTGACCAAAAGTTCATAGGAATCACCCTCCTAGGGCAAAAGTTTGATGCAAGTTGGGTAACTTTCAAGGCCCCAGATTCACGTACCTCAGATGACCTGTAACTTGTCAAAGTCATAACTTGAGTTATAAAAATCCTATCAATGACTTCTAGTACTCAAATTAAAGCTAAGAACAAGCTATAAAACATTCATGTTGGGGGAAAGATGATATGACAATCACATCTTGGGCTAAACTACCTTGAAGATAGGGGTCAAACTAGGGGATATTACACTGTCAAGCCTTAGAAACCCTAGCTTGAAACTTCTCAAACTCTTCAATCATGATGAGTTAACCTTGGAATCATCCTTATAGCATCTCAATGCATCAATCCATGATCACATGGCTCTTGGATTAGGTCTCAACCTTATCCAAATCATCAGTTGACCTATGGTTGACCCAGTCAAACCCTAATTACACCACTCATGGCTGAGTCTTCTTGATCTTGTACAATGACTTGTATAGGCTTCATGATGGCTTTCAAGACATCTCATAAGCTATCTCAAGGCTTCAAGTCCACATTCTTGACTTCAGAATCATCTGAGGAGCCCCCCCAACTCTCAAGTTAGGAGGCACACAACCTTGGTTTCAACCACTCTCTCTGAGAATCTTTTAACTTCTCTGACAAAGGTATTTACCCTTGAACACTTGAGTAACCCTCTTGGCTAGCTTCATAGTCTTGTATAGATTTTGATTGGTAATCATACCTCTTGATCTCATGCATACATGTCAATGAAATGCAAATGATAATGCTAATGTGAATGAAATGAAACACAAGCTAGGTAAGGAAATGTTGGTCAAATTTTGGGGTGCAACAACTGCCCCTATTCAAACGGCTTGAACCTGACTGGGTGAGAAGCGAACGGCTCTCAACCAATCAAGGTGCGATACGGTTGAATACCGACAAACCCGGAAATTTGCCAACTGCACAAGTACACGGTACTTTGATGGGAACAAATCTTCGAAAACTGAAATGCTAGTTGCACGGCAACTAGCTGGGGAATTGGTCACACGGTAACCGGTAATACATGGTCGATCATGCCGTCAGGCATCCGGATTCCTCGGGACTCATCAGGTCAACAATCAAGTTAATCGTGCCATCGGGCATTCAAAGAACTTTCGGGCGTCAGCCGGACTTCATCGGTAAGTCGGGAATAGCATTCTCGGTCAATCATGGACCAATTGGGGATATCCAAACTTCTGCCATCAGGCACTCCGCATCAGCTGAGAGAACTGCTTCGTTAATACGGTTGGACTTGAATCATCAAGTCTTCAGGGGAAGTTTCAACTTCGCTGTTCAGAAACCTGCTGGAGATGACACATCTCCGCTGGGGATTCTGGAGAACTATCAAGTAGCTCTGCTTCGGGGATCCAAAAATCATTCTGGGTGAATCAACTCTGTTGAGGACTTCAAGAATCATCTTGGACAAATAACTCCGCCGGGGACTTCAAGAATCATCCTGAACCAATAACTCTGCTGGAGATCTCGGGATTCATCCTGAGCAAACGCTCTGCCGGGGACTCTAAGTATCAACTTGAGCAACCAACTCTGGCGACTTCACAGGGGATTTTAAGAATCGTCTTAAACAAGCACCTTCGCTGGAGAATTCAAGAATCATCTTGGGCCGAAGACTTTGCTGGGGAATTCAAGACTCATCTTGAGCAAGCGACTCTGCGGAGGAACACCTGCAAAACAAGAACGGTAACGACCTAGCTCATGTTTAGTATGCATATGGTTTGACAACGGCGCAATGCTCCGCACGGTGGAAATACTATGCGTTTATGATAAATGCTATGCAATCATGCAAAATGCTGCGATCCCGTCAGCAAAATAAATTTTGAAGGGAGGATCCTCCTGTCAAGGAGAAGGAACCACTCTGGTGGGGAAGCAAACTCCGGTCGACTGCCGCAGGGGAATGAAGCTCTACGAGAACCTGGACCTGCTGAGGAAAGCGATGTCAATCACGGAAATAAACTGCGCGGCCTTCACGACTACTTTCCTGGAGATAACGACTCCGGCGGGGAAATACAGCATCAGCTATTCAACATGCTACTGGGGACAACCAATCGTGGCCCGAACTGCTTCCAAGGACTCGGCTCTCTTAGGGATCTGCAAACTTGGCTGGGGAAGAAGAAATCATCCTGCTTCCTAGGGAGAGTACGACTCTGTGGGGAATCTCAATTCCGCTGAAGACTTCAGTCTGGAACTATCAATTGCTGCACACTTCAGTGGATAGTCTCCTACGAGACTTGCACTTGTGACCCGGTGCTGGGGGATGAACACACGCTTCGGCGCCTGACTCAGCTGGGGAGATGGCGTTCCTTCATGATGCATCTGATTGGGGAGAGAATCTTCTCTGCCTGGGGAGACATATCAATGCTTGACGATCTCATGTCCGGACTCTGCGGGGAGAGGCTGCTGAACTTTGCTGGAGAAGAAGGAATCATCCTACTTGGGGACGCACGGCGTACTGCCTGGTATATGCTATACTTGCAACATCACAAACAAACAGACGAGATACGCTTCTCAAAGGGACCTATCAAGGTTATCATCCTGTGACAATGTTTGAGTAATTCATTGTTTCAACAATCAGTGGCCTAGGCCAGTAAGTTTATGTATGCGCATTTTGTCAAAAACATCGGTGTTCTTTTTCGCAAACAAAACAGGTAAATGCTAAACAGACAAACATAATTGCTGAATAGTATACATTTTATTGATAACGAACCCCTGAATGGGTAAAAATGTTTTACAACAGATGCAAGCTCCTGGAATGAGGAAGCCGCGCGAAAATAAAACATGAATATACATCAGTATATATAAATGTCGGCAACAAGGCGTAGACGAACACCATGAGTTGATCCCTCTATGACCCACTCGACTTCGATACTTCTCCGACGCTTCAGCTTCAGAAGAGATTGATTCAGATAAACGGCCCTCAGGTCTTCCAAACCACTAAACAATGAAAGTCCACACGCGGAACGTAGTCATTTGCTTTTTCAAATCCCTAACTTTTGCCTGAATCGCCCTTCCGGGTTTTTGACTCACCGGGATACCCTTTTTTGCCAAAGTCGCCCATCCGGGTTTTCGACTTTGCGGGTGTACATTTTTTCAATTTATATCCCTAATTTTTGCCCGAACCTTTTTCCTTTTTTATGGTTCGCCGGGATGCCCCATTTTTGCCTAGATATTCTTTTTCTTTCCAGCGGGTCATTCTTAAGCAAAGTATCTTTTAACTGCGTCCGCGTTCACCGGGGATGCAAAATCTTCACCATCCATCGTGGATAACAACAAAGCTCCTCCCAAGAAGACCTTGCTGACGACGTACGGACCTTCGTAATTGGGAGTCCACTTGCCCCGGTGATTGGAGTGTGGAGGAAGAATCTTCTTCAGGACGAGATCACCCGTCTAAAAGCTTCTAGGACGCACCTTCTTATCATAAGCTTTCTTCATTCGGCTTTGGTATAAACAACCATGCACAATCGATGCTAACCTCTTCTCGTCCATCAGGCTGAGTTGGTTTATTCGGTTCTTAATCCATTCTGCCTCGTCGAGTTTCACATCAACCAAAACTCGCAAAGAAGGGATCTCCACTTCTAACGGTAAGACAGCCTCCATACCGTATACTAAGGAGAAAGGAGTTACCCCGGTTGACGTACGTACCGTCGTACGATAACCGTGCAGTGCGAATGGCAACATCTCGTGCCAATCTTTGTAGGTCACAACCATCTTCTGGACAATCTTCTTTATGTTCTTATTGGTCGCTTCAACGACGCCATTCATCTTCGGCCGATAAGGAGATGAGTTGTGGTGTTTAATCTTGAAACTCTGGCACAACTCCTTCACCATCTTGTTATTCAAATTCGAACTATTATCAGTAATGATCTGCTCGGGAATTCTGTAACGACAGATGATGTCCCTCTTTATGAATTTAGCCACCACCTGCTTGGTCACATTAGCGTACGAGGCTGCCTCCACCCACTTGGTGAAGTAGTCGATAGCTACTAGAATGAAGCGATGACCGTTAGATGCAGTGGGCTCGATCTTGCCTATCATGTCAATGCCCCACATGAAGAACGGCCACGGGGAGTACATGACATTTAGCGGGCACGGCGACACATGAACTTTATCAGCATAAATCTGGCATTTATGACATCTCTTCGCGAATTTAAAGCAATTCGATTCCATCGTCAGCCAGTAGTATCCTGCTCTCAGGATCTTTCTCGTCATAGCATACCCGCCGGCGAGCGTACCAAATGTGCCTTCATGGACTTCTTCCATGAGCATACTCGCTTCTTTCTCATCTACACATCTGAGTAGCACGAGATCGTGATTTCTTTTATACAATACTCCATCAGGATTGAGATAAAAATTTCCAGACAGCCTCCTCAGAGTCTTCTTATCCTGGGTTGACGCTCCCGCAAGATACTCCTTAGTCATAAGGAAAGTCTGGATGTCATGGAACCATGGCTTGCCGTCGGCGGCTTCCTCGATTGCAAAGACGAATGCAAGTCTATCAAGATGAGAAATGACAATTCTTGGAGCTTCATTCCAAAAATTGACTTTATACATCGAAGCCAACGTGGCTAAGGCATCAGCCATCTGATTTTCCACTCTGGGCACATGACGGAGTTCCACTCGATCAAAGAACAGAAGCAGCCTTCTGGCATAGTTCATGTACGGCACCAAATTCAATTGACGAGTCTCCCACTCCCCTTTAATCTGGTTGATCACAAGTGTCGAGTCACCATATACGTCTAGGTTCTTGATTCTCAAATCAATTGCCTCTTTTAGACCCATGATGCATGCTTCGTACTCTGCCTCATTATTGGTGACCGGAAACGTCAGTCTCGCAGTAAACGGGATGTGGGATCCGTGGGGAGTCGTGATGATCGCCCCGATACCACTTCCGTAAGAATTAACCGCCCCGTCAAATATCAATTTCCACTGGGATCTCCTATCTGGCCCCTCGTCGGGCAACGGTTCATCACAGTCCTTCGCTTTAAGAAACATGATATCCTCATCAGGGAATTCAAATTTCATCGGCTGGTAATCCTCGATCGGCTGTTCGGCAAGGTATTCAGATAATACGCTTCCCTTGATGGCCTTCTGGGAAACGTACTGAATGTCATATTCCGTCAACACCATTTGCCATCTGGCAATCCTGCCCGAAAGCGCTTGTTTCTCGAAGATGTACTTGATTGGATCCATCTTCGAAATTAGCATGGTGGTGTGGTTAAGCATGTACTGTCGTAAACGTTTGGCAGCCCAGGCTAGTGCACAACACGTTTTCTCCAGCATCGAGTAACGAGATTCACAGTCTGTGAACTTTTTACTCAAGTAGTAAATGGCATGCTCCTTTCTGCCCGTCTCGTCGTGCTGACCGAGAACACACCCCATACTATTCTCAAGAACTGTCAAGTACATCATTAATGGTCGTCCGACCACTGGGGGTATCAAGATCAGAGGTTTCTGCAGATACTGTTTTATCTTATCAAATGCCTTCTGGCAATCCTCATTCCAGATAATCGCCTGATCTTTCTTTAACAGTTTGAACATCGGTTCACACGTGGCCGTGAGCTGAGAAATAAACCTTGCAATGTAGTTTATTCTGCCCAAGAAACCACAAACTTCTTTTTCTGTTTTTGGCACTGGCATTTCTTGTATCGCTTTTATCTTCGCAGGATCAACCTCGATGCCTCTTTCGCTCACGATAAACCCCAGTAACTTTCCGGATCGTACTCCGAAAGTACACTTGTTAGGATTCAGCCTCAACCTGAACTTCCTAAGCCTCTCAAAAAGCTTCAGCAAATTGACTAGATGTCCTTCCTCCGCTAGGGACTTCGCAATCATGTCATCAACATAGACTTCATTCTAATTGATGAATCATGTCATGAAATAAAGTAACCATTGCTCGTTGGTAAGTGGCCCCTGCGTTCTTCAGACCGAAGGGCATTACCTTGTAGCAAAATGTTCCCCAAGGAGTGATAATCGTGGTTTTCTCCATGTCCTCCGACGCCATCTTGATCTGATTGTAACCGGAGAAGCCATCCATGAACGAAAATACGGAGAACTGGGCTGTATTGTCGACCAACACATCAATATGAGGCAGCGGGAAATCATCCTTAGGGCTCGCCCTATTCAAATCCCGATAATCGACGCACATTCGTACCTTACCGTCCTTCTTCGGTACAGGCACTATGTTGGCGACCCACGGAGGGTAAGTAGTGACCGCTAAGAAGCCAGCATCAAGTTGTTTTTGCACTTCTTCTTTGATCTTAACGGCCATATCTGGTCGCGTCCTCCTAAGCTTCTGCTTGACGGGAGGACAATCTTCTCGCAGCGGCAAGTGATGGACCACGATGTCCGTATCAAGTCCGGGCATATCTTCGTATGACCAAGGAAAGACGTCACTATACTCTCTCAGCATCTCGATCAATCTCTGCTTGACATCACTCTGCAATGCAGCCCCTATCCTGACGTTCCTGACTAGTTCTTCAGAACCCAGATTCACGATATCGATCTCCTCTTCATGAGGCAGAATAACTTTCTCTTCTTGTTTCAACAAGCGGGCCAACTCTTCAGGAAGGTCTTCGTCTTCATCAATCTCTTCTTCGGCTTGATAGATCGGGCAATCAAAGTCGAAGTGAGTCGTAGAAGGTCCAGAGTCGATGTCATCTGTTATGTGGATCCTGCAATAACAAGGGTTAAGCTTAAAACAAGGATATGCAGGTTAGCACAAACCCCATTGCCATTTTATTGTTTTTCAAAACAAATATAAAACAGGGATAACAGAGATCACAGTATTTGAATACGAAGAAAAACGCCTTTTGATTTATTGATAAAATGCATGTACATAATCAAACGAGGCCCTGACAATAAAACCATTATGCCCCGGGTAGGACATAGGGTTGTACAATGATTGGAAAAAGTAAATCATTACTCTTCGCTTGTCATCTGGATGATATCCTTGACGGACCAATTGTTGAGGCTCTCGCCTGGCTTGCTTGGCTGGATCCAAGAGTCGAGGTCACAGTCGCTATCTCCGCTGTCTTCAGACACCGCGTTGACGCTTTCAAATATCACCCCGCCACTGGTAAACTGGATCGGCCCTTTACCTCGCGACGCACTGCTAGAAGAGGAGGCTTCAGCTCCAGGAGAGTATCCCAACCCAAACTTGTCTTGCTTGTTAGGTATCTCCAAAATTCGCCCCCAGCCTGGGGTAGATCCGGCTTGAACAACGGCCTGGGCTTCCTTGAATGAAGAGAGAGTCATCTCTGGCTTCTCAGTGACTACAGGAGCTACGTCCTTGACTTTAACAGCTTCGAACGCTTGGCATAGGGTTTCGTGGATTTCCCCATCCATCTCGACATACTTGAAGGACGACAAATGGCTCACCATTATGTCTTCCTCGCCACATACGGTCACGATGCTACCTCCGACGGCGTACTTAAGTTTCTGGTGCAACGTGGAGGTCACGGCTCCAGCAGCATGGATCCACGGCCGGCCCAATAGACAGCTGTAGGCAGGCATGATGTCCATAATGTAAAAGACCGCGTCGAATGTTTCCGGCCCGACTTGGATTGGCAGGGTCACCTCCCCGAAAACATGGCTTTTGGTTCCATCGAACGCTTTCACAACCAGATCACTGGGTGTGCAAATCACTCCGCGAGTATCTAACTTCATTAATGCCTTCTTCGGAAGAACATTGAGCGATGACCCTGTGTCCACCAACACGTGGGACATAATCGTTCCCCTACACTCTATCGAGATGTGCAGGGCGCTATTGTGGTTCCTCCCCTTCGGCGTCAGCTCTAGGTCAGTGAACCCAAACTCATTTCCAGCATTTACATGGGCTACGACCTCTTCTAACTGGTTTACCGATATTTCCTGCGGTACATACGCGGCGTTCAACACCTTCAGCAGTGCGTTGCGGTGTGCTTCAGAACACAACAACAAATTCAGGATGGAAATCTTCGAGGGTGTCTGATGGAGATGATCCAAGATCTTGTAGTCACTCTTTTTAATCAACCTCATAAATTCCTCGGCATCCTTAACAAGTAAGTCTTTGTCTACTCCACGAGGGATCTCTTCAACGACTTTACTTTTACCTTTATCAGTTGCATCAACTCTGTCCGCTTTGTCCGCCACGACCTCAGGTGGTGCAAACACTCTCCCGCTGCGAGTGATTCCGCTGATTCCCGCAAGGTTCTCCACAGACGACCCAAACGGTTCTAGTTCCAACTTTTGTCCGTTGCAGTAGACTTCAGCCCCATAATGCCATGGGACAGCATTAGTGCTTTCGAACGGTATCGACCCATCTTTGGTGATGGTAATCGTGGGCGGTCTGAGTGCAGAAATAGTTATCGTCTGGCGAGGGATGGTGATGGTGGCGACCTCATCATCTTGCTTCAGCATTACCTCTCCCGATCCGCTCTCGGCCCTCCGGCTAAACTGTAAGATCCCTTCAGTCATCAGACTTTGAATCCCCTCTATCAGCTGTTCACATCCATCAGGACTCGTCGCACAGCCCATACATAGCTCTCCGCAACCTGGAAAGAAACCTCTTTTCATCAACTTAGCTTTAACGAAGCTAAGCGGCGTCTTCAGATCTCTGACGTCAGTCAACACATCCAAGTTCTCGTCTTCAATAATGGCGTTAACTCCACCTCCCCTATGATTCGGCATAGGGTTCTTCGTGACATTTGGCACATTATCGGAGAAGTTGATGATCTTGGCATCCACCATGTCCTGCACCTTGTGCTTGAAGGCTTTGCAATTCTCTATTGTGTGGCCTGGTGCCCCTGAGTGAAACTCACAAGTTGCATTCGCGTCATAACCTGGCGGAGGTGCCCCTGTCAAGGGAGCCAGGGTTCTTTTCTGGATCAACTATAGCTGAAGCAAAGTCTGTAATAGTTGCGCGTACGACATGGGCGGTGTCTCGAGGTGACGACTCGACAGAGGGCCCGATTCTGATACTTTCTGTACCCTTGTTGATTCGGTTGCTGCTGTTGCTGCTGTTGAACTGCCGGGATAGTTATGCTGGCCACCTGTTGGTGAGGGCCTTTACCCTTCCTTCGAGCGTTGGTCACGGCGCTCGTTTCTCCTTCCCGTCTTTTGCCACCATAAGGTTTCTTGCCTCCTCCTCCAGCTGAGGATGACTCACCTTGAATTTCCCCAGTTTGATCCCATTTTCGATGTGCTCACCCGTGATAATGAGATCCGAGAAGGTTCCAGACATACCGCTGACCAATTTCTCATAATAAACCCCTGGGAGGGTGGCTACGAACATCTACACAAGCTCACGTTCAACCATCGGCGGCTGAACCCTGGCAGCCAACTCACGCCACCGCTGGGCGTATTCCTTAAACCCTTCGTTGTTCCTTTGCGACAGATTCTGCAGTTGGACTCGGTTCGGGGCCAAGTCGCTATTGTATTGGTAGTGTTGCACAAATGCTTCAGCAACGTCCTTCCACGTGCGCACACTGGTAGGTTCCAGACTCATGTACCATTTGAGGGAGGGTCCGGACAGACTTGTCGCTTCCGTGAAAATAAGGTGCCGGCAGAACAGAAGAGTCGCCACCTTTCGTTATTTATCCCTCGGAGCGGGAAAGGAAACGATCGAAAAAACCTGACGAAAAAGGTAAGACAAGGTCGTCGCAACCGTTGTCTGGGTTCGGGAGTCGGTTACGCAAGGGGAAGGTATTAGCACCCCTCATGTCCGTCGTACTCGACAGGATCCACGCTTGTTGTGTTTACTGGACGAGTTGGTTTATCTATCTACCTCTCAAGGCTGGCTTAAAAAGAAAAGAAAATGACTCGGTAAAGCGTCGCACTTTATGCCTACGTATTCTCATCAGAGAATGAGAAATCAGAGTCAACGTAGTTCGACCTACTACGGGTTACGGGGAAGGTGGCTCGCCAATACATCAGTACTGTGCCTACGTACTCTCAACAGGTATGAGAGATCAGAGCTTACGTAGTTTGGGCTACTATGCATTAAGGGGATTCAGATTCATCTGTTTTATCGAGTAGGGTTAAACAACAGTTCCAGCAGTTAGGGACAAAGCCTGTTTGCGGTGGCGCTGAAGTTTAACGACACTCTTTTCTTCATAAAAGCTTTCCTTTGAATTATGGGCCCACGGGGCAAAAAGGTTTGAAGTTTGTTTTTTATCTTTTATGAAAGAAGTGTTTTTTATGGTGTTTGCAATTTCAATCGCACTAAAGACTATGACCTGAGAGTGAATGTGTTGCATGTCACCCAAAGGGTGCCATACTAAACATCCAGACTGTTGAAAAGAAACTCTCCAACAATCCTTTCTCAGATAGCTTAAGGCGCGTAACGTATGAAAGAAATCATTCATGATTACTGTATCTTAATCTGTTTTGAGATGAGAAGAGAACAGGCTCAACTAAAAGGAGACTATCAAGTCCTACTGTTGTCATGCCAAGGATTCATCCTATGGTTGGAGTTTGAAACAGGGAACTCCTAGAAGTTATCATGCATAGGTTTCAACCTAAAGTTCTATCATCACTTCCTTATCAAAGGAGGTGAGAGTCCTAAGGGATCATGTCAATGATACACAGGAACAGATAAAGCACCAGCTTAAACAGTAAACAGTAAACAGTAATACAGTAAAATGCATGCAATGCAAGTGAGGGAGGAAATGTGTGTGGGGCAGCAGCCTCCACAAGCTCATCTCAACCTCAAGCCAGAATGAATAACAGTAATCATACTGAAAGATAAAACAATATGCTATCAAGCATACTATAATAACAACTGTAATCATACAGAAGAAAATAAAATCATGCTATCAAGCAAAACAAACACATGGGCAAGGGAGCTGGGCTCTACCGAATACCCGCAAGCAAAGCAATACAGTAACAGTACAAGCAGAGGGAACAACTCAACCTCTAGTGCAATCATGCTCCTAGATTAAAGTCTAGATATGAACTTATTCTAATGCATCAAGCAAGTCAAACAAGGCACATCAGCAATACAAAGAAGAAACAGACAAGAAAGCAGATCAACTCCTCTCTCAACTCCAAGCTCCAGCTCTTCTAACAGCAACTTAGTCTTCAGACCTCAATCACTCTTGACAAATATCAATTTGCTTCTCCAGGTTTCAACCCTTCAACATAAGTTCCAACTTATTCTCTCTTCTTTAAGCTTCAGCTCCTTAATCAGTTTCACCTTCAGGCTTCACTCCTAACCACAAGTATCAACTTGATTCCTTCAGGATCTCCAAGCTTCAAAGTAAGTATCAACTTATCCTTTGTCCTTCAAGCTCCAGCTCTACACTCAATCTCAATTGAATCCTCTTCATAAGTATCAACTTAGTCTTTAAGCTTCAGCTCTCTTTTCTTTACTAGTCTCAACTTGGTCTTACCTTCCTGCAAGCTTCAGCTTCTCAGAGTAACCTTTAATAACTTAGAAGTGTCAACTTCATCCTTCAGTCTTTAAGCCTCAGCTCTTCATTCAGTCTTTACTGGATCTTCAAGTATCAACTTGCTCTCCTTGCTCTCCAAGCTTCAGCTACAATGGCAATGCTCAAGGAATCATCCTCTTCCATATTATTCAATGAAGTCTTCATCTTCACACTCAAGCCCAACATCTCTCAAGATACTCAAACCTGAAGAAATCACTTAACTGGATAAGCTGGGGTGTTAAACTGCTTATTGACCACCAAAGGTGACCTATAAGGGTTCAACATCAAAAGAATGGTTCCCTCAAAAGTTCTACTTCCTAGGTACCATCACTTATCCCTCCAAAGGAGAGAGGTGAATACCATGGAAGGACCTTGAATCATGGGGAAGAATGGAGGTGAAAGATACCGTCCATGTTTAAGAAAGAAATTATCTAGGTCTAAGCTCTACTTAATTCCTAACCCTAAAACAACAACAAAACAAACAAGTCTTCAAGCTCTCAAGCTCCTTCTTCAATCTTCAAGTCTTCTACTATGCTCCTCCATGCTCCTCAAAGCAATACCAAGCCCACCAAGCCAAGCAAAAACCCACAAAGCAAGGCAAAACAAAATACAAGCCCACAAGGGCAACACAAACAACAATCAACTACAAAAATCATTTAAAAATAGCATACTATTATATTAAAATCTAATATAATTTCTAGGGGATCCTATATACCTACCCTTAATACCCTATATGCCCCAATATCTAACTTGACCTAGAAACCCAAAATTCTAGTGTTATTGTGGACCTATGTTAAGGATTGACCTAATTCTATACAACCTAAAGTCATCTAATCAAAACTAATCAAACATTAATCAAAAAATTATGGAATAAATCCAGAGGGGAGCTAAAGTCTTAATCTAACTATCCTAAAAAGAATGGCCTAAAAATTCAAAGGGAACTAGCTAAACAAAATTCTACAAATCTATGCATCAACATAAAAGGAATTAAAATGCTATTAAAAGAGAAAATATACAAAAAATATTAAAAATGCATGAAATGAAAATATTTTGATTTTATAATTTTCTAGACATTAACATGAAGTAGGAGAAAAAATCCCCATGCAAAAATCATCATTTTTCTATTTAATATGATTTTTCAAAGATTAAAATAAAATGGAGAAAAAGAAAATAAAATGGTAAAACATTGGTGCAGATAGCAATGCCAGACAGTTCAATATGAGGATGGGCCCTAAATGGGGGTGCAAACAACAAATGCGCTAGGCCCAATTATTAATCAGAAAATCAATTCAAAAGTCATAAAGAAAAAGAAAAGCGCGCGGTGTATAAAGCAACAAAAATCAGTGCAAAATCTCACTGGGCCATGAATGGGGGTGGGGATATCAATCAGTCCACTAAAGCCCAAAACCTCAGTTTAATGAAACGCCTCGTTTTGGTGTGTCTTCAGACTTCCCTTCAAACATGAAATCAAATCTCATCCACACGATCTAGGTCCAGTCAATGAGTCCACACATGATCCAATGGCCAAAACGTTATCTTCTTCCTCCAGCCATCAGAAATGGAGGGAAAGCTCCATGAACAGAGCTTCAAATCCCTAGCTCGGACTCCCTCCAAACTCAACCAAAACCCATGTTTCAAAACCCTAATCTTCTCTAAATTCCATGCTGATCACAACCATGGCCTTAAAATCAATTGAAATGCTCGAAATCTCTGAATCCGATCCAAGATCAAAACTAAGCTCAAACTTCAATTCTAACAATTCTTGAAATTGATTACCTCAGAATGATCACCACCTCACACTGGTTAAATCTTGATATTAAACTCGTGTTATACCTCATCATACATCGTGTTCTTGATCAAAACAAAAATGGTGTCACTAACTCAAACTTCATCAAATGATCTCAAACTTCCCAGAATCCATCTCCTACTTGTCTCTAACCATTCTAACCTAACAATTCTAACTAATTATGCTTAAATTATGGTGTAGAAGAAAAGTTACAAACCTGTCAAATCTTGATTATCAGATAGGTCAATCCTTCAATTCAACCTCTCAAACTCTTCAGAAACACTCCTTGATTGATGTTAAAGCTTCTGTTTGCAAAAGATTTGATCCAAGAAGCCTGAATCTTCAAACTCGATTGTGACTTACAGCCTTCAAAATCCAAAAGCTATCTCCTCAATTCTTCATGATCTTGCCATTAATTTGGTATGCACACATTCAGTATGATCAATGGAAGGTGTTAGGATTGAAAGAAGCAATGGAAATGGTGTGGAAAGTAGAATTTGATTTCAACTTGCAATGGAAGAAATTGAAATGGCTATCTCACTCTCCTCTCTAATCTCTTACCAACCTTGCATCTAAGCAAGTTCTAATCCATATATAGGATGGTTCAGACCCATCCAGAACCTTCTGGAATCATCCAATGAGAATTTGGGATTCTCATGTCATGAGTTTTTGATTTCCATCCATCTCATGTATCATCTCATGCTATGCCTCTTGCAGCAGCTTGTTCTGACTTAAAAATCTCCTTAGATGAGATATATGATGTGTTAAGATACTTCGCTAGCTTGTGTATTGAGTTTCCTTGTGTTTTGCATATGTACCTTAATATGCAAGTAACCACATTCCAAAGCAAGTCCATGATCTAGACCTCAAATCAAAAATGTGGCTGAACCATTGTTTTTAAAATGCTTTCTAGAGTCGAAATGACCTATTATATGCCATGGTTTGGATGTGTAGCTTGGAAATTTCAATTTCCAACTTTGACTTATTTAACTTATGCCTCCATTTTAGGTCATTTTTACCATTTTGAGCTACAAGCCTTTTCAACATCTCATGACCTTCTTACTAGCCTTAAGACATTATTTTAAGCAAGTTTGATGTTGAACATTTTTCCATTTGAAGCTTGGAAATAGGAGTTATGGCCTTATGCTTGAAATGACCTATAATCTCCAAATGACCAAAATGCCCTTGACTTGTCAAAGCCATAACTTGAGTTCTACAAATCCTATCAAGGACTTCTAGTACTCTCTAGAAAGCTAAGAACAAGCTCTACAACATTCATGTTGGGGGTAAGATGAGATGACAATCACATCTTGAGCTAAACTGCCTTGAAGATAAGGGTCAAACTAGGGGATTTTACACTGTCAAGCCTTAGAAACCCTAGCTTGAAACTTCTCAAACTCCTCAATCATGATGAGTTGACCTTGGAATCATCCTTATAGCATCTCAATGCATCAATCAATGATCACATGTCTCTTGGATTAGGTCTCAACCCTCTCCAAATCATCAGTTGACCTAGGGTTGACCCAATCAAACCCTAAGTACACCACTCATGGCTGAGTCTTCTTATTCTTGTACAATGACCTCTCTAGGCTTCATGATGGCTTTCAAGACATCTCATAAGCTCTCTCAAAGCTTCAAGTCCATCCTCATAGCTTCAGAATCATCTGAGGAGCTCCCACAACTCTCAAGTTGGGAGGCCCACAACCTTGGTTTGAACCAATCTCTCTAAGGATCTTTTGACTTCTCTGACAAAGATATCAACCCTTGAACACTTGAATAACCTCTTTGGCTATCTTTAAACTCTTAATTGGTATTCATACCTCTTGATCTCCTGCATACATGTCAATGAAATGCAAGTGATAATGCTAATGTGAATGAGATGAACCACAAGCTAGGTAAAGGAATGTTGGTCAAATTTTGGGGTGCAACAGCTGCCCCTATTCAAGCGGCTTGGACCTGACTGGGTGAGATGCGGACGGCTCTCAAACAATCAAGGTACGAGACGGTTGAATACTAACAAACCCGAAAATTTTCCAACTGCACAAGTACACGGTACTCTGACGGGAACTAATCTTCGAAAGCTGAAATATTAGCTGCACGACAACTAGCTGGAGAGTAGGTCACACGGTAACCGGTGATACGTGGTCGATCATGCCGTCAAGCATCAAGATTCCTCGGGACTCATCAGGTCAACAATCAAGTTAGTCATGCCGTCGGGCATTCAAAGAAAACTTTCGGGCATCAGCCGGACTCCATCAGCAAGTCGGGAATAGAATTCTCGGTCAATCATGAGCCAGTTGGGGATATCCAAACTTCTGCCATCAGGCACTCCGCATCAGCTGAGAGAACTGCTTTGTTAACACGGTCGGACTTCAATCATCAAGTCTTCAGGGGAAGTTTCAACTTCGCTGTTCAGAAACCTGCTGGGGATGACGCATCTCCGCTGGGGATTCTGGAGAACTATCAAGTAACTCTGCTTCGGGGATCCAGGAATCATTCTGGATGAATCAACTCTGCTGAGGACTTCAAGAATCATCTTGGACAAACAGCTCCGCCGGGGACTTCAAGAATCATCCTGAACCGATAACTATGCTGGAGATTTCAGGAATCATCCTGAGCGAACACTCTGCCGGGGACTCTAAGTATAAACTTGAGCAACCAACTCTGGCGACTGCACCGGGGGGTTTTAAGAATCATCTTAAGCAAACGACCTCGCTGGGGAATTCAAGAATCATCTTGAGCAAGCGACTCCGTTGGGGAGGATTCAAGAATCATCTTGAGCAAGCGACTCCGTTGGGGAGGATTCAAGAATCATCTTGAGCAAGCGACTCCGTTGGGGAGGATTCAAGAATCATCTTGAACAATCAATTCTGCAGCGGGACATCTACAAAACAAGAACGGTGACAACCTAGATCATGCTTATTATGCATATGCTTCGGCAATGGCGCAATGCTCCACACGGTGGAAATGCTACGCGTTTATGATAAATGCTATGCAGTCATCCAAAATGATGTGATCCCGTCAGCAAAATAAATGCTGAAGGGAGAATCCTCCTGTCAAGGAGAAGGAACCACTCTGATAGGGGGAAGGAATCATCCTATTGAGGAGAACAAAGTCACGCCAATCTCAATCGGGCGCCGTGGGGAAGTGAACTTCAGTTGACTGCTGCAGGGGAACGAAGCTCTATGAGAACCTGGACCTGCTGAAGGACAGCGATGTCAATCGCGGGAATAAATTGCACGGCCTTCACGGCTACTTCCCCGGAGGTAACGACTCTGGTGGGGAAATACGGCATCAGCTATTCAACACTCCACTGGGGAAAACCAATCATGGCCCGAGCGGCTTCCAAGGACTCGGCTCTCTTGGGGATCTGCAAACTCGGCTGAGGAAGAAGAAATCATTCTGCTTGCTGGGGAGAGTACGACTCTGTGGGGAATCTCGATTCCGCTGGAGACTTCAGTCTTGAACCATCAGTTGCTGCACACTTCGGTGAATGACTCAGCTGAGGAGATGACGTTCCTTCAGGATGCATCTGATTGGGGAGAGAATCTTCTCTGCCTGGGGAGACATATCAATGCTCACGATCTCGTGTTCAGACTCTACGGGGAGAGGCTGCTGAACTCCGCTGGAGAAGGAGGAATCATCCCGCTCGGGGATGCGCACGATGCACTGTCTGGAATATGCTACACCTGTAACAACACAAACAAACAGACAAGATACCCTTCTCAAAGGGACCTATCAAGGTTATCATCTTGTGACAATGTCCAAGTAATTCATTGTTTCAACAATCAGTGGCCTAGGCCAGTAGGTTTATGTATGCGCATTTTATCAAAAACATCAACGTTCTTTTTCGCAAACAAAACAGGTAAATGCTAAATAGGCAAACATGATTGCTGAATAGTATACATTTTATTGATAACGAACCCCTGAATGGGTAAAAATGTTTTACAACGGATGCAGGCTCCTGGAATGAGGAAGCCGCGCAAAAATAAAACATAAATATACATCAGTATATACAAATGTCGGCAGCGAGGCGTAGACGAACACCATGAGTTGATCCTTCTATGACCCACTCGACTTCGATACTTCTCCAACGCTTCAGCTTCAGAAGAGATTGATTCAGATAAACGGCCCTCAGGTCTTCCAAACCACTAAACAAAGAAAGTCCACACGCGGAACGCAGTCATTTGCTTTTTCAAATCCCTAACTTTTGCGTGAACCGCCCTTTGCGGGTTTTCAGTTCACCGGGATACCCTTTTTTGCCAAAGTCGCCCATCTGGGTTTTCGACTTTGCGGGTGTACATTTTTCAATTTATATCCCTAATTTTTGCCCGAACCTTTTTCCTTTTTTATGGTTCGCCGGGATGCCCCATTTTTGCCTAGATATTCTTTTTCTTTCCAGCGGGTCGCTTTCAAGCAAAGTATTTTTTAACTGCGTCCGCGTTCACCGGGGAGGCAAAATCTTCACCATCCATCGTGGATAACAACAAAGCTCCTCCCGAGAAGACCTTGCTGACGACATACGGACCTTCGTAATTGGGAGTCCACTTGCCCCGGTGATCGGAGTGTGGAGGAAGAATCTTCTTCAGGACGAGATCACCCGTCTGAAAGCTTCTAGGACACACCTTCTTATCATAAGCTTTCTTCATTCGGCTTTGGTATAAACGACCATGCGCAATCGATGCTAACCTCTTCTCGTCCATCAGGCTGAGTTGGTTCAATCGGTTCGTAATCCATTCTGCCTCGTCGAGTTTCACATCAACCAAAACTCGCAAAGAAGGGATCTCCACTTCTAACGGTAGGACTGCTTCCATACCGTACACCAAGGAGAAAGGAGTTGCCCCGGTTGACGTACGTACCATGGTACGATAACCGTGCAGTGCGAACGGCAACATCTCGTGCCAATCCTTGTAGGTCACAACCATCTTCTGTACAATCTTCTTAATGTTCTTATTGGCCGCTTCAACGGCGCCATTCATCTTCGGCCGGTAAGGAGATGAGTTGTGGTGTTCAATCTTGAAACACTGGCACAGCTCCTTCATCATCTTGTTATTCAGGTTCGAACCATTATCAGTAATGATCCGCTCGGGAATTCCGTAACGACAGATGATGTCCCTCTTTATGAATTTATCCACCACCTGCTTGGTCACATTAGCATATGAGGCTGCCTCCACCCACTTGGTGAAGTAGTCGATGGCTACTAGAATAAAGCGATGACCGTTAGATGCAGTGGGCTCGATCTTGCCTATCATGTCGATGCCCCACATGGATAACGGCCACGGGGAGGACATGACATTTAACGGGCACGGCGGCACATGAACTTTATCAGCATAAATCTGGCATTTATGACATCTCTTCGCGAATTTAAAGCAATCCGATTCCATCGTCAGCCAGTAGTATCCTGCTCTCAGGATCTTTCTCGTCATAGCATGCCCGCCGGCGTGCGTACCAAATGTGCCTTCATGGACTTCTTCCATGAGCATACTCACCTCTTTCTCATCTACGCATCTGAGTAGCACGAGATCGTGGTTTCTTTTTGTACAACACTCCATCAGGATTGAGATGAAAATTTCCAGACAGCCTCCTCAGAGTCTTCTTATCCTGGGTCGACGCTCCCGCAGGATACTCCTTAGTCATAAGGAAAGTCTGGATGTCGTGGAACCATGGCTTGCCATCGGAGGCTTCCTCGATTGCAAAGACGAATGCAGGTCTATCAAGACGAGAAAGGACAATTCTTGGAGCTTCATTCTAAAAATTGACTTTATACATCGAAGCCAACATGGCTAAGGCATCAGCCATCTGATTTTCTGCTCTGGGCACATGATGGAGTTCCACTCGATCAAAGAACGGAAGCAGCCTTCTGGCATAGTTCATGTACGGCACCAAATTCGATTGACGAGTCTCCCACTCCCCTTTAATTTGGTTGATCACAAGCGCCGAGTCACCATATACATCTAGGTTCTTGATTCTTAAATCAATTGCTTCTTCTAGACCCATGATGCATGCTTCTTACTCCGCCTCGTTATTGGTGACCGGAAACGTCAGTCTCGCAGTAAACAGGATATGGGATCCGTGGGGAGTCATGATGATCGCCCCGATACCACTTCCATAAGAATTAACCGCCCCGTCAAATATCAATTTCCACTGGGATTTCCTATCTGGCCCCTCGTCGGGCAATGGTTCATCGCAATCTTTCGCTTTGAGAAACATGATATCCTCATCAGGGAATTCAAATTTCATCGGCTGGTAATCCTTGATCGGCTGTTCGGCAAGGTAATCAGACAATACGTTTCCCTTGATGGCCTTCTGGGAAACGTACTGAATATCATATTCCGTCAACACTATTTGCCATCTGGCAATCCTGCCCGAAAGAGCCTGCTTCTCGAAGGCGTACTTGATCGGATCCATCTTCGAAATTAGCATGGTGGTGTGATTGAGCATGTACTGTCGTAAACGTTTGGCAGCCCAGGCTAGTGGACAACACGTTTTCTCCAGCATCGAGTAACGAGATTCACAATCTGTGAACTTTTTACTCAAGTAGTAAATGGCATGCTCCTTTCTGCCCGTCTCGTTGTGCTGACCGAGAACACACCCCATACTATTCTCAAAAACTGTCAAGTACATGATTAGTGGTCTTCCAGCCACTGGGGGTATCAAGATTGGAGGTTCCTGAAGATACTGCTTTATCTTGTCGAATGCTTTCTGGCAATCCTCATTCCAGGTAATCGCCTGATCTTTCTTTAAAAGCTTGAACATCGGTTCACACGTGGCCGTGAGCTGAGAGATAAACCTCGCAATGTAGTTTATTCGGCCCAAGAAACCACGAACTTCTTTTTCTGTTTTTGGCACTGGCATTTCTTGTATCGCTTTTATTTTCGCAGGATCAACCTCGATGCCTCTTTCGCTCACGATAAACCCCAGTAACTTTCGCACCGTACTCTGAAAGTACATTTGTTAGGATTCACCCTCAACCTGAACTTCCTAAGCCTCTCAAAAAGCTTCAGCAAATTGACCAGATGTCCCTCCTCCGTTTGGGACTTCGCAATCATGTCATCAACCTAGACTTCAATCTCATGATGAATCATGTCATGAAACAAAGTGACCATTGCTCGTTGGTAAGTGGCCCCTGCGTTCTTCAGATCGAAAGGCATTACCTTGTAGCAAAATGTTCCCCAGGGAGTGATAAACGTAGTTTTCTCCATGTCCTCTGACGCCATCTTGATCTGATTGTAACCGGAGAAGCCATCCATGAACGAAAACACGGAGAACTGGGCTGTGTTGTCGACCAACACATCGATATGAGGCAACGGGAAATCATCTTTAGGGCTCGCCCTACTCAAATCCCGATAATCGACGCACATTCGTACCTTACCGTCCTTCTTCGGTACAGGCACTATGTTGGCGACCCACGGAGGGTAAGTAGTGACCGCTAAGAAGCCAACATCAAGCTGCTTTTGCACTTCTTCTTTGATCTTAACGGCCATATCTGGTCGCGTCCTCCTAAGCTTCTACTTAACGGGAGGACAATCTTCTCGCAACGGCAAGTGGTGGACCACGATGTCCGTATCAAGTCCGGGCATATCTTCGTATGACCAAGCGAAGACGTCACTATACTCTCTCAGCATCTTGACTAATCTCTGCTTGACATCATTCTGCAGCGCAGCCCCTATCCCGACGTTTCTGACGAGCTCTTCAGAACCCAGATTCACGATCTCAATCTCCTCTTCATGAGGCAGAATAACTTTCTCCTCTTGTTTCAACAAGCGGGCCAACTCTTCAGGAAGGTCTTCGTCTTCATCAATCTCTTCTTCGGCTTGATAGATCAGGCAATCGAAGTCGAAGTGAGCCGTAGAAGGTCCAGAGTCGATGTCATCTGTTATGTGGATCCTGCAATAACAACGGTTAAGCTTAAAAAAAGGATATGCAGGTTAGCACAAACCCCATTGCAATTTTATTGTTTTTCAAAACAAATATAAAACAGGAATAACAGAGATCACAATATTTGAATACGAAGAAAACGCCTTTGATTTATTAACAAAATGCATGTACATAATCCAACAAGGCCCTGACAATAAAACCACTATGCCCCAGGTAGGACATAGGGTTATACAATGATTGGAAAAAGTAAATCATTACTCTTTGCTTGTCATCTGGATGATATCCTTGACAGACCAATTGTTGAGGCCCTCGCCTGGCTTGCTTGGCTGGATCCAAGAGTCGAGGTCACAGTTGTTATCTCCACTGTCTTCAGACACCGCGTTGATGCTTTCGAAAATCACTCCGCCACTGGTAAACTGGATCGGCCCTTTACCTCGCGACGCGCTGCTAGAAGAAGAAGAAGCTTCAGCTCCAGGAGAATATCCCAACCCAAACTTATCTTGCTTGTTAGGTATCTCCAGAATTCGCCCCCAGCCTGGGGTAGATCCGGCTTGGACGACGGCCTGAGCTTCCTTGAACGAGGAGAGAGTCATCTCTGGCTTTTCCGTGACTACAGGAGCTACGTCCTTCACTTTGACAGCTTCGAACGCTTGGCATAGAGTCTCATGGATTTCGCCATCCATCTCCACATACTTGAAGGACGACAAATGGCTCACCATTATGTCTTCCTCGCCACACACGGTCACAATGCTACCTCCGACAGCATATTTGAGTTTCTGGTGCAACGTGGAGGTCACGGCACCAGCAGCATGGATCCACGGCCGGCCCAAGAGACAACTGTAGACAGGCATGATGTCCATAATATAAAAGACCGCGTCGAACGTTTCCGGCCCGACTTGGATTAGCAGAGTCACCTCCCCGAAAACATGGCGTTTGGTTCCATCAAACGCCTTCACAACCAGATCACTGGGTGTGCAAACCACTCCGCGAGTATCTAACTTCATTAATGCCTTCTTCGGAAGAACATTAAGTGACGAACCCGTGTCCACCAACACGTGCGACATAATCGTGCCCCTACACTCTATCGAGATGTGCAGAGCGCTATTGTGATTCCTCCCTTTTGGCGTCAGCTCTAGGTCTGTGAAACCTAGCCCATTTCCAGCATTTACGTGGGCTACGACCTCTTCTAGCTGATTTACCGATATTTCGTGCGGTACATATGCGGCGTTCAACACCTTTAGCAGCGCGTTGCGGTGCGCTTCGGAACATAGCAATAAGTTCAGGATGGAAATCTTCGAGGGCGTCTGATAGAGATGATCTACAATCTTGTAGTCACTCTTTTTAATCAACCGCATAAACTCCTCGGCATCTTTAACAAGCAAGTTTTTTTCTGCCCCACGTGGGATCTCTTCAACGACTTTACTTTTACCTTTATCGGCCGCATCAGCTCTGACCGCTTTATCCGCCACAACCTCTGGTGGTGCAAACACTCTTCCGCTTCGAGTAATACCACTGATTCCCGCAAGGTTCTCCACAGTCGACCCAAACAGTTCCAGCTCCAACTTCTGTCCGTTGCAGTAGACTTCAGCCCCATAATGCCACGGGACAGCATTGGTGCTCTCGAAAGGTATCGACCCAGCTCGGGTGATAGTAATTGTGGGCGGCCTGGACGCAGAAATAGTTATCGTCTGGCGAGGGATGGTGATGGTGGCGACCTCATCATCTTGCTTCAGCACTACCTCTCCCGATCCCCTTTCAGCCCTCCGGCTAAACTGTAAAATCCCTTCAGTCATCAGACTTTGAATTCCTTCTACCAACTGCTCACATTCATCAGAACGTGTGGCACAGTCCATACATAGCTCTCCGCAACCTGGAAAGAACCCTCTTTTCATCAACTTAGCTTTAACGAAGCTAAGTGGCGTCTTCAGATCTCTGACGTCAGTCAACAAATCCGCACTCTCGTCTTCGATAATGGCGTTCACTCCGCCTCCCCTATGATTCGGCATAGGATTTTTCGTGACATTTGGCACATTATCGGAGAAGTTGATGATCTTGGCATCCACCATGTCCTGCACCTTATGCTTGAAGGCTTTGCAGTTCTCTATTGTGTGGCCTAGTGCCCCTGAGTGAAACTCACAAGTGGCATTCGCATCGTACCCTGGCGGAGGTGCCCCTGTCAAGGGAGCCAGCGTCCTCTTCTGGATCAACTGTAGCTGAAGCAAAGTCTGCAAGAGTTACGCGTACGACATGGGAGGTGTCTCGAGGTGACGGTTCGACAAAGGTGCCTGATTCTGGTACTTTCTGTATCCCTGTTGATTCGATTGCTGCTGCTGTTGAACTGCCGGGATTGTTATACTGGCCACCTGCTGGTGAGGACCTTTACCCTTCCTTCGAGCGTTGGTCACAGCGCTAGCTTCTCCTTCCCGTCTCTTGCCAGCATAAGGTTTCTTTCCGCCTCCTCCAGCTGAGGATAACTCACCTTGAATTTTCCCGATCTTGATCCCATTTTCGACGTGCTCACCCGTGATAATGAGATCTGAGAAGGTTCCAGACATACCGCTGACTAACTTCTCATAGTAAATCTCTGGGAGGATGGCTACAAACATCTGCACGAGCTCCCGTTCAACCATCGGCGGCTGAACCCTAGCTGCCAACTCACGCCACCGCTGGGCGTATTCCTTAAACCCTTCATTGTTCCTCTGCGACAGATTCTGCAGCTGGACTCGGTTCGGGGCCAAGTCGCTATTGTATTGGTAGTGGTGCACAAATGCTTCAGCAAGATCCTTCCATGTGCGCACCCTAGTAGGCTCCAGACTCATGTACTATTCGAGGGATGGCCCGGAAAGACTGTCTTAAAAAAAGTGCATCAGCAACTTCTCGTCCTCAGAATGAGCAGACATTTTCCTGTAGTACGATCTCAAGTGGACACGAGGGCAAGTGGTGCCCTTATACTTTTCAAAGTCAGGCACCTTGAACTTAGGAGGCACCTTGAAATTAGCAATTAGTCCCAACTTGGACATATCAACGCCCAAAGTATTCTGATTCTCGATATCTCTCATCTTATCTTCAAGTGCCTTGAATCTAAGCCGTGCTTCAGCATTCAGCTCCCCTTCAGCACCTCTCTGAGAGAACACATCGTCCTGACGATCTTCTAGCCATGGCTGTGGCCCAAACAGATTCCCGACACCTGCATTGCCGTTGCCCAGCCCGACATTGACATTAGCTCCCAGACTCCCATTACCGACGCCCGTCGTATTGAGTCCGATGTTGGCCATCACATTGCCGTTGGCACTGCCGTTTCCCCCGGTCACGGGAACACCATTCTGTGGAGTTTCAACTGGTGGAGGAGTAGGCACAGTCCCCCCATGGAGTACGCCATTGCTATCGACCCTTGAAATCAGAGGCTGAACCAAGGTTCTAAGCTGATCCTGGCCATTGGCGACCGCTTGCATGAGCTCCATGAAGCGATCCATCCTTTCGCGGAGTTCCTGAACATCAGTTTGCACTTGCTCCATGATCCTGGTTTGATTAGCTCTAGTTGGGTAGCGGTGAATAGGTCTCTGATCAATCCTGGAACCACCTGAAACAACCTGAAACAACCTGTAAAACACAAAAGGGTTAGGAAAAACAACAAAATGCTCGTTATGCAAATGCTTCATGCAAATGCAAACGTGTGTCTGTGCGTTAGGGAGATCTCCCCCGATCATAGTGCCTGAGTGCCAGTGCTGATAATAAGAAGAAGTCCGAGTCCAATCATGGAAATAACAATCTCATATATAAAGAAAGCCCATCAAGGCAGTACACAACATCAGCGAGTACAAGATGAATCAACAGCGTGACCTCAGCCAACAAGCCTGGTGATGGTCAGCATACAACAATGATCAAAACAAAAGGCATACAAATAGTCAGGTACGGCCACAGGCTCGATACTCTTCTAACAACTCCTTCGTTTCTGGATGATCAGGCAGAGTGAGTAACCCTTTGACGAGTAATTCCCTTTGCACAATGGTATACTGAAGTCCTTCGACCGAACCTTCCCATGCTCCTTCGCCGAAGCAATCTTCTAACTTCCACTTCTTAGACTCAAACGCCAGTTTATGCTCCTTCAGGTTAGCAAGAGCCCTGTTGAGCTGGCCTTCGGCGGCGTATCTGCGAGCGGTTTCTTCATCAAACCTCTTCTCACTGTCCTTCACTTGGGCTTCCAGCTTGGAGATCTGTAGCATCAGCTTATCCTCCCGCTCTTTCCTGGTGGCCAGGGAAGCCTTCTAGTGCTGGTTGAACTTGGATATCCTCCGATATGCCTCGTCCAAGTGCTGCTTCTTCGTAGCCAGTACGTCGTTGACAGCCTTGAAGTCTTGACCCATGCGTTCACGCTCGGCTATCTGCTTAGTCAGGTCCGTCCCCAGCCGGTTCACCAGCTCTGTCTGTCTTTTGAAGGACTGAACGACTTTGTTCCTCTCGCTTCGGAGCTGAGCCAATTCTTTCTCCAGTTCCTCGTTTTCCCGCTTCAATTCATCTCGCTCAGCTTGTTAGACTATGGCACATATCTAGAAGGGGGGGGGGGTTGAATAGATCCCCAATTAAAATTTGAGTCGGCGCTACCAATTTGAAATTGGTTTTAAAAGATTTAAGTGCGGAAGCGGCCGAGGAAAATTATAGTCTAAAACGAACGGTTATTGGAAAACCGGATATACGTAAGCCTATGGATTTATGACAATTCGGAAAAATAAAATCACAACACAAACTATGCTTATCAATTGTTTACTTCAATTTGCAAGGTTGCCTAGTTCCAATGAAAAACAAGGCACACAAAAACTAGAAGCAAAATAAGACAATTTTAGTTCAGGACTTTTGTCGAACAGTTTGTGTGCACAAATACCTCAAAGGATATTTATGTTGAGTAAGAGATTGGAAATGCCTTAGTACAATATTCTTATTGTACTTAGTAATTAAAACAGAGTTTCAACACCTTACTCAATTTGTATCACAGTTTGACAATAATCACTTAAGCTAGAATCACTTATTTTATAAGGTGAATTGAAAATGACAGAAAACGAAGAACACACGATTTGATGAGGCAGTTTCCCCGTCGTCCTCGCTTCAGGGTACGTCTTCCCTCAACTCTAAAATTAGAATTGAGATATATTGAATATATATCACCTGTTGGAATGAACAGTTTACACAAGAGTTGATAGACAATGATACAAACAATCTCAAATGTTGTTGATGCTTGCTATCTCTTCTTGCACCTTGATTCAAGATGAATCAAGCCCTTCAATTTGTTGTGAATGACCTCCGGTTCCAGCCACCTTAATGAAAAACCTTCCGTTGTTCAAACCTTCGGCTCAGCTGATCTTAGACACCAACAAATCAAACCCGGAAAGTCTTCAACACTTCAACGCCCTCGCTAAATTGATGAACCTTCCGTTGATCAATTACCTTCGCACCTGCTTGAATGTTGAACGAACTATTCTGTAGCAAAAGCCCTTCAAAACCTTCTAGTCTTGATGGGTAAAACCCTCAAGGTTTTCTGCAAGAAACACTTGCCCCAATTTCCACTCGAACCGGATCTTCAATCAACGCGTTCGAACCTTATCACCCTTTGAACAAGACACTAATCACAGCAAAAATTATTGTGTATATTTGTGGATTTGTGTGATGTGTGAGGGATGAAGATGAAGAAATATGTTGCACCTATTTCACGTTTCTTGCCCTGACAATTTACTCAAGATTTCAATTGTTAGTTGTTAAAAATAATCAAAACTCTATTTATAGTAATAACCAAAACAACCAACAAAACAGATTTTTAAACACAGCAAGAAAAACAGCACAGCGCGCGAACGGTCGACCATAGGGTCGGCGTGCGCTGACCCGTGGGAAATCCTCAGCTCCATGCGCTGAGTGGCACGGTCGACGCATGTCTTCATGCGTTGATCCGTAGAAAATCAAAACACTCATGCGCCGACTGTACGGTCGACGCATAGCTTCCATGCGCTGAGCCGTGAGAAATGCCAGGCTTCATGCGCCGACTGTATGGTCGACTCACTGCTTAGAAACCTGCAAAATTAATAGCTTTTTCCATTTTGTGCATCCTGCCACATTCAGTCATGACACATATTAAGGTATAATGATTTAACAATGAAAAAGAGGTATAGCAATGAAAACAGAGATATAGCATGATGCTTCTAATTTGTTTTGTCATCATCGAAAACTCGGAGGCCTGTATTGTGAGACAACTTGCCCTCACATTCTCCCCCTTTTTGATGATGACAACCTTTGAACACAACATGCGATGTCTTTAATCATAGTTGTACGCTCTCCCCCTTTCTTTTTCAGTCAAAGCATTTGTGGTGGTTGACGCTTTCCTCCCCCTTTGACAACATCAAAAAGAAACCGAGAGCTATAAAGTCTTGACAGATTAACAATATAACTAACATAAAATCAAGAAAAAGCCATACAATATAGCCAACAGATAATAATTAAGCATACACCCATATTAATACATAAAATTGATAAGAAACATAGAGTAGCAGCACATAAAGTCTTGACAGAAATTAGGAATTAAACAAAACACCATAACAAAGTTTGCAACCAAAAACAACGAAAGAGACTATGATGCATGCACTCAAAACAGCAAATGAAACCATAATAAGGCGAACACAAGCTAATAACCCTGTCCACGTCCACGACCACGGCCACGCCTCTCATAGAAATAGGGATGACGTTGAGGATGAGCCAAATGAGTGAACTCTTCAGTGATGTTGTTCAGGAAGTCGAGACTCTCAGTAATTGCCCGTTCTTCAGCTTGATGGGAGTGAACGAGAATCTCAAAGCGAGCATCCAGCTGTGTGGAGATTCCACTGATCCGTTCATTTTGAGTTTGCAGCTCAGAGCGAACTTGTTCGATCCGTTCATCCTGACTTCTCATAAAATTCTGTTGTTGTTCCTGCATAGTGGTCATGAAATTACATTGGTCTAATTGCATGGACTGCATCATTTCCAGAATGTCGGAGTTGTTGGATGGCTGTTGAGGAGAAGGAGGTGCCTCAGAGCTATATTGATAGGGCTGATAGAATCTCCCAAGTGTGGTCCACCCAGTGTATTGCCATTCACCCCAGCCTTGGTTGTTTTCCTCACTGTCAGTTTCTTGTTGACTCGTGTAAGCAGTCCAGTCATTATTGAGGTCGGAATTTGGTGGCGGCTCTTGATAGTTGTCTGGAGGCTCATATGTTTGACGCTCTGTATGATCAGCTTGGTCTGGTTGCATTGTGTCAGCAGCCTGTGTATCCTGTTCTTGTTCTTCTTCACTTTCATCTGAACCATCTGCACTTGCTTCATTCTCTTCACCTTCGGACTCATCTACACTCTCTTCACTTGATGATTCGGACTAAGGCATATTTGCACGACGATAGAATTTGTATTTCTGGTATTTACGAATCCAGACGTATCCCATCATTGAGAAAACTTTTGGACTGAATTCTTTGTCAGCGGAAATGGAAGAGTATGCAAAGGAGGGGTAGTTCACATTTGCAGAATTGAGGACCTCTTGGATGAAGGATCCATAGGCAAGTGCCGTACTTCGTTTGGAGTCACGCAATTCATACATACGACTCGCAATGTAATACGGCCAGTTGATTTTGATGCCGTGACCCAGGATATGTATGAGATGAACTTCAGCCTGTTCCACCCTTGATAATCCACCCTGTTTGGGCCGCAGAATGCGCGCCACAATCCACTGAAGAATTTTTGCTGAAGTTTTGAGTTTTCCGGAAGTGACAGATCATGGAAAAGCAGCACTGTTCACAATGTGGTCAGGATAGGGTCGCTTAAGCATACCATTCAGTGCAGTTTTGAACTCATAACCTTCAATTGTGCGTGAATCAGTTACTTCAGCCAGAGGAGGTTCATTTTCCTCCACAGTCATATCAAAATATTTGGTCCAAATTTTAGAATTTAGAGATACCTGAGTAGGTCCGATAACGGAGTGGAAATTTTCACCATGAAATTTATCATTGAGACCAGTATAGAATATACGTACCAGGTCTTCACTGTACTTGGCATTGCATTCAAGAAATCTCTCAATGCCGTGATATGTGAGATATGTCATGATTTCTCCAAGATGCATGCGTTCGGCGACAAGTTCGTAGAATGCATGTTGTCGTACAACCTTTCTTCGACCAATATCCTTGTTGAAGTTCTCTCGGAGAGATGGATGAACAAGAGATTCGGGGGTAATGGGTATTGAGGCAGATGTTGACCCTCTTGACCTCTTTTTGGTGGGTCTATGAGAAGATGAAGCCATGGGTAGAGATTTTGGTGGGTAATGAGAAATGGGAGAATTCTGAAATGAGAGGTTTTTGCTGTGGGTTCAAAACAATAGTTTCCCCCTTTTTAAGAGAAAACTTAGGGTTTGTTGGAAAGTGGAAGAGACAAGAAGAAGTAGTGGAGAGAATAGATGCAACTCCCTAGGAATATGAGTGGATGCATGTAACTACCATTAATGAGGAGACCTGAAACGAACAGCCAAAAAAACTGAATTTTTCAGCGAGCCGTCGACCATAGCTCTGCATGCGTCGACGCATGCTGTAAAAATTTCAATAATTTTAAAAGTTAAACAGCGTGCGTCGACCTCTGTTATAGTATGGTCGACTCAAGACCTGAAAATGCAGAATTTTGCCTGGTGTCATATGACATGATGCTTTAATAAATGCAGACAATAATGCCACAACAAAAAATGTTCAATCAAGCAATTTAGATACACAACAGATGATTCACATATGCACCATAGTTAATATATTTTACTTTGAGATCACAAATAAAACTTGTATGTAGAGAGAAGGAAGAGGAACAATATCACCTCAATGCCGGATAAGCTTGATAAACAACATACTTGTACTTGCAAAAACATCAAATTTGTTAGAAGTACAAAATATAGATGTGAATGAAATAAGCTGAAATAAGTAAATTATGACTCCCGCTCCGAAATGTCGAGAATACCGAGTTCTCGGCGAATATGAAAGAAAGGTTTGGTGGCTAGCGGCTTAGTAAAAATATCCGCTAGTTGATTCTTAGTATCAACATGTTCAAATACAACGTCGCCTTTCTCAACATGATCACGAAGAAAATGGTGTCGAATTTTGATATGTTTAGTGCGAGAGTGCAATACCGGATTCTTTGTGAGATTAATAGCACTGGTATTGTCACATAGGATTGGGATACGTTCAAGTTTGAGGTTAAAGTCCAATAGTTGTTGCTTAATCTACAGGATTTGAGCACAACAACTACCGGCGGCAAAGTATTCTGCTTCGGCGGTTGACAAAGCAACTGAAACTTGCTTTTTGCTATGCCAACTAACCAAAGAATTTGAAAACAGGTGACACGTACCACTAGTGCTTTTCCTATCCAACTTGCAACCCGCAAAGTCGGAGTCGGAATAACCTAACAACGAACAATCACTACCTTTGGAATACCACAAGCCATACTTTGGAGTATCGGATAGGTACCGAAGTATTCTTTTAACAGCTTTTAGGTGGGATTCCTTAGGACATGATTGGTATCTTGCGCACATACACACGCTAAACATAATATCAGGACGCGATGCAGTGAGATAGAGAAGTGATCCAATCATACCTCTATACCTTTTTACCTTTACGTCCTTACCGCTTTAATCCTTATTTAAATTTGCACATGTAGGCATGGGGGTGTCTATGGCCTTGGATTTTGCCATGTCAAATCTCTTGAGAAGGTCCAAACAATACTTTGTTTGACTCACGAAGGTTCCTTCCTTGAATTGTTTAATCTGCAAGCCGAGAAAGTATGTGAGCTCTCCCATCATACTCATCTCGAATTCACCCTGCATAAGAACAGAAAACTCTCTCACGAGATTCATGTTAGTCGATCCAAAGATTATATCATCAACGTAGATTTGAACTAATATCAAGTGCTTTCCTTGACGTTTAATAAAGAGGGTCGTGTCAACCTTTCCTCTTGAGTAACCTTGATCAAGTAGAAATTTACTTAGGCGTTCATACCAAGCTCTAGGAGCTTGCTTGAGACCATACAACGCCCGTTTTAGTTTATAAACATGATCGGGGTACTCATGAGATTCAAAACCCGGAGGTTGTGCAACGTAGACCTCTTCATTTATGTATCCGTTAAGGAACGCACTTTTGACATCCATTTGAAATAACTTAAAATCTTTCGCACATGTGAAAGCAAGAAGAAGGCGTATAGCCTCGAGTCGGGCAACCGGAGGATAAGTTTCCTCATAGTCGATGCCCTCCTCTTGGTTATACCCCTGCGCGACTAAACGCGCCTTATTACGAGTTATTACCCCGTTTTCGTCCAGATTGTTCCTAAACACCCATCGGGTGCCGATTACTCGATGACCTCGCGGAGGAGGGACAAGGTCCCAAACCTCATTTCTAGTAAACTGATTTAGTTCCTCCTGCATTGACAGAAACCAATGTTCATCGAGTAGGGCTTCCTTAGGATTTTTAGGTTCCATTTGTGACACGAAAGCGAAGTGATAACAGAAATTACATAGCTTCGATCGAGTAGTGACTCCCTTTGTGATGTCTCCGAGAATGTTGTCGATTGGATGATCTTTAGAAGATTTCCAAGCTTGAGGGAGATCATCGTTTGTAGGCGGATGAGCTTCCTCGTTTGCTTCATGATATACATCCTTATCCTCCTCAACTTTGACTTTGTCAGGTTGATCAGTCCCTGTTTCGCCATCTTTGAGTATGTCTTCTGTGGATGTACCTGCACCATGAACAACACTATCCTTTCCGATATTTCTCGGATAGGACTCATCAAAAGTAACATGCACAGACTCTTCTACAGCAAGTAATCGTTTATTATATATTCTATATGCTTTACTCGAGTGAGACTATCCGAGAAAGATACCTTCATCGGCTTTGGAATCAAATTTGCCCAAGTTTTCCTTACCATTGTTTAATACAAAACATTTACATCCAAACACGTGCAAGTGAGAGACATTTGGCTTTCGCCCTTTTAAGAGTTCGTACGGTGTTTTGTTTAGAATGGGGCGAATAAGTACCCTATTCAAAACATAGCATGCCGTACTAATGGCGTCGGCCCAAAAATATTTAGGTAAACCACTCTCATTAATCATTGTTCTTCCCAATTCTTCTAGAATACGGTTTTTGCGCTCCACAACCTTGTTTTGTTGAGGAGTGCGTGGAGCGGAGAAGTTATGATCAATACCATGGTTACCGCAATATTCTTCAAACAAATGATTTTCAAACTCACCTCCATGGTCACTCCTTATGGACACTATGTTTGTATTTAACTTGTTTTGGGAAAGCTTAGCAAACTTTTCAAAAGCGGCGAATGTATCACTTTTACTTACTAAGAAGATGGTCCAACAAAACCTAGAAAAGTCATCCACTATTATGAACCCGTAATAGTTTCCTCTGAGACTTTTGATCCTAGACGGCCCAAACAAGTCCATGTGTAGAAGTTCAAGAGGTCTCATTGTTGAAATTATCTTTTTGGATTTAAATGAGATCCTCGTTTGCTTCCCTTTTTGACAAGCATCACAAAGGTGATCCTTGGTGAACTTTATTTTGGGAAGTCCTAAGACTAGGTCTTTTGAGACTACCTTATTGAGTAAATCAAAATTAACATGCGCTAAACGCCTATGCCATAGCCATGAGTCTTCACTCATAGTTACGAGGCATTTGTCGCTTGTTAATGATACTTCATTTAAGTCAAGCATATATACATTGTTTACTCTAAAACCATTGAACATATTCTTCTTATCATTTTCATGCACAATTTTGCAACAATCTTTTGAAAAAGATACATTGTATCCTTTGTCGCACAATTGGCTAATGCTAAGCAGATTATGTTTAAGGTTTTCGACAAGCAATACATCGGAAATCATAGCAGAGGCGGAATTACCTACACTACCTTTGCCTAGTATTGCTCCGCGGTTGTTATCACCATAAGTTACATACCCTTTCTTCTTAGCCACAAAGTCTATGAATAAGGATATGTCTCCATACATGTGTCTTGAGCACCCACTATCGAGAACCCATCTTCTCTCGGTGGTCTCGACACATTTCACCTGTCAAAACATAATTAGCACGAGGAGGTACCCAATGGCATATTGGGTCCTAATAGGTTAGCGACAAAATGGTTGCGTTTGGGCAACCATTGGTAGATGCCTTTAGGAACAAGAAATCTTCTAAAACGACATTTACCAATGGAGTGGCCTTTCCTGCAACAGTATAAGCAAGCAAAATCAACTTTAGAGACACTTTCACTTGCTTGATCCCTAATTACATATGCATATTTTTGGTATGGATTAATCATACTTTTTCTAAAATCCTTTTTATCAATAGCAAATGTAATTTTAGGCTCAAGTGCCTTGTTTAATTTGGCCTTGAGGTGTCTTACCTCACCTTGCCAAATATGACAAGTGCCACACCCGAAGTTGAAAGGGTTTCTATCGTCCTTACTATCCGATTCATTGCCTTTCACAATGGAAGCCTTTAGGTCCTCTAATTTCTTTTCGGACTCTTTAACCTTATGCTCTAAATACGTAAAGATTTTCTTATTAGGAGCAAGTTTCTTAAAGGCTTCAACTGCTTCATTATGTAAGGCATGAAATGCGGCTAGTAATTCTGAATGCGACATATTTGATGACTTATCATATTTAGAGTTACGTACCTGTTTTTTCTTATTTTTCTGATTTGCGGAGAGGCATAGATTTACGGACTCTTCTTCATCACTAGAACTTTCATCAGAGGAGGAAGAGTTGCTGTCACTTTCCCATGCTATGTACACTCTCCTAGGCTTTGATGATTTCTTGTGTGATTTTGAGGATTCCTTATCCTTTCCCTTTTTATTCATTGGACAGTCCGGTTTGTAGTGACCGGGCTTTCCACACTTGTAGCACGTCCCTCTGGTCTTTTTACCTTTCGAGTCATCATCCTTGGAGTGTCTTGATTGTTTCCGGAAGTTTACCAAGTTCTTCTTTGAATGTTGTATGTCGTTCTTCCTTACGTAACGGTTATACCTTTTAACAAACAACCCCATATCTTCGCTTGTGTCTTCTTCTTCTTCGTCGCTCGAGGAATAATCATTTTGCTCTTTTGCTTGAGACTTCGAGGAGGAAGTCTTGAGAGCTATCGATTTCTTTTCACTCACCTTCGCTTTGTCTTTCTTTTCCATTTTCTCACGTTGATCTAGGCTCAAGAGTACCTGTTCATGCTCTTGCAATTTGCCAAACAATGTTGTCAAATCTAATATGGTAAGATCATTTTCCTCTTTGATGGCGGTCACTTTTGGCTGCCACTCCCTGTTAAGACATCTCAAAACTTTATTAGTAGCAACATCATTGGAAATAGGCCTACCTAGTGAATGTAAGCGATTGATAAGATGAGTGAATCTCTTTTGCATGTCAGCAATGGTTTCCCCTTGCTCCATGAAAAAGAGATCAAACTCTTGTATAAGAGTGTTGATCCTAGCTAAATTAACATCGGTTGTCCCCTCATGGGCTATTTGTAGTGAATCCCACATGGCCTTAGCAGTAGGACAATGGGATACACGGTAATACTCATCTACACCTAATGAGGAGATTAAGATGTTTTTAGCTTTCCAATCATAATTGTATTTTTTCTCATCGTCATCGGTCCATTGCGCTTCAGGCTTTGGCACAACTACATTATCCGCATTGGTCATAGTAATTTCTATTGGACCATTAAGGATAACATTCCATATTTTTCTATCTATGAAGTTGATATGCACACGCATACAGTCTTTCCAATAACTGTAATTTTCACCGTTGAAAATAGGAGCCCTATTGTACGCCCCTTTAGGTTCGTTTGCCATTTTCTATCTCGTTGTATTTGAAGCACCGAATAACCGGAGCTCTGGATACCACTTGTTAGACTATGGCACGGATCTAGAAGGGGGGGTTGAATAGATCCCCAATTAAAATTTGAGTCGGCGCTACCAATTTGAAATTGGTTTTAAAAGATTTAAGTGCGGAAGCGGCCGAGGAAAATTATAGTCTAAAACGAACGGTTATTGGAAAACCGGATATACGTAAGCCTATGGATTTATGACAATTCGAAAAATAAAATCACAACACAAACTATGCTTATCAATTGTTTACTTCAATTTGCAAGGTTGCCTAGTTCCAATGAAAAACAAGGCACACAAAAACTAGAAGCAAAATAAGACAATTTTAGTTCAGGACTTTTGTCGAACAGTTTGTGTGCACAAATACCTCAAAGGATATTTATGTTGAGTAAGAGATTGGAAATGCCTTAGTACAATATTCTTATTGTACTTAGTAGTTAAAACAGAGTTTCAACACCTTACTCAATTTGTATCACAGTTTGACAATAATCACTTAAGCTAGAATCACTTATTTTATAAGCTGAATTGAAAATGACAGAAAATGAAGAACACACGATTTGATGAGGCAGTTCCCCCGTCGTCCTCGCTTCGGAGTACGTCTGCCCTCAATTCTAAAATTAGAATTGAGATATATTGAATATATATCACCTGTTGGAATGAACAGTTTACACAAGAGTTGATAGACAATGATACAAACAATCTCAAATGTTGTTGATGCTTGCTATCTCTTCTTGCACCTTGATTCAAGCTGAATCAAGCCCTTCAATTTGTTGTGAATGACCTTCGGTTCCAGCCACCTTAATGAAAAACCTTCTGTTGTTCAAACCTTCGGCTCGGCTGATCTTAGACACCAACAAATCAAACCCGGAAAGTCTTCAACACTTCAACGCCCTCGCTACTAAATTGATGAACCTTCCGTTGATCAATTACCTTCGCACCTGCTTGAATGTTGAACGAACTATTCCGTAGCAAAAGCCCTTCAAAACCTTCTAGTCTTGATGAGTAAAACCCTCAAGGTTTTCTGCAAGAAACACCTGCCCCAATTTCCACTCGAACCGGATCTTCAATCAACGCGTTCGAACCTTATCACCCTTTGAACAAGACACTAATCACATCAAAAATGATTGTGTATATTTATGGATTTGTGTGTTGTGTGAGGGATGAAGATGAAGAAATATGTTGCACCTATTTCACGTTTCTTGCCCTGACAATTTACTCAAGATTTCAATTGTTAGTTGTTAAAAATAATCAAAACTCTATTTATAGTAATAACCAAAACAGCCAACAAAACAGATTTTTAAACACAACAAGAAAAACAGCACAGCGCGCGAACGGTCGACCATAGGGTCGGCGTGCGCTGACCCGTGGGAAATCCTCAGCTCCATGCGCTGAGTGGCACGGTCGACGCATGTCTTCATGCGTTGATCCATGGAAAATCAAAACACTCATGCGCCGACTGTACGGTCGAAGCATAGCTTCCATGCGCTGAGCCGTGAGAAATGTCAGGCTTCATGCGCCGACTGTATGGTCGACTCACTGCTTAAAAACCTGCAAAATTAACATCTTTTTCCATTTTGTGCATCCTGCCACATTTAGTCATGACACATATTAAGGTATAATGATTTAACAATGAAAAAGAGGTATAACAATGAAAACAGAGATATAGTATGATGCTTCTAATTTGTTTTGTCATCATCGAAAACTCGGAGGCCTGTATTGTGAGACAACTTGCCCTCGCACAACTAACACCTGATTATACTGCTGAATGGGTACAGTAGTAGGCTCTTCAATCATTGGAGGGCTTTCCGGTTTGGCATGAGGAAACGGCATCCCTATAGCATCTGCTCTGGCTCTGATCCAAGTTACATACGGAGGGTAGGCTTGATTATTGCTTCTTCCCAGCAATGGCTTTCCCCTCTTATTGATACCATTCCAAGCGCGCTGAAGCTTGGACAACATATCCCCCTCTAGAAGACCAGTGAGGTACAAAGATTCCTGTACCTCTTCATCCTTCGGCGGAGCTCTCAAAGCATACGCGAACGGTCGGACTAGCAAAGACGAATTGTAGTTTATACAACCCTTCCTGCCTATCAAAGGCACGTTTAGAAACCCGTTGCAGCTGAAGATAATCTCGGTACCCAACCTATCTCTGTCGAACCAGTCAACATCCTTTGCAGATAAACTCATCAGACGCTCGGACCACTCGGCTGTGGCTGCAGACGGAGCAAAAGGACCCCTCTTGGACAGATGACTATCAAGCCATTTATAAAGCAAGGGCACGCAGCAAGAGACATTCTTGCCCCTTCTGTTCTCGTTTTTGTAGTGGATGGAATGGTAGACATCTTCTATCAAGGTAGGGACCGGATTCCCTGATGCGAAGATGTGAAATGCATCGAAGTCTACAAAATCGGGCATATTAGGGAACAGAATGATGCCATATATGCACAGCGCAAGAATGGCATTGAACGCGACCCAACATTCGTCTTTGGCGCACTGCTGAGCCTTTCCCACTAAAAACTGCAAGGAGAAACCAGGAACCTTGTTCCAGTTAGACAATACCAACTCAGAGGCATCCAGATGAAGTGAAGGAGCTAGACCAGCCAGATCAGGCTCGACATCCATGTGAACAAAAGGCATCTGCCTCTTGATAGGCACCCCTAACAAATCAGCATATTCCTCTAGCGTGGGCGCGAGAACAAAATCCTGGAAAGTGAAACATCTCAACGGAGGGTCGTAGAACTGCAGCAGAGCGTGCAACCCATTCAACTCGAACGCAGAAGGTTTACGAACCAAACTGAGCAACTTGTCGTAAGATTTTCTGAACTCATCCCTCACAGAATCATCTGCTAAAGCAATCAAACCGGTCAGCCGAACCACATCAGGGGCAGGGAACTTGTAAGCCACGGTCTTCCTCAGAGAACCCATAACAATACAATAGGAGGCAAGAAATCCTGGATCGGGGAAACGGTACCTACAACACAGACACACGTTAATGAAATGCAAGTGAGTATGCAAAGCAATGTAAAATGTAATCATGCAGCAGGAGATCAAGGCAACTCTGCTGTGGAGATTCTGTATCAACAAAACCACGACGCTGCTCTGTCAAGAACAACCACTACATCTGATAATAAGGAAAACCCTGGTATCGGACCACAAATCTGCTCTGTCAAGAACAACCATCTGATAGGGTCATATACATAGGACCATAATTCTGCTCTGTCAAGAACAAACGTCTGATAATAAGGATTTCTGATACAGGACCAAAAACTGTTATGTCAAGAACACACATCTGATGATAAGGACCTCTGATACAGGACCAAAACTCTGCTCTATCAAGAACAAACATCTGATAATGAGAGTCTGCTCTATCAAGAACAAACATCTGATAATGAGATCCTCAGACCCCAGTCATAATCCGACTCTGTCAAGAACAAATACTCATCTGATGGTAAGATCCTCTGATCAAAACCTGCTATGTCAAGAACAAATACTCATCTGATGGTAAGATCCTCTGATCAAAACCTGCTCTATCAAGAACAAATACACATCTGATGATAAGATCCTCTGATCCAAACCTGCTCTATCAAGAACAAATACACATCTAATGATAAGATCCTTTGATCCAAACCTGCTCTATCAAGAACAAATACACATCTGATGATAAGATCCTCTGATCAGAACCAAAATTCTGCTCTATCAAGAACAATCATATATCTGCAGATGAGAACCTCAGATCCCAACAAAACTGATTCACTGTCAAGGAAACCAGGTAGTCTGAAGGTCAAAGTTTCCTGCAATAAACCCAACCTTGTTCACAGGTATGGACCTAAACTGACTCAAGTTCGGCATCCTATGCGTTCATCAGCGTCACAGACATTCAAGAGGGGTGGTACGATACCCAGAAGGTGTGGCATCACCAGCTCATGAAGCGGCCTCACTCGGCTGAATCACAAATGATCGGTCCCCAGAGTCGACAATCCTCCAAACCAGCAACCGTCTCAACCCAAAGGGTTGAAAGAGAAGCCAACCGGAAGAACCTCGCCTGAGCATGGATTTCATGAGACACTAGTGCCTGCAAAGCAAGCACGCGCCCACTAATTTCCACAACTAATGCTATGTTCACTCAAGCCTGGGTTTGGCCTCTCACTCATCAGAATGCCCCTCCCACAACAGCACAGATAATCATATCATACTGAAAATAAAATGCGGGAAATAAAAATGCGACAAATAAATACAACCCAACAAGTAATCATACAAGCGCTAGGATTGACTCTCGCAGGGGACATCGGATCCCCAAACTGACTCGCATACGGGACGTTGGATCCCAGGAAACTACCAAGTCCCCAGCAGAGTCGCCAGCTGTCGCTTCCGCGAAAATAAGGTGCCGGCAGAACAGAAGAGTCGCCACCTTTCGTTATTTATCCCTCGGAGCGGGAAAGGAAACGATCGGAAAAACCTGACGAAAAAGGTAAGACAAGGTCGTCGCAACCGTTGTCTGAGTTCGGGAGTCGGTTACGCAAGGGGAAGGTATTAGCACCCCTCACGTCCGTCGTACTCGACGGGATCCACGCTTGTTGTGTTTACTGGACGAGTTGGTTTATCTATCTACCTATCAAGGCTGGCTTAAAAAGAAAAGAAAATGATTCGGCAAAGCGTCGCACTTTATGCCTACGTATTCTCATCAGAGAATGAGAAATCAGAGTCAACGTAGTTCGACCTACTACGGGTTACGGGGAAGGTGGCTCGCCAATACATCAATATTGTGCCTACGTACTCTCAACAGGTATGAGAGATCAGAGTTTACGTAGTTCGAGCTACTACGCATTAAGGGGATTCAGATTCATCTGTTTTATCAAGTAGGGTTAAACAACAGATCCAGCAGTTAGGGACAAAGCCTGTTTGCGGTGGCGCTGAAGTTTAACGACACTCTTTTCTTCAGAAAAGCTTTCCTTTGAATTATGGGCCCACGGGGCAAAAAGGTTTGAAGTTTGTTTTCTGTCTTTTACGAAAGAAGTGTTTTTTATGGTGTTTGCAATTTCAATCGCACTAAAGACTATGACCTGAGAGTAAATGCGTTGCATGTCACCCAAAGGGTGCCATACTGAACATCCAGACTGTTGAAAAGAAACTCTCCAACAATCCTTTCTCAGATAGCTTAAGGCTCGTAACGTACGAAAGAAATCATTCATGATTACTGTATCTTAATCTGTTTTGAGATGAGAAGAGAACAGGCTCAACTAAAAGGAGACTATCAAGTCCTACTGTTGTCATGCCAAGGATTCATCCTATGCTTGGAGTTTGAAACAGGGAACTCCTAGAAGTTATCATGCATAGGTTTCAACCTAAAGTTCTATCATCACTTCCTTATCAAAGGAGGTGAGAGTCCTAAGGGATCATGTCAATGATACACATGAACAGATAAAGCACCAGCTTAAACAGTAAACAGTAATACAGTAAAATGCATGCAATGCAAGTGAGGGAGGAAATGTGTGAGGGGCAGCAGCCTCCACAAGCTCATCTCAACCTCAAGCCAGAATGAATAACAGTAATCATACTGAAAGATAAAACAATATGCTATCAAGCATACTATAATAACAACTGTAATCATACAGAAGAAAATAAAATCATGCTATCAAGCAAAACAAACCACATGGGCAAGGGAGCTGGGCTCTACCGAATACCCGCAAGCAAAGCCATACAGTAACAGTACAAGCAGAGGGAACAACTCAACCTCTAGTGCAATCATGCTCCTAGATTAAAGTCTAGATATGAAATTATTCTAATGCATCAAGCAATTAAAACAAGGCACATCAGTAATACAAAGAAGAAATAGACAAGAAAGCAGATCAACTCCTCTCTCAACTCCAAGCTCCAGCTCTTCTAACAGCAACTTAGTCTTCAGACCTCAATCACTCTTGACAAATATCAATTTGCTTCTCCAGGTTTCAACCCTTCAACATAAGTTCCAACTTATTCTCTCTTCTTTAAGCTTCAGCTCCTTAATCAGTTCCACCTTCAGGCTTCACTCCTAACCACAAGTATCAACTTGATTCCTTCAGGATCTCCAAGCTTCAAAGTAAGTATCAACTTATCCTTTGTCCTTCAAGCTTCAGCTCTACACTCAATCTCAATTGAATCCTCTTCATAAGTATCAACTTAGTCTTTAAGCTTCAGCTCTCTTTGCTTTACCAGTCTCAACTTGGTCTTACCTTCCTGCAAGCTTCAGCTTCTCAGAGTAACCTTTAATAACTCAGAAGTGTCAACTTCATCCTTCAGTCTTTAAGCCTCAGCTCTTCATTCAGTCTTTACTGGATCTTCAAGTATCAACTTGCTCTCCTTGCTCTCCAAGCTTCAGCTACAATGGCAATGCTCAAGGAATCATCCTCTTCCATACTCTTCAATGAAGTCTTCATCTTCACACTCAAGCCCAACATCTCTCAAGATACTCAAACCTGAAGAAATCACTTAACTGGATAAGCTGGGGTGTTAAACTGCTTATTGACCACCAAAGGTGACCTATAAGGGTTCAACATCAAAAGAATGGTTCCCTCAAAAGTTCTACTTCCTAGGTACCATCACTTATCCCTCCAAAGGAGAGAGGTGAATACCATGGAAGGACCTTGAATCATGGGGAAGAATGGAGGTGAAAGATATCATCCATGTTTAAGAAAGAAATTAGCTAGGTCTAAGCTCTACTTAATTCCTAACCCTAAAACAACAACAAAACAAACAAGTCTTCAAGCTCTCAAGCTCCTTCTTCAATGTTCAAGTCTTCTACTATGCTCCTCAATGCTCCTCAAAGCAATACCAAGCCCACCAAGCCAAGCAAAAACCCACAAAGCAAGGCAAAACAAAATACAAGCCCACAAGGGCAACACAAACAACAATCAACTACAAAAATCATTTAAAAATAGCATACTATTATATTAAAATCTAATATAATTTCTAGGGGATCCTATATACCTACCCTTAATACCCTATATGCCCCAATATCTAACTTGACCTAGAAACCCAAAATTCTAGTGTTATTGTGGACCTATGTTAAGGATTGACCTAATTCTATACAACCTAAAGTCATCTAATCAAAACTAATCAAACATTAATCAAAAAATTATGGAATAAATCCAGAGGGGAGCTAAAGTCTTACTCTAACTATCCTAAAAAGAATGGCCTAAAAATTCAAAGGGAACTAGCTAAACAAAATTCTACAAATCTATGCATCAACATAAAAGGAATTAAAATGCTATTAAAAGAGAAAATATACAAAAAATATTAAAAATGCATGAAATGAAAATATTTTGATTTTATAATTTTCTAGACATTAACATGAAGTAGGAGAAAAAATCCCCATGCAAAAATCATCATTTTTCTATTTAATATGATTTTTCAAAGATTAAAATAAAATGGAGAAAAAGAAAATAAAATGGTAAAATATTGGTGCAGATAGCAATGCCAGACAGTTCAATATGAGGATGGGCCCTAAATGGGGGTGCAAACAACAAATGCGTTAGGCCCAATTATTAATCAGAAAATAAATTCAAAAATCATAAAGATAAAGAAAAGCGCGCGGTGCATAAAGCAACAAAAATCAGTTCAAAATCTCACTGGGCCATGAATGGGGGTGGGGATATCAATCAGTCCACTAAAGCCCAAAACCTCAGTTTAATGAAACGCCTCGTTTTGGTGTGTCTTCAGACTTCCCTTCAAACATGAAATCAAATCTCATCCACACGATCTAGATCCAGTCAATGAGTCCACGCATGATCCAATGGCCAAAACGTTATCTTCTTCCTCCAGCCATCAAAAATGGAGGGAAAGCTCCATGAACAGAGCTTCAAATCCCTAGCTCGGACTCCCTCCAAACTCAACCAAAACCCATGGTTCAAAACCCTAATCTTCTCTAAATTCCATGCTGATCACAACCATGGCCTTAAAATCAATTGAATTGCCCTAAATCTCTGAATCCGATCCAAGATCAAAACTAAGCTCAAACTTCAATTCTAACAATTCTTGAAATTGATTACCTCAGAATGATCACCACCTCACACTGGTTAAATCTTGATATTAAACTTGTGTTATACCTCATCATACATCGTGTTCTTGATCAAAACAAAAATGGTGTCACTAACTCAAACTTCACCAAATGATCTCAAACTTCCCAGAATCCATCTCCTACTTGTCTCTAACCATTCTAACCTAACAATTCTAACTAATTATGCTTAAATTATTGTGAAGAAGAAAAGTTACAAACCTGTCAAATCTTGATTATCAGATAGGTCAATCCTTCAATTCAACCTCTCAAACTCTTCAGAAACACTCCTTGATTGATGTTAAAGCTTCTGTTTGCAAAAGATTTGATCCAAGAAGCCTGAATCTTCAAACTCGATTGTGACTTACAGCCTTCAAAATCCAAAAGCTATCTCCTCAATTCTTCATGATCTTGCCCTCAATTTGGTATGCACACATTTAGTATGATCAATGGAAGGTGTTAGGATTGAAAGAAGCAATGGAAATGGTGTGGAAAGTAGAATTTGATTTCAACTTGCAATGGAAGAAATTGAAATGGCTATCTCACTCTCCTCTCTAATCTCTCACCAACCTTGCATCTGAGCAAGTTCTAATCCATATATAGGATGGTTCAGACCCATCCAGAACCTTCTGGAATCATCCAATGAGAATTTGGGATTCTCATGTCATGAGTTTTTGATTTCCATCCATCTCATGTATCATCTCATGCTATGCCTCTTGCAGCAGCTTGTTCTAATTTGAAAATCTCCTTAGATGAGATATATGATGTGTTAAGATACTTAGCTAGCTTGTGTATTGAGTTTCCTTGTGTTTTGCATATGTACCTTAATATGCAAGTAACCACATTCCAAAGCAAGTCCATGATCTAGACCTCAAATCAAAAATGTGGCTGAACCATTGTTTGTAAAATGCTTTCTAGAGTCAAAATGACCTATTATATGCCATGGTTTGGATGTGTAGCTTGGAAATTTCAATTTCCAACTTTGACTTATTTAACTTATGCCTCCATTTTAGGTCATTTTTACCATTTTGAGCTACAAGCCTTTTCAACATCTCATGACCTCCTTAATAGCCTTAAAACATCATTTTAAGCAAGTTTGATGTTGAACATTTTTCCATTTGAAGCTTGGAAATAGGAGTTATGGCCTTATGCTTGAAATGACCTATAATCTCCAAATGACCAAAATGCCCTTGACTTGTCAAAGCCATAACTTGAGTTCTACAAATCCTATCAAGGACTTATAGTACCCTCTAGAAAGCTAAGAACAAGCTCTACAACATTCATGTTGGGGGTAAGATGAGATGACAATTACATCTTGAGCTAAACTGCCTTGAAGATAAGGGTCAAACTAGGGGATTTTACACTGTCAAGCCTTAGAAACCCTAGCTTGAAACTTCTCAAACTCCTCAATCATGATGAGTTGACCTTGGAATCATCCTTATAGAATCTCAATGCATCAATCCATGATCACATGGCTCTTGGATTAGGTCTCAACCCTCTCCAAATCATCAGTTGACCTAGGGTTGACCCAGTCAAACCCTAATTACACCACTCATGGCTGAGTCTTCTTATTCTTGTACAATGACCTCTCTAGGCTTCATGATGGCTTTCAAGACATCTCATAAGCTCTCTCAAAGCTTCAAGTCCATCCTCATAGCTTTAGAATCATCTGAGGAGCTCCCACAACTCTCAAGTTGGGAGGCCCACAACCTTGGTTTCAACCAATCTCTTTGAGGATCTTTTGACTTCTCTGACAAAGATATCAACCCTTGAACACTTGAATAACCTCTTTGGCTATCTTCAAACTCTTAATTGGTACTCATACCTCTTGATCTCCTGCATACATGTCAATGAAATGCAAGTGATAATGCTAATGTGAATGAGATGAACCACAAGCTAGGTAAAGGAATGTTGGTCAAATTTTGGGGTGCAACAAGACTGTCCTGAAAGAAGTGCATCAACAACTTCTCGTCCTCGGAATGAGCTGACATTTTTCTGTAATACGATATCAGGTGGACGCGAGGGCAAGTGGTGCCCTTGTACTTTTCAAAGTCAGGTACCTTGAACTTGGGAGGCACCTTGAAATCAGCAATCAGTCCCAACTTGGACATATCAACGCCCAGGGTGTTCTGGTTCTCGATATTTCTCATCTTATCCTCGAGTGCCTTGAACCTTAGACGTGCTTCAGCAGTCAGCTCCCCTTCAGCACCTCTCTGAGAGAACACATCATCCTGACGGTCTTCTAACCACGGTTGAGGCCCAAACAGATTTCCAACACCCGCAGTGTCGTTGCCCAGCCCAACATTGACATTAGCTTCAAGACTCCCATTACCGACGCCCGTCGTATTGCCGTTGAGTCCCATGTTAGCTATCACATTGCCGTTGGCACTGCCATTCCCCCCGGTCACGGGGACGCCATTCTGAGGAGTTTCAACTGGTAGAGGAGTAGGCACGGTCCCACCATGGAGTACGCCATTGCTATCGACCCTTGAAATCAGAGGCTGAACCAAGGTTCTGAGCTGATCCTGGCCATTGGCGACCGCTTGCATGAGCTCCATGAAGCGGTCCATTCTTTCGCGGAGTTCCTGAACATCAGTTTGCACTTGCTCCATGATTCTGGTTTGATTTTCTCTAGTCGGATATCAGTGGATAGGTCTCTGATCAATCCTGGAATAACCTGAAACAACCTGAAAACACAAAAGGGTTAGGAAAAACGACAAAGTGCTCGTCATGCAAATGCTTCATGCAAATGCGAACGTGTGTCTGTGCGTTAGGGGGATTTCCCCCGATCCTAGTGCCTGAGTGCCAGTGCTGATAATAAGAAGTCGGAGTCCAGTCATGGAAATAACATCTCATATATACGAAGAAAGCCCATCAAGGCAGTACACCACGTCATTGAATACAAGATGAATCAATAGCGTGACCCCAGCCAACAAGCCTGGTGATGGTCAGCATACAACAATGATCAAACAAAAGGAATACAAATATAGTCAAGTATGGCCACGGGCGCGAAACTCTTCTAACAACCCCTTCGTTTCTGGATGACCAGGCCGAGTGAGCAACCCTTCGACAAGTAGCTCTCTCTGCAAAATGGTGTATTGAAGTCCTTCGAACGAATCTTCCCATGCTCCTTCGCCGAAACAATCTTCTAGCTTCTGCTTCTTGAATTCAAACATCAGTTTGCGCTCCTTCAGGTTAGCGAGAGCTCTGTTGAGCTGGCCTTCAGCGGCATATCTGCGAGCGGTTTCTTCATCAAACCTCTTCTCACTAGCCTTCACCTAGGCTTTCAGCTTGGAGATCTGTTGCATCATCTTATCCTCCCGCTCTTTCCTGTTGGCTAGGGTGGCCTTCCAGTGCTGATTGAACTTGGATATCCTCCGATACGCTTCGTCCAAGTGCTGCTTCTTAGTGGCCAGTACATCGTTGACAGCTTTGAAGTCTTGACCCATGCGCTCACGCTCAGCCATCTGCTTAGTCAGATCTGTCCCGAGCTGGTTCACCAGCTCTGTCTGCCTCTAGAAGGAATGAACGGCTTTGTTTCTCTCGCTTCGGAGCTGAGCCAATTCTTTCTCCAGTTCCTCATTTTCCTGCTTCAATTCATCTCGCTCAGCTAACACCTGATTATGTTGCTGAATGCGCACGGTAGTAGGCTCTTCAATCACTGGAGGGCTTTTTGGCTTGGCAGGAGGAAACGACATCCCTATAGCATCTGCTCTGGCTCTGATCCAGGTCACATACGGAGTGTAGGCTTGACTATTGCTTCTCCCCAACAATGGTTTTCCCCTCCTACTGATGCCATTCCAAGCGCGCTGAAGCTTAGATAACAGATCCCCCTCTAGAAGACCAGTGAGGTACAGAGATTCCTGTACCTCTTCATCCTTCGGCGGAACTCTCAAAGCATAAGCAAACTGTCGGACCAGCAGAGGCGGATTATAGTTTATACAGCCCTTCCTGCCTATCAAAGGCACATTCGGAAACCCGCTGCAGCTGAAGATAATCTCGGTACCTAACCTATCTCTGTCAAACCAGTCAATATCCTCCGCTGATAGACTCATCAAACGCTCAGACCACTCAGCTGTGGCTGCAGACGAAACAAAGGGACCCCTCTTGGGCAGATGGCTATCAAGCCATTTATAAAGCAGGGGCACACAACACGAGACATTCTTACCCCTCCTGTTCTCGTTTTTGTAGTGGATGGAATGGTAGACATCTCCTATCAAGGTAGGGACTGGATTCCCTGATGCAAAGATGCGAAATGCGTCGAAGTCTACAAAGTCGAGCATATTAGGGAACAGAATGATGCCATATATGCACAGAGCGAGGATGGCGTTGAACACAACCCAACATCCGTCTTTGGCGCACTGCTGAGCCTTTCCCACTAAGAACTGCAAGGAGAAACCAGGAACCTTGTTCCAACTAGACAATACCAACTCGGAGGCATCCAGATGAAGTGACGGAGCTAGACTAGCCAGATTAGGCTCAGCATCCATATGAACAAAAGGCATCTGCCTCTTGATAGGCACACCTAACAAATTAGCATATTCCTCTAGTGTGGGTGCGAGAACAAAGTCCCGGAAAGTAAAGCATCTCAACAGAGGATCGTAGAACTGCAACAGAGCATGCAACCCATTCAACTCAAACGCAGAAGGTTTACGAACCAAACTGAGCAATTTGCCGTAAGATTTTCTGAACTCATCTCTCACAGAATCATCTGCTAAAACAATCAAACCAGTCAGCTGAACCACATCAGGGGCAGGGAGCTTGTAAGCCACGGTCTTCCTCAGAGAACCCATAACAATACAACAGAAGGCCAGAAGTCCTGAATCGGGGGAAACGGTACCTGCAACACAGACACACGTTAATGAAATGCAAATGAGTATGCAAGGCAATGTAAAATGCAATCATGCAGCAGGAGATCAAGGCAACTGTGCTGTGGAGATTCTGTATCAACAAAACCATAATCCTGCTCTGTCAAGAACAACCACTATCTCTGATAAGAAGGAAACCCTGGTATCGGACCACAAATCTGCTCCGTCAAGAACACACACACATAGGACCGTAAATCTGCTCTGTCAAGAACAAACATCTGATAATAAGGACCTCTGATACAGGACCATAAATCTGCTCTGTCAAGAACAAACATCTGATAATAAGGACCTCTGCTACAGGACCAAAACTCTGCTCTGTCAAGAACAAACATCTGATAATAAGGACCTCTGATACAGGACCAAAACTCTGCTCTATCAAGAACAAACATCTGATAATAAGGACCTCTGATACAGGACCAAAAACTGCTCTGTCAAGAACACATACATCTGCAGATGAGACCCTCTGATCCCAATCAAAAACCTGCTCTGTCAAGAACAAATACATCTGATGATGAGAACCTCCGGTACCAACAAAACTGATTCACTATCAAGAAAACCAGGTAGTCTGAAGGTCAAAGTTTCCTGCAACAAACCCAACCCGGTCACAGGTATGGACCTAAACTGACTCAAGTTCGGCATCCTATGCGGTCATCAGCGTCACAGACATTCAAGAGGGGTGATACGATATCCAGAAGGTGTGGCATCACCAGCTCATGAAGCGGCCTCACTCGGCTGAATCACAAATGATCGGTCCCCAGAGTCGACAATCCTCCAAACCAACAACCCCCTCAACCCAAAGGGTTGAAAAAGAAGTCAACCGGGAGAACCTCGTCTGAGCGTGGATTTCATGAGACACTAGTGCCTGCCAAGCAAGCACGCTCCCACTAATTTCCACAACTAATGCTATGTTCACTCAAGCCTGGGTCTGGCTTCTCACTCATCAGAATTCCCCTCCCACAATAGCACAGATAATCATATCATACTGATAATAAAGTGCGGGAAATAAAGTGCGATAAATAAACACAACCCAACAAGTAATCATACAAGCGCTAGGATTGACTCTCGCAGGGGACATCGGATCCCCAAACTGACTCGCATACGGGACGTTGGATCCCTAGGAAACTATCAAGTCCCCAGCAGAGTCGCCAGCTGTCGCTTCCGCGAAAATAAGGTGCCGGCAAAACAGAAGAGTCGCCACCTTTCGTTATTTATCCCTCAGAGCGGGAAAGGAAACAATCGGAAAAACCTGACGAAAAGGTATAAGACAAGGTCATCGCAACCGTTGTCTGGGTTCGGGAGTCGGTTACGCAAGGGGAAGGTATTAGCACCCCTCACGTCCGTCGTACTCGACGGGATCCACGCTTGTTGTGTTTACTGGACGAGTTGGTTTATCTATCTACCTATCAAGGCTGGCTTAAACAGAAAAGAAAATGACTCGGCAAAGCGTCGCACTTTATGCCTACGTATTCTCATCAGAGATTGAGAAATCAGAGTCAACGTAGTTCGACCTACTACGGGTTACGGGGAAGGTGGCTCGCCAATACATCAGTATTGTGCCTACATACTCTCAACAGGTATGAGAGATCAGAGCATACGTAGTTCGGGATAATACGGATTATGGGAATTCAGATTCATCTGTTTTATCGAGTAGGGTTAAACAGCAGTTCCAACAGTTAGGGACAAAGCCAGTTTGTGTTGGCGCTGAAGTTTAACGACACTCTTTTCTTCAGAAAAGCTTCCTTTGAATTATGGGCCCACGGGGCAAAAAGGTTTGAAGTTTGTTTTCTGTCTTTAACGAAAGAACTGTTTTTTATTGTGTTTGCAATTTCAATCGCACTAAAGACTATGACCTGAGAGTGAATGCGTCGCATGTCACCCAAAGGGTGCCATACTAAACATCCAGACTGTTGAAAAGAAGCTCTCCAACAATCCTTTCTCAGATAGCTTAAGGCTCGTAACGTACGAAAGAAATCATTCATGACTACTGTATCTTAAGCTGTTTTGAGATGAGAAGAGAGAGGCTCAACTACGGGGAGACTATCAAGTCCTATTGTTGTCATGCCAAGGATTCATCCTATGGTTGAGGTTTGAAACAGGGAACTCCTAGAAGTTATCATGCATAGGTTTTCAACCTAAAGTTCTAATCATCACTTCCTTATCAAAGGAACTGAGATTCCTAAGGGATCATGTCAATGATAAACAGAAACAGATAAAGCATCAGCTTAAACAGTAAACAGTAAACAGTAAACGGTAAACGACTGTAAAATGCATGCAATGCAAGTGAGGGAGGAAATGTGTGTGGGGTGTCAGCCTCCACAAGCTCATCTCAACCTCAAGCCAGATATGAATAACTGCAATCATACAGCAACAATAATAACATGCTATCAAGCAGAATATAACAACAACTGTAATCATACAGAAACAAAATGAAATGCTGTCAAGCAAAATAAACCACATGGGCAAGGGAGCTGGGCTCTACCGAATACCCGCAAGCAAAGCCATACAGTAACAATACAAGCAGAGGGAGCAACTCAACCTCTAGTGAAATCATGCTCCTAGATTAAAGTCAGTCTAGATATGAACTTATTCTAATGCATCAAGCAAGTCAAACAAGTCACACCAATACAGAAAAGAAAACAGACAAGAAAGCAGATCAACCCCTCTCTCTTTCAATTCCAAGCTTCAGCTCTTCTAACAGTAATCCAGTCTTCAGACTTTAATCACCCTTCAAGGCTATCAGCTTCACTAACAAGTATCAACTTGCTTCTCCAGGGTTTCAATCCATCAAACATAAGTTTCAACTTATCCTCCTTCTTCAAGCTTCAGCTCCTTAGGCAATTCCACCCTCAGGCTTTGCTTCTAACTGCAAGTATCAACTTGATTCCTTCAGGCTCTCAATGCATTAGTGTAAGTGTCAACTTACCCTTTATTCCTCAAGCCTCAGCTCTACACTCAATCTCAATTGAATCTTCTTCACAAGCATCAGCTTGGTCTTCAAGCTTCAGCTCTCTTTGCTTTACCAGTATCAACTTGGTCTTCTTTTCCTACAAGCATCAGCTTCTCAGAGTAGTCTTCAATCACCTGGAAGTGTCAACTTCATCCTTCAATCTTTAAGCCTCAGCTCTTCACTCAATCTTAATTGGGTCTTCAAGTATCAACTTGTTCTTCCTGCCCTTCAAGCTTCAGCTGCAATGGCAATGCTCAAGGAATCATCCTCTTCCACACTCTTCAGTGAAGTCCTCATCTTCAAACTCAAGTCCATCATCTTTCAAGATACTCAAACCAGAAGACAATTGATTTAACAGGATGAGAGGAAATGATAAACAGCTTACTGACAACCAAAGGAAGCCTGTAAGGGTTCATCATTATGAGAGACTGGTTCCCTCAAAGTTCTACTTCCCAGATAAAGCCACTCATCCTTCCAAAGGAGGGACGTGAAATCTTGGAAGGACTTTTAGTCATTGGGAGGAATGGAAGCACAAGATGCTTTCCATATTTGTGAAAGAAGTCATTCTAATCATAAGGCTCTCCCTATGTCCTCTATCTCTTAAATCTTCATCAGACACCTTCAGGCACAAGCAAATCCAAGCTCCAAGCAACTTCAAGCAACTTCAAGCATCCTCACCTTGTCTACAACTTGTCTTCAATCTCAACCAAAGGCAAACCAAGCAAAAACCCTAATCTAAGGGGACTAAGGAAGTTAAACTAGTTGAATTAGTAAGTTAGGATCACCTAAAACCTAGTACTAAAGTTAGTCCTAACTGAAATACTAAAACCAATTATAAAATCCTACAAAAATGACTATGGGAACCTAGGTCAATCATGACTCTACCACATTAATTTCAGAGATCAAATCATCAAATTAGACCTAGAAATAAATTCTACATTATGAGGTACTAAACCTAAACCCTAAAAGGAAGCACCTAAAGGTTTCAACCTAAAAAGCACACCTATTTTCATCACAAAAATGTGAGAAAAATGCTATGGGAGCATACATGTCTAACCTAATCACACACAAAAAATTAGGATCAAAATCATCACCACATGATCACACAAAATTCCACAAAATTATGTATCAAACATAACCATTTTAATATCAATTAAAATATAAAATTCCCATAAAATCAGAAAATGCATGAACTAAAAATATTTTTTCTCAAAAATACTAGACTCAATCATGAGTATAATGCAAAAAGAATGGGGTTAATTGGATTAATTTTCAATTTATTATGATTTTTCCAAGAACCATGAATAAAATGAGAAAATAAAAGAAAATCAAACAAAATAATCACACGCGCGGTGCAAATAGCAATGATACATAGTTCAAATAATGGATTGGGCTCGCTGGGGGGTGTGGATAACAATTACTTCACTAAGCCCAAAACCACTGATTAAATGAAACGGTGCGTTTCATAATCAGGTCCTTCACAAACTGAACTTTAAAACGTGGCCGTTGGATGAGCTTCTAGTCAAAGGTCCAACCAAGATCTGATGGTCCCAGAGTCATCTCCTACCTTTCAAACCTCTACAACTTCGCGCCCAGCTTCGGCCACCACCGGTGGTGCTCCGGTCACCATCCTCAACCCTAATTCTCTATAGGATCCTCCATTGCAAATGGTCAATACATGAAACTTGTCCCAAATTGTGTCACGAATTCATTCATGCCCTTAATTCAACCTAAATCCTCAAGATTCACCATATCCAATTCTCAACCGAAAATGGTAATACCCTAAATTGGTCACTAATTCTCAAATTAACTATCTGAAAACGTTTCTACACCGTTCTACAATGCAACTAACACCTTAATTCATCTTGATTCTACCTAATTCATGCTAGAGGAAGAAGGTTACCAACCTGAAAATCTTGGATGAACAGATGCACCAAACCTTCAAACCAAGCTCTCTAGTCTTTCAGACACGATTAATGAACCCTTTCCTTGCTTCTGTATGCAAAAGAACCGGTTGAAAGCTCCAGAATCTTGAAATCCGATGGTGAGTTGCAGGTGGAAAAATTCAATTGCTCCTACACGATTCAGCCAAGAATTCTCTTGGATTATGATCTGGAATCACTCCTTAGCATCCATGGAAGAAGTTTCAATCAAGAAAATGGATGGAAAATGAAGAATTTTATGAAACCGAATTCAATTGCAAGCCAAGAAATCTCAATCTCAATCTATGCTCTCTCCTTCAATCATCACCAACCCTTGCATTGGATCACCTCTACTCAATATATAGATGATGTATGAATGATCTAGAACCCTCTAGATCCTTCTAATGAGAGTTTCCACTTCTCATGCCATGAGATTTTCAATCACATATCATGATATGCATAATGCTGCAAACAGCTTGAAACCAATCTCATTTACTTCCAATTTCTCCCCTAGTGACATTTTGAAAATGTTTAGCTTGCAAAGGGCCTTGCTCATGCCTTGATTCTATGTTTTGCACATGTTACTTAATATGCAAGTAATCACTTTTCAAAGCAAGTCCACAAACTGAATCTCAACTCAAAAATGTGGCTAAACCAATGTTCTTAAAATGTTTTCTAGAGTCAAAATGATATATTACATGCCATGGTTTGGATGTGTAGGTTGAAAATATCAATTTCCAACTTTGATTCATTTAACTTATACCCTTATTTTAGGTCATTTTTGCAACTTTGAGCTACAAGCCTTTCCATCATCTCATGACCTCCTTACTAGCCTTAAAACATCATTTTGAACAAGTTTGATGTTGAACATTTTTCCATTTGAAGCTTGGAAATACGAGTTATGGCCTTATGCTTGAAATGACCTGTAATCTCCAAATGACCAAAATGCCTTTGACTTGTCAAAGCCATAACTTGAGTTCTACAAATCCTATCAAGGACTTCTAGTACTCTCTAGAAAGCTAAGAGGATAAGGAACAACATTCATGATGACCAAAAGTTCATAGAAATCACCCTCCTAGGGAAAACGTTTGATGCAAGTTGGGTAACTTTCAAGGCCCCAGATTCACATACCTCAGATGACCTGTAACTTGTCAAAGTCATAACTTGAGTTCTACAAATCCTATCAAGGACTTCTAGTACTCAAATTAAATCTAAGAACAATATCTACAACATTCATGTTGGGGGCAAGATGATATGACAATCACATCTTAGGCTAAACTGCCTTGAAGATAGGGGTCAAACTAGGGGATTTTACATTGTCAAGCCTTAGAAACCCTAGCTTGAAACTTCTCAAACTCTTCAATCATGATGAGTTAACCTTGGAATCATCCTTATATAATCTCAATGCATCAATCCATGATTACATGGCTCTTGGATTAGGTCTCAACCTTCTCCAAATCATCAGTTGACCTAGGGTTGACCCAGTCAAACCCTAATTACACCACTCATGGCTGAGTCTTCTTGATCTTGTACAATGACTTGTCTAGGCTTCATGATGGCTTTCAAGACATCTCATAAGCTCTCTCAAGGCTTCAAGTCCACATTCTTGACTTCAGAATCATCTGAGGAGCTCCCCCAACTCTCAAGTTAGGAGGCACACAACCTTGGTTTCAACCACTCTCTCTGAGAATCTTTTAACTTCTCTGACAAAGGTATCTACCCTTGAACACTTGAGTAACCCTCTTGGATAGCTTCATAGTCTTGGATAGCTTTTTATTGGTAATCATACCTCTTGATCTCCTGCATACATGTCAATGAAATGCAAATGATAATGCTAATGTGAATGAAATGAAACACAAGCTAGGTAAGGAAATGTTGGTCAAATTTTGGGGTGCAACAAGTATTGTTAGTGAAGAAGAAGGACGGTAGCATGCGTTTGTGCATTGATTACCGACAGTTGAACAAAGTGACCATCAAGAACAAATATCCTCTTCCAAGGATCGATGATTTGATGGATCAGTTAGTGGGAGCTCGTGTGTTCAGTAAGACCGACTTGAGGTCGGGTTATCATCAGATAAGAGTGAGAGATGGTGATATTCAGAAGACGGCGTTTAGGACTCGATATGGACATTACGAGTATGCAGTAATGCCTTTCGGAGTGTCTAATGCGCCAGGTGTGTTTATGGAATATATGAACCGCATCTTCCATTCTTATTTGGATCAATTTATTGTCGTGTTTATTGACGACATTCTGATTTATTCTAAGTCTGAGGAAGAGCATGCGGAACATTTGAGGATCGCTTTACAAGTGTTGAAGGATAACAAGTTGTTTGCTAAATTATCTAAGTGTGAGTTCTGGTTGAAGACGGTGAGTTTTCTGGGGTACGTTATTTCAGGTGATGGTGTTTCTGTGGATCCATCTAAGGTGAGCGCAGTGTTACAGTGGGAACCGCCAAAGACGGTAACAGAGGTTAGAAGCTTTTGGGGCTTAGCAGGGTATTACCGAAGATTCATTGAAGGCTTTTCTAGATTGGCTTTTCCGTTGACTCAGTTGACCAGGAAAGATCAAGTGTTTGTGTGGGATGTGGATTGTGAAGAGAGTTTTGGGAAACTGAAAAAGAGATTGACTTCAGCGCCAGTGTTGGTGTTACCGAATCCGTGTGAGCCTTTTGTGGTATATTGTGATGCGTCCAAAATGGGCTTGGGCGGAGTTCTTATGCAGAATGGAAAAGTGGTAGCCTATGCTTCGCGGCAATTGAGGGTGCATGAGCGTAACTATCCTACTCATGACCTTGAATTGGCTGCGGTAGTTTTTGTGTTGAAGATTTGGCGACATTATTTATATGGTTCGAGGTTTGAGGTATTCAGTGATCACAAGAGTTTGAAATATTTGTTTGATCAGAAGGACCTGAATATGCGGCAGAGGAGATGGTTGGAATTCTCGAAGGATTATGATTTTAGTTTGAGTTATCACCCAGGGAAAGCGAATGTGGTTGCGGATGCGTTGAGCAGAAAAATAATTCATATGTCGGCATTGATGGTAAAAGAGATGGAGCTTATTGAGCAGTTTCGAGATTTGAGCATGGTTTGTGAGTTTACATCGGATGGTGTGATGTTGGGTAAATTGCAAGTGAAGAATGATTTCTTGGACATGATTAAGGAACATCAGAAGTTGGATGCGAAACTTGTGGATTTGACGCGAGAGGCCGGAAGTGACTCCGGTAGTGATTTCAGGTTGGATAGTGCGGGTGTTTTGAGGTTTCGGGGCAGAATTTGCGTGTCGGATAATGATGAGTTGAAGAAATCAATTTTGGACGAAGGACATCGTAGTAGCCTAAGTGTTCATCCAGGAGCTACGAAGATGTATCAGGACTTGAAAAAGTTATTTTGGTGGTCGGGCATGAAAAAGGACATTGCTCGTTATGTTTATGCTTGTTTGGTTTGTCAGAAATCGAAGGTGGAGCATCAGAGACCTTCTGGGATGATGCAACCGTTAGAGATTCCGGTTTGGAAGTGGGATTGTATTGCTATGGACTTTGTTACAGGTTTGCCGAATACGGTGAGAGGATTTGACGCCATTTGGGTGATTGTGGATCGGCTTACGAAGTCTGCACACTTTGTACCGATCAGTATTAGCTTTCCGTTGGAGAAGCTTGCAGAGATTTACATCCGGGTAATTGTGAAGCTACACGGTATACCGTTGAGAATTGTGTCGGACAGAGATCCGAGGTTCACTTATGTATTTTGGAAGAGTTTACAAGAGGCTTTGGGTACTGAGTTGAAGCTGAGTTCAGCTTATCATCCGCAGACGGATGGGCAGTCAGAGCGGACTATTCAGACTTTGGAGGATTTGTTGCGGGCTTATGTGTTGGAGAAAGGTGGTACGTGGGATACTCATTTTCCTTTGGTAGAGTTCACGTACAACAACAGTTACCATTCCAGTATCGGGATGGCACTGTTCGAGGCTCTTTATGGTAGGAGGTGCATGACTCCTTTGTGTTGGTATGAGTTGGGTGAGAGTGTGGTTTTGGGACCAGAGATGGTACAACAGACTACTGAGACAGTGCAGATGATCCGTGAAAAGATGAAAGCATCTCAGGATCGGCAGAAGAGTTATTATGATAACCGCAGGAAAGAGTTGGAATTTAGTGAGGGTGGCCATGTATTCTTGAGGGTTAACCTAGTGACGGGAGTTGGACGTGCTTTGAAGTCCAAGAAGTTGGATCCGAAGTTTATCGGACCATATCAGATTTTACAGAGGATTGATGCTGTGGCGTATAGGGTGGCGTTGCCGTTGGAGCTTTCGAACTTGCATGACGTGTTTCACGTGTCGCAACTTCGGAAGTATGTGCACGATCCGTCTCATGTGATTCAGAGAGATGAAGTACAAGTTAGAGAGAACCTAACTGTGGAGACGTTGCCATTGAGGATCGAGGATCGCAAGATAAAGCAACTCAGGGGAAAAGAGATACCGTTGGTGAGAGTGGCTTGGGGAGGTGCTGCAAGTGGCAGCGTGACCTGGGAATTGGAAAGCAGGATGCGGGAAGCGTCTCCAGAGCTGTTTCCATCAGGTATTTTCGAGGACGAAAATAATTAAAGTGAGGGAGAGTTGTAACGCCCATTTTAATTATTTTTGGTTTCTGTGATTATTTTATTCGTGGGTGTATTTTTAGATTATTGTGAAGGTCAAGAACTCATAATATTAATAAATTGTGATAAAATGTGATAATTGATAGTAATGTAAAAATTATTATTAATTATTATCATTATTATTGCTAATATTAATATAGATGAGAAAATGTTATTAATTGGATTTTTGAATTAAAGGAATTAAGAGAATTATATTTATTTTGGATTAAAAAGAAGATTATTTGGGATGAGGGGTAACATTGCCATTTTGGAAAAATAGAATTGGAAAGAAGAGGGGAATACGGTTGAGCAAGAGGAGAGCTACACGATCAAGAATAGCAACTTAGCAAGCGGATTTCGTGTGGATTGAGGAGCTTGTTCATCATCAAAGCTTAATTTGAGGTAGGGGGAGAATTTTTGAATTAATTGGTTTTTGCATGAAATCGGTAGAAACGGGGGAAATCCCCAACCTCATTGATTATTATTGTTTGATGATGAATGCATGTGATTATTGCTGAGATTAAGTTGCTAGATTATGTTAAATTCGTTTGCATGTGCTGAGAATATTGGGTTGAATGAATTTGGGGTTTTTGAGTAGTTTCGGAGTTATGCCGGAAGTCGGTAATTTGAGCAGATGATGCATTTTGTCAGATAGAAGCGGGAATAGACCCCGTAACTAAGTTGCAGTATGTGGTTGGTTGTGGGTTTCGATTTAATCGGGCGAAATCAGTGTGGGAGGCGATTCTGCAGTGCAGAATTTTTCTGAGTACGCAGGTATTCGCTGGGCGAATGAGGGGCGAGCCTTCGCCAGGCTTCGCCGGGCGAACTAGCCAGCGAGTGCTGGCAGAAGCTTCTGTTTGGCTTCGCCAGGCGAATGGCAGCGAGTATTCGCTGCGGGGCTTCGCCGGGAGAATGTGCCAGCGAGCCCGACAACAGTTTGTGTTTTTGTTGCTGTTTTGTGTTGTTTCCTTTGTGGACTTGGACCCTCGTTGGTCTTGTGCGATGAAAGGCTTGCTGGAGAGCTGAGGCAAGCGTATGTTGGTGGTTGTAGGGCTGTTTAGCCGGCGTTTATATCAATTGGCCTAATTGGTGGAGTATGCATTATGTATGAACCGGTATAGATGCGTACGTGAGATGTGTGCATCGTGGGTGTGCTGTGTGTGAGATGTGAGGATCAGTATGATCGTGATGCCTTGAGCGCGTTTTGTTGGTGCGTTATGGTGAGTCGATCCGTGAGGATCGATACGCTTATTATGCGTTACAATTGTGTGTTGTTATATGATGTATTGGGTCAGTAGGACCGACATGCCTTGTCTGCATTGTATGCGATAAGTTGTGTGGTGAATGGATCCGTGGGATTGACGCACTGTGTGTGCTTGTTATGTATGTATTTTATGATGTAAGTGGATATGTGGGATCGGTACGCCTTGTACGTTGTGTATATATAGTGTGAGGGGTGGATCAATAGGATCGGTTTGCACTTGTGTGATAGATGTATGTTGTGTGTGAATATGGTTGTGTGTGCTCCCTGTAAGGAGGGTGATGGCCCAGTGACCATCAGTATTATTGATATGTGCTCCCTGTGTGGAGGGTGATGGCCCAGTGACCATTGATATTGTTGGTGTGCTCCCTGTGAGGAGGGTGATGGCCACTTGTCCATCGTTAATGTGTTGTGCTCCCGATGAGGAGGGTGATGGCCATGTGTCCATCGATGTTGATGAGGGGCTCCTGTAGTGGAGGGTGATGGCCAGGTGTCCATCGGAGATGTACTCCCGTTGTGCAAGGTGATGGCTGTAACACCCTTCTAAACCCCACGGATAATATATGAATAATCAGAGTAAATTTTTCATGCATTTACAAAAGGGCATTACACATAACTTTCAAAACATCAAAAACCATATGTCATGCTCATCAACACTTCAATGAATAATCATGTTTTACAACTTCAGTTAGCATGTAGCAGCGGATTCATTTATCCAATGATTTTTCATAAAAGAAATATTTGTTTTCATCACATAAATCAACAAGGCTCGGGCACTAAGGCCAACTTCTTATTATTTAAATAAACAAGAAAACATAGTATATTTCTAAAACATAAACCTAGCGATCCCAGTGTTACACGACCAGAGCATGACTCGACCCAACATAAATAAATCGCTGAATAGCTACACCAATAGCGGCCTCGGGACTACAAGCAGCTCTACTCTGAAATACCTGCACGATGTCATGTAGGACATCATTCCAGCAGAAGGGTGGGAAATATTACCATAATAATCAATGCATATAATTATGTATATAAGCAATCATAAAATACATATATGCCACATTTCTCACCATATTTCATATTCAATTCACACATACCTCTCAATTACCTCATCGTATAAACTAACATGGTTGGTCATCAAGCATATTATCATGCACATAGCATACTTTCATACAACACTCACATACTCACCACTCTTAAATCAACATATCATGTATATATGCACACTTCTCCTAACAATCACATATTCATCATTTTCAATTACATAAGTCATGTACACATACGTAAGCATAACTGTAATCGACAATTCTATCCATGCCATATGGCTCACATAAAGCCCATCAATTCTACTAATTCACTATTACACATTCACATTTCTCAATTACACAAGTAATGCACATACGCATATTCCACAATTCTCACCCCACTTCATCATAACTCGTCATATACTTTACAAAGCATACTTATATAAACAAATATGGACAATCATCAAGCATATTCATCATGCACATATCCATAGTCCTCATCAATCCACATAACATACACATTAGCATTTTTGCATACAACAATCTTATATTCACACTCTCAAATCAACAAGTCATGCACACACGCATGCTTCATACAACAATCATAAATATGCCATGTGACTCAATGCAACTCATGCCATGTGGTACCAACATTTGTTATCATTTTTCGGTTTTTACTTTTAAACCGGGTCCACTCTTCTAGACCGATAACCAACAAAAGCCCGTCCTCTAAGCTTTCAAACCCACTCTTCTAGGCTTGGGACAAGTCACTAGTCTCCACGAAACTAGCAAACATTGCCTCTTGACTAAATGATGCATATGCAATCAACAATCAAATGCACTTAAGACCGACATCTTAATCTCATGCATTCAAGTAATTCATCTCTTCAAGATATATAGCAATGATTTCACGCACAACATATTCACATATATCAAAGTATTCATACTTTAAATCATCACATTTATCAAGCAATGCACACATATTCACCAATATGCTCCCATGCATTCTTCACACACAAACACAAGCAATGCACACATATTCACAATATGTTCTCATGCATTCTTAACTTACAAACACAAGCAATGCACACATATTTACAATATGTTCTCATGCATTCTTAACATACAAACACAAGCAATGCACACATATTCACAATATGTCCCCATGCATTATTTACATACAATCGCATACAAACAATATGCATTCATAATATATAAATATTCCATAATATATATTCATCATTCATCACATACCATTTCATACAAGGTATACACATTCACAGTCAATCTCATCATGCATTCACGTTTAATTTAAACAATGCATATATTGCCAAACGGCCACAAAATCACAATCGATTCCACATTCTAGGATTCACGCCATACGGCTACCCACATCACACCATACAACAACATATAAGCTACTCATACAAGAAGAGGTCGATTGCAACCGAACGCTCTAATTAATTAAGCCTCACTTACTTAAAATAATTAATCTCGATTAATGGGTAAAATCGGCCAAAAGTCGGCTAAAAATAATATTTCTTTTCACCAAGTTATAGAACATATTATTAGCTTCAGTTTGAAATAAAGAACGTCAAAATCCGATAAACGGTGAAGAAGTTATGAATTTTCAAAGTTTTGAAAATAATATTTTCTCACACTTACAGTGTTAATCGGTTAACGCATATGGTTAACCGATTAACCACTCCAAAAACTCAGTTTTTAGGCCAAAAACTCAGTTTTTAGGCCCCCAACATTGTGTTAATCGGTTAACGTATATGGTTAACCGATTAACACCTGAAAAACTCAGAAAAACAGCTACGGGTTCGACACTAAAACCCTCAAAAAGTCACCCAATTCAATTCTTTTCTCCCGATTAAATACCTACTCATCATTACCAATCATATAGTGACATTTTAGGACCATAAAACACTAATTCTACGACTTCCGAATTTCACCCAAAATCTTAACCACCAATTTCTCCAAAAATGTCAAAACTCGTAAACTCGATCAAATTCACTCCAACGAAACTCAATACTCTCGGCTAAGCATTACCCGACTAAACTACTCAACTTATTTCGAATTTGAACCATTATAACTCGATTTCTACCGATTAAATCCGTTTTTCCCTAGAATTGAAAATGGAGAAAAACATCCAATAACTCAAACAACCCATACATAATCATACACATTGATCAAATAATAATGTTTCTCACCCTTACCTTAGATTAATCGGAAGCTAGAAGTCATTCTTGGCGATTCCAAGCTTTTCCTCTTCTCCTTCTCTTTTCTCCTCTTCCTCTTTCTTTCTCTCCTTTTCCTTCTTTCTTTCTCTTATGTTTTTCTTTTCTTTTCTTTTCCTTCCACTTCGTCATATATACCTTTCTCTTTATTTCTTTCCAATATATTTACTCTCTTAAAACATCTATCAATCCATTAAACAAACATCTAATTATTCAAATAATTAGAATAATCCAAATAAATCAATTAATTAACACAATTAATTAATTATTGAAAATTGGGCTGTTACAACTCTCCCCCACTTTAGGAATTTTCGTCCTCGAAAATGTTACTTGATTCAAATAACTCTGGATACGATCCGTGCATCCCAACCTCCCAAATCTAACTCTCTCTCGAACTACCTCCATCAAAGGAATCCCTTTACCTCGAAGTTACCTCTCGTTCATCAACCTGAACTAGCAATGCCTTAACGGTCAATTCCTTTCTCACTCATACACCATCCATCTGGGTCGATGCGCTTCCTCAGCTTAGACACATGAATGCATCATGCAATTTCTCCTAGTGACAACGGTAAAACAATCTATCATGCTATTTTCCCCACGCTTCTGCTGCGCCACTCTGATACAGATCCAAAAAACACAGGATATACTTCCGAGACCCCAAGCTCGACCAACACCAGTTACTATCGTAACTCTCAAAACACGTCCTTTCTTGAATCCTTTTGATCTTTTCAGTCGTTTCTTGCACAATCTTCGGCCTGAGTACAACACTCTCGCCGAACACACATCAACACAAAGGAGTCCTACACCTCCTACCATACAAAGCCTCATACGATGTCATTCCGATACTAGAATGATAGCGGTTATTGTAGGTAACTCAATCAGCGACAATTAACGACCCCCTGATCCATATTGATCCAACACAAAAGCTCTCAACAAATCCTTTACATACTGGATAGTTCTCTTTGTCTGTCCATTCCGTCCACGGATGCTAGACAGAGTTCAACTTCAACATGTCACCCAAAGCGTCCGCAAAATCTCCCAAAAGCTCAAAGAAAACTCAGATTCCCATCTGACACAATATTCAACGGTAACCCATACTACCCCACAACCTCCTCACTATACCTCTTAACTAGCTTCAGCACAGGATGATTAATCCTCATTGGTAAGAAATAAGTTAATCTTGTCAATCTATCCACAACCACTCAAATTGAATCATACCCCTTCAAATTCTTCGGAAAACCCGACACAAAATCCATGGAAATACTATTCCATCCCACTTGGGAATATTCAACAGTTGCATCCGACCCAACGGTCTCTAACGTTTATTCTCCGACATTCTAATAAGTCTAATCCAGCATATACAAACTCAATCACTCCTCTCTTCATCTGTGGTCATCAAAATAATTCCTCAAATTCGGTCACACCTTCCCAGTACCTGCATGGATACTCCATTTATCTCAATGTCCTTCTTCCAGTGTACTCTCATCTAACTCACACTATTCAGAACACATATTCCATCCTGACATCTCATGATACCATTTCCATAAATCTGAAAATCACCTCCTCGACTTTTATCCCTTAAATTCAATCAATCTGTTAACTCGAATTAGAATTCCGACCTCCTCGAATCTCATCGAGAATACCAATAGTCAGTCTCATCATATAAAGTTCAACTCCATGAGAAGTCTCTTCACAGACTACACTCATATTCCGAATTTACTCAATCAGTCCTAACTTCATTACCATCATCATCGGTACATACAGAGATTTCCAATGCAATAACTCAGTTACCACTTGGTCTCAATCGAATGGTAACTCAACCAAAATCATACTCTTTCAGAAGTCCCAATTATTTCCTCTACATCATATTCAACTTCTCAAATCAAACAAATACCTTAAGATCTTAAGATCATTAACCATCTCAAATCTCAACTAAACAATTGAGGCTTCCAACCTCCGGTACAAACACACAACAACAACCAACTCTAAATCACTTGTCTGATAATTCCCTTATGTACTTTAAGTTGCTTCAAAGCATAGCCAAAACTCGTTTATGTTGCACTTAACATATCTCCCAGTCATATTAACAAAGCATTACAACACAACGAATAGTTCCGTTGGATTTGGCAAAACCAACACACGAGCTATTGACAACTTTCCAAAAACTCTCTAAACTTCTTCACAATGGCATATCACTACTTCTTCTCCAATACCGATAACTCTAATTCTCGATGTGCAACATGATCCTCTTTACTCTTCAACGCATCCAAACACCATCGATTACACAACCATTACTCACTCAATTAAGTATGGAGAACCCCATGTCAAACGGACACTCAGTTGTGAACTTATGGCGAAACACGAACCGCACTTACCACAACATCCAAACATATTTCATCAATAAATACTTAATTCCATGTCACTACTTCACTATCACACAGGGCACTGTAATAGCTTCCAACGCTTCTAATTTTGCATCATTCCGAGTTACGGTTCCCCCGTTGCAGCGACCATACGAAAACAATGTTTCCACTCTTAGAAGGTCATTCAACACCTCTCCAACTCTTTAAATGTTCGAAGGTCTAATTATACCAACCTTGTATTCCACATCTAATTTCCTTTAGTAATCACCAGAAGTCACTATCCACCCTTAACATACTCGACCTCACCATCTGTTGTCGTAGCACATACCAGACGCAAGTCTCAAACCACTCAATCAATTTAATTCTTTGACTGTCCAAACAAACATAATTAATCGGCGGACCGCCAACTTCCCACTTTTATTAGCACTCCAAATTCCCGTCAAAATTAACCACCTCATCACTGTCAAGCGCCGACTCATCAAAACAATTGTTAAGCACTTGGCTTAACTCCAAACAATTCTCTGCTCACGCCATCTAAGCTTGCAAGACACGTCCATCCCATCCAACACAATCCTAACTACTATCAACAAGAGATTAAGGGTGATCAGTTCCTTAATTTGTCAATAGACAGCCAAAATCATAATGGGGCATAAACCATCTTTACCAAACTATAATAGCGTTTAACTACACACTGAGCTACAACTCCACACTTGCAGCATTTTAAGGAATCACAAGCTTCTCCCCCACTTTGATCATTCCCACTTCTGCAGACAAAGGTTAAACAGCAAACATGTATCGGCAGTGTTTTCACACACATGTCGCATACAAGGGAACAAATAACATTAGACAACACGGCCGGACGGACCGACCTGCTCTGATACCACTAATGTAACACCCTTCTAAACCCCACGGATAATATATGAATAATCAGAGTAAATTTTTCATGCATTTACAAAAGGGCATTACACATAACTTTCAAAACATCAAAAACCATTTGTCATGCTCATCAACACTTCAATGAATAATCATGTTTTACAATTTCAGTTAGCATGTAGCAGCGGATTCATTTATCCAATGATTTTTCATAAAAGAAATATTTGTTTTCATCACATCAATCAACAAGGCTCGGGCACTAAGGCCAACTTCTTATTATTTCCATAAACAAGAAAACATAGTATATTTCTAAAACATAAACCAAGCGATCCCAGTGTTACACGACCAGAGCATGACTCGACCCAACATAAATAAATCGCTGAATAGCTACACCAATAGCGGCCTCGGGACTACAAGCAACTCTACTCTGAAATACATGCACGATGTCATGTAGGACATCATTCCAGCAAAAGGGTGGGAAATATTACCATAATAATCAATGAATATAATTATGTATATAAACAATCATAAAATACATATATTCCACATTTCTCACCACATTTCATATTCAATTCACACATACCTCTCAATTACCTCATCGTATAAACTAACATGGTTGGTCATCAAGCATATTATCATGCACATAGCATACTTTCATACAACACTCACATACTCACCACTCTTAAATCAACATATCATGTATATATGCACACTTCTCCTAACAATCACATATTCATCATTTTCAATTATACAAGTCATGTACACATACGTAAGCATAACTTTAATCGACAATTCTATCCATGCCATATGGCTCACATAAAGCCCATCAATTCTACCAATTCACTATTACACATTCACATTTCTCAATTACACAAGTAATGCACATATGCATATTCCACAAATGTCACCACACTTCATCATAACTCGTCATATACTTTACAAAGCATACTTATATAAACAAATATGGACAATCATCAAGCATATTCATCATGCACATATCCATAGTCCTCATCAATCCACATAACATACACATTAGCATTTTTGCATACAACAATCTTATATTCACACTCTCAAATCAATAAATCATGCACACACGCATGCTTCATACAACAATCACAAATATGCCATGTGACTCAATGCAACTCATGCCATGTGGTACCAACATTTGTTATCATTTTTTCGGTTTTTACATTTAAACCGGGTTCACTCTTCTAGACCGATAACCAACAAAAGCCCGTCCTCTAAGCTTTCAAACCCACTCTTCTAGGCTTGGGAAAAGTCACTAGACTCCACGAAACTAGCAAACATTGCCTCTTGACTAAATGATGCATATGCAATCAACAATCAAATGCACTTAAGACCGACATCTTAATCTCATGCATTCAAATAATTCATCTCTTCAAGATATATAACAATGATTGCACACACAACATATTCACATATATCAAAGTATTCATACTTTAAATCATCACATTTATCAAGCAATGCACACATATTCACCAATATGTTCCCATGCATTCTTCACACACAAACCCAAGCAATGCACACATATTCACAATATGTTCTCATGCATTCTTAACTTACAAACACAAGCAATGCACACATATTTACAATATGTTCTCATGCATTCTTAACATACAAACACAAGCAATGCACACATATTCACAATATGTCCCCATGCATTATTTACATCCAATCGCATACAAACAATATACATTCACAATATATAAATATTCCATAATATATATTCATCATTCATCGCATACCATTTCATACAAGGTATACACATTCACAGTCAATCTCATCATGCATTCACGTTTAATTCAAACAATGCATATATTGCCAAACGGCCACAAAATCACAATCGATTCCACATTCTAGGATTCACGCCGTACGGCTACCCACAACACACTATACAACAACATATAAGCTACTCATACAAGAAGAGGTCGATCGCAACCGAACGCTCTAATTAATTAAGCCTCACTTACTTAAAATAATTAATCTCGATTAATTGGTAAAATTGGCTAAAAGTCGGCTAAAAATAATATTTCTTTTCACCAAGTTATAGAACATATTATTAGCTTCAGTTTGATATAAAGAACGTCAAAATCCGATAAACGGTGAAGAAGTTATGAATTTTCGAAGTTTTGAAAATAATATTTTCTCACACTTACAGTGTTAATCGGTTAACGCATATGGTTAACCGATTAACCACTCCAAAAACTCAGTTTTTAGGCCAAAAACTCAGTTTTTAGGCCCCCAACGCTGTGTTAATCGGTTAACGTATATGGTTAACCGATTAACACCTGAAAAACTCAGAAAAACAGCTACGGGTTCGACACTAAAACCCTCAAAAAGTCACCCGATTCAATTCTTTTTTCCCGATTAAATACCTACTCATCATTACCAATCATATAGTGACATTTTAGGACCATAAAACACTAATTCTACGACTTCCGAATTTCACCCAAAATCTTAACCACCAATTTCTCCAAAAATGTCAAAACTCGTAAACTCGATCAAATTCAATCCAACGAAACTCAATACTCTCGGCTAAGCATTACCCGACTAAACTACTCAACTTATTTCGAATTTGAACCATTATAACTCGATTTCTACCGATTAAATCCGTTTTCCCTAGAATTGAAAATGGAGAAAAACATCCAATAACTCAAACAACCCATACATAATCATACACATTGATCAAATAATAATGTTTCTCACCCTTACCTTAGATTAATCGGAAGCTAGAAGTCATTCTTGGCGATTCCAAGCTTTTCCTCTTCTCCTTCTCTTTTCTCCTCTTCCTCTTTCTTTCTCTCCTTTTCCTTCTTTCTTTCTCTTATGTTTTTCTTTTCTTTTCTATTCCTTTCACTTCCTCATATATACCTTTCTCTTTATTTCTTTCCAATATATTTACTCTCTCAAAACATCTATCAATCCATTAAACAAACATCTAATTATTCAAATAATTAGAATAATCCAAATAAATCAATTAATTAACACAATTAATTAATTATTGAAAATTGGGCTGTTACAATGGCCAGGTGTCCATCGGTATTGTTGTGGTGCTCCTATCGTGGAGGGTTATTGGCCAGTTGCCCATCAGTGTGGTGTGCTCCCTGAGTGGAGGGTTGATGGCAAAGTGCCCATCATTGATATGTGCTCCTGTGAGGAGGGTTGATGGCCCGGTGCCCATCGTGATTGTGAATCAGTACTGTAAGTTTAGAGTTGTGTGAGTGCATTGTTGCGTGATAGTGTGTTGTGGTTGATGGTGGGACCGTGACTCCAGATGATATGTATATGAAATAGTATTATTATTATTATTATTGATTTCTACCTTTTATTTCATGTACTATTATGCCATTATTATTTGATCGTAATTCTCACCCCTTTGTTGTCGTTGTGGTCTGTGCTTCTTCGGAAGTACAGACAACCCAGGTGTTTAGCTTGTTAGATTGTGGTGTCTCCGTAGGGCTGCTCTGATACGTAACACCAGGGCGTTTTGGGAGTTTTATTGTTGTTGTTGATATGTGTGCCCCTGTGGCGTATCTGTTATTGGTATATGTGTGGTGATGTTTGATGATGTTGTGTATTTTGGGGCAAATGGTCGTTATTGTATATATGATGATGATGATGGATATGGATGATGTATGTATATAATATTTTGTGTTATGGCAGACCATATCTTTTTCCGTTGCGATTTTATTGAAAAATTCAGTTAAATTATTTGGAAAATAAAATATTTGTGGAATTTTGATGTGTATTGTGGCATCCCGGTTGGGAGAGAAACTCTGATATGTGTTTTATTTGTTTGGTTTATTTTATTTTGGGAACGGGGTGTTACACCAATTGCACTTGGAATTGATTCAAATCATCCGCTGAGACCTTGTTTTGATCATGTGGATGTAAATTCTCCCTTGATTTGATATAATGGTGGAGATTGAATGTGAAACTTCTACTTGAAGTAACATGGATTTGCACGTGTGTTTCACATCGTGAGCCAAAACAAACTTGTGCATTCTTCGTGTTGTGACAAAGTGAATCAAAATGAGCACAAATATGGCATGAAAAGGAATTAAAACCAATTTAGTTTAATTCATGACTTTAAGTTCAAATTTCCATTGAATTTCTTCACCAATCTTCATATCCATGCCAAATCCATGACAAACTTGTGTTTTAGGATGAAATTGATACCATTTGAAGCAAATTTCATGTTGGGAAAAGTTTCATTTGAAGTGCATAAGTGCATGAACAAGACCTAAAATGAAAATGACCTATAATCTCACTTTCCCAAAATACCCCTACCTTGCAAGCTTCATAACTTGAGTTCCACAAATTAGATGAAAGACTTCTAGGACTTTTTGGAAATCTAATATCATGAGGAACAACTTTTATGTTCATCAAAAGTTGAGGAGAAGCATGATTCTAGGTCAAAAGTTCCTTGGAAGTTGGTTGACTTTTGTTGACTAAAAATATGATTCATCTGAGACCTCTAACTGTCCAGCATCATAACTTGAGTTCTAAAACCCCAATGGATGAGTTCTAGTACTCAAAAGAAAGCTAAGAACATGCTCTACAAGTTTCATGTTAATGTCAAAGTGAGATTACACTTGTAACCTGAGATATGTGGTCTTGAAGTTAGGCACTAATTAGGGGATTTTACACTGACAAACCTCTGAAACCCTAATTTAGTAACTTTTCACACTCTTGATTATTCTTGAATTGATCTTGAAATAACATCTTATATGCCTCAACACAACTACCCATGATTCAAATGACTTAGAACTAAGTCTTAATCTCATTCAAATCCACAATGGATCTTGCACTAGGCAGATGAAACCCTAGGTGTACAATCCTTTGACTACAACCTCTTGCACATGATATAACAACATCTCATATCCATATCCATAAACTTTTGATCCTCAGATGATCTTCAATTGGCCTCCAAGAGAGGAGATAAGAAATATACATCCATTCACTTTCTCAAAGAGCTCTGACCAGCTTCTGATGGCTTGATGAGCACTCAATCTTTCTTGGAACCCTTGACAAACCTTCTCTTGATATGCACACCTCTTGATCCCCTGAAAATGAACAATGATATGCAATGCAAATGCTATAACAATGCAATGAAAACATAAGCCAAGTAAACAAAAGGTTGGGAAAATTTTGTGGTACAACACTAACACATTCCCATTGCGTAACCAACCCCCTTACTTAGATCTCTTTTCTTGTTCTTGTTTTAGAACTCTTTGGTTTTATTCGCTCTTTTTCCTTTCCTTTTGGATAAAATAAAAGTGCGGTGGTGACTATTACATTTTGAGTTAAGTTAATCAATAACTTACACTCACGATTTTTACCACTACAAAAAAGTGGCGACTCTGCTGGGGACATTTAGGTTCCTAGTGGGTTTCGCCTACTTTGATTTATTTATCGATTTTTATTTACCTTGTTTGTTATTGCCTATTCTGTTTTGGTGCGTAGTAATCTGTGTGGCGAGATAAGTCCTATACCCAAACTTGAGTGCACTTATGATAGGAGGGTGGTATAGTCTTGTTGGCTTACATGGAGTAGTCCTTACTTAGCTGACTTGAGATCCCCCGCTTGGTGGAGGCCCCTTTGGAACTACTGATGTCTTATGAGTAGTCGTATTTGACATTACTTTTTCTGACCTGGGAGCCTGAGAAGTTGAGAACCCTTTAACCCATCTTGGCCTTACTAGGAAGTGGTGTGGTGGCTATTCAAGTGTAGACTTGAATTAGTCGTTACACGATACCACACTCAGACGAGTTTCTCTTAAGAATATTACTGGCTGACGAGTAGTCGTTTAAGCCGATAATATCCAAAAGATGGAATTATGACTCCAGGAACTTTTTAGAACCTTGTTCTACAGGTGATGATATAACCTTAGTACATACCATTGTGGGTGGTTCTTACCCCTGGCTCCATGCTGACGCCGAACCTTTGAACATGTGTGCTTTGTGTGATCTTGTTTGTGGATGTAAGTGCTTTTGATTGGCTGCATTTTACGGCAAAACATTAATGTGTGAGAAAATGTCATAATTGATGTTAGGACATACATGAAGAGTGGTATGCAAAGAAAGCTAAGAGTAAGTGAAGCTGAATGTTATTACATTGATCGTATGACATCAGGGCGCGCAGGTTTATTTTTCTGTTATTAGCTCAGGCTATACTTCAAGAAACAATCCAGGAAGCATAGTTATTTTAGGCAACATAACAGGCATTGCTGAGGATAACATAGAAGGCTTCAGACTTAATAATAAGTGCGTAGCTTCATGAAGAAAGGTTTAACTTAGGTAAACCTAAATTCTCTACCAAGGCCCAAAGCAGGCCTACTATTCTAAATAACATAAGGATCATTCCTAATGGGTAGACCTGGGAGAGAGAGTGATCAGAGAGACTGCAGAAGGTATTTTGTGAGTGAAGAGTGTTTCTTTTCACCTGTGTTTAGGAATCTTTCCTTGTGTGCCAAGCAATTGTAGGTTGTATGATTGCTCTGGTTTATTTTGTACGAACAAGTGTGTTCATTGAGCCACTAAAAGTTGTTAAGAAAGAGTGTGTGTCACTTAATCAAAGCTGTGAAGCAAGATCAAGGTGTGTTTGAAGTGTATCTTCATATCTTTCTGTAATTGTATTTTGATATCACTGAGGTGATTGAGGGGGAGTGAGTGGGTATACTCAGGTCTAGAGTGTCTCTAGGCAGAAGTGTCATTGGGTAGGTTTTAAGTGAAGAGTGTAAACTGGGTTGTTTGACTATGAACTAGATCTGCTAATAGTGAATTTTCTCCCTGGCTTGGTAGCCCTCAGATGTAAGTGTTGTTGACACTGAACTGGGTGAACAATTACTGTGTTATTTACTGCTTCTCTTTACAGCTTTTTAATTATTCCAATAGTATGTGTTACAATGGATGTTATAACATCCGTGATAACATCCATCGTGTGCTTTCCAGAATTTCAATTGGCATCAGAGCAGGCACCCTGCTTGTTATTTCTGGGGGAGATCTAGGGAAGATAAATTTTGGTACTATGGATAAAGACATAGGATTTACAAATAGACCTCCAATTATGGATGGCTCTAATTATGACTATTGGAAACTTAGGATGATTTCCTTCTTAAAGTCTTTAGACAACAAGACATGAAGAGCTGCAAACTCTGGCTGGGAACATCCTGTGAAGACTGACAAAGATGGAGTATCTGTGTTAATTCCTGAAGAGGAATGGAACAAAGAGCAAGAGGACTTAGCTTTTGGGAACTCCAAAGCATTGAATGTGCTCTTCAATGGTATAAACAAAAACATCTTCAGATTTGTACACCATTATGAACTGGCTAAGGAGGTTTGGGACACTCTCAAAACTACTCATAAGGGAACCTCAAAAGTTAAGATGTCTAGACTACAAATGTTGACCACCAAATTTGAAAGTCTTAGAATGAAGGAGGATGAGACTATTCATGAGTTCTACATGAATATTCTTGAAATTGCAAACACCTCAGGAGCCTTGGGAGAAAAGATGTCTGAAAAAAAGCTTGTGAGGAAGATTCTCAGATCCCTACCTAAAAAGTTTGCCATGAAAGTCACTGCCATTGAAGAAGCCCAAGACATATGCCACATGAAGGTGGATGAACTCATTAGTTCTCTCCAAACCTTTGAGATGGGAATGTGTGATCAGGATATGGAGAAAAAGGACAAAAGCATAGCTATTGTTTCAAACACTGCAGATGATTCAGAAGAAGAAGATGGTGAAAAAGAGGAGAACTTGTCAGAAGCAATAGCCTTGCTTGGAAGACAATTCAGCAAATTAATCAAGAGGATAGACAATAAGTGTAAACCTTATGCCAAGAACAATGCTTCTGACATCAACAGGAGGGATAAAAATGAAGTTGAATCTAGTCAAGGCAGAGGAGTTCAATGTCATGAATGTAAAGGATATGGACATGTTAGAGTTGAATGTCCTACATATCTCAAGAAGCAGAAGAAAGGCCCAGCAGTCACTTGGTCTGATGGAGACTCTGATAATGGATCAAAAGAAGAGTCTTACAAACATGTCATTGTCCTTAACAGTGTGTGTATCTCTGATGATGACTCAAGTGAAGAGGAGCTGACCTTTGATGAGCTTGCAGCCTCATATCAAAAGCTTCACATCAGAAGTACAAAACTGTGTTAGCAATGAGAGCACCAAAAGAAACTCATTAAGGAATTAAGGGCTGAGAAGATAGAGCATCTTGCTACAATAGACTCACTCAAAAGTGAGGCAAGCTTGTTGGAAGCTGAAATGGAGCATATGTCAAAATCCATAAGGATGCTAAACCCTGGGACTGACACTCTAGAAGAAATCATACAGAGTGGTCAGACATCAGGTAACAGGTTTGGACTGGGATTTGTTGGTAAACAGAAACCCATCTTGGAGCTCAAGAGGCCAAAACCTGAACCTCAAAGGACAAAGTGGATGTCTTGACCAATGTCACAACATCAGAGGAACAGAAGCTGGAACCAAACCAAGAAAAAATTCCAAGGGTATATGTGTTACCACTGTGGAAAACATGGACATATTAAATTTGTTTGTTTCTGGATACATGGATTTCCTAGTTATCCTCATCAAAGAAAATACAAACAGGGTGCTCATTGTCGCTACTGCGAAAATCGGCGCCGACTATGACAGAAGAGTCGCCACCTTTCGTTATTTATCCCTCAGAGCGGGAAAGGAAACGATCGGGAAAAACCTGACGAAAGGGTATAAGACAAGGTCATCGCAACCATTGTCTGGGTTCGGGAGTCGGTTACGCAAGGGGAAGGTATTAGCACCCCTCACGTCCATCGTACTCGATGGGATCCACGCTTGCTGGTTTGTCTACGGGTGAAAAAACAATCTATCTATGGCTGCTAAAGCTAAACGGAAAGAATTGACTCGATAGAGCATCTCACTCTATGCCTACGTATTCCCTCGTGCAATGGGAAAGTCAGAGTCATCGTAGTTCGGGAAACTACGGGGAATGGGCTTGCCGAGATATCGCATCTCGTGCCTACGTACTTCCATACGGCGTGAAAGATCAGAGCTTACGTAGTTCAGGCTAACTACGACTAGACAGGGTGTTCTCGATCACACAGGAGTGAGAGAAGGGATTGACGGTACTAGCGTACGCATTCTAGCAGTTAGGTCTTTGTTGCTCGGTCGACGGAGACTTAGACGTTACCTATTTGCGATAGAACGAACGTAGTATGTCGGGTTTAAGAGGTATGGGAACCTACGGGTTCTAGAACTACGGTCTGGTCTCGATTGCGCACGGGCAAGAGAAAAGATATCCGTCGTCAGCGGCAAAGTCTCGATCGCACGGCAGCAAGAGAACAGAGAAGTTAGTTGTTAGTGTGCTCGCTAGGATATCGCATCCTATGCCTACATATTCCCGTCTGGATACGAGAAATCAGATCAGTTGTAGTTCAGCTAACTACAGCAAAACAGAGGAAAGGGAAAAAAGGTAAAAGGGAGCTTGCTAGGATATCGCATCCTATGCCTACGTACTCTCGTCTGGCACGAGAGATCAGAGCAAACGTAGTTCGACAAGAAAACGATTCTCAATTGCACAGGAGCAAGAGAAGGGGTCTCAATCGCCTGCACGCGAGAGAAAAAAGGGTTTCGATCGCCAGGGGGCGAGAACAACGAGGAAGCAGGCTTACGCCTAAACAGGAAGAAACTCGGGACACACACGCACAAACCTAATACGAAGCAGCGAATGCGTCGTATGTCACCCAAAGGGTACCACACTAGACATCCTAGACGATTGAGGAGAAACTCCTCAACTGTCATTTCCTACGTATCTAATGAAACAACTTACAACACTCGACGGTTGCCTGAAGACTTGAATAAGATGATGTTGAACGAAGCAGCTCCTGTTGGCTCCTGACATGCGCGCAAGCTCCATTCCAATCTTCTTCTTCTGGATCCTTGATGATGATGCTCGAATCAAGACCAATGTGACGCTTAGACCGTCATGGTTCGACTCATACGAGAAATCAAACTCTCAGAGGTAGCGTATTGATGTCCGTGTCAAAGACAAGATAGAGAAATGATATCGACAATCATTCTCCAATTGAATCGTGTCGCACAGCCAGCCAAAAAAATGAAATCGAGAATAAAACCGGATAGAAAAGAAAATAGGAGAGAAAATAGGAGAAAAATCCACTAACAAATGGAAACAAAAGTCTATCCCTAAAATTAACAATTAAATTCTACTAGAAAATATTCTAAAGAAATATTAAAATAAAATGCATATGAAAATAGCATAGAAAATTTCTATCTAAAATACTATAATATTCTAAAAGGAAAATAGAAAAAAAATCTATATTAAATCTATATTAAAAAAATATGCATGATATTCTAAATTATAATCCCTAAAAAATTAATCTCCTAAAAGAAAATAGGAAAATACTAAACTACATTATTACAAGCATTCATCCAATACAAAGGGAAAAAATAAATCCAAAGGGGAGGGGGGTACAAACTGCAAACTGGGGTATGCAGTAAAAAAAACCACTCTGGGCTTTAAGCCCACAATACAATAAAGTCAGAAAAAAAAACAAAATAAAAAATAAAAAAAGGTCCCAGGGGGGGTGGTGCACTGCAACATGAGGGGTGTGAGCCAGGAAACATGAATTGGGCTCACGCCCACAATCACCACCAAAAAACAATACAGGGGGGCGAAAAAAAACGGAGGAGGTATGGATCCAAAAAGAACCTGGGCCCAATAGCCCAGCCCAGGATGCAGTAGCCCTTCCTCACCATCTAAAACCCTAGCGCCCCTCCTCTCTTCTCCCTCAACCTTCGCCGCCGCCAACCACTGAAACTCGCCTCTAACTCTCTCCGTCCCCAAACTTCTCTTGACATTCACTATACTCCATCTTCCATTTGTTCACCTCTTTCACCACAATCAAACATCCTACACATGTATAGAAATGAAACAAAAGATTGAAAATCTGGAAACGGAGGAAGAGCGCTTGAAGGTGCGAGGGCGAAAACGATGAAGATCTTCACAGATCTTTGAAGATCTTGAAGGATCTAGAGATTTGGATGAACATTCATGAAGATCTCGTATGTTGAACACGAAGGAGCGTTGATCTGGATCGGAGATGGTGACGATCGTTCTTGAAGTTGGATGAGGATCGAGAACAAACGAGGCTTCTGGAAACGGATGAAGGACTGGTGGACGTTCTTGAAGATCTGTGGTGAAGATCTTCACAAATCTGGAACACTCATGAAGAACACCATAATGTTCTCGAAGATCTGGAAAATGATGCTTGAAGATTCTTGAAGGATTATGACGAACATGATGAAGATCTGGGCGACACTTTGAAGTTTCTGGTGATAATTGATGAACGATGATGAAGATCTATGAAGATCTTTGAATGTGATATTTTCTGGAAAAAACTCATGATGAATTGATGAAGATGCATACGCGATCTAGAAAATCTGATGAAGTGGATGAAGGTTCATACGCGATCTGGAGATGGCGATGAATGATGTTGAATGTTCTATGAAGATCGACGAAAATCTTTGAGTTTCTAGAGATTCTTGTGCTGAATTGATGAACATTACGTTGAATCATGTGAAGATCTGGAAAATTAGAATGAACTGATGAAGTTTCCGGTGAGCAATATGCAGATTCCGGCGACTGTTGCGGCTGATGCATGGCCGGCGGTGGAAGGGGAACGGTGAAGGAGATCGAGACACGTGTGGCTAGGAGGGAGTGAGAGAGAGACAAGTGTGCAGTGATGTGTCATGCAATGAATGAGTGGAAGGGTGAGTTGGCGGTGAAAGAGAGTGAAGCGTGGCAGGCTTATATACATGACAAGTGGCATGGTTTGGGCCTCCAAAGACTGGACATCTGGCCCACAAACTTAATGACTCTGATTAATGATGATTAAGATCCAATTAATTAAACCGGAAATGAACTAAGACTAATTAATAAAAGCGAATTAATGACTAATGGCTTCAATTAATGCCAAACGAAAAATGATTAATAACTAGTTAATGAAAGCTGACTCTAATTAATGAAACTAACTCTAATTAACCCTATTAACAAAAATGATTAAACTCTAATTAAAAAGAAATGATTAATATCTCTACTAATTCTACTAAGAAAATAAACTCTAATAAACCCTATTAAAAATAGAAAAAGAGTTATCCTATTAAAAACTAATTAAAATCTACTATTTAATATCTAAAAACAAAAACCTATTTAAAACTATTTAAAAAAAGAAATATCTATTTAAAGTTCTAGAAAAACTATTAAAACCCATAAGAAAATATTAAAAAATTCCTATTTAATATCTAGAAAAATTCAAATAAATCTATTAAAATCTATTTAAAAATCTAGAAAATAAAAGGGAAAATTCTAAAAATGCCATAAAGCCGATTAAATTGATTAGAAAACAAATGCGCAATTATAGCGAAATAAGCGGTAAAAACCGGACACCGAAATGTCCTCAGAAACAACAGCGTGAGCTGAAAACACCGGGACGAGCACAAATTCTCAAAACCACTTATTCGAACTGGCCTGAAATGCCTGAAGCGTCAGGAGAGGCTGTAATCCCGATAAAGTCAATCTGACTACAAAAATGCAATGGATGCGGTATGTAAATGCAGAATGAAAAATGAGTCGAAACATAAGCCAAATACAATAATTGGTTGGTCAAATTTTGGGGTGCAACAGCTGCCCCTATTCAAGCGGCTTGGACCTGAAGGGTTGAGAAGCGAACGACTCTCAAACATTCAAAGGTAGAAGACGGTTGAATACAAAAGAAACCCAGAATTTGCCAACCTGCAGAAATAAACTGCAAAACTGCTTGGGGAACAAATATCCAGAACACCGAATCCGGTTATCACGGCAACAACCTGATCAATCATCTGACAAAGAAACTGACTTTAGCGCTAGTTATCTGCGTGACACCACAGGTAACAAACCAGAAGGTTGGATCAACATGCACTTGATCCTCTCACATCGTCTAATGATAGACAGGAAGAGAAATACTCACATCGTCTAAAGAAAGACGGAAAGACACCATCCCGAAGGAGAACACCTCTTCTACTAATAGACGAGAAGAAAAACAATCTTGATCTCGTATCGTCTAATGATAGACGAGAGGAAATTGTCTGAATCTCGCATCGTCTAATGATAGACGAGAGGAAAACCTTATCCGAAGAGCCACATCGTCAGTGAGAACTAGCAGAAGGAAAGCCATATGAACTTCAACACTACCCATCAAATTTCAGAATCCTTTCGTCTACAGGAATTGATGGAAAGAACAATATCCTCAAAGGGGCCACATCATCAATAAGGATTGACAGGAAGAAAACCACCTTCAAAGAGCCATGTCGTCAATAAGGATCAACAACTAGGAAAACCAAACATTCTTCAAAGAGCCTCGACGTCAATAAGGATCAACAGTCAGGAAACACTTCTTGAAATGTCATCTCATCCGATAAACAGAAAGAAAGCCAATATCTGAAAGATCGCCTTGAAACCTCTCAACGTCTCAAGATAGACGGAGAGAACACCATACCAAAAACTCATAACGTCTAATGATAGACGGAGAAAACTCGCTGGGGAGACACATCATCAATATGAACTGACAGTAAGAAACCCGCTGAAAAATCACCTGAAACTTCAAGTCGTCTAAAGATAGACGGAAAGAAAACCATGCTCAAACTCACGACGTCTAATGATAGACGGAGAAAACCACTTTGAAATTTCATATCGCCTACAGATAGACGAAAAGAAAACCATACCCAAACTCACGACGTCTAATGATAGACGGAGAAAACCATGCTGAGACTCACGACGTCTAAAGATAGACGGATAAATCCATACTCGAACTCAGGACGCCTAAAGATAGACGGAGCAAATTCATAATCGAACTCAGGACGTCTAAAGATAGACGGAGAAAATTCATAATCGAACTCAGGACGTCTAAAGATAGACGGAGAAAAATTCCTGCTGGGGGAAATACATCGTCAATAGGAATTGACGGGAAGAATAGTCTATCTTTATCAGATGATCGATAGACAAAGCATAACCGTCGTATGATCTGAGAATCAAATACCAAAGAGCTGTCTGATCAAAGCTGCTGAATAAATGCCCCTGAACTGATTACAGAGTACTTCATGTTGCCACGTAAGGATGATAGAAAACTGGCTTATGCTTCATATGCATATGCGTATGTTTGAATTTTTCTATGGCGTAAATGCTCCATATAAGATGGAATGCTACGCATTTGACGATGAAATGCAAATATGATGCAAATATGATGATATATGCAAGATGTAAATGCAGGCTCGGGCTGCTGGAGAAAAGTTGTACACAGAAGAACCATTCTAATAAAATAAATGCTGGAAAGGTGAAGCCAACTCCGCTGATGGAGAAACCACTTCACCAAAATAAATACTGAAGACAAAGCCAACTCCGCTGGGGATAACCGGATGTGCCAAGTATGATTGGACTTCTGTCAGGGATAGCTTACACGTGCCAATGAAGATTGGACTTTTGCTGGGGAAAACAGACGGAGTCTTCCTACATACCAATGAAGCTTGGATTTTGAAACTGATGCGCCAACACGGATGGGCCTCACAGTGATTGCCAATATGGATTGGGCTTTAGGAATATTGCCAATAAGGATTGGGTTTTAGGCTATCCGTGAGGGGTCAGGTACGACTGACGCTGGAAAACATCCTGTCTGAATTCGTAGTTTCTGATTGAAAGATCAAGGGCGGTAACACGACTTCCCGACATTCGTCTCACACTTGAAAATATGCTGAAACTTGCATAAGTAGCTCTGAGTAGCTTTGATGACACGGAGAGGAACAAATCCTTCACTTCTGATATTGCCCCAGCATGTGGGATCTCTGTGGGGATATTCCTCGGATGGAAATCTAAAACTCTGTACCCTGATGGTCTGATATAAACTGCCCCAGCACTTTGAACCTCGGAGAGATGCTTCGGATCAAATACCCTTCGGACGAGAAACAACTTCTGCGCTTTTCTTAGAGTGGCCTGCCCCTGTTTGCGACGACTTTGCCCCTGATTGGCTGATCTGCAGGGAGATACACTGGTTGTCCTCGAGAGATTCATCAAATCTCGACCTGACCACTTCAGAATAACTGACTTCGGATGGCTGACACCACTAGGGATTATAGCTTGCTCCAGTTCACGAAGTATTCGGGCGTTCTGCATTCTATCATGATCAGACTTTCCACTGTAGGAAACTTTCCTGCTGTCAAGCACTTACCCGCAAGTAAAACCAATTGTTCTGCATAAAAGATATCTTAATGCAATGCACATGACAGTTTTGACATCCAATCTGTTCACTGGAAAAAAGAAAAACAGTTTAGGGCATATAATGCATAAATCATCTATCAGAATATCAACATCAGTACCAACATGGTAAGTAGAACCCTTTTAGGAGTCAGTTTCGGCGCGATCTTTACCGAAGTATGCCTTCGAAACAAACCTGCTTCAATTAGGACTTTTGAAGGTTGTAACGTGGTCAGGTTCACGGTTTAAAAGGAAAGGATAAAGGCTCGAAGTTTATTTTCACCCGCCCGTTCTCCTTGATGTTCTCCAATCCTACGTTTAGCTAATTCGACCTTAGCGCTCACTTCTCAGAAGTTGAAGGATAGGAGTGATAGTTCGAGAAACTATGAGTTTTTGGAGTGACAGCCACTCACTCTTCGTCTTTGACACTTGGGGTCACACGACTCGTATTTCATTTGAGGATTTTTCTTTTGTAATCCTTTTCATCTTTCTTTTTCTTTCCCTAACTTTTGCCTGGACTGACTCTTTTGAGTTTCTTTTGATTTCCAAGTCCAGCGGGATGCCCTTATTTTTGCCTAAGTCGTTTGTTTTCAAGTTTTGACTTAGCGGGCTTTTGATTCTTTTCGCTTTTCATTTTTTTTTTGAACAAGTCGTGTGACACTGGTTGTCTGATTCTTTGGGGCATAATGTGACTTCTTCACTCCTACCGCTTAACCACTGCGGTTTTTTAGGCACGACCTCTAGAGGTGTGATTGATCTTCAAACGGACACTCCTTTCTGCGATTTGGACGCTCAGTCAAATTAGCTAACACCTACCCTGCCCCGGGTTATGATTGAGGGTTTTTCGTTTTCAGAAAGAACTCCTACTACTAGGCTCAAAGGGGTTAACAAGGGATTATCTTCCTTATATCACCAGTGTTTATGGATTTGAAACAATGCCTGTACATCATCAGCAGGTTTTATTTTCAAAAGCATACAATATCGGAAGCTCGTGCGTCTTTAAACTTCGTCATCCTCCCCAGATTCCGCTTAACCAAGCGTTGGACATCTGTAAAAACAATTGAGTGAACACGACTGGACTGAATCAAAACATGCATACTCATTTCATTATCAATATCAATTGAAAACAATACAAGTTTTACGAATGCAATTTGCGCTTTTAACAGAAAAGAAACTACAAATGCAAAGAAATGACATGATAAAACACAGATTGCCAGTTGCTGGGAACCGAGCTGTTCGAACTTGATTTGCTGCTGAGCCAGCCATCTTCAGAATTGACCTTCGAAGTCATCCTGATACTCTTCCGAACATATGCTATCAGTGAACTCTCCCATAACCTGAACTGAGTCACCCACTTGGCTGGATAAAGGAAGGTCGACACCATGAGGCGTGACATATATCCTGTTAGAATCTATCAAGGCTTGAATATGGCTTCGAAGCACCTTACAGTCATCTATTGAATGCCCCTGTGCCCCAACATGGTACTCACAGCGAGCGTTGGCATCAAAACCTGGGGGATAAGGCGGGATCATTGGATCGGTCTCCTTCGGCACTATCAGCCCCCTTTTGACCAAATTCGGCAACAATTGACTATACGACATCGGTAGCTGAGTAAACTGCCTTTCAGGCTTCCTTGGTCTTCGTCGGGCGTGCTGACGCGGCTGACGATGATACGGCTGTTGACTCTGGCGGGTAACATATATCTGACATACAAACCCAACAAGTTGCTGACTCTGAGCACTCGAAGTGTCAGGATACTGAATCTGAGGTACAGGAGATTCTGAGACAACATCACTTCCTTTCTCCCATTCTTCTTGAGAACTGACAATTGATTTATCTTCATAAACTGCAGTATAAGGAATGTCTTGAATATTTCCGCTCTTGATTCCACTTTCAACACGTTCTCCTACTCTTATCAAGTCCGCAAAGCTTGCATTTCCACAACTGAACAATGCGTCATAGTAACGGCCCTTCAAAGTGTCCACGAAAAGGTCAACCATTTCTCTATCTACAAGCGGTGGTTGAACACGAGCAGCCAATTCTCTCCATCTCTGCACATATCCTCTAAAGGATTTGTTATCCTCCCGAGATAATTCTTGCAAATGCACGCGACTAGGAGCCATATCCAGGTTGTAGTTGTACTTCTTCACGAAGGCATTGGCTAAATCCGACCATGACTTGATGTTGTCACTCTTCAACTGCATGTACCAATCCAAAGATGCTCCGACCAAACTATCTTGGAAACAGTGAATCATAAGCTTATCATTGGCGACATGTGAAGTCATTCTTTTGCAGAACATAACCAAATGTAGCTTCGGATAGCTATCCCCTTTGTATTTCTCAAAATTGGGCATTTTGAACTTCGGAGGCAACACAAGGCCTGGCACCAAACACATGCTCGCAGCATTCAGGTCAAGAGTATTCTTGTTTATCAAGGCAGCCACCTGATCTTCCAACAGCCGAAGTCTCCTCACATCCTCAACAGCCCTAGGGTTCTCAGCATTGACCCTCGGAACAGCCCTCTGACGATCTGGCACAGGGAAGGTGAAACGCTGATAGTCTGTGTCACGGAGAGACGATGCATCTCTGTCTCCGACAGGAATCGGCACATTCTGGGCTACATTGTTCACCGGAGTCCTCTGAATGTTGTTCTCTCCTCTGGTCATAACTGTTATGGCTTCCATGAACTGACTCAACTGGTTCTTCAATAGTTCAAACTCGGCCCTGGTAACAAACTGATTCTGCCCTACTGAGTCCATGATCCTTCCAGAAATTAACTCAAGTTCAATGTGAATGCCGGGAAGTCAACTGCGAGTTGGACAAAAGACTGGTAAGCTCTCTGTTCCAGCTGAGTATGGACATACAAGCATGAGATGCACATGAAATGCAATGCAAAATGCAACAAATACGGGATCACAGCCCCCACAAAGCTCTGAATACTGCTGCACTGCTGACGCGAGAAGTTTGCTATGACGAAAGAAAACCAAAATACCGGGTAGGCTGGAAGTCAAGTTTCCTGCAAAAACCCTCCCACTTACGGGTATGGACCTAAACTGACACAGGTTCGACATCCTATGTGGTCATCAGCATCACAGACTTTCAAGAGCGATGATACGATACCCAGAAGGTGTGGCATCATCATCCCTTGAAGCGGCCTCACTTAGCTGAATCCCAAATGATCGGTCCCCAGAGTCGACAACCCTTAAATCCAACAACCTGTCGAGCCCAAAGGGCCAGGCAAGATGCCATCAAAGAGAATCTCGTCTGAGTGTGGATTTCATGGGGACTGGTGCGAGCAAAGCAAGCAGGTCCGTCACTAATCTCCACTCTAATGCTAGGTGCACTCAAGCCCAGGTCCGGCTTATCTCTCCTCAGAGCTCCCCTCCCACAACAGCACAATAACAACAGATAATAATAAGTGCGGGAAATGTAAATACAACAGTAATATACAACGCACAAAAATAAACACCCGAAGACAAGCAAACAAGCGCTAGGATTGACTCGCATCAGGGATATTCCTGTCCCCAGCAGAGTCGCCAGCTGTCGCTACTACGAAAATCGGCGCCGGCTATGACAGAAGAGTCACCACCTTTCGTTATTTATCCCTCAGAGCGGGAAAGGAAACGATAGGGAAAAACCTGACGAAAGGGTATAAGACAAGGTCATCGCAACCATTGTCTGGGTTCGGGAGTCGGTTACGCAAGGGGAAGGTATTAGCACCCCTCACGTCCATCGTACTCGATGGGATCCATGCTTGCTGGTTTGTCTACGGGTGAAAAAACAATCTATCTACGGCTGCTAAAGCTAAACGGAAATAATTGACTCGATAGAGCATCGCACTCTATGCCTACGTATTCCCTCGTGCAACGGGAAAGTCAAAGTCATCGTAGTTCGGGAAACTATGGGGAATGGGCTCGCCGAGATATCGCATCTCGTGCCTACGTACTTCCACACGGCGTGAAAGATCGGAGCTTACGTAGTTCAGGCTAACTACGGCTAGACAGGGTGTTCTCGATCACACAGGAGTGAGAGCAGGGATTGACGGTACTAGCGTACACATTCTAGCAGTTAGGTGTTTGCTGCTCGCTCGACGGAGACTTAGGCGTTACCTGTTTGCGATAGAACGGACGTAGTATGTCGGGTTTGAGAGGTATGGGAACCTACGGGTTCTAGAACTACGGTCTGGTCTCGATTGCGCACGGGAAAGAGAAAGGATATCAGTCGTCAGCGGGAAAGTCTCGATCGCACGGCAGCGAGAGAACAGAGAAGTTAGTTGTTAGTATGCTTGCTAGGATATCGCATCCTATGCCTACATATTCCCGTCTGGATACGAGAAATCAGAGCAGTTGTAGTTCAACTAACTACAGCAAAATAGAGGAAAGGGAAAAAGGTAAAAGGGAGCTCGCTAGGATATCGCATCCTATGCCTACGTACTCTCGTCTGGCACGAGAGATCAGAGCAAACGTAGTTCGACGGGAAAACGAATCTCAATTGCACAGGAGCAAGTAAAGGGGTCTCAATCACCTGCACGCGAGAGAAAAAAGGATTTCGATCGCCAGGGGGCGAGAACAACGAGGAAGCAGGCTTACGCCTAAACGGGAAGAAACTCGGGACACACACGCACAAACCTAATACGAAGGAGCGAATGCGTCGTATGTCACCCAAAGGGTACCACACTAGACATCCTAGACGATTGACTTTGGTCTATACATCTTTCCCAAAGTTAACTTTGACTTTGGTCTATACATCTTTGATCAAGTTGTTAAGCACTCCACAACCAGTGCTATCAAGATGCCCATTGCTATCCCTTCCCTCATTTGTGAGATCATACTCAATCAATACCCTAGAATCCTGAATTCTAGTGATGGTGCCAGAAAAAGGGAACTTGCACTATCTCTTCACTTTAAAGGAAGACATATGCCAGATATGGCTTTCACTTTTAGTGAGAGGGCCAAGATCTCTAAAAGAATGGTAATAGCAGAATTAAAGGAAACATGTAGGGAATTGGGAGAAACCATCAAGACTGGAACTGCACGAAAGATCAAGTTAGAAGCATTTATTCAAAGTCTTGAAAGAGATACTGCTGATGGTGTAGCTATGTCAGGTGCAGATTCTGATGACTGTGACAAGGATGTCTCAACCGATGCTCATGACATTGGTTCCATCTCTGAAAAGGAAGAAGGTTGATGAGGCGGTAGCCTATTGTATGGATCAGGATGATGGTTGTTGAGCTGATGATGTGCTGCTGATGAGTGTTTGGTGATTATCTGGTTAGAATTTTGTGTTTTTGTAACAGCTTAAATTTATGATGCTCTCCAGAGCAGTTTTTGTGTGTAATGACCCCAGACATGTGTAATGTTACTTATTATGATCTATACTATGTTATTAGTTGGATCTTAATTTGTGGCTAAAAAGGGGGAGAGAGTGTTAGATAACAACAGGTAGTGACGACAGTATAGCTTTCACAGGTGGAAGACTTGGCTGAATTGCTACTACAAGTATGTTGCAGGTGTGTGTGACAAGGGCTGCAGTAAATATGCATGATTGAAGAATTTGCTAATGTGCATGTGTGATAACAACTGATGATGTTAGTATTATGTGAATTCCTAGTTTGTGTAGGAATGTATGTTAGCTCTGTGAGCTCCTAGCTGCTGCTTGGGAGTGTATGTGTGTGTCTGCAAGATATTAGCAGAATGTGAGTGTAGTGCATCTCTTCAGGGGGAGTAGCACAGGAGTATGTGACTTCAGGATCTTATCCTGAATGTCTTGACATCCAGAACTGCCTTAATATTCTGGTATTCTGTGTGACTGCAAGTTGTACAGGTGGTGCCCAGCTGATGCAGTATGCATCAGTTGAGGGGGAGTAACTATGATATGTTACTCAGCACATTGTGACATCTGTAGTGCTGACTAACAGATGGTATTGTGAACAGGTTGATCCTGAGAGCTAACAGTGTGAGTGTGTGTAGACAACATTAATAGTGTTTAGCTAGTAGCTTTCCTGCATGGTAGGTTAAAACTTCTGCTGCTTGTAAACTCTAATATGTTAACAGGGTGTTTTAGCCAAAAATTAGCCAAAGGGGGAGTTTGTAAGTGCTTTTGATTGGCTGCATTTTATGGTAAAACATTAATGTGTGAGAAAATGTCATAACTGATGTTAGGACATACATGAAGAGTGGTATGCAAGGAAAGCTAAGAGTAAGTGAAGCGGAATGTCATGACTGAATGTTATGACATTGATCGTATGACATCAGGGCACACAGGTTTGTTTTTCTGTTATTAGCTCAAGCTATACTTCAGGAAACAATCCAGGAAGCATAGTTATTTTAGGCAACATAACAGGCATTGCTGAGGATAACATAGAAGGCTTCTGACCTAATAATAAGTGCGCATCTTCATGAAGAAAGGTTTAACTTGGGTAAACCTAAATTCTCTACCAAGGCCCAAAGCAGGTATATTATTATAAATAGCATAAGGATCATTCCTAATGGCAGACCTGGGAGAGAGAGTGAGCAGAGAGACTGCAGAAGGTATTTTGTGAGTGAAGAGTGTTTCTCTTCACGTGTGTCTAGGAATTGTGTGCCAAGCAATTGTAGGTTTTATGATTGCTCTGGTTTATTTTGTATGAACATGTGTGTTCATTGAGCCACTCAAAGCTATTAAGCAATAGTGTGTGTCACTTGATCAAAGCTGTGAAGCAAGATCAAGGTGTGTTTGAAGTGTATCTTTATATCTTTCTGTAATTGTGTTTTGATATCACTGAGGTGATTGAGGGGGAGTGAGTGGGTATACTCAGGTCTAGAGTGTCTCTAGGCAGAAGTGTCATTGGGTAGGTTTTAAGTGAGGAGTGCAAGTTGGGTTGTTTGACTCTGAATTAGATCTGCTAATAGTGAATTTCCTCCTTGGCTTGGTAGCCCCCAGATGTAAGTGTTGTTGACACTGAACTGGGTGAACAATTACTGTGTTATTTACTGCTTCTCTTTACAGCTTTTTAATTATTCCAATAGTCTGTCTTACAGTGGATGTTATAACATCCGTGATAATATCCATCGCGTGCTTGCCAAAATTTCAGTGGATGTTGCATCTTGCACTCATTCATTCATGGACATTTTGTTTCAGTTGGTTTTTAAGGATCTCATATATTTTTCTTTTACAAACATCGCAGATATTGTTTATTATGGATATTGGAAGGAGAAACACTCAGAAGTACAGTTTTCGGGCTCCCGATCTCACAGATTTGAAAAAACTAGTGTCCTTGGTAGTTGATCGTTTAGGCTTCAGATCTCATTATGGGAGACTTTTATTTGTTCTTTCTACCAACATTGAAGACGGAATTCTGAATACCCTTATGCAGTTCTATGATCCTATCTACCGATGCTTTACTTTTCCCGATTATCAACTCATGCCAACCTTGGAGGAGTACGCTTATTTGTTGGGTGTACCGGTTTCTGATAAGGTTCTGTATGCTAATCTGAGGATTAAGGGAGGCCTCAAGGGTTTGACTTCTAAGTTCTTGATTGGGAAATCCACTTTATTTGCTGACGTTGGTCGCACATTGGCGTTTGAGGCTATATTTGCTTTACTTATCTACGAACTAGTCTTGTTTCCTAATGTTGACAACTTTGCGGATGTTAGCGCTATTAGGATTTTCTTGATTGAGAACCTTATTCCAACTTTGCTTGGTGACACCTATTTCTCCATCCATAGTAGGAATTCTAAGGGGAACGGTACCATCGTTTGCTGTTTACCTCTGTTGTATAATTAGTTCATTTCGCACTTACCTCAGTCATCTGTTTTTAGGGAGAATAAGGATTATTTAAGGTGGTCTCAGAGGATTATGCCTCTTACTCATGCTGATATCACTTGGTCTTCTTCTATTTATGATAATGTCCAGATTATTGATAGTTGTGGGGAATTCACCAATGTTCCTCTTCTTGGAATACAAGGTGGAATTAACTACAACCCGAGTTTAGTTCGCCGTCAGCTTGGTTATATGTTGAAGGATATGCCTAAAAATATTTTATTAGAGGGTTTATTCTTTCAAGGAGGGGATAACTTTCTTGATTTGAGAAGAAGAATGGCTCATGCTTGGACTAAGATTCATAGGTTGGATAGAGGGGAACTTGGAAGACAAGTTTGCATTGCCTTGGAACCTTACACACTTTAGGTGAAGAAGAGAGCTATGGAGCTTAAAATGCCTTATCCTATTGAGAAACCCATGACTACAGTGATCTCTATGCCACTCCCTGTTTCTTCTGATGATGTGAAGACTCTTAAAGATGCTTTGGCCAAGATGAAGCAAGAGAAAGAGATGTGGAAAAGTAAGTTTCAAGCTTCTGACAAAGAGAAGATAGAATTTCAAAAGCAGATGAAGGAGAAAGATGACTTGATCGAGTTGCTTGAGCAGCGCGCTGTGAAGAGACATGCAGAGGATTTATTTTCCTCTACTACTTCATTATCACATCCTCCTACTTCGGGTGCTTGGAAGGGTATTGTGTATCAGCTTGTGTTAGAGAAGACCACCATGAAGGACAACTATTAGAGAGAGAGAGCGAGAGATTAAGAGACTTCGAAGAAAGTATCAGTTTGGATCGTCATCAGATGCTTCTTAGGATCTAGCTTTTTCTTATTGAGTTTTGATATTATTGTATCTTGTACTTCCAAGTGTAACTCTTTCCAATATTTAATGAAATGAGATGTTTATCAGGATTTCAAAAAAAAGTGTCATTTCTTTATGTTGTTTGTAATTGCTTTATATCTTAAAGATCCTTGAAAGCTGATTGAAAAATTTGCATTTTGCATTTGCATTCGCATCATTGTGCATTGTTGTTGCGGTGGAAATAGGATATCAAACTATTAATGAGTTTGAATCGCAATTCAATTCACAACCGCTCTTTGATTTATCCGAAGGAAAAGGTCAAAAGAGGGAAAACCTATTTTGCATCGTAAACACAATGCGGGGAAAGATCTAGGGTTCGGGGGTTGGTTAAATTTAGGGAAGGTATTAGCACCCTAAACTTCTGTAGTACTCTACAGGAACCTTTTGTTCAGATGTTTACTATTTGCTTTATTTATTTGCTTAAGGTATATGTACAAAGGATTAAAAGTGAGAAAAGAGACCTAAGGGGTTAATTCTAAGTTTACTCGGCAAGACATCGCATCTTGTGCCTACGTATCCTTACGGGAGTGGAATCAGAGTAATCGTAGTTCCCCTCAAAAGGGAGGTTAGAGACTTCTTGACTGTGGTCAAGGTCTCACGGGGAATAAACATGTCTTAAGGACACGCTTACGTGGAGTGTAGAAACTCCAAATCTCTATGTTGAATTGTTAAGTTGTAATTAGGGTTAAATTAGGTATTCCACGGCGGGAAACCCTAAACTGAGCGCGGCGGCTCTTTGACCTAATGCTAGGGGTAAAATTGTAATCTTGCCTGTGGCGAGGCATTTGTGAAAATTAGGGTTTGTAGTTTGTAGTTTTGAGGATTTGAAATTGAATGTGTGAAGTTTTACGGACTATTGGCGCGGCGGCCAAACAGTTAGACCTAACCTTCGGATGTGTGCAATGTGACAGAAATAATGGTAAACGCGTGAGATAATTGAATCATGCAAACAGAGAGATAATGTCATAATTTAAACCATGCAAGCAGAAATTTAAAGGCAGAATTTAAAGAGCGATTGTTAAGTTCGCGAGGTTACATGAGAGGAGCAGATACAATATGATAATGAAATTTGAATTGAACAATAATAAAATAAAATAAATAACGGTTCTAGTTATTATTTTAAAAAAAAAGATTTTAGTTATTATTTTAAGTTTATCTAAAAAAAAGTTTTTCCTAAAAATAATAGGTTTTCATATTAATTTGGAAAAGATGTTAATGTTATTTATTTTAAAAAAACAGATTTTTATATTATAACAAGTTTTAATAAATTAATGATAACAATAATAATAATAATCGTAATAATAATGATAATAATGATAATAATAATAAATAATGATAATAATAATACTAATAATAATAATAATAATAATAATAATAATAATAATAATAATAATAATAATAAAGCAATAATGAATTTTAAATGTGCCAAATAACCCAACAATGTTGCTAACGCAGAAATGCGCTCATCGCAACCAGATCTAAATCGGACGAAACAAAATTTATCGCAAAGAAAAAGAAATTAAGCAAAAAATAGTATTATTGCTCACACAAAAATGCGATCATCGCAACCAGATCGAACTAACACAAATGTCACGCGTCATGCACACAAATGTGCAAACATCGTATCGACATAATTCGATCAAAAATTAATCTTATATATATAAACTCTAACAATTTAAAAATTATATATATATATATATATATAAACGTAACAGTAATAGATAAAGAAAAAGAAATAACGGTAATAGATGAAGAAAAAGAAATAACGGTAAAAGATGAAGAAAAAGAAACAACAGTAATAGATGAAGGAAAAGAAATAACGGTAAACGATGAAGAAAAAGAAACAATAGTAATGGATGAAGAAGAAAACTAAATAACGGCAAACGACACTCACTCCTCTTAGGTTTTTTTCATTCTCCCCTTTTTTCCAACAAGGCAACACATGTATATATAGGGAACAAATTAGGGTTAACACCAAATTGTCAATAATGTCCCTAAAGCCCATTTTAAAGCCCAAACTAAATAATTAGTTAAGAAAAAATAAAATTTAAATAATTTAAAATAATTAAAATAAACTTAAAATAAAAACTAATAATCCTATTGATTCCTAAAATCAAAAATATTATAAAAAGAACAAAAATTTTTTCAATATTTTTTTATTTTATGATTTTTTGGATATTTTTATGAATAATTTAGAAAAAAGTGAAAAAAAATAATATTTTAAAAAATGATTTAATTAAAATACGAAAATAATAATTAAATAATAATAAAAAACTATTTTTGTTATTTTTTTAATGAAAGATAGAAAAATTTAGAGTAAAAATAATAAAAAACAAAAAAAGTGACAAAGGTGAGATTCGAACTCTCAACCTCTCACACTCATAACTCCTTACACATGTCCTCCTGCCAATTGTGCCATTTTTACTTTTTAGAAAAAAAATGCATGCCATATGATATTTACCTGCAAAAAGTCAAACGACTACACAAATTTGTTAGTAATTGATTAAATGCAATAAAAATGCAATGAAATGCGACGACAAATCTTAGGGCAAAATTTGGGGTATTACAGTTGCCCCTATTTAAATAACTTCACCGGGTGATTCGAGTGGCGGAGACTCGAGGAATCATGGTGGAGGGATTTAAATATAGATAACCGAAAATTTTGCCCTTATATGTGGCGATATGCAATGTTATGGACCAAACAAGACTAATGCAGACAATGCCATGAATATGATATGATGTGTATGCTGGAATGATAAGTGCGAAAATGCTGACGAATACGACGACACAGGGACAGACGCTACGAGAAGAACACACTGGGGAAAACGACGCGCTGGGACACAGTACAACACTGGGGAATTCTAAAATGATGGTCAGCTGGTGCGAACACGACCAATTATCATTTTTAGACCGGGAACGAGATTCTCAAATGGAGATGGCACCTATGAAACGACCTCCACTGGGGAATCTAAAAGTAAAACTGGATCATGTACGACTGCAAGATCGATTACAGAATGCTGGAGCATTGAGCAAAGAATAACATCCAAGCTTCTGTAAACTATCTCTCGTGACAGGATCAAACGGACTTTTCGGGAATCCGTAGCAAATATACAGGGTAAAAAAGAACCGGCTGTATGCCAAAATAAATGGACTTTTAGAATAAGATCTTTAAATGGAGATGGCACCCATGAGATGACCTCCACTAGGGAATGCCTAATAATAAAACTGGGCCTACACGATTGCAAGATCGATCACAGAATGCTGGAGCATTGAGCAAAGAATAACATCCAAGCTTCTATAACCTATCCCTCGTGGTGGGATCGAATGGATTTTCGGAAATCCGTATCAAATATACAGGGTAAAGACCGGCTGTATGCCAAAGTAAATGGACTTTAATGGGAAATGCCCCGATAAGCTTCTCGAGGGAGAACTGTCACTTATCGTTGGAAGGGACTTACATGCCAAAACGGATAAGCACTCAAATAAAGAGGCTGCTGCTTATCTGATATATAAATCTTCTCATATTTAAGGTCGGTGCCTGGAATACGATTCTGATTTTTCTTAAAGGGTAAACTGAACTTCCTCATACTTCAAGATCGTGCTCTCCTGAATATGATTCTGCTCCTTCTTTTACTAAAGGGTAAATGAACTTCCTCATACTTCACGATCGTGCTCTCCTGAATATGATTCTGCTCCTTCTTTTACTAAAGGGTAAATGAACTTCCTCATACTTCACGATCGTGCTCTCCTGAATATGATTCCGCTCCTTCTTTTACTAAAGGGTAAATGAACTTCTTCATACTTCAAGATCGTGCTCTCCTGAATATGATTTTGCTCCTTCTTTTACTAAAGGGTAAATGAACTTCTTCATACTTCAAGATCGTGCTCTCCTGAATATGATTCCGCTCCTTCTTTTACTAAAGGGTAAATGAACTTCTTCATACTTCAAGATCGTGCTCTCCTGAATATGATTCCACTCCTTCTTTTACTAAAGGGTAAATGAACTTCCTCATACTTCAAGATCGTGCTCTCCTGAATACGATTTGGTTCAAACCTTCCCATACTTCAAGACGACAGGTAAAATGGAAGCCCAACTGCTCAATGGAGATGGCCATTTGCTGCGAGTCATAACGAAGATAGGATTGGCTTCTCAGGCGAGAGATGTCGCTTATTTTGCAAGAGTAGCAATAATAAGCCTCTCATGTAAGAACTGCTTGTAGAGGTGATAACAGATGATGATAAGCTTCTCTGGTGAGAACAGACGTGTATTGTGTTGGTATGGTGAAAATCTTCAGATGGTGCAAAATAAATGCACGCCCGGTTGGGCTCGACGACCGATAATACTGAGATTCAATCTAGGATCGAGCTAGAAAGAAGACTGGTAATCAAGACTCCGTCGAGGGAATGATCTCGAAGGGTAGCTATCTTATCCTAGTGAGGAAAGATAGCTGAAGTAACCATCATCCACGAGGATCGAGCTCTGTGGGGAAACTGGAAACACTTATGTATTTTATGCTTAGGGCTGACAATCTATTTGGAGAGAATGGACAAACCCAGTTACTCGGCGGTAACAACCAATGATGGTGAAACATCATGAACCTGTGAATGCTAACGCATATGTTGATGCATATGTTAATGTGAATGTATGTTAATGTCTATGTATGTTAATGTTTATGTATGCAAGATGTTATGAAATGAGTATGTAATGAGTATGTAATGAATATGTAATGAATATGTAATGAATATGTAATGAAATAGGCATGTGATGCTTATGCCCTTGCGTATGCTGACGAAACAGACTAGAGACGGGACGAGAGATGAAATAAACATCTCGACGGAAATACCCTGCATTCTCTGCAACCAATACGTCAATCATGGGTAAGAAAGATCAATGGTAGAACCAAATCTGGTTTTAAAGTTCTGAATTCTCTGGGGAGAAGGTAATCTGCTTGGGTGTACAGTATCACGTCTTCACATGGGGAGAAGAAAACCTGAGGGACACTTTTGAGTTACCCAAGAAAAAGTTGTCAGCTTATAGTCTCTTTGGGGACTATGATGAGGCAATAGCTTGGGAGCCTGTTGCAACACTGAGATTTACTGGGGAACGAAGGCCGCCGTGAGTAAAATCCATCGGGTGCATGAAGAAAAGTTGTGAAACCACATGGTCTTGATCTTGAAGGACCTTATAGTAGTCGCCATTTGTTTCCTTTAAAAAACATGGTGCCCCAGGATACTTGCGTTGTGAGATATGGTCATCTCAAGAGGATTTTATAGAGAACACGGAGTCTGGTTGCCCCACTGTTTTCAAACTCTTTGAGAGGTTTGTCAGGTCTCGACGTATCTGGCACAAATTAATCGTGTTACGACGAAATTTTTGAGAAATAGCTCTTAAGAACTTCAGACTCGCGTTGGTAAGCGAACTGGGAAACTGCCTGCCCCTGTTTAGCAGGATCTTCAAGTTCCATGGGTTATGTCCATATATAAATCTCTAAGATATCAAGCAAAGTCATCATGCCTGAAATGCCTATCCTGAGCTTGTCAATGTACACATATATTTGTCTTGAATTTTGTTTTGAAAAAGATATCGTAATAACTTGTGACCGAAATCACTAGTCAGGATATAAGTTTTAATTATAATGCCAACATGAATTTTTTTTTGAGCATAGCTCGTAGGAGTCAGGAAACGTGATCTTGTCGAGTATGCTTTCAACCGAAGTCCTACTTCAATTAGGTCTTTTAAAGGTTGTATCGTGGCTCGGTTCACGGTTTAAGAAACAAGAGGATAAAGGCTCAAAGTTATATTTGTACCCACCCATTCTTCGTGATGTTCTCCAATCCTAATTCAGTTAATCGGATACGAACGCTCATATCTCAAGCGGATTTGCTATGGTCGAGAACTTATCAAGGCTTTGGACATGGCAGTCACTCACCTATTTCTAATGGCAATTGGTCACACGATTTTGTTCTTTACTAGGGATTATTTATTGTACCCTCTAGTTTTGTTTTTATTCCCTAACTTTTGCCTGGACAACGTCTTTTGATCTGACTTTGGAGTCCAGCGGGATGCCCCAGTTTTGCCTAAGTCTCCTTCATAGGTTTTGACTTAGCAGGCTCTTATTTTTTTGAATATTCTTTTATGCACAAGTCGTGTAAATCTTTTGAAAGGCTCGTGACTGCCCCACTCCTTAGGTAACCGAGGGATAGTCATTGTATTGGACTTCTTAAGATGCTAAGGATAAATTCTCGAAGGTTTGCTCTTCCTTTTTGAGGATCTAAGCGCTCGATCGGTTTAACTGAAACCTACCCAACCCCAGGTTAGGATGAAGGTTCTTAAAAAGAAAGAAAACTCCTACTTCAAGGCTCAAAGGGTTGACTAGGGATTAACATCCTTATATCTCCAGTGTTTGGGATTTGAAACAATGCCTTACATCATCAGCAGGTTTTAATTGAAAGCATACGACAAGAAATCTGACGTTTTAGGTTCGTCATCCTCCTCCCAATTCTCCATCAGAACAAGAGATCGAGTAAAGTTGGCATTATGATTTATGAAAACGTTTTTTGAATGAGTGAAACAAATGGATTTATTCAAGACAAACATATGCGTTGCATTCATTAATCAAAGATAAACAAGTTCGTGCATGCTAAATATGCTTAATCAAAGAGAAATACATATAAATAAACAAATGAACTGTCGGAAAAATCCTTCTAAATGTTTATGAAATCTTGCATTCAAGAGTAACAGTTTCCTTCGGCGGAGCCTCAATGGAAAGGACGTCTGGCTTATGGTCACTGCTAGTCGTCATGGCTTGCCCCAGTTACGCTGGTCACATCTTCAACAGTTTTCAGTCGTTGCTTCAAAATAACTTTCCCAGATTCTTTGTTGATCCCGGTCATATCATCTTGAGGGTTACTGAAATGAAGCGAGCTAGGCCTTTGAATAATTACTGGATTCGGCTGATTTGTTGAGAGGTCAACATACTTTGCAGAATCTAAGCTTGACAAGCGGGGAACCCCGAGAGGAGTCTCGATCTTCGGCTGAGCATCGCTAAAAGACAACTTCTTCGCTTCTAGCAAATTTCTGACAACTTTCTTAGGAGCATAGAAATTCTCTAGATCATGGTCGGGCGCACCCTCATGAAATAAACAATGAGCGGCCGCGTTGTAACCTGCAGGCGGAGGACCCAAAGCACGGGTGGTAATCAGACCCTGTTGTACCAAATGGGGGTATAACTCAGTGAAAGCCATCGGAATTGGAGGACAAGGCTTATACTGACTCTTACGGGGATAAGGAACCTGATCCTGTGATTGCTGATGAACAGGAGCGTTGGGCACTCGTTGACGGTTGACAGGAACTTGCATGGGCGGATAGCCGGAAGGTTGTTGATGAACCGGCGCTTGATATACCAGAGCTGACTGCAGAGGCTGGTATGTAGGAAACTGCTGATCGAAAGGAGGTGCAACAGTAGCTACATAGGGTTGTTGAACATATGGGAGCGGATAACCTTGAACATAATTCTGCTGATGTTGCCAAGGTTGAGGAGTATCCATTTTGCGGTTCCTCGAGCGTGTAGGTCCTTTACCATGGTCGGAGTTAGGAGTTTTGCACTTTGGAGGGGTAGCTCGTCGAACTAGTTGAGCACTAGGAGGCACCAAACCGGATTGAAGACCGTGAGGAGGTACATTCTCGACAATAACAGCTGGTTGAGGTTCCATAACGGTATTAGTCTCAGAAACACCAGTAGACTGAGCATCCACCTTCACACTAAGAGATCGTAGCATTTCTAAAATCTGCTCTACACTTCCTCGAAGATCTTCGAGTTCACGGCTGACACGGTTGATCTCTTGGTTTTGGTCTTCCATCCTTTTGAAGGGTCGTATTGATGCAGAGAACTTAGGGTGACAAAACTGGAAGGTGAGAAAACCGAGTATGAGAAATCGGGAGACACATGCAATGCAAAAGTATGATGCTAAAATGTGAATGCAAATGAAGATTTCATGGAATTCAAATATTTACGAATATTGCGGAATACCAAGGAAACTTTTAATTCATTGAAGACAAATCACAAATAATATTCTTGCAACCAAAATAGCTAAATAAAAGCCTAGAAAATCCTAGAGAAAGCATCTTCCACAACTTCAGTGAGCAGACGGAGAGTCGGAGGAAAATAAATATTCGTAGAGCCTTCTCTTCTTGTAGGATTATATCTCATCATTCTTCGACTGAATCTGCTTTTGAAGTTCTTCGTACTCGCTGGCCACCACATGGTATTTGTTCTTCCATGCTTCTGTTTCGCGTTGTGATCTCTTCAAAGCGATATTCAAGGTCTCAGCTTCGGTCATGAAATACTGGACAGGTTCTTCTCTTTGAGGTAAAGGATCTCGGCGAGAGTAGGGCATCTTCAACTCAATAGCTCTTCCTCGAACCCATTGAAGGTATGGTTCCATAGACACACAATTAGGTCTGCCCAAACTTTCTTTGTCTTTCCTATGCAGATGATTCCAAGAAGATAGAATCTGATCTTGGAGCTTTTTGTCGTCTTTGAAAAAGATTTTCTCCACATGAATACCTTTAGGCAGTTCCTTCAAGGGATATCCCAACTGTCGGCGAGCTAAGACTGGATTGTAGCTAATGCCTCCAGTGAAGCTGAGCAAAGGCACATTGTTGAAGTTCCCACAACTATCAATGATTGATGTCCCATCGTACATGCGATTATACCAATCAATATCAGAGTGAGTTAAAGCCATGACTTTTTGCGACCAACGTTCTTGATTACATCTCCAGAACGGACCGGACTTGGGTAAGTGAGAAATAAACCACTTGTATAGTAATGGCACACAACATGTAATCATTCCTCCACCATGAAAGTTTCAAAGATGTACTGAATGATAAGTATTACCCAATAGCGTTGGAACTGGATTTCCCCTCATGAAGATCTTGATTGCATTAACGTCCACAAACCCCTCAAAACTAGGAAAAAGCAGCAACCCATAAATAAGCAAAGCAAATATTGTCTCAAAGGCAAACATGTCTTTATGATCGGCATAAAATTGGGCTTTCTTAATTAGGAAGTCCCTGAGAAAACCGGAGGTCCCCCCTTTGGTGATCATATTGTTCTTGACATCGGATATCCTTAGACAAATGGCTTTAGCAATATCTCGTTCTTTAGGGTCTTCCTCCAAGAAAGGGAATGGAGACTTATCCAAGATAGGTAATCCCACCAACTGAGAGTACTCTTCTAAGGTAGGTAAAAGCTGATAATCTGGAAAGGTGAAGCAGTGATAATCTGGATCATAAAACTGTAGCAAAGTCACAAGAAGTCCTTCGTTTACTTGAACCTTCAACAAAGACAATAGCCTTCCATATCTGTTTTGGAACTTTTCTGGATCTTGAACCAAATCTCTTAGCTTCTCTAGGACTTCCAAATTAAAACCCTTAAAAGTAAATTACAAAGTATGCTTCCTAGAGTGATCCATGGTATCCTGCAATATTCATAAATAGAGTTTGAATTCCATGAAATCTTAATGCGATATGATGTTTTATGGATGCAATGCATGAAAACACATAAAGTCCTAGGTTAAAGGTACGTGAGCGGAGTTAAGGTCTACCCATCCCAAAAGGAGTGTACTATAGGTTAGTCGTACCTGCAGAACAAGGTTCTAAAAGGTGCCCAAAGTCATCAGCCCATCTTTCGGATATTATCAACCTTCCGATTGACTCGGGGGTTAATAATATTCTCAAGAGAACCTCTTTTGAGTGTAGTATCGCGTAGCAACCGTTGTAGGATTACTCCCACATAGCTCCCGCACTACGTCCTAAATAAGGCCAAGGTGGTGTTAAGGTACTACGGTCCCCAATATCACAGACTCCAATCGACCATGGAAAAAGTTTTTACGATTACTCGTTCAACCGAACCATTTTCGAAAAGGTCTCAACTGAGCGGTGATTCTCGAATCAGCTTGGTCGGGATTCAACTCCCTATAAGCCTCATCGAATATATCCCCATCCTATAATAATGTCACTAGTCCGAGCGTAGGACTTATCTCACAACACAAGGAACCATCCCAAAATCAGAGTACAATATATACATGTAAATGAATAGTAAAGCAAATAATAATAAACATGAACAAATTAGGGATAACCCTCAAAAGTTTGGAAAGTCCCCAGTGAAGTCGCCATTTTCTGTTGCGGTGGAAATAGGATATCAAACTATTAATGAGTTTGAATCGCAATTCAATTCACAACCGATCTTTGATTTATCCGAAGGAAAAGGTCAAAAGAGGGAAAACCTATTTTGCATCGTAAACACAATGCGGGGAAAGATCTAGGGTTCGGGGGGTTAGTTAAATTTAGGGAAGGTATTAGCACCCTAAACTTCTGTAGTACTCTACAGGAACCTTTTGTTCAGATGTTTACTATTTGCTTTATTTATTTGCTTAAGGTATATGTACAAAGGATTAAAAGTGAGAAAAGAGACCTAAGGGGTTAATTCTAAGTTTACTCGACAAGACATCGCATCTTGTGCCTACGTATCCTTACGGGAGTGGAATCAGAGTAATCGTAGTTCCCCTCAAAAGGGAGGTTAGAGACTTCTTGACTGTGGTCAAGGTCTCACGGGGAATAAACATGTCTTAAGGACACGCTTACGTGGAGTGTAGAAACTCCAAATCTCTATGTTGAATTGTTAAGTTGTAATTAGGGTTAAATTAGGTATTCCACGGCGGGAAACCCTAAACTGAGCGCGGCGGCTCTTTGACCTAATGCTAGGGGTAAAATTGTAATCTTGCCTGCGGCGAGGCATTTGTGAAAATTAGGGTTTGTAGTTTGTACTTTTGAGGATTTGAAATTGAATGTGTGAAGTTTTACGGACTATTGGCGCGGCGGCCAAACAGTTAGACCTAACCTTCGGATGTGTGCAATGTGACAGAAATAATGGTAAACGCGTGAGATAATTGAATCATGCAAACAGAGAGATAATGTCATAATTTAAACCATGCAAGCAGAAATTTAAAGGCAGAATTTAAAGAGCGATTGTTAAGTTCGCGAGGTTACATGAGAGGAGCAGATACAATATGATAATGAAATTTGAATTGAACAATAATAAAATAAAATAAATAACGGTTCTAGTTATTATTTTAAAAAAAAAGATTTTAGTTATTATTTTAAATTTATCTAAAAAAAAGTTTTTCTTAAAAATAATAGGTTTTCATATTAATTTGGAAAAGATGTTAATGTTATTTATTTTAAAAAAACAGATTTTTATATTATAACAAGTTTTAATAAATTAATGATAACAATAATAATAATAATCGTAATAATAATGATAATAATGATAATAATAAATAATGATAATAATAATACTAATACTAATAATAATAATAATAATAATAATAATAATAATAATAATAATAATAATAATAATAATAATAATAATAATAATAATAATAATAATAAAGCAATAATGAATTTTAAATGTGCCAAATAACCCAACAATGTTGCTAACGCAGAAATGCGCTCATCGCAACTAGATCTAAATCGGACGAAACAAAATTTATCGCAAAGAAAAAGAAATTAAGCAAAAAATAGTATTATTGATCACACAAAAATGCGATCATCGCAACCAGATCGAACTAACACAAATGTCACGCGTCATGCACACAAATGTGCAAACATCGTATCGACATAATTCGATCAAAAATTAATCTTATATATATAAACTCTAACAATTTAAAAATTATATATATATAAACGTAACAGTAATAGATAAAGAAAAAGAAATAACGGTAATAGATGAAGAAAAAGAAATAACGGTAAAAGATGAAGAAAAAGAAACAACAGTAATAGATGAAGGAAAAGAAATAACGGTAAACGATGAAGAAAAAGAAACAATAGTAATGGATAAAGAAGAAAACTAAATAACGGCAAACGGCACTCACTCCTCTTAGGTTTTTTTCATTCTGCCCTTTTTTCCAACAAGGCAACACATGTATATATAGGGAACAAATTAGGGTTAACACCAAATTGTCAATAATGTCCCTAAAACCCATTTTAAAGCCCAAACTAAATAATTAGTTAAGAAAAAATAAAATTTAAATAATTTAAAATAATTAAAATAAACTTAAAATAAAAACTAATAATCCTATTGATTCCTAAAATCAAAAATATTATAAAAAGAACAAAATTTTTTTCAATATTTTTTTATTTTATGATTTTTTGGATATTTTTATGAATAATTTAGAAAAAAGTGAAAAAAATAATATTTTAAAAAATGATTTAATTAAAATACGAAAATAATAATTAAATAATAATAAAAAACTATTTTTGTTATTTTTTTAATGAAAGATAGAAAAATTTAGAGTAAAAATAATAAAAAACAAAAAAAGTGACAAAGGTGAGATTCGAACTCTCAACCTCTCACACTCATAACTCCTTACACATGTCCTCCTGCCAATTGTGCCATTTTTACTTTTTAGAAAAAAAATGCATGCCATATGATATTTACCTGCAAAAAGTCAAACGACTACACAAATTTGTTAGTAATTGA